>JAEIFI010000041.1:872500-1622366 GCA_018901815.1 Zaprionus lachaisei | reverse complement strand
AAAGTATGAACATAACACCAAGTGCTTTTATAAGTTATCAAGGGTGGCAGGCGAGCGTGAGCGTTATATGTATGTTGAGAATAATTTGGAAGCATGCACATGTAACATATGTAAAAATTTATCAAATTAAACTATACCAGAACATAGTAGGTCGAAGGACGGCGTGCCGCTCAACAGTTGCTCTCGTTTTTTATGATGCTTAACATAAGTTTCATTCGATCAGTGCTCTCTGCGTGTACGTCAACCAAAGTATTGACTTTACCGGCTTGCTCCTCATCAGCCATATTTTCTTGAACATTCATACACAAGCTTTCATACTCATGTAAGAACTCTGAGCACAATCCATCTACTTCTCCTATAATGCCTTTTATCTATTTTCTTGCTAACAAATTTGAGACCAGACTTAGTAACATTCATATTAACACTATCCAGAATAGTTCTGACAAAAATTAAATCAAATTCCATATCCTCATCGGCAGCAAGTTGGCTAAAAAAAAAAAGAAAGTTGTATACAAAATAAGAACAATTTTCGAAAATTACTTTAATTAATTTAATAAAAAAAAAATTAAATTAAATAAAAATTGAAAATACAGACAATACATACCTTTTATAGTCAAAACCTGACTATCATTCGACTGGTTTTCTGTTCAGCTCATTTCAAATACACACAATTTCATTATTTAATTATTGACTAATTTTGCTTATTTTGTTTGTTAGTTTTGTTTTAAACAATAAACGAATAAAATGTTTTATCATTATAACTTATTTTATTATATAATGTGGCGTTTATTATTAACAATAGTGTTATGGAGTTCTGGCAACCGTCACAGCTTGCCAATCACATTTATTTAAATATCCACTTTCAATAGATATTCATCTGTTTCATTTATCGATATCCTTTTAATCATCGTTAAGTACTTTTATTTTGATCGCTTACCGTCAACAACACGTGCCGCTCCGTAACTTTTAAAACTTAATAAATTCAATCAAAATAAATCTTTTGCATCAAACACCATCCATTGTGTATCATTGCATAAACTGTCTACCAAAACCCTTCGATTCCGAAGTCAGATAAAAGCCAAACCCTGCATGGGTACTAAACCTTTGGCATGCAAATGGTATTTTTGTTTTTTTTTTACTGCTTTATAAATAAAATTAAGCATAAAATCGTTGGTTACTTAATAGTATATTTGACTGAGCTCCGTTTGTAATTGTTGCATTGATCCGGGTATACTTAAAGGCACATCAATAAGTCGGCTAAAATCCACGAAATTGCTTGAAAAGCCGAAGTATCGAACACATGTTGAGAAAATATATTTGTGTCGTTTTGCGCATGTGTTTTCATAGTATGGTTTGAAGAGGGGAAACGGGTGAAAACAGAAAACGTTAAGGTGAATTTTTATCAAAAGGAAGCAACAAGTGTTGGCAAAAGGGTGGTAGTTTTTGAGGGGAACAACCGAGGTGATATTTGGAAAAGAAGAGTGGAATTTTTAAGTGCACTGCATTGCCGTCCAAGGTTTTTGACCACTCAAACGATAGCATGTTGAAATATTTTGTAACGGCCTTTGGGAGCGGTGACAAGTATTATTTTATGAAATTAATTATGCCATGAATATTAAATAAATTCATGGTATATTGTGATTGTCGGAACGAAGAATGTGCGTAACAGGCAGAACGTAACTCAGACCATATATACCACATGGTCTGAAAGGATATAAGTTAAAACTTATTATGACCGATTTCAAGAGTCTTATCTATTACACAGACCCACAAAAAAAATAAAGTTTCATGATCTGGCACATGCACTTATATGTATTTTGGGTCACTGAATCCGAATCCTTGGTGAGAATTTTGCGATCACGTCTGGACTTTGACATAACCTCTAAAATCTAAAAACCTTTGAATATCCCCAAAAAGATATAGAATCCTGATCTGGGCATGAGATATATATTTTAACATGTATTTGGATCTACATTTTTGAAGCCTAAAAAAATAATTCGGGGGTCACGATCGGGTCATGCGATATGTTTCTATATGTTTTTTTACCTTCCAAATCCGAATCCGAAGTCGATACCAGACTATCACGTCTAAATTACAACCTAACCTAAAATTTGTTTCAAAAACTTCCATAATTTTGAATTTTGTGTCGGATAGACAGATGGACATGGCTTAATCGACTCGGCTAGTGATCCTGAGCAAGAATATACATGTATACTTTATGGGGTCTCCCATGCGTCCTTCTGTCTGTTACATACATTTTCACAAAGTTAGTATACCCATACGTACCATGCGTCCTTCTCCCTGTTGCATACATTTTCACAAAGTTAGTATACCTTTTTTTTGACCATTTTCATCTTTCAATTCACAGTGAAACCCTGACTGGTTTCTGTTCAGCTCAACGTACATTTCACATATACACAAATTCATTATTTAAATATTGACAAGCTTATTTTGTTTGCGAGTTTTGTTTGAAACAATGAACAAAATGTTTTTGTTATTATAACTTATTTTATTGTATAATGTTTGATTTTCTTATTAACAATAATGTTTTAAAACTTTCGTGCGCGTATTTTAAATTGCTTGTTAGCTGGCCGACATTCTGACAAAAAGTGTGTCCCTATTATCGATAGTTCGTGGACCAAATATCTGTAGACGGTGCACTGTGAATTAGTTTCTTGATCTTACTAGTGCCGACCAACACGAGTCTTCAGAACTAACGCTTGTTTACATCCAATTCCTAGAAATATGTTGACCTTCCGAAGTCACATAGAAGCCAAAACCTGCATGGGTATTAAACCTTTGACATGAAAAAGGTATCTTTTTTTCTGTTTTTCTTTACTGCTTTATAAATGAAATTAAGACTAGTCATTGGTTACTTTAAAGTTTATTTAACTGAGCTCCATTTGTAATTGTTGCATTGATTCAGCCTTGGGTATACTTAAAGGTACATTAATGAGTCGCCTAAAATCCATGAAATTTATTTGAAAGCCGAAGTATCGAACACACTTTGAGAAAATTAATTTGCGCCGTTTTGCGCATGTGTTTTCGTAGTATAGTTTAAAGAGGGGAAAACGGGTGAGAACAGAAAACATTAAGGTGAACTTTTGTCAAAAGGAAGCAACAAGTTTGGCAGGGTTTGAGGGGAACAACTGTGGTGATATTTTGAAAAGAATGTTGTCACAGAGAGGGGAATCTTTAAGTGCACTGCATTGCCGTCCAAGGTTTTTACCACACAATCGATAGCATGTTAAAATATTTTATAACGGCTTTTGGGTGCGGTGAAAAAATGCAAAGCCTATTGTATTTGTCGGAACGAACAGGCAAAACGTAACTCCGACCCTATAGGAGTTACGTTTTGCCTGTTCTTTCCGACAATACAATACAACAGTATATATATTCTGAATCAGCATCAACAACCACTATTTGTTAAATTGTTTAATCTAATATTAGAGACTCAAAATTTGGCATGAAGGTAGGTCCTGTATACACCCATACGCAGATCAAAATTATGGTAAAGGTTATTTATCTGCCCACATCACCGATTTTTTAGGCCATGGATTTTAAAAAAATTCATGGACTATTGTGTTTGTCGGAACGGAATTGTGCGTAACAGGCAGAAGGAGGCATCTCCGACCCCATAAACTATATATATTCTGAATCAGTATCAGTAGCCGAGTCGATTGAGCCATGTCTGTCTGTCCGTCTGTCCGTCTGTCTGTCTGTATGAACACCTGGATCTCAGAAAGTATAAGAGCTAGAGTCATCAAATTTTGCGACAACATACGTATATATTGCAGTGTCTCAAAGTTTTTTTAAAATTTGGACACGCCCCTTCCCGCCTCCGTAAATCAGTAATAACTATTTAAAAACTACAATATTAGCTCAACAACCAAAGTTGTATATCTTACATGACAAATACTTTGCCACGGGCGTTATGTGAAAATTTCATTTAAATCGGACTATTAATAAGTGAGATATGATACGAATTAAACTCACTTTGAACATACATTTATACTTAAGCAGACCTAATTTACGCAAGCATACCGAAGTTCAAATCTAGACACACATCATTTTAAACTTTTTATTTGCATTGTATGGTAACAAAATTGGTTGACAATGCAGCTTTGCCGATAAGCCAAGGAGTGAGGCAATGGCCGAGTGGTTAGAGAGGCGGACGGCTGTGAGAGAATGCGCGGGTTCAACTCCCGGTTGAGGCGGGTGCGAATTTTTATTTATTAATTATTTATTATTTTATTTATATTTTTTTCTATTTATTTTATTCTAATAATATTCGGGCAGCGATTCCATACCGTTAAAATTTTTATTACGGTATAATATGATAATCCATGGCCTTATACAGTCAGCACCTGATTGTAGCGTTAGTATTTTTAAAAATTTTTTAGGTGAAAAAATTATGTCTCGGAATCATTTAGTTTATTTTTAATTGAATTTTGAAATTAATAAAATGTACATGTATTTTGTTGTTGGGTTTTTGTGTAAGGCGCCAGACTGCCTGCAAAATTTTGTGACGGTACAGTGTCCCACAAACTGATTTAAAAAATACTAACGCTACAGTCAGGTGCTGACTGTATAAGGCCATGGATTATCATATTATACCGTAATAAAAATTTTAACGGTATGGAATCGCCGCCCGAATATTATTAGAATAAAATAAATAAAAAAAATAAAATAAAATAATAAACAATTCATAAACGAAAATTCGCACCCGCCTCAACCGGGAGTTGAACACACGCACTCTCTCACAGCCGTCCGCCACTCTAACCACTCGGCCATTGCCACACTCTTTGGCTCATCGGCAAAGCTGCATTGTCAACCAATTTTGTTACCATACAATTTAATTAGTTTATAGTCAGACTAAGGTCAGTCGACTGTAATGCAAATAATGCAAATGCAAATAAAAAGTTTAAAATGCTGTGTGTCTGACGCGGTATGGAATCGCCGCCCGAATATTATTAGGATAAAATAAATAAAAAAAATACTAACGCTACAGTCAGGTGCTGACTGTATAAGGCCATCGATTATCATATTATACCGTAATACAAATTTTAACGGTATGGAATCGCCGCCCGAATATTATTAGAATAAAATAAATAAAAAAAATAAAATAAAATAATAAATAATTAATAAATGCAAATTCGCACCCGCCTCAACCGGGAGTTGAACACACGCACTCTGTCACAGCCGTCCGCCACTCTAACCACTCGGCCATTGCCTCACTCCTTCACCCATCGGCAAAGTTGCATTGTCAACCAATTTTGTTACCATACAATGCAAATAAAAAGTTTAAAATGCTGTGTGTCTGATGCGGTATGGAATCGCCGCCCGAATATTATTAGAATAAAATAAATAAAATAAAATAATAAGTAATTAATAAATGAAAATTCGCACCCGTTCAACCGGGAGTTGAACACACGCACTCTCTCACAGCCGTCCGCCACTCTAACCACTCGGCCATTGCCTCACTCCTTGACCCATCGGCAAAGCTGCATTGTGAACCAATTTTGTTACCATACAATGCAATTAAAAAGTTTAAAATGCTGTGTGTCTGACGCGGTATGGAATCGCCGCCCGGATATTATTAGAATAAAATAAATAAAATAAAATAATAAGTAATTAATAAATGAAAATTTGCACCCGCCTCAACCGGGAGTCGAACACACGCACTCTCTCACGGCCGTCTGCCTCTCTAACCACTCGGCCATCGCCTCACTCCTTAGCCCATCGACAAAGCTGCATTGTCAACCAATTTTGTTACCATACAATGCAAATAGAAAGTTTAAAATGATGTGTGTCTAGATTTGAACTTCGGTATGCTTGCGTAAATTAGGTCTGATTAAGTATAAATGTAAGTTCAAAGTGAGTTTAATTCGTATCATATCTCACTTATTAATAGTCCGATTTAAATGAAATTTTCACATAACGCCCGTGGCAAAGTATTTGTCATATAAGATATACAACTTTGGTTGTTGAGCTAATATTGTAGTTTTTAAATAGTTATTACTGATTTACGGAGGCGGGAAGGGGCGTGTCCAAATTTTAAAAAAACTTTGAGACACTGCAATATATACGTATGTTGTCGCAAAATTTGATGACTCTAGCTCTTATACTTTCTGAGATCCAGGTGTTCATACAGACAGACAGACGGACAGACGGTCAGACGGACAGACGGACAGACAGACATGGCTCAATCGACTCGGCTACTGATACTGATTCAGAATATATATAGTTTATGGGGTCGGAGATGCCTCCTTCTGCCTGTTACGCACAATTCCGTTCCGACAAACACAATAGTCCATGAATTTTTTTAAAATCCATGGCCTAAAAATAAAAATAAAATAATAAGTAATTAATAAACGAAAATTCGCACCCGCCTTAACCGGGAGTTGAACACACGCACCCTCTCACAGCCGTCCGCCACTCTAACCACTCGGCCATTGCCTCACTCCTTGGCTTATCGGCAAAGCTGCATTGTCAACCAATTTTGTTACCATACAATGCAAATAAAAAGTTTAAATTGATGTGTGTCTAGATTTGAACTTCGGTATGCTTGCGTAAATTAGGTCTGCTTAAGTATAAATGTATGTTCAAAGTGAGTTTAATTCGTATCATATCTCACTTATTAATAGTCCGATTTAAATGAAATTTTCACATAACGCCCGTGGCAAAGTATTTGTCATGTAAGATATACAACTTTGGTTGTTGAGCTAATATTGTAGTTTTTAAATAGTTATTACTGATTTACGGAGGCGGCAAGGGGCGTGTCCAAATTTTAAAAAAACTTTGAGACACTGCAATATATACGTATGTTGTCGCAAAATTTGATGACTCTAGCTCTTATACTTTCTGAGATCCAGGTGTTCATACAGACAGACAGACGGTCAGACGGACAGACGGACAGACGGACAGACGGACAGACAGACATGGCTCAATCGACTCGGCTACTGATACTGATTCAGAATATATATAGTTTATGGGGTCGGAGATGCCTCCTTCTGCCTGTTACGCACAATTCCGTTCCGACAAACACAATAGTCCATGAATTTTTTTAAAATCCATGGCCTAAAAATACAAACGCTACAGTCAGGTGCTGACTGTATAAGGCGATGGATTATCTTAGTATACCGTAAAAAAAAGTTTGTAAATAACAGAATTGAATCGCTCGAATTTTCCACCGATTATCAAAATAATCAGTACCTAGGGAACACCAAGGGGAGGCTACTGCAAATGTAATGTGGCTAGTTTTTCTTAAAAAGTTAAATTTTGGTGACCTATGTATGAGTCGACTTGAGATGTTCTACGCAACTTAAATGTTCCCCAAATTAATTAATTTCGGCAATCTGCAGTCATAGATAGATTCTATCTGTCTAAGTTATTTATTTTCGGATATTTATGAAAATTGCGCTTTATTTGGATTAATATTAAACATTTGGCGGATATAAATTTTATACAGTATTCGACGACACGCGCAATTTGAATTAACGAACAAAAGAAGAACGCAAAAACAAAGCAGAAGCGAAGTGTCACAACCATTAGACTGAGCGAGAGGGCAATAGGTATATGTATGCATTTCTAACGCCAACCAAAATTTATTCCATGTGCTTCTTGTTGATTTTTTGGCACGAGCTAGAGTTGTTCAGTGGCTGAGTGGATTATATCTCGGACTGTAAGGCCAATAATGTTGTGACCGTGTTCGGGGTTCGATTGCTACCGCGATCGGCATGTGAAATTTTTTGTTTTTCATTATTATACCCTTCGACCATTGAAAATGGTCAAAAAAGGGTATACTAACTTTGTGCAAATGTATGTAACAGGCAGAAGGAGGCGTCGGAGACCCCATAAAGGTTATATATTCTTGCTCAGGATCACAAGCCGAGTCGATTGAGCCATGTCCGTCTGTCTGTCCGTCTGTCTGTGTGAACGCACAGATCTCAGTTATTATAAAAGCTAGAGTTACCAAATTTGGCAGGAAGACTCCTATGTACTATAAGCTGATCAAGTTTATTTCAAATGTAAGGTGCCACGCTCACCGCCCCCGTAAATCAATAATTTAAATTTTGAACTAAATTTGTAAGCGGCATATGAAAGATACAACTTAATAATTTGGCATAAACTAAGCTGATTAAAAAAAATATAAAAAAGCCACAGTGGGATACCCTTCGACCTACGTTGCTATGTATGTACACATACACATATGCACATGCATTTAAGTTATTGCCGACAGATGGCGCTCGCGCGATGCGCTCGCCCGCCTCCCTTGTTAGATGATACAAGCACTTGGTTTTATGCACATACTTTCTTAAATAATTTCTGTGTTTATTGTCCGATCGGATTGCAATTTCGAGAATACGTAGATATTTTAATGAGCTTAGTATATGTTAAAGTCAGAAAGTTGTATCTTTTATACAGCGCTTACAAATTAAGTTCAAAAATTAAATTATTGATTTGCGGAGGCGGTGGGCGTGGCACCCAACATTTGAAATAAACTTGATCAGCTTATAGTACACAGGAGTCTTCCTGTCAAATTTGGTAACTCTAGCTTTTATAATAGCTGAGATCTGTGCGTTCACACAGACAGACGGACAGACCGACGGACAGACAGACAGACAGACAGACATGGCTCAATCGACTCGGCTTGTGATCCTGAGCAAGAATATATAACCTTTATGGGGTCTCCGACGCCTCCTTCTGCCTGTTACATACATTTGCACAAAGTTAGTATACCCTTTTTTGACCATTTTCAATGGTCGAAGGGTATAATATCTACGTATTCACCAAATTAAAATCCTATCGGATAATAAACACAGAAGTAATTTAACAAAGTATGTGCATAAAACCAAGTGCTTGTGTCAGCTAACAAGAGAGGCGGGCGAGCGCGAAGCGCGAGCGCCATCTATCGTGAATAATTTTAAAGCATTATAACTAATAGGAAAGCAGCTAAAAAGTCACACACATGCCAAAAGTAAACAATGCGTTATTGCATTCTGTCTCTCTTTTCGGTTTTTGTCTGTGATGATCTTGCAAGGTTAATATGATCCCTATTGAATGTTGCAATGTTTTGTTTTGCTTACGATATTTGGCAATAAGAATGCAAGAACATAGCGATCATAAGCCCCTATAATATAGTGAATGTTGAAGTGAGACGCGTATACATATATACATGTATGCATATGCAAATCCAATTATGTGCATCCCACTCCAACATAAAAAGTGCTACGCATGGATGAGTACATCCAATCAGAATTAGATTTGCAGTTGTTTACGAACAAAGACAAGTAAGAAGTGATAGTTTTTACGCTTATTGCCCATCTCCTTTTTCTAAACAAACTGAAGTCTCTTGGCGTTTGCCTCTCTTCTTATTCTAAACCTACCGCAGCTACTTTCTCACACATTCGTTCACACTGTCGCTTTGTGTATATTCGATTGCCTACTGTGGCGGAACCATGTGCACATCATGAATGTTTTTGAGAGCCTTCTTATCAAAACATCTACCCCTAAATTATTATTAATATTTATTAAACGTTTTATGAAAAAATAAAAAAAAAGAAAAAACAAGAATTGTTTTCATTAACCAACCACACCCCCCCCCACGCGACCCGATCACGGTGGAATTCGAACTCTGTGTTATCTACCATTAGCCCTAGGCGCAATCCATGCGGCCAATTCCCGACTTTTTCACGCACTAGCAAAGCTTAATTTCATTAGGCCATGGATTTTAAAAAAATTCATGGACTATTGTGTTTGTCGGAACGGAATTGTGCGTAACAGCAGAAGGAGGCATCTCCGACCCCATAAACTATATATATTCTGAATCAGTATCAGTAGCCGAGTCGATTGAGCCATGTCTGTCTGTCCGTCTGTCTGTCTGTATGAACACCTGGATCTCAGAAAGTATAAGAGCTAGAGTCATCAAATTTTGCGACAACATACGTATATATTGCAGTGTCTCAAAGTTTTTTTAAAATTTGGACACGCCCCTTCCCGCCTCCGTAAATCAGTAATAACTATTTAAAAACTACAATATTAGCTCAACAACCAAAGTTGTATATCTTACATGACAAATACTTTGCCACGGGCGTTATGTGAAAATTTCATTTAAATCGGACTACTAATAAGTGAGATATGATACGAATTAAACTCACTTTGAACATACATTTATACTTAAGCAGACCTAATTTACGCAAGCATACCGAAGTTCAAATCTAGCCACACAGCATTTTAAACTTTTTATTTGCATTGTATGGTAACAAAATTGGTTGACAATGCAGCTTTGCCGATGGGTCAAGGAGTGAGGCAATGGCCGAGTGGTTAGAGTGGCGTACGGTTGTGAGAGAGTACGTGTGTTCAACTCCCGGTTGAGGCGGGTGCAAATTTTCATTTATTAATTACTTATTATTTTATTTATTTTATTCTAATAATATTCGGGCGGCGATTCCATACCGCGTCAGACACACAGCATTTTAAACTTTTTATTTGCATTGTATGGTAACAAAATTGGTTGACAATGCAGCTTTGCCGATGGATCAAGAAGTGAGGCAATGGCCGAGTGGTTAGAGTGGCGGACGGCTGTGAGAGAGTGCGTGTGTTCAACTCCCGGTTGAGGCGGGTGCGAATTTTCATTTATTTATTATTATTATTATTATTTTATTTTTTTTATTTATTTTATTCTAATAATATTCGGGCGGCGATTCCATACCGTTAAAATTTTTATTACGGTATAATATGATAATCCATGGCCTTATACAGTCAGCACCTGACTGTAGCGTTAGTATATTTTTAAACAGTGCAAACAGCTGTGGAAAGATGCGTTGGCCGTTACTATATCGACTCTTCTATTGATGCTGATTAAGAGTATAGCATATAGAGTCGAACGCTGTCATCGGCCTGTTAAATACATTTTCGGTTGGCAGAAAGTAATAATACTCTTCTACACTATGTGTAGCTGTTATAATTTTAAATACATTGTTTTACATAAATATCTTTTAATTGAATAATTGAATAAAATTGAAACCGAATTAACGGGGACACATACATTGCATACGCATTGCTTACGCAAAAATGCGTACATGGCTGACGCAAAAATGAGCATGATTGCATACCGAATCGTATGACGTCTTTATTCTTTATTCCCCTGATTGCGTCACAAACTTTACAAACTGCGATTAATGCTAGTATGCAAATTTCGAGTATCGCACATTGAATTTATATTGGAAATGCATATAAATACTCTTAAAATATTTTTTTTCACAATTTTAAATTAAAAATTGGTTTTTCTAATACTTTTTCAATACTTTATTAAAAAATAAAATGTTCGCGCTCAATAAAGAACGCCGATATTTTTCTTGGAATTAAACAAAAAGTGGACAGGGCTGACATGCTAAAAATCAGTTTACAGCTTGCGATTGGCGTGGTCGGTGTGTTTTTATATCGTCGTCGATTCTTGATTGCCGATTGCCGATTGCATTATTATTAAAATCGTTAAATTTAATTGTGAAAAATACTAACGCTACAGTCAGGTGCTGACTGTATAAGGCCATGGATTATCATATTATACCGTAATAAAAATTTTAACGGTATGGAATCGCCGCCCGAATATTACTAGAATAAAATAAATAAAAAAAATAAAATAATAAATAATTAATAAATGAAAGTTCGCACCCGCCTCAACCGGGAGTTGAACACACGCACTCTCTCAGAGCCGTCCGCCACTCTAACCACTCGGCCATTGCCTCACTCCTTGACCCATCGGCAAAGCTGCATTGTCAACCAATTTTGTTACCATACAATGCAAATAAAAAGTTTAAAATGCTGTTTGTCTGACGCTAGGTTTGAACTTCGGTATGCTTGCGTAAATTAGGTCTGTTTAAGTATAAATGTATGTTCAAAGTGAGTTTAATTCGTATCATATCTCACTTATTAATAGTCCGATTAAAATGAAATTTTCACATAACGCCCGTGGCAAAGTATTTGTCATGTAAGATATACAACTTTGGTTGTTGAGCTAATATTGTAGTTTTTAAATAGTTATTACTGATTTACGGAGGCGGGAAGGGGCGTGTCCAAATTTTAAAAAAACTTTGAGACACTGCAATATATACGTATGTTGTCGCAAAATTTGATGACTCTAGCTCTTATACTTTCTGAGATCCAGGTGTTCATACAGACAGACAGACGGACAGACGGTCAGACGGACAGACGGTCAGACGGACAGACGGACAGACAGACATGGCTCAATCGACTCGGCTACTGATACTGATTCAGAATATATATAGTTTATGGGGTCGGAGATGCCTCCTTCTGCCTGTTACGCACAATTCCGTTCCGACAAACACAATAGTCAATGAATTTTTTTAAAATCCATGGCCTAAAAAGTAGAAAGAAGAATTAGAAATTAAGTATCACACCTTAAGTGCATAGCTTATATATAATTTAAGTTTAATTAAATAACTTCTTAACTTTTTTTAATATTTTGACCGCGTGTGTATGTGAGTGCAAGTGAATAGAAACATTGTTTTTGTAAAAAAAATTGCGCGCGGCACTGCATGCCTTACGCATTTTCACAAAATACGTTACATTGTGTTTGTACGTATGTTTGCATCAATGACTCTTTAGATTGTGCACGTTTTCTTATAAATATCGGTATCGGTTCGCGATTAAATTGAAAATAATAAGTTGCTGCAACACAAAAATTGTATCGCAAGTTACTTTCATTTCCATTTTTTCCATTTTATCTGTATTTTGTATTAAATTAATATAATACAATATTATATTTTTCTTATAGAATAATATTGTAATTTATAACTTAATACAATATTATATTTTAAATTACATTTTATTTATTTTTCTTAATAATTATATTCTTTTTAGGTAAATAATATAATTATTATTTTAATTATTGGTAATTAAAAAAATACTAACGCTACAGTCAGGTGCTGACTGTATAAGGCCATGGATTATCATATTATACCGTAATAAAAATTTTAACGGTATGGAATCGCCGCCCGAATATTATTAGAATAAAATAAATAAAAAAAATAAAATAAAATAATAAACAATTCATAAATGCAAATTCGCACCCGCCTCAACCGGGAGTTGAACACACGCACTCTCTCACAGCCGTCCGCCACTCTAACCACTCGGCCATTGCCACACTCTTTGGCTCATCGGCAAAGCTGCATTGTCAACCAATTTTGTTACCATACAATTTAATTAGTTTATAGTCAGACTAAGGTCAGTCGACTGTAATGCAAATAATGCAAATGCAAATAAAAAGTTTAAAATGCTGTGTGTCTGACGCGGTATGGAATCGCCGCCCGAATATTATTAGGATAAAATAAATAAAAAAAATACTAACGCTACAGTCAGGTGCTGACTGTATAAGGCCATCGATTATCATATTATACCGTAATACAAATTTTAACGGTATGGAATCGCCGCCCGAATATTATTAGAATAAAATAAATAAAAAAAATAAAATAAAATAATAAATAATTAATAAATGCAAATTCGCACCCGCCTCAACCGGGGAGTTGAACACACGCACTCTGTCACAGCCGTCCGCCACTCTAACCACTCGGCCATTGCCTCACTCCTTCACCCATCGGCAAAGTTGCATTGTCAACCAATTTTGTTACCATACAATGCAAATAAAAAGTTTAAAATGCTGTGTGTCTGACGCGGTATGGAATCGCCGCCCGAATATTATTAGAATAAAATAAATAAAATAAAATAATAAGTAATTAATAAATGAAAATTCGCACCCGCCTCAACCGGGAGTCGAACACACGCACTCTCTCACGGCCGTCCGCCTCTCTAACCACTCGGCCATTGCCTCACTCTTTGGCCCATCGACAAAGCTGCATTGTCAACCAATTTTGTTACCATACAATGCAAATAAAAAGTTTAAAATGCTGTGTGTCTGACGCGGTATGGAATCGCCTCCCGAATATTATTAGAATAAAATAAATAAAATAAAATAATAAGTAATTAATAAATGAAAATTCGCACCCGTTCAACCGGGAGTTGAACACACGCACTCTCTCACAGCCGTCCGCCACTCTAACCACTCGGCCATTGCCTCACTCCTTGACCCATCGGCAAAGCTGCATTGTGAACCAATTTTGTTACCATACAATGCAATTAAAAAGTTTAAAATGCTGTGTGTCTGACGCGGTATGGAATCGCCGCCCGGATATTATTAGAATAAAATAAATAAAATAAAATAATAAGTAATTAATAAATGAAAATTTGCACCCGCCTCAACCGGGAGTCGAACACACGCACTCTCTCACGGCCGTCCGCCTCTCTAACCACTCGGCCATCGCCTCACTCCTTAGCCCATCGACAAAGCTGCATTGTCAACCAATTTTGTTACCATACAATGCAAATAGAAAGTTTAAAATGATGTGTGTCTAGATTTGAACTTCGGTATGCTTGCGTAAATTAGGTCTGATTAAGTATAAATGTAAGTTCAAAGTGAGTTTAATTCGTATCATATCTTACTTATTAATAGTCCGATTTAAATGAAATTTTCACATAACGCCCGTGGCAAAGTATTTGTCATATAAGATATACAACTTTGGTTGTTGAGCTAATATTGTAGTTTTTAAATAGTTATTACTGATTTACGGAGGCGGGAAGGGGCGTGTCCAAATTTTAAAAAAACTTTGAGACACTGCAATATATACGTATGTTGTCGCAAAATTTGATGACTCTAGCTCTTATACTTTCTGAGATCCAGGTGTTCATACAGACAGACAGACGGACAGACGGTCAGACGGACAGACGGACAGACAGACATGGCTCAATCGACTCGGCTACTGATACTGATTCAGAATATATATAGTTTATGGGGTCGGAGATGCCTCCTTCTGCCTGTTACGCACAATTCCGTTCCGACAAACACAATAGTCCATGAATTTTTTTAAAATCCATGGCCTAAAAATAAAATAAAATAATAAGTAATTAATAAACGAAAATTCGCACCCGCCTTAACCGGGAGTTAAACACACGCACCCTCTCACAGCCGTCCGCCACTCTAACCACTCGGCCATTGCCTCACTCCTTGGCTTATCGGCAAAGCTGCATTGTCAACCAATTTTGTTACCATACAATGCAAATAAAAAGTTTAAAATGATGTGTGTCTAGATTTGAACTTCGGTATGCTTGCGTAAATTAGGTCTGCTTAAGTATAAATGTATGTTCAAAGTGAGTTTAATTCGTATCATATCTCACTTATTAATAGTCCGATTTAAATGAAATTTTCACATAACGCCCGTGGCAAAGTATTTGTCATGTAAGATATACAACTTTGGTTGTTGAGCTAATATTGTAGTTTTTAAATAGTTATTACTGATTTACGGAGGCGGCAAGGGGCGTGTCCAAATTTTAAAAAAACTTTGAGACACTGCAATATATACGTATGTTGTCGCAAAATTTGATGACTCTAGCTCTTATACTTTCTGAGATCCAGGTGTTCATACAGACAGACAGACGGACAGACGGACAGACGGTCAGACGGACAGACGGACAGACGGACAGACAGACATGGCTCAATCGACTCGGCTACTGATACTGATTCAGAATATATATAGTTTATGGGGTCGGAGATGCCTCCTTCTGCCTGTTACGCACAATTCCGTTCCGACAAACACAATAGTCCATGAATTTTTTTAAAATCCATGGCCTAAAAATAATTAAATTTGTGTAGTATTATTCTTTGTTTTAATTTATACACACATACATATTTTATTTTTGCAATGGCAAGGCTTAATAGAAGCACACCTGCCAGTAGGTCTCAGAGACAAAGACTTAGAAATCACTTAAATAGATCGAATGTTGACTTTATTGAACAGGATCGACTTAGTAATGCCGCATCACAAAGGGAACGAAGACTGAACCTTGAAATAGTTGAAACTGACAGAGTAACGGACAGACAAAGTCGTCAAATTCGCAGAGCAGGCTGATTATAGGGAAAACGAACGGGGACAGGACCATGGTCGACGCTCTTCTCGTCGAAGAAATCCGGCGATGGGAGAGCAAGAGCAAGTTGAGAACACTTCGCGTCGATCGAGTCGCCGACAAGACCCTGTTTATAGGGCAAACGAACGGGGACAGGACCATGCTCGACGCTCTTCTCGTCGAAGAAATCCGGCGATTAGAGAGCAAGAGCAAGTTGAGAACACTTCGCGTCGATCGAGCCGCCGACAAGACCCTGTTTATAGGGCAGGCGAACAAACACAAGACCGACTAAGGCGCGCTAGCCAGCGCCAGGACTTAGAACGACGATTAGAGAGAGAAATAGATAGGAGACAGCGATCTCAAATGAAAGATAATCCTATTAGGAGGATTATTGAACAGGCTAGGGACACAGCGGCAAGGAGAAGTGCTCGTATCAGAGCGAGACAAGCTGCATTCGATGCCAATAGGAGTTTGTCACAAAGAGTATAGGAATAATGAAAATAATAGAATAGCTGAGAATAGGAGAAACGCCTCCCGTAACAGAGTAGAGCGTGCGAGTACCCTGCCAGAAGATAGGGAGAGTCCGATTAGCACAGGTTTAGATAGCCTTATAGCCATCTTTAATAAAACAATTAAACAGGGCCCCGACCAGGTTTGCATATGCTGCAAAGGTTTGTGGTTTCCACATCAAGTGGACAAAATTTCCCGTGAGGTCATAGAAGAAAAGTGTAGTAAGGCAGATAGTGTAGATATTTTGTATCTTTCCTCTATGTTTCCACCTCACAACAATAGGTTCAATTTTGTAAAACATGCAGCCGTAGTATTACATCTGGTAAAAAACCAAAGGCTTCCATAACAAATGGGCTAGATTTTCCTGAGCTTCCAGAATGTTTAAAAGGCTTAATGCCTTTAGAGGAAAGGCTGATTTCTCCCCGCCTTCTTTTTATGATCATTAAGTCTCTTGGGTATGGACGTCAAAGTGCCATTAAAGGAGCTATGATCAACGTGCCCATTCCAGTTGCAAATGTTGTAACTTCCCTTCCAAGGGCATTTAATGAAACCGAAGTAGTTCAGATTCACCTAAAGCGTAGGATGGCATATAACCATGATTTCATGGCTGAAACCATAAGGCCTTCTAAAATTGTTGATGCACTGGTCAATACGGAGCTTTATAGGAAGCACCAAGTTACTGTTAATGAACAGTGGTTGTCTTCCTACTCTTCCAAAACAGTGCCATTTGTTGCGTCAACAGAAGATAGGGACATTGTTTCTCAATTGTTAGAAAGAGCTGGTCTAGGATATCAGCAAGATAATTTAGAAGAGATAGAGCTTAATCCAGGTGGTCATGAAACTTTTATAGAAAATGTCCCAATTGAGAATATTGATATTCCGAGAATTGCTATAGCTCCAGGAGAGGGTCAACGACCTCTGGACATGATAGCAGATTATGATTCAGAAGAGCTGGCTTTTCCCACAATATTTGCAGGTATTAAAAGGAAATGTCAGGAAAGTTTTACAACCATTGTTAGGTCAGAGCTTAGGAATTTTGATAGAAGAGGTTGTTGAACTGACAAATTATTTCATAACTTTAAAAAGTTAGAAATGATAAGCATTAGGAACAGCACATCAATTTGCTTACGTAAGCACTCCGCCACTCAAGGTATTTCGGCTGCTGATGTGCGTAATGAGGAAACATTAAATAGGTTAATACTTCATGATGATGGCTATAGGCTCTTAAAGGGTATTCGCACGTCTCTTGCTCATTGGGAGGAAGTGAAAGAAAGTGATGGCTATGATTAGGCGGTAGAGCTTCCGACTTTTTTTTATTACCTTTTCCGCAACGGAAACTAGGTGGCCGGAGCTTTTAGTCTTGCTATGTAAAAATGTAGACAAGCTAGAAGTATCGGAAGAAGAAGCGTTAAACTGGGTTTTAATGAGAAAGCTCGTCTCATTAGAGCAGACCCAGTGACCTGTGCTAGATACTTCGATTATCTTAAATTATTATCTTCGTCTTAAAACTAATGAAAAAGGACGGCGGTGTCTTTGGTTGTCACAAGGTCATCAAATTTTATTGGCGGGTGGAGTTTCAGCAAAGAGGCTCTCCACATATACATGACATGTTCTGGCTGAAAGATGCGCCCAAGCTCATCTTAAAGAATGAGTCCACATTTGAGCCTGTCAAGTCCTTTATTGATCAGTTTATCACAACTGATTCTAGTTGCCCGGATGTTGCACCATATTTGGAGTATCAACTTCATTGGCACGGGCACTCTTGCAGGCGAGAAATTAGATCAAAAAAAAATTTTGTAGATTCGGTATTCCATACCCACCCATGCCTCAAACAGAAATTCTTCTCCCATTAGACGAAAATGCTTCAAATTTACGCGAGCATCGTTGGAATTTCGAAAAAAATTCAATGTCTCCTCGACTTCCCATTTGATCGTGAAAGCGTAGATTACCTTAACGATTTTCAAAACTTTTTGTCCCACGATCAACTTAACCTTAGTTATAAGGGCTATATTAATGCTATAAGATCAAGCATAAAGAAACCAAAAGTTTTTTTGAAGCGATCTTTTTCAGCGATCAAGCTAACGCTTACAATAAGCACCTCTTTTTGTTGCAGCGAGCAAATATGGATATTCAGTTTATTTTAGACCCCTATGCTTGCTGCAGCTACGTCGTTAATTATATTAACAAGTCCCAGAGAGGCATCTCAATGCAGATGCGTGAGGCAATCAATGAGATTAAGGATAATAATAATGTAACTATAAAGCAAAAGTTACAACATTTAGGCAACAAATTTATTTCTGGCACTGAGATATCCGCTCAGGAAGCCGTCTACTGCTGTTTAGGTATGCTTTTGTCCGCCAGCAGTAGTGCCAGTGTGTACATCAACACACATGTTCCAGAAAAACGGGTGAGAATGCTGAGATCTAGACAGCAACTTCAAAATCTACCCAAGGACTCTAGGGAAATTTTTCACTTAGGCCTTCTAGATCACTATATTCAGCGCCCAGACGCTCTAGAGAGCTTATGCCTAGCCGATTTTGCAGCTTTTTATAGCTATAGCAAATCGGAACGTGGAACTCGCCAAGAAAATACGGATGAAATTGAAGACGATGTACCCAGGGTTTCCGAATCAGTAGTTTACGCTCTCCGCGATAATAGTGGCTTCATCAGAAAGAGGCTCACAGTATGTATTATTAGGTATAGGAGATTTAATGTCAATACAGAAAATAGTGACTATTTAGAGAGCTGAAAATGCTTTACGCCCCATGGCGAGATGAGCATTTAGATTTAGTCACACATGACTGTGAATTGTTCTGTAGGCAGAACCGGGAGTTAGTAGAGAACAATCGCAAGAAATATAATGTACTAGATGATAGGGAACTAGAAGATGCTCTGAGCCACTTAAGGGAAGAAGCTGAAAATGAGGAAAATCAGGTAGCAATACAAGAAGTAGTAGATGATGGCTTCAGAGTTTTAGGATTGCCTGAAATAGATCCACAACTTAATGTATTAAATGTGGATGGAAATATTGAGACGAATGAGGGAGAAAGTAATGTCCGTTTAATCAAGTTTCAACCTTTAGTTTCACAAGAGGGCTTAGCTTATATATTAGATCCCTGAATTTGAAGCAGAAGATATATTTCACCCATGTCTTGCACAATGCCAAAAACAATTCAGTCTATCATGAATTTGTTGGAGGCGGTGCCGGAGTCGGAAAGAGCCGACTTATTTCAGCAATTTTTCAATCATTGTCCGTAATTTATAACAGTATGCCAGGAGCCGATCCGACATCTGTTATCCTCTTATGTGCACCAACGGGAAAAGCAGCATTCGGAATCAGTGGCTCGACACTGCATTCCATGTTTTCACTTCCTGTTAATCAATCTCGCTCAGCACCTCTAAGGCCCTTAAGTCATGATTGAGTTAATACTCTTCATTCAAGGTTAATCGACCTTAAATTAATTATTATTGATGAAATATCAATGGTTAGCTGTCTTATGTTTTCTTATTTAGACTCCCGTTTAAAGCAAATCTTCAAAAATACATCTCCATTTGGGGGCGTTTCTGTCATAGTATTCGGTGATCTTAGGCAGTTACAGCCTTGGAGGTAGTTGGATTTTCGATCCAAACATCGGTGACCCTTACCATGACATTTTTGGTACTTATCTTTGGGATCTTTTTATGTATTTTGAGCTCACAGAGATAATGCGTCAAAGGGATGATCAAGTTTTTGCTTCTGCTTTAAATAATATGGCATCGGGTTGCATGACAGCTGATGATATTTCCCTTTTCCGCTCACGAATATGCGAACCATCGGCACTGCCCGATGATGAAATTCATCTGTTTAGCAGGAATAATGAGGTAGATATATTTAATGTTTCCAAACTTAACTCAATTGCCACTGAACAATTTTTCTCTACCGCTGAAGATTATATTAAGGCTGGTCATTTATATGCAGCTAGGAAACAAAGAATATTAGAAAAAGTTAAGGGTTTCACAGGGACTCTGTACGTCTCTCCTCCTTAAATCTACTGCCAAGTACATGGTGACGGTCAATGTAGACACAGAGGATGGGTTAGTAAACGGGGCATCAGGGGTGTTAATGCAAATAGATTTCAATACATCCAACACTCCCAACATTTTATGGATGAAATTCTCAGAACCAAGTGTAGGAGAAATTGCGCGTTCTAAGTGTACACATCGTACAGAACCTTTATGGACTCCAATTCAGAAAATTGTTCGCAGTTTTCAATATTCAAATAACGCACAAGTTAATATTTACCGTAGGCAGTTTCCCATTGTGCCTGCTGAAGGCATCACTACTCACAAGAGTCAGGGAGCTACGTATTACAAAGTGGTAGTCCATGCTAATTCCAGAATGCAGCGTGCTGCATTATACGTAGCTTGCAGTAGAGCAACTACTGCTTTAGGATTGTTTATCATTGGGAACTTTGTTCCTCCTAAGCCGCCTCAGAGTAACGATAAAGTAAAAGCTCAAATAGAGAAATTGCGGACTGAAAAATTATTACGTACTCATTACGATTATTTTGAGGATGAATTTGAGGAATTATTTCGGCAATTTACTCAATTAGGTGAATTAGGTGATAGGTTGATTGTGTTAGGAGATTTTAATTTATGTCTTAAAACCTTTAATAGGTGTAGGAGCATATACTTACAATTCTTTGATTAGCAAAGGATTTAGAAGTTTGTTAGATTTGAAAACGTCCACTACCAATATGGATACACATATTGATTGGGCGTTTTCTAATATTAGTAATGAAAATATAAGCGCTAGGACATTTGAAGTAGTGATGGCTAATCACAATGGTATTTCAGTCAGCATCCAAGATAGTATAGATGAGCAAAATTTTCATTAGTTTGGTGGTTAGGTAGGTAGTATTAGGGTTATAAAGTGTTAGGATGTTTGTAATTAGGAGTTCGAATAGGTAGGCAAAATGTAAATATGTATGTATATATTATTAAAATAAATAAGTAGTTTAAGTATATACATTTAATTTATATCCATGAAATGGATTTAAAATAATTCTTTTGTTATTATTCTATTTTTTTTCTTTTTCATTTTTCATTTTCCTGCATATGAAGAAAGCCGGCTTAATCTTTTTATTTTTTTGGGGAACGTTGGAGTTGGTAGGTCCACAAAACTTTGTATTGTTGACCCCATTATAATTTTAATGGACTCCCCGTGGTGTTCCCTGGGTACTAATTATATATACACACATATAATTAAATTCATTTGTACTATATATGTATATATAATAAGTAGCGAATTCGAGCGGCGAAAATAGATAAGATAATCAGGTTATTAAATGTAGTATGAAAGCCGTTTATTATATCTATTAGAGTAGAGAGTATCAAATAGTTAGATACTGTTTACGGTAACATAGGTCGAAGGGTATCCCACTGTCGCGTGCAGCGCGACTGTGGCTTTTTTCTATTTTTAGGCCATGGATTTTAAAAAAATTCATGGTCTATTGTGTTTGTCGGAACGGAATTGTGCGTAACAGGCAGAAGGAGGCATCTCCGAACCCATAAACTATATATATTCTGAATCAGTATCGGTAGCCGAGTCGATTGAGCCATGTCTGTCTGTCCGTCTGTCTGTCTGTATGAACACCTGGATCTCAGAAAGTATAAGAGCTAGGGTCATCAAATTTTGCGACAACATACGTATATATTGCAGTGTCTCAAAGTTTTTTTAAAATTTGGACACGCCCCTTCCCGCCTCCGTAAATCAGTAATAACTATTTAAAAACTACTAATATTAGCACAACAACCAAAGTTGTATATCTTACATGACAAATACTTTGCCACGGGCGTTATGTGAAAATTTCATTTAAATCGGACTATTAATAAGTGAGATATGATACGAATTAAACTCACTTTGAACATACATTTATACTTAAGCAGACCTAATTTACGCAAGCATACCGAAGTTCAAATCTAGCGTCAGACACACAGCATTTTAAACTTTTTATTTGCATTGTATGGTAACAAAATTGGTTGACAATGCAGCTTTGTCGAAAGGCCAAGGAGTGAGGCAATGGCCGAGTGGTTAGAGTGGCGGACGGCTGTGAGACAGTGCGTGTGTTCAACTCCCGTTTGAGGCAGGTGCGAATTTTCATTTATTAATTACTTATTATTTCATTTTATGTTTTTTATTTATTTTATTCTAATAATATTCGGGCGGCGATTCCATACCGCGTCAGACACACAGCTCCCGGTTGAGGCGGGTGCGAATTTTCATTTATTAATTATTTATTATTTTATTTTATTTTTTTTATTTATTTTATTCTAATAATATTCGGGCGGCGATTCCATACCGTTAAAAATTTTATTACGGTATAATATGATAATCCATAGCCTTATACAGTCAGCACCTGACTGTAGCGTTAGTATTTTTTTTCATTAAAATATTTTAAAAGCTCAATAACATTGAAAAGGGGCGGCGGCGGTAGCCGGTTTTTTTTTAAGTTTTTGGTACGCAATATATGTAATTAGAACATAGTTTTCTTTCGTTGGTACACAACAGCAACTCCTAATCTAATTTTACATACATATGTAAGTACATACATATGTACATGCGTGCAATAATGTGTGTTGAAGTGGGACGCCAATAAATACATGTGGATATGCAGACACGTCCCACTCGTACATTCACAACTTTTCAAGGGTTTGTAGTGAAACGGTGGATCACACTATGTTGTTATTAAATTAAAGCATTTATTTCGTATGCGTAAATGATAAGTGTGACAATTCAGTTGTTGTCTGTACTTAGCGTCTATCCGAACTTAGCGTCTATTTTGGTGTAACGACGAATATCGCCGCGGAACTATCGTTACGATAGTGCCGGGCTGCCAGATCGGGCTCATATCGATGAGGCTGCGTTGCCACAGGCTTAGGATCGCTGTTATGTTTTAGCATTCTAATTGCAAAATATTGAGAGCAAAACAAATTAACATTATCCAATAAGAATGATATTGAACTTGCAAAGTCATAACAGGCAAAATACGGAAAGAGTGACGGCATTGAAGAACGCATTACTTTTGGCTCGCGTCTTTTTGATGAGTGCTAAATATAATAAAAATAGTAAACTTTGTTTATAAATAATTAATATTATTTGTAACTATTATAATTTTATTGCAATTTTTATTAATTTTAATTTTAATTTTAATTTTAATTTTAATTTTAATTTTAATTTTAATTTTAATTTTAATTTTAATTTTAATTTTAATTTTAATTTTAATTTTAATTTTAATTTTAATTTTAATTTTAATTTTAATTTTAATTTTAATTTTAATTTTAATTTTAATTTTAATTTTAATTTTAATTTTAATTTTAATTTTAATTTTAATTTTAATTTTAATTTTAATTTTAATTTTAATTTTAATTTTAATTTTAATTTTAATTTTAATTTTAATTTTAATTTTAATTTTAATTTTAATTTTAATTTTAATTTTAATTTTAATTTTAATTTTAATTTTAATTTTAATTTTAATTTTAATTTTAATTTTAATTTTAATTTTAATTTTAATTTTAATTTTTAATTTTAATTTTAATTTTAATTTTAATTTTAATTTTAATTTTAATTTTAATTTTAATTTTAATTTTAATTTTAATTTTAATTTTAATTTTAATTTTAATTTTAATTTTAATTTTAATTTTAATTTTAATTTTAATTTTAATTTTAATTTTAATTTTAATTTTAATTTTAATTTTAATTTTAATTTTAATTTTAATTTTAATTTTAATTTTAATTTTAATTTTAATTTTAATTTTAATTTTAATTTTAATTTTAATTTTAATTTTAATTTTAATTTTAATTTTAATTTTAATTTTAATTTTAATTTCAATTTTAATTTTAATTTTAATTTTAATTTAATTTTATTTTATTTATTTATATAGTATGAAAACAAAATAAGGAAAAACTATTTTTTATTGAAATTTAAATAAGGACCAAACGCATGCAAATACACATAACACCTACAGACACCAAATGTCGGGGTAGGGCGCTGCTGTGGTGTTGAGGCAGGTCTATTTTTTAAAAAACGCGGTTTTCACTGATCACCGAAAACACAAAACACACGATTTTCAATCTCACGTCAGCCTTTATTCACTTGCTGAGTTCAAGTTAAAGATTAGCTTAATTCGAGATGACAATTCCATTTTTGTTTCTAATATATAAAAATATTTCGATAACTTAAAAATAAATACTGACATCATTAAGGAAAAGGTACTCTAAGCTATTCGGAAGGGGGCGCCTATTTGGTCAGCAACTGCAGGAGCCGGAGAGAACCCACCCGAAGATGGTGTTTTGTGCTAGTGGGGCCTCCGAGGTCCCGGGTATGGTTCCGGGCAGTATTATGCGACCATAGACGTCCGCGCCGAGCACCAAGGAGATGGTGCATGGCTTGAAGAAGCGGTCATTGGCCAGGGTGACGCTGGCGAAGGAGTCCTTAAGTCCCTCTGGTAACTCCCTGGACGGGGTGCGGAGTTGGAGGTGGTTCTCCGTCTTAAGGACCACAGCGCATGCACTCCTCGAGACTTCCGGATGGGAGTTGTTGTTGTTGCTGCGTGGGCGCGGAGTCATCTTGCAAGTTGCTTATAGGGGAAATAGGAAAATTTTAAAATTATTACTTTGGATATTGAAGGGACGCAACATGACAAACACGTAGGAGGAGAGATCAGGAGTCACAACTGGGTCGGAAGGAGTACTAGTTTTGCTACTGGTCTCCTGACTGTTCCTCTGCTTGTGAGGAGGTCGACAACACGGACGAGGTCGTCTGCGCCTGGGTGAGCGTCGATCACTCTGCCAAGGCGCCATTCATTGGGCGGAAGGTTGTCATCCTTTTATGACAACCATATCATCGATCTGCATATTCCTTTCAGGATACTGCCATTTGTTACGTTTGTGCAGTTCCTGAAGGTATTCGTGCTTCCATCGCAAGCAGAACTGCTGGCTTTGAGCCTTAAGCCGTTGCCATCGATTGATGATGGACGCCGCATCAGACTGGATTTCGGGCTCAGTTGCTGCGAGGAGGGGACCACCAGTGAGAAAATGGCCTGGAGTAAGGGCCAACAGGTCAGTCGGATCTTCGGATAAGGGAGAAAGTGGTCTGGAGTTCAGACAGGCTTCTATTTTACACAGGAGAGTTGAAAGCTCCTCGAAAGTGTATTTATAGGAGGAAGTTGCCTTGTAGAAAAGAGTTTTGAAACTCTTGACCCCCGCTTCCCAGAGACCTCCCATATGTGGAGCTCCGGGGGGATTGAACCGCCACTTTATCTGCTGGTGACTATAATGAGTGACCACTGTCGATCTTGTTGCCTCCAGGAAATCTTGTGTCAGCACGTTAGAGGCTCCGACAAAGGTCTTTCCGTTATCAGAAAAGACCTGCGCGGGGCAGCCACGCCTCGATACAAACCGCGCGAAGGCAGCTAGAAATTTCTCAGTGGTGAGATCAGAAGCAGCTTCTAGATGGATTGCTCTAGTGCTGAAACACACAAATACACACACATACCTTTTTGTAACCAAACACGCTCTGCCCGTATAATTTTTGATCTCAAAAGGCCCGGCGAAATCAACACCAGTGTGTGTGAACGGACGCGAGAAAGTGGATCGCTCTGTGGGGAGGACTCCCATGAGTTGCGATTGGAGCTTTTTCTTGTGGATTGTGCAAATCCGACAGGAGTTCGTTATGGCTTTCAACAAGTTTTTTAACTTTGGTACCCAAAACTTGGATCGGATGAGCCGTGTCATAAGCTGGCTCCCACCATGCAACGAAATCTTGTGAGTGAATTGAGCCATGAGCCGTATGAAGTTACTGGAATACGGAAGGAGAATTGGATGCTTCTCATCGTAACTTAAGGACTCGGATGTCTTCACACGTCCACATGCTCTCAGAATTCCCTTTGGATCTAGGAATGGATTAAGGTTAGCTAACGTGCTAGACCTTGGGATCGCCTTCTTGGAGCACAAGCAGTGGTACTCTGTAGCAAATCCTGCTCTTTGAGTGCACTGTATCAGCCTTTCTTGTGCTTGGGCTAATTCGTCCACGCTGAATTCGGACGGAAATATTATATCGGGCTTTTTGCACCGATTAATTAAACGCTGAATAATCGCGGTTACTCGGACTGCTCTATTGAAGCTGGAAAAACGTGTGGAGAAATCAGTCGGGTTCGGAACGGCCAGGAAACAATTTTTGACTGGACGCTTCTCCAAGTCCGTTTCCGATATACTATCAGAGCTGAGTGGCCACAGCTCTCGTGCGCTGCTCAGCCATTGGGGCCCTTGCCACCACAGCTGGCTATCCCGCAAGTCCCGAGCCGACACCCCCTCGGCTTGCCAGATCGGCAGGATTTTGTTCGGACCTGACATGGTGCCACGTCCCTTCAATTGGACTCTGGGCAATTTTCGCTACTCGATTTGCCACGAAAGTCGTCCAGGAACATGGAGGCTTTCGTAGCCATGCCAAAACAATGGTAGAATCAGTCCAGAATGAAAAATTGGAGCCTTCTGGAAGAGAAGGAAGGAGCGCCGCGCATAGATCCACAAGCAGCACGGCACCGCACAGCTCTAAACGTGGTAAAGATACTGTCTTGATGGGTGCAACTCGTGTCTTTGCAGCGAGAAGATGAGTGGATATAGTGTCGTTTTGTTCGACACGAACAGAATCCGTGATACTGAATACGCGCCTTAGGATGGAAGTGTACCCATCTAGGGATACGAATGTCGCGGAGAAGATCACGATCTTCTTTGAACTCACGCCATTTCTTTTCGAGACTGCTAGGTAGAGGTTGGTCCCAGCCAAGCTCTTGAAGCCAGATCTCCTGCATGAAAATCTTAGCGCGCACGACATAAGGAGCAAGCCATCCTGCTGGATCAAACAGTTTGGCAATTTGCGATAGAACCTCGCGTTTAGAAAGGGACGGAGTCTTGGAGTCTAACTCGTATGGCACGAAGAAGAACTCATCAGTGTCGGCTTGCCACCTGACACCGAGAGTTTTGGCGACGCTGGCTTCTTCTAAGTCGAGAAAGTCAGTGTGGAGCTTGTGATCCTTTGGAATATCACTGAGGACCTCTTTATTGTTGGAGGTCCACTTCCTCAGAGGGAACCCTGCTGAAGCTAGACCTTCCCGAAGTTCACGTATTGCCACAATGGTCTCCTTTATAGTGTGTGCGCCAGCCAGGACATCGTCAACATACATATGTCCCTTCAGGATCTGACTCGCGATGGGATATTGCGAACGGATATCTTCGGAAAGAAGTTGCAAAACCCTGATGGCTAGGAAAGGGGCACAGTTAATGCCAAACGTTACTGTTTGCAGCTCATAGTCGCAGATCTGTTCCTCCCTGTTACGAAATAGAATCCGCTGAAACCGAGTGTGGTGGGGATGAACAAGAATTTGCCGATACATTTTATTTATGTCGGCATCGTCGTTACGTCGTTAAGACTCTGTCCATTGGATGATGGGCTGGAGGCGTTAAATACAACGCGTAGCTTTGTGGTTGTGCTATCAGGCTTCAACACTGCGTGATGCGGTAAGTAAAAGTTGTCGCTATCATTACTTGGAGGGACCTCTCGCATGTGGCCTAAGTCCAAATAATCCTGTAATACGGAATCGTATTGGAGTTTCAATTCAGGGTTTTTTTTGAACCTATTCTCGCTTCGGAGAAATTGAGACAGCGCTATGGACCTGGAATGTCCCAAACTTATGCTGTCAGGAGTTTTGAATGGGAGAGTCACAACATACCTCCCCTCATTATTCCTGGTTGTCGTGTGAACAAAATTGCACTCGCAGTCGGAATCTGACTTCTTTACCATCTTCGATGGTAGATCTTCCACCTCCCAAAACCTTGTTAAAAGGTTTTCGAGTTTTTGGTTTTGGCTGACCAAGATGCGTGTGGTAAACGCCAAAAAAACTGTGGAATTGGATGGACTTTTCACAGGACCTGAAAGAATCCACCCGAAAATGGTCTCTTGACCAAGAAGTGACCCACAAATATTGGATCTGGAGCCGCCTAACAGAATAGCTGGGAGGATGTCTGCGCCAATAAGCACGTCGATCTGCGAACTCCGGTAAAAGGAGGGATCAGCCAAAGGTAAATCAGGAATTTGATTTCCGAAATTGGACGGAATCGGATACGATGGAAGATTGCCCGCCAGATGAGGCAAGACGAAGGCTGAAGCTTCAATCTTGATGCGAGATTTCGATGGAGAGCCAATATCGAAGTGACATAACTTCTCAGGCTTTGCAGCTACGTTTTGATTTAGGCCTGCTACTTGTGCATGGACATTTTGGAAAAATGGTTTCACAATGTTGAACATGCGTTCGGAAATAAAGGTCGCCTCAGATCCTGAATCGATCAAAGCACGAGCCTTAAAGCGTGTACCACGATGGCAGATATTTATCACTGCGGTTCCTAATAGAACATTCTGCGAATTGGATGTGAAATAATTTTGAACATTTGAGGAACTAGTGGACTGTATATTGTGATGTGAATTTGCTGGAGTGGCAGGATTTGCCGAACTTGAAGGAGCCGCAGGAATTTGCGGATTGACGCCACGATGCAGCAGAGTGTTGTGACGTCCTTTGCAAGTGAAACAATTATGGATACTTGTGCATTGCGCAACCTGATGTTAGCGTGCAAAACAATTAAGGCAGAGTTTCTGCTGTTTGATGTATGTACAGCGATCTGGGACGGACATTTGTAAAAATTGCGGACATAGACGGATCGGGTGATTTTCCTTGGAACATAGTTTGCAAGACTGTGGTTTGATATTCACCTTGTTCTCGAAGGATTGGATTCTTTTCGGAGGCACAGTATCCTTTTTGGACTTCTGGAAGGTCTGTGCTGTAGAACTTGGCTTTATATCCTCTATCGCTTCGAGATTTCGATACCTTTCTTGAAGGAAGGAGTCCAGCTCAGCCCAGGAAACGATGTCTGTATTCCCGTGAAGAGATTGCTCCCATAAGGATAGAGTGAGTTTTGGGAGTTTGGAGGAGCACAAAAATACCAAAAGGCAATCCCAATTCTCCGTTTTGACCTTGGAGATTTCCAGCGCGGTTAAGCAACTCTGGATAGTGCTCTGCAGGTTCTTGATCGCTGCACCCGACTCATGAGGAATATTTGGAAGATCGAAAAGGACTTTTAGTTGGCTATTGACAAGTAAACGTTTATTTTCAAACCGTTGTGTCAAATTTGACCAAGCTGAAACGAAGCCATCATTCGTGAGTGGGGACTTGGAGACGATATTGTGAGCCTCGCCACTCGTTTTTGAGTTGAGATGGAACAGTTTCTCAACATCCGTCAGCCTTGAGTTATTTATATAAATGGCTGTGAAAAGGTCCCGGAAGGTGGGCCAGCGCAAGTAGTCGCCACTGAAAATCCCAGTGTCGCAAGGGGGGCAATCGGCACCTGGAAGAAACGACAGTTGGAGCTGCCTGCTGTGCTCTAGGAGTTGTAGCCTCGATTTGCTCACTCAGCTGAGCAGCACAGCTTTCGTAGACAGAATAACAATAGTCATACTTCGACTGTATGACTGTCTCATCTGTCTCTTCTCCAGCAAGGATAGAAGAACAGGTTTCGTATTCCTGCTCAACCTTTTCCCACAGAGTCCGGACTTGGTCAAGTCGAATTTTGCACGTCTGCCGAGAAGGGGGAACAGCGCCAGTGCTTCCGCTCGGCGTGTTAAACCGCGCCTCAAATTGGCTGACCCGATCGGTGACAGCAATGAATTTCACGAGGGCTGCACTGGCTTTGGATTGGGCCATTTTGGTGACGGATCTTGTAGTGACTGGAGTAAAGACGGACGATGCTGAGACAACGGACTTGGTGGAATTTACCGAGAGCGTGGAGTCGCTTTGCGCATTGGATGGCGGACGACTGATGGTAATTGACGGACTGGATCGCTGAATCAATCTGCTCGACGAAGATGTAGATGATTCACTTTTCGGCCTGACTCTTGTGAAGGCTTTCGCTGATGGAACGGACAAACTTGGCTTGGTCTTATCGCTTTTCCCAATAGGCATAATAAAAACTCCCTTAGGAGCCAAACGCCCAATAGATCAGACGGAAGGAGTACAAACAAAACGTAAAGGACAAGTTAGTTGCTCCTTCTCAATCAATTAAAAAAGGACTTATGTAGATAGTGTTTATATGTAAAAATAAACAACTTGGATATGTAAATTGTATTTATTGTGTGTTATATTCTCTTTTATTTATTTGAAAATATTTGTAAATTGTTGTGTATGTGGAAATAGATGTGTGTGGATGTAACTTGTTGTCTATGTGGAAATAGATGTGTGTGGATGATGTATGTAAAAGCGTGCAAAAAACAAACGGACAAAATGAAAGGTCGTTGGCTGCTGGGATAGCAGCTGAAGTGTATGTATATACGGTGTATGTATGTATTTTAAGCGGTGGTTGCCGGGTTGTAACGGAATGGACCCCTTTTGGCGGGAGAACGAACGGAGCCGGCAAACACGCAAATAACACAAGCACACACGTATATCCACACAATAGACCTGTTACTTATCTGGTATGTATAGCGCCGATGCAACTATAATGTTCCAACGATGAACGTCTGGAGGAGCCAATATATATATATATATATACCGGCTCGAAGGACCAAATGTCGGGGTAGGGCGCTGCTGTGGTGTTGAGGCAGGTCTATTTATTAAAAAACGCGTTTTTCACTGATCACCGAAAACACAAAACACACGATTTTCAATCTCACGTCAGCCTTTATTCACTTGCTGAGTTCAACTTAAAGATTAGCTTAATTCGAGATGACAATTCCATTTTTGTTTCTAGGGATGGTACTTATAAAAATATTTCGATAACTTAAAAATAAATACTGACATCATTAAGGAAAAGGTACTCTAAACTATTCGACCTGAACATAATTTAATTTGTTTGTAGCGGCTATATCACAGCCCGTTTGACTGTAACTTTTCTTTTAGCTTATTAGAATAAAATAAATAAACAAAATAAAATAATAAATAATTAATAAATGAAAATTCGCAACCGGGAAACCGGGAGAGTTGAACACACACGCACACTCTCACAGTCTTTTTAATTTACCGTCCGCCACTCTAACCACTCGGCCATTGCCTCACTCCTTTGCCCATCGGCAAAGCTGCATTGTGAATTGTTACCATACAATGCAAATAAAAAGTTTAAAATGCTGTGTGTCTGACGCTAGACTTAAACTTCGGTATGCTTGCGTAAATTAGGTCTGCTTAAGTATATATGTTCAAAGTGAGTTTAATTCGTATCATATCTCATTTATTAATAGTCCGATTTAAATGAAATTTTCACATAACGCCCGCGCCAAGGTATTTGTCATGTAAGATATACAACTTTGGTTGTTCAGCTAATATTGTAGTTTTAAATAGTTATTACTGATTTACAGAGGCGGGAAGGGGCGTGTCCAAATGTTAAAAAAACTTTGAGACACTGCAATATATACGTATGATGTCGCAAAATTTGATGACTCTAGCTCTTATAGTTTCTGAGATCCAGGTGTTCATACAGACATACAGACAGACAGACGGACAGACAGACATGGCTCAATCGACTCGGCTACTGATACTGATTCAGAATATATATAGTTTATGGGGTCGGAGATGCTTCCTTCTGCCTCTTTCGCACATTTCCGTTCCGACAAACACAATAGACCATGCATTTTTTTAAAATCCATGGCCTAATAAACAACCGTGTGCCTTTCGGTCCATTGCAAGCTAACCGGGACTGCCACTCAAGGTATGACTTCGAATAGTGAACGTGATGCCATATAGCAGTACCTTACTTTCAATTGGCCATCTTGTCACCTCCTTCCGCTCTTTAGTCGCCTTCTACGACAAGCTGAGCCTGCTGAGGTGGTATTCTCATCCCGCCACCACACGGAAACACACCTCCTCTTTCAGCCACCAGTTCTGTTGGCCATCTCGTCAGCACAGACCCTTTGACTCTTGTCCGCCATCATTAAAGCCACCAGGACTCCTGGGTTGAACGGGTCTCAAACAGCGCCATTAGCTGTTCCCTTTCTGACAAGAACCTGGAACAGTACAGAAGGACATGTTCTGCTGTTTTCAACGCGTCTGTGCAGAAGAGGCACTGGGTTAATTCTGATGGCCGAAACAAATAGGCCCGGAAACAGCCATGATCCGTGAGAAACTGTGTCAGGTGGTAGTTCAGGACTTTATGTTCGCACTCTGCCCAACCCGCTAACAGAGATGAGTGGGTAGGTCCATCTCCCTCGTTGCGGAGATGCGGACTCGGAGCACCTTTCATGTACTACCCTTTATTAGTTACATTGCTTCAAAGTGGAGCGGCATAGAGTAACGTTGCCTTCGCTACCGCCCCCAGCAGCTTTCTAGCCCGAATCCTGGGTCCTCCCACGTTGGCCATAAGTCTTGCCAATGCTGCTTTGCATGGTCTTTAAACGAGAGCCTGTGGTCTATCAGATCACCCAGATACTTCAGTGATTCTGCATATGCCACTTGTATCCCGTGGTTAGACCCCTGCATCCTCTTTACGGTTTTTCTGCTACTTAAGAGGAGAGCTTTGGCTTTGCGCGTCGCTATTTCGAGGCCGACTTCCTCGAGTTATGTTCGATCTGATCGTCGCATTGCGACTGCTGTTATTGCCACGTCTTCAGTTCCTAGAGGCTTGCTGATACTCAAATTGTTCCACAGGATCTGACCAAGCACCGACCCTTGTGGAACACCTGAGAAGACTCGGTAATATCTCGGGTTAGCTACCGTATCGTACCTGAGCACACGATCCCTAAAGTAGCTGCCTACAGCGATCCTCAAGTATTCTTCTCATTGCGGCGAATATTACAGACCATCTTGCTGTGTTGAGGGCGTTCTTCACGTCCAGCGTGACGATTGCTGCCTAACCATCTATCGCCTTTGAGGGCGTTTCTTGCTATATTTACTACCGCAGAGAGTACATCGAGGGCATTTCTTCCCTTCCAGAAGCCATATTGTTGACTTCCCAGGCCATTGGAGTTCTCGGTTGTCGTCTCTTAGCGAGCATACACAATGCGCTCGAACAGTTTTCCTACTATATCCAATATACTTAAAGGTAGTTGCCTGCAGCATGTGCTGGCCCTTTCCCTTTCTGCAATAACATCAGCTTCTGCCGCTTAGGAAAGACCCCTTCCAGGAGACACTGCTGGAATGTGTCCCTCAAGATTTAAGGTCTGGCCAGCGCCACTGCCTTGATGCCAACACCAGGAATACCATCCAGACCTGGAACCTTGTTAGGCTTGATTCGATTAGCTGCGTCGCCGACTTCACTTACGGTGGCATGCGGGAAGGGAGAGGCAGGGGTTTCTTCTCGTGGTTGCCATAAGGTGGTCTGTTTTGAGAAAATCTCAAAATAGGCGCGCACTTTGGCAGCCGATATACCGTGTTTTAGCTCTGCGTGTTTTGTTTTGCACGTGCCCAGTAGTTTCAAGTGATGATGTCTCGTTGCGTTCGTCTCCTTGCCTTGAAGTATTCCGTCCGTAACTGCTGTAAGAAGGCAGACCACCAGTAAACAGAAGGCTGCCTCTTAGCCTTCCTCTTTCTTGGCATCGTTGCATCACACGAAGCTACCAGTACCCACTTCTGAAGTCGGGGCGGAGATATTATTTTCCATAGTTAAGTATGTGGTAAACTGTAGTCATTAAGTTTTGTTCCCTTCGCGTCTGTCCGAGAGTGACACTGAACTCAAAAATGCATTGCTACATGTCTCTTCACAAACCTATCGCTATCCCTGTTTCCCTCATTATGTCAGCGTCTTGCGACCAGACCTAACTCGGCAGAAGAGTTTTCTCTTCCTCAGCTGCGTGCATTTTAAAAGTGTCAGCCAACAACTTACACTGGCTCATCAACGCTGGCTCTTGGCTCAGCCGTAAGGTCTTCTTCTATAATCCCGTATTGAGACCTATCTGGACCTATGGCTCACAGCTATCAAGCAATGCCGCATTTGCCGATGTTCCTATGGCAGCTAATGATATTATTTTATTTTATATTATTATTTTATTTGAATATTATTTTATATAGCAAAAGTCCAGTGATGTAAAATTGGTTGCAATATCTTGAAAAATAATACAAATCGGCCGATAGGTTGTATGGCAGCTATACGATATATCGGTCCGATCGTAAAATTAATAAAATTTAAATAAATGTCGAAATTTTTGATTTTTTACCCACAGTGCAATGGTCAAACTGAACTCATTCCCTGGTTTATGCATGTCTACGGCAGCCCGAGGTGCTCTATTGCTTGAAAATTTTTATACCCTTCGACCATTGAAAATGGTCAAAAAAGGGTATACTAACTTTGTGCAAATGTATGTAACAGGCAGAAGGAGGCGTCGGAGACCCCATAAAGTATATATATTCTTGCTCAGGATCACAAGCCGATTCGATTGAGCCATGTCTGTCTGTCTGTCCGTCTGTGTGTGTGAACGCACAGATCTCAGCTATTATAAAAGCTAGAGTTACCAAATTTGACAGGAAGACTCCTGTGTACTATAAGCAGATCAAGTTTATTTCAAATGTTGGGTGCCACGCCCACCGCCCCCGCAAATCAATAATTTAATTTTTGAACTTAATTTGTAAGCGCTGTATAAAAGATACAACTTTCTGACTTTAACATATAATAAGCTCATTAAAATATCTACGTATTCTCGAAATTGCAATCCGATCGGACAATAAACACAGAAGTTATTTAAGAAAGTATGTGCATAAAACCAAGTGCTTGTATCATCTAACAAGGGAGGCGGGCGAGCGCCATCTGTCGGCAATAACTTAAATGCATGTGCATATGTGTATGTGTACATACATAGCAACGTAGGGTATCCCACTGTCGCGTGCAGCGCGACTGTGGCTTTTTTATATTTTTCAAAATATTTCCGTGTAAAATTAAGCTAACGAGTCAATACAGTACATTTTTGTTCCTTAGCCCACATATAGATAAATACTATATCTCCCCATTCTTTAGATTGCACCTTTTATCAGATAGTCAACGTAGAACTTACTAAAATTAATATTAGCCATAGTTCTAAAAAAGCGCTGACTGCGCGATTTAGATTTAAATAGAGTATTTAAAGTTCCTTAGGCCGTCCATAGCACAGTTGATAATATTTTACATGCTTTTGTGGTCTGACCCATGCAGCTTTGTACATACATATGTATGTATGTATGTACATTGGCACAAAGTAAAGTTGAAGAGCATAAAAAATCTGCCGAAAATTAAAAAAATCACTTCAAAGATAAACAATCATATATAAAGAGCCTTTCTTGCAATTTTGCAGTATGACGAGTCTGTTTACGTACTGATATTAAATTTTACATTTTTAATAATCTCTATGCTACTACGTCGTATATTTTGTGAATCTGAATGGAACTTCATGGATAAAAAAACGTGGCATTAAAATTTATTGGCTACTTGAAGTGCTTGAATAATCTTTTAACAAACGCAGGCGCGCTTTAATGGCACTTTCATGTCAATCTTAAATGAAAACCTCTATTTCTATTCATTCAAGTTTAACCCCATATACATACATGCATTTATTTATGAACACTTTTTGGGACGCCCTCTGGCGAAGGTAATTAATACTTCTGTGATGCCAATTTAAGCCTCTCTTATATTTACCCAACCTGCTTTCCCCTTTTCAGCCAGCGGCCTGCTCGACTTTCACTCTACCTGCATCCCGTACTAAATAGACTTCTACTCTAACAGAATACAAATGTGATTTTATCCGTGCGGTGATTCTGTCCACATAATAAAAGATAAAAGAGCAAAAAATAATGCCGGCGGCAATCGTGGGAAATCTGAGGTCATGTTTGCGTACCCAGAAGGAGTGTACTGATTCGGTATGTGATTTTGTTCGCTTTTTATACCCTTCGAACATTGAAAATGGTCAAAAATGGTATACTAACTTTGTGCAAATGTATGTAACAGGCAGAAGGAGGCGTGGCAGATCCCGCAAAGTATATACATTCTTGCTAAGTCGAATGACCCATGTCCGTTTATCTGCCTGTCTGTCCGTTTAAACGTCTAGTTCTCAGCTACAATAAACGCTAGAAGACTAAATTCTGCATGCAGGTGCCTGTATACCAGGAGCTGTGCATTTTATTTTAAATTTCGGATAACTACGCCCACCACCCACGTAAATCGGTAACTTAAAATTGTATACATTTTGCCGTTATTAAATAAACTACTTAAGTTAAAGCTGCTTTAGCATACATACCGATTAATACCATATACATTTATCTTCCAAATTACAATGCAATCTGTCTATAAACACAGAAGTGAGTACGTAAACCATAATTGCTTTGATTGTGTAAACAAACGAGCAAGCCGTGACGTCTTTGCGTTGCTTGTATACGAAAGAAAGGGATAGAAAAGGCGATCGCTAGCGTGAGCTGTGTCTCTACTAGATATGGGCGCGGGCCTGTTTTTTGAGGCGCGGCACGGTCCGGAACTTTTTTAAAGGGGCCCCGGCCCGAACCAGACTCGAATTTTTGAGGCCGATATCGATTAAAACATCATTATATTTTTTGCTTTCAAGCACGCCGGGCCTTCCGGGCTTTTACCTCTAGGCCCGGGGCCTGACGGTTAAAGGCCCGGTAGCTGGCCCGGGAGGCCCGGCCCGGCCCGCGCCCATTGCTAGTCTCTACTCTTCCTTTCTGTGCTTGGCCAATGAAATGGTACATACACATACACGTATTCATATACAAATATTTACGTATGCATGTGAAGGCTTATGTTACGTGAAGTAGTTTAATGAAAATAATAGAAAACGTTTAAAAATGCCCATAAGATAATAAATAATTATTTGAAAATGCTAAAATATATTTATATAATTTTGTTGTATAATAATGTATGTATCTAAAACAATCAAATTAATTTGAATTAATTTTATTTATAATTTTGGTTATTGATATCAATATTGCCAAGTTTACCTTTACCAAGTTTTTGTTTACCAAATGGTCACACCGTTTCAAACTTTATTTTCACAAATATGTTGCTAAATGTCCATAAACACTTCTTCTATGATTGTATGCAATATATATACTTACATATGTGCGCATAAAAGTTTAAACATAACAAAAGCACATTGTTACGTCACAATTATGAAACATAAATTTCAAATGCTAATATTTATATATTTGCTTTTAGTACATCAAATATAAATACCTAAAATTTTAGTTAACCATACATTTTAAGAGGATTCATTTATTTTATTTTTAGGCCATGGATTTTAAAAAAATTCATGGACTATTGTGTTTGTCGGAACGGAATTGTGCGTAACAGGCAGAAGGAGGCTTCTCCGACCCCATAAACTATATATATTCTGAATCAGTATCAGTAGCCGAGTCGATTGAGCCATGCCTGTCTGTCCGTCTGTCCGTCTGTCCGTCTGACCGTCTGTCCGTCTGTCTGTCTGTATGAACACCTGGATCTCAGAAAGTATAAGAGCTAGAGTCATCAAATTTTGCGACAACATACGTATATATTGCAGTGTCTCAAAGTTTTTTTAAAATTTGGACACGCCCCTTCCCGCCTCCGTAAATCAGTAATAACTATTTAAAAACTACAATATTAGCTCAACATCCAAAGTTGTATATCTTACATGACAAATACTTTGCCACGGGCGTTATGTGAAAATTTAATTTAAATCGGACTATTAATAAGTGAGATATGATACGAATTAAACTCACTTTGAACATACATTTATACTTAAGCAGACCTAATTTACGCAAGCATACCGAAGTTCAAATCTAGACACACATCATTTTAAACTTTTTATTTGCATTGTATGGTAACAAAATTGGTTGACAATGCAGCTTTGCCGATAGGCCAAGGAGTGAGGCAATGGCCGAGTGGTTAGAGAGGCGGACGGCTGTGAGAGAATGCGCGGGTTCAACTCCCGGTTGAGGCGGGTGCGAATTTTTATTTATTAATTATTTATTATTTTATTTTATTTTTTTTATTTATTTTATTCTAATAATATTCGGACGGCGATTCCATACCGCGTCAGACACACAGCATTTTAAACTTTTTATTTGCATTGTATGGTAACAAAATTGGTTGACAATGCAGCTTTGCCGATAGGCCAAGGAGTGAGGCAATGGCCGAGTGGTTAGAGAGGCGGACGGCTGTGAGAGAATGCGCGGGTTCAACTCCCGGTTGAGGCGGGTGCGAATTTTTATTTATTAATTATTTATTATTTTATTTTATTTTTTTTTATTTATTTTATTCTAATAATATTCGGGCGGCGATTCCATACCGTTAAAATTTTTATTACGGTATAATATGATAATCCATGGCCTTATACAGTCAGCACCTGACTGTAGCGTTAGTATTTTTTCCATTTATTTAGAAGGTTACTTTTTTAATGCATTTGACCTGATATTTATGTACATATGCTTAAGATTTACTAAATTGAGCACAGAGTATCTTACCGTCGAGGAACACTGAACTGCTGCTTTTTTAGCCATATTTAGATTTATCCCTTGTTATGTGTAGTAATGCTCTACGTGATGATAATCGCAAATGAGCAAAGCAAATCCTGGGCAACATAATGAGGCCAGTCGAGCTTGCGGCACAAAGTAAATGCCTTATGCAACCTTTATAATGGACTGCTTACTAAACCCAACGGTTTCTAGTGATGGGAATGGGATTGGGGAAATACATCACACATGTTTGTGCACTTAATTACTCAATTGATAATTGCCTTGAATGAAGGGCTGTAGCATCTCACGAGCTTTTTCACAAAATATCTTTGGGGCTTTTCACTTAAATAAAAGTCTGAAAATTAATAACTTAATACTAATTACATAATTTTATATTGGAAACCAGTGGAACGCTACAGTCAGGCTTTGACAATATATACTTACGTATTAAACGGGTTGAGCCAAATAAATTATCCGTCAGTACGGCAAAGATCAACGTTGAAACTTATCATGTATGTGCATATGTCACTCTCCCCTTAAAACAGAAGTTCATGATTATGCACGGATTGATGAATATGATGTAGGTAGTGAAGAACCACTACCGGGCTAAGGGGTTGTGTTGTTGGGGCAATTACTTGACTGACTGACTGACGGGTGACAATATTATATATTATCCGGCTCGAACGACCGCTCTGACGGTGGAACACAGCATTAGCTCCTGCCTCATTAAATAGTTGTCAAAACACTTTTATTAGGCCATGGATTTTAAAAAAATTCATGGACTATTGTGTTTGTCGGAACGGAATTGTGCGTAACAGGCAGAAGGAGGCATCTCCGACCCCATAAACTATATATATTCTGAATCAGTATCAGAGCCGAGTCGATTGAGCCATGTCTGTCTGTCCGTCTGTCTGTTTGTATGAACACCTGGATCTCAGAAAGTATAAGAGCTAGAGTCATCAAATTTTGCGACAACATACGTATATATTGCAGTGTCTCAAAGTTTTTTTAAAATTTGGACACGCCCCTTCCCGCCTCCGTAAATCAGTAATAACTATTTAAAAACTACAATATTAGCTCAACAACCAAAGTTGTATATCTTACATGACAAATACTTTGCCACGGGCGTTATGTGAAAATTTCATTTAAATCGGACTATTAATAAGTGAGATATGATACGAATTAAACTCACTTTGAACATACATTTATTCTTAAGCAGACCTAATTTACGCAAGCATACCGAAGTTCAAATCTAGCCACACAGCATTTTAAACTTTTTAATTGCATTGTATGGTAACAAAATTGGTTGACAATGCAGCTTTGCCGATGGGTCAAGGAGTGAGGCAATGGCCGAGTGGTTAGAGTGGCGGACGGCTGTGAGAGTGTGCGTGTGTTCAACTCCCGGTTGAGGCGGGTGCGAATTTTCATTTATTAATTATTTATTATATTATTTTATTTTTTTTATTTATTTTATTCTAATAATATTCGGGCGGCGATTCCATACCGTTAAAATTTTTATTACGGTATAATATGATAATCCATGGCCTTATACAGTCAGCACCTGACTGTAGCGTTAGTATTTTTTTATTTATTATTTATTTTATTCTAATAATATTCTGGCGGCGATTCCATACCGTTAAAATTTTTATTACGGTATAATATGATAATCCATGGCCTTATACAGTCAGCACCTGACTGTAGCGTTAGTATTTTTTTGTAATGCGTTCCTCCTCCCAAGTATTGAGGTCGGCAGTAATTATAGGCGACGTCAATACTTCACTTACTAAATTTAACAACTGGTCTCTTTTAAATATTATTCTTAATTCTTACGTAGACTATTCGTACATGTCCATCTTTTGGTGGATAAGTATTAATAACTAGACCCTTTGGTCATAAATTCCCAGGTATTTCTGATTCCATTACTAAAACTACGTCACCTTCTTTTAAATTATTATTATCCTTTTTCCATTTTTGACTATAAATTAAAAATTGTCTATTCTTTCTTCCACTTAATCAAACAAATTTCTGCTAGTCTTTCAGACGATTTCCACATGCTTAATATTCTTAAATAAAAATCATTGGTGGTCGTGTAAAAGGATTCTCTAAAATGTTGTCCATTAATAAATCATTTGGTGTCAAGGGTGCACTGTCAAAGTCATCTGAAGGTACAAATAAAAGCGGCCTACTGTTTATCATAAATTCAATTTCACAAAATAATGTTTTCGAAATAAATTCTTTAGGATATTTTTCTTTCAACAAGACACTTAAATATTTCTTAACATAACCCTTTCCCATGCTCCTCCTATGTGGGGAGATAACGGCGGATTATCTTTATCATAGTTCCACATAAGTCCCAATACTCGTTCTTCGGTGAAGTTTTTAATTTTATTGTCTTCTGATATTCTAGAATTTGTCTGTCTGAAGAATTTGATATCCAATTACGCATATCAAATCCAGCTGCCTTGTGGATGTATGTCACATCCCTAATTAACTGTACCGCTCTGTTAATGTTGTTTACTCCACCAAGATAATCGTCCATATAGTGTTTGGAAATTATGTCCTTATAGGCTTAGTCAAAGTTGTTCTGAAACTCTAAAGCGTTTCTGTTTCTAACTTGTTGACCCATGCTTGGACTGCATTTAGCACCAAAGAATAATACCTGTGTTTCGTATACGTCTGGTTCGGACAGTAGGTCAGTACCTCGTATGATAACAATCTTATGTTCACGAAAATTTATAAGAACTGAAGACAATTGGCTGTACAAGTCTGGACCTGGCAATAAAAAGTTATTGAGGCAATAACCATGACTTCTAGATGCAGCGTCAAAAACTATTCTTAGCTTATCAGGTTTGCTATTTAGAACGCCAAAATGTGGTAAGTAATATGTCAAGGGTGAGATTTTATTTTTCTCTTTTATGTCAATTATATCTAATGTCAATTTCTTCATATATCGCTTTTTAATGTATGATTCAAAAGTCTCATTGTATTTTGGCCATAAACAGGATTTTTGTCTTATTTTCTTTCGCATACAATCAGTCTAGAATATGCGTTTTTAGGCCATGGATTTTAAAAAATTCATGGACTATTGTGTTTGTCGGAACGGAATTGTGCGTAACAGGCAGAAGGAGGCATCTCCGACCCCATAAACTACATATATTCTGAATCAGTATCAGTAGCCGAGTCGATTGAGCCATGTCTGTCTGTCCGTCTGTCCGTCTGTCCGTCTGACCGTCTGTCCGTCTGTCTGTCTGTATGAACACCTGGATCTCAGAAAGTATAAGAGCTAGAGTCATCAAATTTTGCGACAACATACGTATATATTGCAGTGTCTCAAAGTTTTTTTAAAATTTGGACACGCCCCTTCCCGCCTCCGTAAATCAGTAATAACTATTTAAAAACTACAATATTAGCTCAACAACCAAAGTTGTATATCTTACATGACAAATACTTTGCCACGGGCGTTATGTGAAAATTTCATTTAAATCGGACTATTAATAAGTGAGATATGATACGAATTAAACTCACTTTGAACATACATTTATACTTAAGCAGACCTAATTTACGCAAGCATACCGGAGTTCAAATCTAGACACACATCATTTTAAACTTTTTATTTGCATTGTATGGTAACAAAATTGGTTGACAATGCAGCTTTGTCGATGGGCCAAGGAGTGAGGCAATGGCCGAGTGGTTAGAGTGGCGGACGGCTGTGAGAGAGTGCGTGTGTTCAACTCCCGGTTGAGGCGGGTGCGAATTTTCATTTATTAATTACTTATTATTTTATTTTATTTATTTTATTCTAATAATATTCGGGAGGCGATTCCATACCGCGTCAGACACACAGCATTTTAAACTTTTTATTTGCATTGTATGGTAACAAAATTGGTTGACAATGCAGCTTTGTCGATGGGCCAAGGAGTGAGGCAATGGCCGAGTGGTTAGAGAGGCGGACGGCCGTAAGAGAGTGCGTGTGTTCGACTCCCGGTTGAGGCGGGTGCGAATTTTCGTTTATTAATTACTTATTATTTTATTTTATTTATTTTATTCTAATAATATTCGGGCGGCGATTCCATACCGCGTCAGACACACAGCATTTTAAACTTTTTATTTGCATTGTATGGTAACAAAATTGGTTGACAATGCAACTTTGCCGATGGGTCAAGGAGTGAGGTAATGGCCGAGTGGTTAGAGTGGCGGACGGCTGTGACAGAGTGCGTGTGTTCAACTCCCGGTTGAGGCGGGTGCGAATTTGCATTTATTAATTATTTATTATTTTATTTTATTTTTTTTTATTTATTTTATTCTAATAATATTCGGGCGGCGATTCCATACCGTTAAAATTTTTATTACGGTATAATATGATAATCGATGGCCTTATACAGTCAGCACCTGACTGTAGCGTTAGTATTTTTATATATATAGGCGTTATTATCTTGTCTACAATTTCTTAACATCTTTTATCGTCGAGTGAAGTTGGAATGTCATGTGAAGTCAATAATTCGTTCTCAATAGACCAATAAGACTTTACAAGGTTATGCAAGTTATCCAAATCGTCAATTGTCGTTTTCTAAACAATTGTATACATGACAAGTATAGTGTCTATCGGAAATATGTCCATTGAGTCCTACCGTTCCGTGAACAACCCAGCCTAGTGAAGTCTTACTAGCGACAGTTCAGTTTTAACTTTCCTTAATGTACCATAAATACCTGTGATGAACTATTTTTGCTTTAATATTCAAACTAACTATCTTTGAATCTAGTTGTTCGTACACCTCGTTATTTGTCCATTGCATCTTTAAAGGCATTGTGGGGCCGTCTAGACCTAGATCTGTCGCTACGTTCTTGTTTAATTGTTTGTCTTGCCATAGAACTTTCAAGTGCATTTGCAGTTTTGTCGTCTTTATAAATTTTATCTGCTGTATAGTAAGTCAGTGCCTACCATATGGTGGAGAGAATCGTCATGATAAACGATGCCATTACAAAAGTACTGCTTAGCACTTCTAAAGCACCAGCTCCATTAAATGTTGACCAGCTATCTTTCCTAAAAGAGTTGATTTTATTGCTGCAACCATTTGATAAGGCCACACGTTAAGTATCGACCAATAACGTTGTGCCGCCGCATGAAGCGCGCCACATAATTTAAAGGTTTAACTTATATATAAGATATTTTTAAGCCTAATATACCCAATAGTATTTCCTTAAGATATAAGGAGAAGCATAGGCAAAAGCAAGGGGCGTAGGCAGAACATAGGAAAAGGGCACACAACGTAGGGTAACCCCAGACGTTCGGCACCCATGCGTAGTAACGGTGCCTCGGTACCCAGAGCTGGCGCACAGTCGAACACCTGCACCAGTATCGGTGCCTCGGGACCCAGAGCTAGCGCGCAGTCGAACACTTGCACTAGTAACGGTGCCTCGGTACCCAGAGCTCGAACATTTAGTCAGGCAGCTGCACAAGTAACGGTGCTTGGGCACCCAGAGCTCGTGCACAGACAGTACAAGGCAACGGCATCGCGACCAAATTTTGGGCAGCGGCGCCAGACAAGCAGCGACGCTAAGCCAGCAGCGACGCGCGGCCAGCAGTGACGTGCAGCCAGAAGCGAAGCTAGGCAAGCAGCGGCGCCGTGCATGCAGAAAAAATGCGAACGGCGCCGTGCAGGCAGCGAAGTGCGAGCAGAGTCACACCAGCCAGGCACGATCGGCCGAAGGCAGCGGCGACATGCAAGCAGCGGCGACATGTACGCAGCAGCGACGACATGTTCGCGGCAGCAAAATGAAAGCTGCGAAAACTAGGCCAAGGGCAGTTGATCGCGAGCAGCTAGTTAAGCCGGAAGCAAAGCTCTCCCCCGGGGAAATACTAAAAGTGCAAGGTAAAAGTAAAAGTGTAAAGTGCCAGCCCAAGGACATCAACTTGAAAGGATGAATCCTGTAGCAGGAGAGTCCAGGTGAGCTGGAAAAATACTAAATATCGAGCGTAACAGATTTATAGCTAACGTAGATGGTGCGAAGTAGGCAGGAAGGCAGGGCCTAACTAGAATAAGTAACTAGCGCTAGGAAAACAACGAAAACAACAATGAATAAAAGCATGTGATTAAATATTTATGAAACAAACCCGCAGTGATTATTAAATATACCCAGTGATACATTTTCTCCCCTCTAGAGCATCGTGAAAAGTGTCGGGTACGTGTGTGCCTGTGTGAGTGTGTACTTGCAGAGTCGCGTGGTATGCTGGTGCTCCGCTGGCCAGTAAGTGATTCTGGGCGTACACACGCACAGTTCGTGTCGTGAGTGGGCGATAGGTGGCAAGCGAGGTGCGTGAGCGTGCACTTTACCTAGTTGCGGATGGTGGAATACACCGACGAGCGACTTAGGGGATGCAAGCGAAAGTACCCGCAGCCGCGTGCGTTCCTCACGACGAGCAGCCAGCCAGGCACGCGCGACACGCGACACGTGCACGTGAGTCATAAACGGACCACGTGATGGTAGGACCCATGTGGAGATCCACATTTCCAGCGAGTATACGTGCGTGACATAGACCACGTGTGTCCCCTATACCCTGTAATACCCCAGTAGGGTATGACCAACTAGTAGCTCCTCTCTTACTAAAGTCATGATAATCCTAGTTTTATAAATTTTCTGTAAAGACCCTGGCGAGACTGAGATATGTACGCCAGCCTGAGAAAACATCCTTACAACGTTACAATATCGTTAATCATTCCTACAGTATATGGCTTGTTTTGGAACTTGAAAAAAATAAAACCAAACTTAAAATTGGAAGAATCATTGACAGTCCATAACTTGCTGAAAAGCATTGAAAAACGACTTATGCCCTATGAGGAACGTACATGTCCAACAGTCAGTACTCTTCTTGACCCTCGGTTCAAAAACGCGCATTTCTGTCACCTTTAAATGTAGCTTATGGCATTAAATCAATAGAAAGGGAATTTGAAGCACTTGAAATCTTAGACACATTGCCTTCCGTGCCGCCAACACCACCATCTTCGGCGACTTTAAAAGAAGATAATTTCTTTGATTTCCTCGAAGAAGGTGTTAGCACAATGACGAGTCTCCGCGATGAAGCTATCAAGCAAATGCGCCAATATATAACAGAGCCGCATATACCTAAAGAAGCCAATCCATTAGATTTCTGGAAGGTAAGCTTTATTTTACTGTGTTTTGATGAATAAGATAATAACATTTGCTTTTGTTTTAGTGTGCATCAAATGATTCGCACATGAAGTCGTACGCTCGGAAATATTTTTGTGTCCCAGCATGTCCATGGAGTCGGAGAGGATGTTCAGCAAAGCCGGTCTGGTAATAACCGATCGTAGAGCATCGCTTAAACCTAAAACAGTGGACGTGTTATTGTTTCTTAACACAAATAAATGTTAGGTTTACTTAATTTAGTTTCTTAATTTTTAATTTTGTATCCATGAAAGTGATATAATTCTTTGAAAGAATGTTATTTGTTTTTTAAAAATATATGAGTTTAATCAAACATGTTTTTTATTAGAGTCGTTTAGTAAATAAACCAATAAATCCTTTTTTAATTTACAAGGGGTATAACCACTTTTTAGAAAATAAAGCACTATCGTGATAGTATCGAATATTTCATCAAAAACTATCGGAAATATCGAATGTTCCAACCATCGATAGTTTCCCAGCTATAGTCATTGGCATTGTCAAACCGCTTACCAGCACTAATTTTCAATGAAACTTTTCTATGTAGATGTATGTACGTCGACAAATTATTCACATACACCCAAATTTTTTGCTTGGCAGTTATGTATGTACATGTACACGAGTCAGTTGCGTTGCTGCCACACACACTTGTATTTGTCGTCGACAATGTATGTGACAGACATACAGACAATTTACAGACAATTGTCAATTGGCTGATAAAATTATGCATTAGTTTTTCGTGATCCATATAACGTCGAAAATAAGTTTGAAAGATCATGACAAATCCATATGCCGTCCAAATTAAGCTCGAAGGACCATGTTAATCCATATGCCGTCCAAATTACCTAAGCTCGAAGGACCATGTTGTTGGGGCAATTACCTGACTGACTGACTGACGGGTGACAATATTATATATTATCCGGCTCGAAAGACCGCTCTGACGATGTATTGACGGTGGAACACAGCATTACCTCCTGCCGTCATTAAATAGTTGTCAAAAGAATTTTATTTTAATATTAATTTATTAAAATAAGATTTACTCAAATTAGCATGTCTGCTGCGACGTTACTTTTTTACAAAAAGCCCATGATCAGCGATGGACAAACAATAAAATCGAATTCTTAGCGATAACTTAATCAAATAGTTTTAACGATGATTCTTACGCAATATTTGTGGTGCATTCCGCAACAGGTTACATTTTCATTTGTTGTTTTCATAGCTCATATTTATACCCTTCGACCATTGAAAATGGTCAAAAAAGGGTATAGTAACTTTGTGCAAATGTATGTAACAGGCAGAAGGAGGCGTGGGAGACCCCATAAAGTATATATATTCTTGCTCAGGATCACTACTATAGTCGATTGAGCGATGTATATCTGTCTTTTTGGATGTCCGGATGTCGTGTTGTCCGGATGTCCGTCTGACCAGATGAACACACAGATCTCAGCTATTATAAACGCTAGAGACACCAAATTTGGAATGATGGTTCCTATATACTCGGCGCAGATCAAGTTTATTTCAAATGTTGGATGCCACGCCCACCGCCCCCGCAAATCATTAATTTAGTTTTTAAACTCGATTTGTATGCGTCGTAAAAAATATATAGCTTTCTAACTTTAACATATACTAAGCTGATAGTTATATCTACTTATTTTCGCAATTTCAATCGGATCGAACCATAAACACAGAAGTTATTCAAGAAAGTATGAGCATCAGTCCAAGTGCTTGTGTCAGCTAACACGGGAGGCCATCTGTCGAGAATAATTGTAAAGTATGTTCATATGAATATGTGTATGAATTAAACAAATTAAACTACACCGAAACATAAGTCGAAGGGTATGCTCTCGTTTTAAATAAAATAGTGTAATTTGATTGAATGTTACGTATTTTAGATAAAGATATAGTTAGATTTCAACAAGAAAAATTACTATGATTAAAAAATAAAATTTATGTATTTATAAAGGGTGTTTTTAGGCCATGGATTATAAAAAAATTCATGGTCTATTGTGTTTGTCGGAACTGAGTTGTGCGTAACAGGCCGAAGGAGGCATCTCCGACCCCATAAACTATATATATTCTGAATCAGTGTCAGTAGCCGAGTCGATTGAGCCATGTCTGTCTGTCTGAACACCTGGATCTCAGAAACTATAAGAGCTATAGCCATCATCATGTGACAACATACGTGTATATTCAGGTGTCTCAACGTTTTTTTTCCTTCCCGCGTCTGTAAATCAGTTATAACTATTTAAAAGCTACACGGGCAGTTTTGGAAGTTTTCTATAAATTTACTTTATTCTTTTTTTAGGCCATGGATTTTAAAAAAATGCATGGTCTATTGTGTTTGTCGGAACGGAAATGTGCATAGGTGGATATTTGGATTAGTATTTAGAGAACATATATCCACTGATGGACAACACAAGTTAGGTGGGTGTCTGGACTCTGTCCTCTAAAGGAAGTAGGACTAATTTTGCTACTGCCCTTTTGATGACGCCACGGCAGGTGAGGAGGTCTACCACGCGGACAATGTCATCAGCGCCAGGTTACGTAGCGTGGATTCGGCCCAGACGCCATTCGTTGACTTTGACAACCACCATATCGCCAACTAGGAGGTTTATCGTTGGGAGTTGCCAACTCTTTGAGGTATTCCTCTTTCCAACGAAGCAAAATTGTTGATGCAGAGACTTAAGTCGCTGCCATCGGGTGATGATGGTGATTTTGGATTTCAGGCTCTGCGACGGACATGAGCGGATAGGAGAAATTGGCCTGGAATTAAGGCATGCTTCGACCTTGCATAGGAGTGTGAATAATTCCTCAAACGTGTACTTTAGTGAGGAAGTGGATTTGTAGAAGAGCGTTTTGAAGCTCTTTACTCCAGCTTCCCATAAGCCACCCATGTGCGGTGCGCTGGGAGGATTGAAATGCCATGCGAGGTTTTGATGGGGTTTTGTATTTGATGGATATATCAGCCTTCACTGCCTTCATAAACTCTGAAGCAACGACTTTGGAGGCTCCGACGAACGTATTTCCGTTGTTGGAGTAGACGTGGTGGGGGCAGCCACAGGAGCTCACGACGAAACGGGCGAAGGCTGCAAAAAATTTCTCGGTTATTAAATCCGAGGTTGGCTGGCACAAATCCTCTGACTGAACCCTCCACGAGGGTGCCGGCTGGGCAAAGGGCTGTGTATTGACTCAAACTTCAGAATCAGACACTGTCCTGTTGCTCGGGCCAAAACACGGCCCAGCAGAGGCAAGGACGCAACAACATGCGGACCATCAAAGTCTGTGCTGGGGTGTCCGGAGCCATGGTCAGAGGTGCCTGGCAGATAGGCCTAAAATGCTATGGGGTGGTTCCCAAGAACAAAACTAACCAATATGAAGAAGTTGATGGAGTCCCTCAACGGATCAACTCGGGCTGGGATGTCAGCCCAAACGTCGGTGGAAGGCGTGACTCCTACCACCGGCGGGCACGGGGGGTGAACACCCCTCTACGTGTCGCCAGCGGTCACACCTCGTCGAAAAATGCCAAGATGTGGCGCGGTACCAGAGTCCATGCAGACTCGGACAGCGACCCTCAAGGCAACGAAATCAGTGCTGAGGCGGAAGAAAGCCTCCTGCGCTCCCCAGTCAAGGGTTCCAACTCCCCTAGTTGGGAAGGGCCCAAAAAGACGAAGGAGGGCTTGAGGGCCAAAGCCCAGTACAAGGCAGCCCTGAAGATCAAATCTCGGCTCGCTGGCAGCACAAAACTCACCCCTGAGGAGAGGAAAAAGCTGGAGTGGGCCGAAGAAAAGATCGAGGAAGGCCGGAAACATTTCGAGGGCAAAATGGCAATGAAGGCCACTTCAAGCCAGTATGCCAACAAAGTCGAGGAGCTGCTGCTCACTAAAAGGCAGCGGTCCGAAGACCAAGATAAGGCGGATGTGCCCGCGAGCAAGTGGCCGCGCCGGAAAACAGAAAAAGCCCCCAAAAAGCCACTGCCGAAAAGGGAGACGGTGAGCGATGTGGCGCGTCGGCACTTAGTCGTCGCGCTCATCGACCGCAGTAACCCCCACGGCAAAATATCACCCGACAAGTGGAAGATGGTAGAGCTGAGGCTGTTGGACGCCCTATTCAAACGAATGGAGGAGCCAGAGTCTCAGCCCTGGGAAGGTGCCAAGCTGTAGGTAGTTGACAGAACCTCCATTCCGTCAGTACCAAAAGCGAAAGTACTCTTCCCGAGGGTCGTACCTAAGGAACAGGCGCTTAAGCTGCTCAGATGGCAGAATCCAGACGTGCCTACCGCTGACTGGACGGTACTACACAACAAATGGTCCTCCAGATCAATAAGGAGGCCGAGGATCTGCTGTACCCGAGGTTCGGGAAGATGGCGTGGGGAGTAGGCAACGTGTACCTAGGACTCAAAAAACGCCACCCGAACGACAGCAATGCCAACACGCTGGAGGCCGGCGAGGTGGAAAAAGACCTCGAGGATTTGACCGACGCAGCCAACAGCCTCCACATAGAGGATGAAGTGGAGGAGGATTGTGACCTGACCATTATAGCCAACCCATCCGTGCAGAAGGAATCTGAAAATAGCCATGAAGCTACGGATCCTTCAGCTAAACCTCCATAAGAGCAAGTTGGCGTCGGCGGAGCTCCTCCTAACGCTGGAGGAGGAGTCCGTCGACGTGGCCCTAGTCCAGGAACCCTGGATCGCATCGGGTAACAAGATCGCTGGGCTAGGGTCGAGCAACTACTCCATCTTCTACCCGACCACCGTAAGTAAAGCTAGAACTGCAATTCTGGTAAGAAAAGGCATCTATGCTTATCTTATGTCTAATTACAGTACAGACGACATCACGGTGATAGCGCTAGAGGTATGCAGGGACGAACTACTCCTGATGGCGTCCTGCTATCTAGCGCATGACAGGGAATCGCCGACAGAGGAGACGGAGCGTCTAATCCAGGAGGCGAGCCAGAAGAGGCAACGCCTGGTGAAAGGCGCTGACGCCAACGCCCATCACACCCTATGGGGCTGCAAGGACGTAAACAATAGAGGTGAGTCACTTTTAGATTTCATTCTTAAATTTAACATTAAGATCGCTAACAGGGGAGAGGAACCCACCTACGTAGGTCCCCCCCTCATCTAGCGTTATAGATTTAACACTCGCGTCTGGAACAAATAGCGAAGTCAAGGAATGGAGGGTCCTCAGCAAACCTTCCTTCTCTGACCATAGGTATATCCAGTTCGAAGTTCAACTTGAGTGCACAGTGACAAAAAGTCTTTACAAAAATCCCCGGAACACCAACTGGGATATGTTTAAAACCAAAGTGACAAGGACACTCAATCTCATCAACGGTGGACATTGAGAAGTCCGTGAAGACTCTCTGTCATCACCTAACCTCATCCTTCAACGCAGCGTGTAAGACCTCAATAATAAGAAGGAAACACAGGCCACCCTGGTGGAACCCACAATTGAAGGCACAACGCACCGACCTACAAGAAATCTTCAAACTAGCTAAACAAGCAAACGAAGATATTGTATGGGACGAATACAGGACAAGGCTCCGTGACTTTAAGAAAAAGGTCCAGACAGCCAAGAGGAACTCATGGAGATCCTTCTGCTCTGGCATTGAGAAGGTCACGGAAACCGCCAGACTTAGGAAGCTTCTGTCGAGCCAACCGGCAATTCAGAGCCAACTAACAACTAGCGATGGCCAATGGACGAGTAGCAGCAGGGAAGCGACTAATGCCCTTCCAACCAACACGCTTACACAAAAGGAAAATCGGTGGAAAAAGCACTACACTCCCTAGTAGCTACCATCGAAAAAGCCCTTCACCACAAGGAATTTGCCTTGGGAGCATTCCTGGACATCTCGGGTGCATTCAACAATGTATCTACGGAAGCGATCATGCGGAGCCTGAGAGAAAACCCACGAGGCTGTAAACTCAGTATCAATGCAGACAAGACGGATCTAATTCTCCTTACCAAGAGATACAAGATACCGCAATGGACTCCGCCGTCTATAAACGGTGCCATGCTTGTGCCAAAAAAGAGCGTGAAGTATCTAGGAATAGTACTGGTCAGCAAGTTGAGCTGGAAGACCAATGTCGAGGAAAGGGTAAAGAAGGCCACAAGTGCACTATATGCATCGCAGAAGATGCTAAGCAGTGATGCACTGGATCATCATCTCAATTGTTCGTCCAATACTACTCTACGGTGTCCTAGTAGGGTGGAAAGCCACTAAGAAATCCACATACCTCCAGATAATGGAAAGGGTACAAAGACGTGCACTGATGTGCATTACTGGGGCACTGAGATCTACTCCAACAAAGGCCTTGGAAGTGATACTTGAAGTTCTCCCCATTGACATACAGGCCAAACTACTAGCACAAAAGACCGCACAACGTCTCTGTGCTACAGGAAATATGACCTTCGCAAATTATGGGCACAGTGAAGTAGGAGGGGAGTCACTCAATAGCACGGACTATATGACCCCAATAAACAACTTCTCCAGAACGCCCGCTCTAATGGGACATGAAGATTGGAAAATCGGCATGGACGAAAATGCAACAAAGCTATTTACGGACGGATCGAAAATGGAAACCGGCGTGGGCGCCGCGGTCTACTGTTCAGATCCGCTCATTCAAATGTCGTATAAGTTGTCGGACTACTGTAGCATCTTCCAAGCGGAGGTCTTCGCTATAAAGAAGGCTGCAGAACTTGCGACAACGCTCAACAAGAATCAGGTCAGCATCTTTGTCGACAGTCAGGCGGCTATCAAATCTATGCAATCCTATGTCATCAGCTCCGAAAGTGTACTGGCAATCAGAGAATTAGATGCATTAAGCAGCCGCTCGAAGGTGCGCATCTTTTGGGTTCCCAGCCACCAGGGCATTGACGGAACGAGATGGCAGATAGGCTAGCAATGGAAGGTGCCGAATCTAGACAACTGGCAGTTGAAGACCTGAAGATACCGCTACGATCTATAAGCCACAGCTTCGAAGAAAGCGCTGCATTAATAGCAGGAAGAAGGTGGCACAGCACAACAAATTGCAAGAGAACCCGCACTATGTGCAATTATACAAATGCAAAACTGGCCCAATATGTCATTCAGCTCCCGGGAAGAGACTGTAGAATAATGATGGGTATACTCACGGGTCAACGGACAACGACGAATGCAGGAAATGCAGGCTACCAGAAGTATAAGAAACTCTGGAGCACCTCATCTGCGACTGCCCCGCACTCATGACCTCGAGAGCGAAATGCCTTGCAGGCCCCCTGCTTGCATCACTGAAAGAAGCAGCGGGCCTGGCACCCCAAAAACTCGTGGCTTTTGCCAAACTGACCAGCACACTAGACTGGGATAATTAAATCAGGAAATTAACAGCCTCCATCACTTATCCGGCAACACTAAGGATCATACTGATCTATGTGAGGCCCCCACTTGAGGGTCTGCCGATATAACCTAACCTAAATCCGAGGTTGCTTCTAAATGTATGGCCTTTGTGCTGAAGAATACAAAGACACCTACATAGCCCTTGGTTATGAGGCAGGCTCGACCAGTGAAAATTTTGATTTCGAAACGACCAGCGAAATCGAGTCCCGTGTGGGAAAGGTTGAGAAAAGGAAACTCTCGCGGAGGGCAGAGTACCCATGAGTTGAGTTTGCAACTTCTTTCGATGGAGGATGCAAACTCGACAAGAATTAATAGTGGCTTTCACTAAAGTTCTGAGCTTTGGAATCCAGTAGCGCGATCTAATAAGGTGCATCATTAATTGATTTCCACCATGGAGGAAGATACTATGTGTAAAATGGACGAGGAGGTGTGAGAAAGTACATGAGTACCGAAGGATGAGCGGGTGCCGCTCATCATATCTTAAAGGAGAATATTCTTACTCGACCGCATGTTCTCATGACTCCGCTGGTGTCAATATAAGGATTCAAATTAATGATGTCGCTACTCCTTGCAATCGGATCCTTGTTCAACAGACAGTTGTACTCTTTAAGGAATTGAGTACGTTGGGTGTTCCGGATGAGCAGATCTTGGACGTTGGAGAGTTCAAAGGAGAGAGCGTGAGAAGAGGCTTACGACACCTCTGGATAAAGCGGTATATGTAAGCCATCACCCGCAGTGCTCTGTCGAGCTCGGAAAATCTCTCCAAGATGCAACCGGATGAAGGAGGAAACTTAGTTAAGTTGCATTTAACAGGACGAAGCTCTTCGTCTGTTTCGTGAGCAACATTGATCGCAACAGGCCACTGTTCTGCTGGAAGGATCAGCCAATCGGGTCCATGCCACCAGAGACTGTTACCAATGAGGTCCTCTGACGAGACACCTCTACTGCCCAAATCGGCAGAGTTCTGCTCAGATCTGAAGTGGGACCTTTTGCCAGAACTCATGAGCTGAGTTATCTTAGCTACTCTGTTAGCCACGAATGTCGTCCATTTACATGGAGGCTTACTAAGCCAGGCTAGCACAATTGTGAAATCAGTCCAAAAGTACTCTTCGTAGCTATTGACTGAGAGCTGAGGGAGGAGTGTTGCTGATAACTCGGCGAGCAGTAATGCACCGCAAAGTTCTAATCGAGGCAAGGAGATGGTCTTAACAGGAGCTACTCTGGTCTTGGCTACAAGGAGATGGCTTAAAATGTTGTGTTGGGTTTCAACACGTATGTAAAAAGCTGCTCCGTAGGCGCGCTGAGATGCGTAGCAGAAGCCATGGATTTGTAGCTTAGCTAAGGGGGTATATTGGACCCATCTTGGGATTCGAATCTTATGGAGGGATGAATAACTGAATAGGAAATCCTGCCAGCGTTGTTGAAGTTCGTGGGGCATAGCTCATCCACGAATTTGCAGCCAAATCTCCTGCATGACAATTTTGGCTCGGTTCACAAATGGTGCAGGATCGAATAATTTAGCGATGTGAGATAGAATTTCACGTTTAGTGTAAGACTGTCTCACATCTGCTTCGGAAGGGGCAAAGAGAAACCCAACCGTATGCGCTTGCCAGCGTATACCTAGAGTCTTTGCTAAGCTCCCTTCCTCTAGTTTAAAGAAATCGGCGTTTAGTAGATGGTCCTTTGTGGTTGGAGGTATACTTTCTTTCAGCTGTCTCAAGAGCTTTGCGTAACTCTTCAATGGACACAGCAAAGACATCGTCTACGTACACGTACAAGAATGGAGCACAGTTAACTCCGAAAGGAACTGTGTTGAGTTCATAGTCACAATCTTCGCCGTTTGGGTTCCCGAAGAGGATTTGTTGAAATTGAGTGTGACTCGTTTGGACGAGTATCTGCCGGTACATCTTTGTGATGTCGGCATTAAAAACAAATCGGAAAAAACACCATTTCAAGATCTGCGTAGTCAGATCGGATTGGAGAACGGGTCCTGGATGTAGGATATCGTTCAAGCTCTTCCCATTGAAGGACGGACTGGAGGCGTTGAAAACAACGCGAACTTTCGTAGTGCTGCTCTCAGCATAATGAGGAAGATAATTGTTGCAGTTGATATTTGGAGAGACTGGCCTCATATGGCCTAAATCTAAATACTCCTGAATAATGGAGTCGTACTGCTCTTTTAAAGGAAAGTTCCTCTTTAAACGAAATTCGTACCTGAGAAACTGAGCGAGTGCGATGGACCTTGAATGTCCTAATTCGAAGGTTTCAGGATTTTTGAAAGGGAGAGTAACGACAGTTCTAAAAGTGGTGCGGAGAAAGTTGTTTTCACACGCTGAATCAGAAACTTTTACCAGCTTGGCTCGTAGATCCCCAACCCGAAACTTGGTGAGAAGATCATCAAGCCTTTGCTCTTTGCTGATCTTGATCCTTGTGGTGAAGGATGAAACGGTCGAAAGATTTGGTTTGCCTACTGGTCCTGTGAGTACCCAGCCGAATATGGTCTCTTGACCGAGCAGAGTTCCACAGATTTTGGACACAGAGCCACTCTTTATAATAGATGAAGTAAGTCGGCTCCCAAGAGCACGTCTATTTGAGAGCTCTGGTGGAAATGCGGATCAGCGAGTTGGAGGTTTGGCAAGTCCTTCAGAAAATCCTTGGAAATTGGGGAAGAACAAAGGCTGCAGTTTCTAGCTGTAACCTGGGAGTGATCGGGGAGACAATCTGGAAGTGACACAACTTTTGTGGATTGGCTGAGATAGCTTGATTTAAGCCAGCTACTTGCACTTTCAAGGCTTGATAGGAGGGCTTTATGATGTTAAACATCCGTTCGGCGATAAACGTAGCCTCTGATCCTGGATCGATCAGTGCACGTGCCTTGTAAGTCATGCCCAAATGACACACATTTATAAAGGCAGTGCCGAGAAGAACACCTTGTGTGTTCGCAGTGAAATAATTCTGAATATTAGTCGTTGAAGGAGTGGACTGTATATTAGAATTCTGGGGAGGTGGTGCAGAATCTGATGAAGAGGGCGCAGTAGGAGGGGTGCCACGATGCAGGAGTGTAGTGTGGCGACCCTTACACGTAAAACAATAATGTTGACTCGTGCAATCTTTAAGGATATGTTCTCTTCCGTAGCAGTTCAGACACAACTTTTGCTGTTTGATGAAATTGGACCTTTCTTCAAAAGCCATTTGGAGAAAGCACGGACACAGACGTATAGGATGGTTCTCCTTTGAGCAAAGTTTGCAAGTTTGTGGTTTGCCTACAACTCAAATGAATTGACCTTCTTCGTAGGAGGCTCTTTTCGAGCAGGTTTGGAACTACCTTGTGCGTTTGTACTAGGTTGCACGTCCTCTATCGTTTCTAATGGGCGATAGCGCTCTGAAAGGAAATCTGACATTTCCTTCCACGACGGAACTTCAGCCTTATTTTGTACGGACTGCTCCCAAAGTGACGTCAGCCTTGGGAGTTTAGACGAACATAGGAAGACTAGAAGGCAATCCCAGTTCTCTAAAGCCATTAAGCAACTTTGTATAGTGCTTTGAAGGACTTGGATGACGACTCCAGACTCGTCAGAAACTGACCATTTGAAAAGGATCTTAAGTTGGCTGTTGACTAACAGCCTCTTATTTTTTCATTCGTAAGAGGGGATTTGGATACGATTGCCTTCGCTTCGCCACTAGTCTTTGCATTTAAATGGAACAATTTCTTGATCTGACTTAAACCGGGATCGGAAATGTAGACCGCTGTGAAGAGATCTCGGAAAGTTGGCCATTATAGGTAGTCACCGCTGAAAAATTCAGCATCGAAGGGTGGTGACCTGTAGCTTCGTGGCTGAAAGGCTACTTGTGCTGCTGCAGGTCCTGGAGAGGGAGCCGTTGCGGTCTCTATACTTTCATTTAAATGAGAGGCAAGTTCTTCGTATATGGAATAACAGTGGTCATACTATGCTTGCATGGCGATTTTGTACTCAGCATTCGTCACAATGCGTTGGAACAGAGTTCATATTTAAGCTCTATGGCAGTCCATATGGATATAAGCTGCTCAAGACGCACTCTGTGAGTGTGAAGTGAGGCTGTAAGAGAATTTTGAATCCTAGCTTCGAACTGCGTGAGCTTATCGGAAGCGTTAATAAATTCTTAGAGTGCCATTTTTATTGCCTGGGAGATCTGATGACCGACTAAACGAGTAATTGGAGGAGCGTGCACCGAAATTTTTGGCACCTGACTAGCCTTCGATGTGGCCGGAGTTGAAACTTTCCGTATAGTAGCGGGAGAAGCTGTTCTGCCAAGAAGGGATCTTGGAAGAGAGCTTGAACGTCTATGCTTAGTCGTGTGTACAACAAGGTGTTTCTTGGTGTCTTTACCACTATCAATTGTCATAACAAGCTTTCAAAAAGCGAGAAAGAATGCAATTGATGCTGGTGACGGAACCAGAAACGTGATATATTTTATTAAGTAATAATAATTATCGAAATAATTATTATACTCAGCGTGAAATTCGGAGCAAAATGACACAATATAATTTATGTACAAATTAGTGGCGGATCTAGGATTTGCTATGGGGGGGGCTTGGAAGTTTTCTATAAATCGATGTTTGCAAGAAAAATGAATATCAGTACCGCTTTATTCTTTTTTTTAGGCCATGGATTTTAAAAAAATTCATGGACTATTGTGTTTGTCGGAACGGAATTGTGCGTAACAGGCAGAAGGAGGCATCTCCGACCCCATAAACTATATATATTCTGAATCAGTATCAGTAGCCGAGTCGATTGAGCCATGTCTGTCTGTCCGTCTGTCCGTCTGTCTGTCTGTATGAACACCTGGATCTCAGAAAGTATAAGAGCTAGAGTCATCAAATTTTGCGACAACATACGTATATATTGCAGTGTCTCAAAGTTTTTTTAAAATTTGGACACGCCCCTTCCCGCCTCCGTAAATCAGTAATAACTATTTAAAAACTACAATATTAGCTCAACAACCAAAGTTGTATATCTTACATGACAAATACTTTGCCACGGGCGTTATGTGAAAATTTCATTTAAATCGGACTATTAATAAGTGAGATATGATACGAATTAAACTCACTTTGAACATACATTTATACTTAAGCAGACCTAATTTACGCAAGCATACCGAAGTTCAAATATAGACACACATCATTTTAAACTTTTTATTTGCATTGTATGGTAACAAAATTGGTTGACAATGCAGCTTTGTCGATGAGTCAAGGAGTGAGGCAATGGCCGAATGGTTAGAGTGGCGGACGGCTGTGAGAGAGTGCGTGTGTTCAACTCCCGGTTGAGGCGGGTGCAAATTTTCATTTATTAATTACTTATTATTTTATTTTATTTATTTTTATTTATTTTATCCTAATAAAATTCGGGCGGCGATTCGATACCGTTTACATTTTTATTACGGTATAATATCATAATCCATGGCCTTATACAGTCAGCACCTGACTGTAGCGTTAGTATTTTTAGCCCTGAAGACGGTTACCGTAGTGTAACCGAAATATATTAGAAAAATATAAATAAAAAACAAATTGTTTTTATATTTTTGAACCTTGACCTCGAGCCAGCTACAGTGAGTGTAAAACATAAAGGTCGCCAAAACTGTATAATAAATAATTATTTATTATTCGGATATATTTGTAATACCACAACACCCCTTCCCCATCTCCTACCATTCCCCCTCCTATCAGCGATCCTCCGGCAGCGGCAACGGGGGCCCCCTCCGGTGTGATAGCATTGGCTGCCGCTCCGCTGGCGTCTACCAGTGCCGCAGCCGCAGTGGCACCGATAGCCGAAATCCTCAAACCCCCCAGTCATTGTGGTGACTGCCCCCAAGCCCACTACGGGCCGCGCGAGGCCGGTGGTTGGCAACAGGCGCCCCCTTGTCCCGTCAAGGCCCATCACCAGCGCAGCGCGGAACCCACCCACAAGGGTACCTCCGGAAACCGGGGCCGCTAGGCGACCTCCCCCGAGCAGTTCCTCCAGACTGCCGAAGGGCATCCGAGGAAACGACTCTCGGGGGGGCAAGGCAGGTGGCCTTGTCACCAAAGCCCTAAAAGAGGATGCCGAGCGCCATTAAGGTGCTCCAGGCGAACCTGCACCACGCCAGAGGAGCGTCCGTCACCTTGTGCAGGGTCGTCTGTGAAGATGCAATCAACCTGGCTCTCGTCCAAGAGCCATGGTTGATCGGTGGCCACATCCGTGGACTATCATGCGGATCATGTAAGTTATTATATGATCGTATGGGTGGTGCCCCTCGCACCGCTATTGTTGTAAATAACGATGTGAGACACTTCCCTTTACCTAATTTCATCCATAGAGACCTAGTGGCAACGGCTATTGAGGTAGCCACGGCCGAGGGTGTCCAGGAGGTAGTGATCGCCTCTGCCTACTTTCCGGGCGACGTGGATGACGTTCCCCCCACAGAGGTTCAGCGGCTGGTGGACTTCTGCCGCTTACACAACAAGCCGCTTGGGATCGGCTGTGATGCAAATGCGCATCACACGATCTGGGGAAGCAGCGACGTCAATAAACGTGGTGAGTCCCTTTTAGAGTATCTATTGTTCTGTCAATTAGATGTTGCTAACATAGGGTGTAAGCCTACTTTTATTAACGCCATCAGGGAAGAGGTTCTGGACCTTACCCTAGTCAGCAACTCTATTGCGAGTTCGCTTACCAACTGGCGGGTCACAGACGAAGCCACTCTGTCGGACCATCAGCACATCAGGTTCGACCTCCCTGGCCAAGTCGAGATCCGCCAGAACTCCTTCTGTCCTAAAAAGACAAATTGGGGACTCTTCAAAGCCTCTGTGGCTTTTAAAGCAGACTCGTTGATCAGCAACCCTCATTCTATCAGTGAGATAGAACTTGCTGCCAACATGCTCCAAGATGTGGTTATCACATCCTTCGAGGACAATTGTGTTCGGAAGACCTTAAAGGTCAACCGTAAAGTTCCATGGTGGAACGAGGAACTGGCTAAGGTTAGAAGGTTAGAAGCCAGATCTATCCGTGTCAGTTGGGACATCTATAGGGACGCTCTCACTAATTATAACAAGAACATTAGACGTGCCAAACGCGATACGTGGCACAGCTACTGTGGTAGCATCGAATCGCTGCCAGAGGCAGCGAGACTCCACAAAGTATTAGCTAAAGGCTCGTCTAATGGGATCGGGTTTCTTAAAAGAGCAGATGGCTCTTTCACTCAAGATCGCAGGGAAGCACTTGACCTTCTGCTGCAAGTCCACTTCCCAGGTTCTGTGGCGAACCCAGATCTATCCAGTCACGATGACGCCACCTTGTCGCCGGACGCTCGTGGGTCCAGTCTATCAGGAACCATCTTCGACCCTCAAAAGGTCAAATGGGCTGTAGATTCCTTCGCTCCCTTCAAAGCCCCAGGGGGCGATCAAATTTTTCCAGCCCTCTTACAAAACAGCCTGGATCACATTCTTGATCCGCTGGTCGGCCTTCTTAGGGCTAGTCTCACTTGGGGTTACATACCCATCTCTTGGAGGAGAGTTAATGTGGTATTCATTCCCAAACAGTGGAATCGTCCCCCCTGATCAGCCTAAGTCATATCGGCCGATCAGTCTTACTTCCTTTCTGCTAAAGACGGCGGAAAGGCTCGTAGACTTGCACATTCGGTGCTCTCTGCAGAAAACTCATCCTCTGCACCCCACGCAGTTTGCGTGTATAGCCGGAAGATCGACGGAGGTCGCTCTCCACAAGCTGGTTGGTAATATCGAAAGAGCCCTCGTATCCAAGAACATTGCTCTGTGCTCCTTTCTTGATATAGAGGGTGCTTCCGATAATACCGGCTACGGGTCTATTTCTGCTGCGCTGGAGCGCAGAAACATCGCCCGCCCTCTAATCCGATGGATTGATGCTATGCTCAAACACCGGACTATTTCCTCTACCTTGGACTCTACGACCGCTTTCATTAGTGCGGTTAAGGGATGTCCCCAGTGAGGGGTCTTATCCCCCTTACTCTGGTCCCTAGTAGTTGATGAACTACTGAGCATCCTTGCAGAACAGGGCGTGGTAGCAATCGGCTACGCTGACGATCTGGCTATCGTAGTGAACGGGAACTTTGCCAACACCGTGACAGAGCTGATGCAATCTGCTCTGAACACGGTTTGTAGGTGGTGCGAAGATGTTGGTCTGAGCATCAATCCACAAAAGGCAATTATCGTTCCCTTCACTAAGCGCCATTCCGTTGACATAGGACAATTGCACATTGGCGGCTCTCCCGTGGGACTCTCCAGCGAGGTTAAATATCTAGGGGTTACTCTCGATAAAAGACTTAACTGGAACTCCCATTTAAACAACACCCTATCAAAGGCAACTCATGCCATGTGGGCCTGCAGAAGATTCTTTGGTAGGATCTGGGGTCTCAAATCTTGCACCATTCGGTGGTTATTTGAGATGATGGTAAGACCCATCGTTACCTACGCTGCCATTGTATGGTGGCCTAAGGTTACGCAGGTTACTGCCATCAACAAATGTACTAAACTGCATAGGCTGCTTTGCCTTTCTTTGAAGGTTTGAAGGTCGCGCTGCACGCGACAGTGGGATACCCTTCGACCTATGTTCCGGTGTAGTTTAATTTGTTAAATTCATACACATATACAAATGCGCATGCATTTAAATTATTGCCGACAGATGGCGCTCGCGCTTTGCGCTCGCCGGCCTCCCTTGTTAGCTGGTACAAGCAATTGGTTTTATGCACATACTTTCTTAAATAACTTCTGTGTTTATTGTCCGATCGGATTGCAATTTCGAGAATACGTAGATATTTTAATGAGCTTAGTTAAAGTCAGAAAGTTGTATCTTTTATACAGCGCTTTGTGATGAACGGACAAACAGAGACAAATTAGCACCTACACAATTCTAGCTATTTCCCTATTGAGACCTACGAACAAAATAGAGGGTGGGACGGACAGAGTCTTATAACTAATACATTAAACTTATACATAAATATTAAAACTAAAGTTTCTTAAAACTATATTAAACTAAATTAAAACTAGGTTTTAGGAATCTGTAAGAAAAAAATTCAATTAATTAGTAATATAATTTGTGCAACTTTGCATACTTACGGGGATTTTGGTAGGAGAAAAAGGTAGGAGATGATACCCTCAATTCTGTCTACTCAGTGTTGGAACTTGTCCGAAAGAGAAAAGGAAGGGGGAAAGGAGGAGAATAAGTATGGCGATTTACTAGATTTTGCTAAATCATCGCAGTCATACATTCTCCTCCGCGACGACTGGGTGCTTGTGTCTGAAAAGAAACGGAAAAACGAAAAGTGTTAGTGACCAAGAAAAATCTTGAAGTTGAAAGAAAACAAATTTTATTCATTTCTGGATATTAATTACCTGTTTGGTCAGGATTCATACAGCCTGAGGCGCAGTGTTATCTTCCCTGCAACAGCAACTAGGGCAAAGCAGAGTTGGCGCGCTAGCAGCCTAGTCGGGAGCGGAGTCCTACATCGGGAAATAACTTGCGAACGCTGGAAACAAAAAAAAAGGGAGAGCGATGAGGATAAAAATTCAACATACATATATAAAAAAACGTAAAAAAATTTATCTCGTGAAGGCTCACTTAATGAGATAATACACCAGACACATAATTACATACACAGAAGGCCCAGGCAAAGAGAATCTGTTGAAAAGAAAATCAATTTAAAAAAAAAAAAATCAGTTTATAATAAGAAAAGAAAAGAAGAAAAGAAAACGCACCATTAGCGAAAAAAACCGGGAAATTGGGCAGCAGCTTACGACAGTTTTGCAGCAGCTTCGGCAGTGTGCAGCAGCTTGCGGGCGTTTTGCAGCAGTTTAGCGACCGTTCGAGTTGCAGTTCTGGAAACAATTTGGCAGCAATTTATTTGAGATTTTAAAATTTTTATCGTGGCGGCTATTAAGTAAATAACGAAAGGAAAAAATCAGTGTGATCGTTAGACTATGCAAATGAAATTAGAATAGCGCTTTATTGTCACATACTAGGGAAAGGAAAACTGTCTTATTTGCCATTTTTTTTATTCTTTCGAATATTGCTTTCTTTTCTGCCTCGGGTGTATGTATGTGTATAAAATAAACTTTAAACTAACATTTAGCAACCAACGATCTATTGGGCTCAACGGAGAACTGGGGGTAAATGTACGCAACTTTATTTTATATTTACGACTACACCGTTTCTGAGGAAATTTCACAACATTTAAAAAAAAAAAAAATACAAAAGAAAAAAATATATATAAAAATACTAACGCTACAGTCAGCTGCTGACTGTATAAGGCCATGGATTATCATATTATACCGTAATAAAAATTTTAACGGTATGGAATCGCCGCTCGAATATTATTAGAATAAAAAAAATAAAATAAAATAATAAATAATTAATAAATGAAAATTCGCACCCGCCTCAACCGGGAGTTGAACACACGCACTCTCTCACAGCCGTCCGCCACTCGGCCATTGCCTCACTCCTTGGCCCATCGGCAAAACTGCATTGTCAACCAATTTTGTTACCATACAATGCAAATAAAAAGTTTAAAATGCTGTGTGTCTGACGCTAGATTTGAACTTCGGTATGCTTGCGTAAATTAGGTCTGCTTAAGTATATATGTATGTTCAAAGTGAGTTTAATTCGTATCATATCTCACTTATTAATAGTCCGATTTAAATGAAATTTTCACATAACGCCCGTGGCAAAGTATTTGTCATGTAAGATATACAACTTTGGTTGTTGAGCTAATATTGTAGTTTTTAAATAGTTATTACTGATTTACGGAGGCGGGAAGGGGCGTGTCCAAATTTTAAAAAAAACTTTGAGACACTGCAATATATACGTATGTTGTCGCAAAATTTGATGACTCTAGCTCTTATACTTTCTGAGATCCAGGTGTTCATACAGACAGACAGACGGACAGACGGACAGACAGACATGGCTCAATCGACTCGGCTACTGATACTGATTCAGAATATATATAGTTTATGGGGTCGGAGATGCCTCCTTCTGCCTGTTACGCACAATTCCGTTCCGACAAACACAATAGTCCATGCATTTTTTTAAAATCCATGGCCTAAAAAGGTAAATAGCAGATCATATATAATAAAAGAAAGGGATAATAGTTACTATAGAAGAAACAGGAAGTTTATTAAAAAAACAAAAAACCAAGAACAGGATGATGGTAAATCAATTGTGGACCTTCGGTCTATTAATTTTTAGCCAAGTTCATACGATAAGAAAGAAGAAGCACTATGTGCGGATAATGAAATAGAAAATTTTATCGAGTCTGAATCTAATGTTTTAATTAATGCTAATAACTGTAGTGAAAATAATACGAATTATGAAAATAATCATAATATAATTAATAATCTTACTTCATCTTAATAATGCTAACGACTGTAATGAAAATAATACTAATTATGAAAAAAGCCCGAATTCACCTGATAGTAATGTATCTAATGTAGACGACAATGTTACAGATCTTAAAACAAGGAGTGGTAGAGAAGTTAAGAAACCAATAAAATGTCTGTAAAAGAAAGCGTGTAATATTATAAGTAATATTAAGTAAAATATTATAAGTAATATTAATGGTAATAATAATAATATTAATGTTAGTAATTATAAATAATAAGTATCGTTAAATTCTAATGATATCGATATGTTTATATAAGAGCAACTCTGAAATGTTGATCTTAAGCTATCGATAAGCTTTTCTAGTCAACTTTAAAATTCTGCTGAAATAAAGCCAACGTGAATAAAAATTAACTTAAACCAGTAAGAAAAGCAGCAGTCGTGCGCACGCGACAGTGGGATACCCTTCGACCTATGTTCCTATATATATACACATATACATATGCACATGCTTTGAAATTATTCTCCCATGTTAGCTGACACAAGCACTTAGAGTTATGCTCATACTTTCTTGAATAACTTCTGTGTTTATGGTTCGATCCGATTAAAATTACGAGAATAAGTAGACATAACTATCAGCTCAGTATATGTTAAAGTTAGAAAGCTATATATTTTTTACGACGCATACAAATCCAATTTGAAAACTAAATTAGTGATTTGCGTGGGCGGTGGGCGTTGCATCCAACATTTGAAATAAACTTGATCTGCGCCGAGTACATAGCAACCATCATTCCAAATTTGGTGTCTCTAGCGTTTATAATAGCTGAGATCTGTGTGTTCATCTGGTCAGACGGACATCCGGACAGACAGACGGACATGGCTCAATCGACTCGGCTAGTGATCCTGAGCATGAATATATATACTTTATGGGGTCTCCCACGCCTCCATTTGCACAAAGTAAGTATACCCTTTTTTGACCATTTTCAATGGTCGAAGGGTATAAAAAAATACGAACGCTACAGCCAGGTGCTGACTGTATAAGGCCATGGATTATCATAGTATACCGTAAAAAAGTTTGTCATTAACAGAATCGCCGGTCGAATTTTCCACCGATTATCAAAAATAAGTAATACCTAGGGAACACTAAGGGGAGGCCACTGCAAATGTAATAGGTCTACTTGTTCGCAATTTGAATTAACGAACATTAGAAGAACGCATGGACAATGCAGAAGCGAATAGTCAAGTGTCGTAAACATCAGACTGAGCGAGAGGGCAATAGGTATATGTATGTATGCATTTGTAGCGCGTATCAAATTTAATTACATGTGCTTCTTCTTGATTTTTTGTCACGAGCTAAGAATGCATATTGCTTCTTCTCGCTCTGTCTAATGTCTCACGCGCATGTGTAAATGTTTTAAGTCATATCTATGTACATAAGTGTATTTGTAAATAATATAACATATAATCATTTGTTATGTACAGTGGCTGAGTGGACTATGTCCCGGACTGCATGGCCAATGATGTTGAGCGTGTTCGGGGTTCGATTGCTGCCCGGTTGACATGTGAAATGTTTTGATTTTTATTATTTTTCATTAAATAAAATAAAAAGCTCAATAACATTATTGAAATTTAATTAAACAATTTAATTTGTTTGTAGCGGCTATATCACAGCCCGCTTGACTGTAACTTTTCTTTTAGTTTATTAGAATAAAATAAATAAACAAAATAAAATAATAAATGAAAGTTCGCACCCGCCTCAACCGGAAGTTGAACACAAGTACACATACTCTCTCACAGTCGTTTTATTAATTTGCCGTACGCCACTCTAACCACTCGGCCATTGCCTCACTCCTTTGCCCATCGGCAAAGCTGCATTGTGAACCAATTCTGTTACCATACAATGCAAATAAAAAGATTAAAATGCTGTGTGTCTGACGCTAGATTTGAACTTCGGTATGCTCGCGTAATTTAGGTCTGCTTACGTATATATGTTCAAAGTGAGTTTAATTCGTATCATATCTCACCTATTAATAGTCCGATTTAAATGAAATTTTCACATAACGCCCGTGGCAAGGTATTTGTCATGAAAGATTTACAACTTTGGTTGTTGAACTAATATTGTAGTTTTTAAATAGTTATTACTGATTTACAGAGGCGGGAAGGGGCGTGTCCAAATGTTAAAAAAAACTTTGAGACACTGCAATATACACGTATGTTGTCGCAAAATTTGATGACTCTAGCTCTTATAGTTTCTGAGATCCAGGTGTTCATACAGACAGACATGGCTCAATCGACTCGGCTACTGATACTGATTCAGAATATATATAGGAGATGCCTCCTTCTGCCTGTTACGCACATTTCCGTTCCGACAAACACAATAGTCCATGAATTTTGTTTTTAAATGCATGGAATAAAAATAAATTAATTTTAATAAGCATCAAGATTATTACAAAAGGGGTTGTGTGTAATTCCTCCTCTGTGAAGAAAAAAGATTTATATTTTTTTTTCCCATAACCTCACAATTTGCGCCACCGGCATCTCTGTATGTACATATGTTGCTGCATAAGTAAGCACATACTTACAGACGACTGACATATTCGTAAGGTTTACATATATACATATATATGTATGGATATACAAACCACTAACTGCACACAGTTTCATCCATTTAATTCTAGTTTATTAACCTCTGCCACATATTTGTATGTACCTTCTCCTCTTTTTTTTTTAAACAAAGGTACATACAAATTAAAATTGTTTGTCAATATATGTGATACGCAATATACATATGTATGTATATACGCATATATTACACATTTACGTTGCCCATTAAAGTACATTGCCAAGGTCCGAACCTCAAGCGGCAATTGTACATTTAGATTTAACACCAAAAAAAATAATACTAGTCTTCCATTTTTTTGATTTATTGCATTTATTTATTAATATCAAACAATTACAAATAGTGCACTTATTTACATTCTAAACATACATACATACATATCAATACACTGTGACCGGCAGCAATATTTCGGCTGCACAGTCACAACGCACACACATATACATATGTGGGAATACAAATTGAAGTTTATTTGTCCGATTTCATTTTCTTAACACTATGAGTTTAACAAGTAATAAAAGTATTAAATAAAGTTACTGGGGCAAAACAACCGACCACAAGTCTTATGCTCGTCTTTTCAATACAACTTCTCTCTTCAGTGTCGTGCGATCTTCTTTTTACTTAAACTTAAAAAAGACCATTCAAAGCGAACAATCGATTAAAATTATCGATGGGTTCAATGATGTTGCATCGAGGAGGGTACGCTGTTACAGCGATACTATCCCAATCCTACATTCGGCTATCCTGATAATTCATTCGTTCTATGTTCTCCTGCGCTTTTCTCCGAGTTTCGTCATCATCTATTAATTGATCTATTTCTAAATCCTCTAACAGTTTCCGTAAATCATCGTCTTTTTTGCGCATATTTAACCCTGTCAAAATTTGAAAAGGTGTGTATTTAGTTGTCCTTGGCTTTGTGTCATTCAGTATTTGCTGTATTCTATCTACGTGATTGTACCAATTCGAAGGATTACTTTGACATAACTTTCCTAACATGGGAATCACGATTTTATGAATTCGTTCAACTTGTCCGTTTCCCCTAGGCATTCCCGTCGTTATATGTAGCAACTGAATACCCTGATCTGTGCAATAATCCCTGAATCCCGTAGACGTAAAAGCGCTGCCCCTGTCAGTAACAATTCTTCACGGATTCCCAAAAATAGCAGCTTGCTTGCTCAGTCGAATTATAACCTCCTCAGTGCCTGTCGATCGAGTTGGATATAGCCATACGAACTTCGTAAACCCATCAACTACAGCAAATATGTGATTATACTTCTTTTTCCGTCAATGGTCCTACGTGGTCTATGTGATAAGTACCAAGAGGTTCTTGTGCTTTGTCGATTGGTGTCAACAATCCCTCTTTTTTGCCTCGCTTTGAATCTCTACTTCTCTACTTTCACTGCAAGATTTTTCATGTAATAGGATTTTTCAATTAATTCTCTCGTTTTTTGAGCTCCATAGTGACCTTCTCTATGTACGATCCCTATTATTTCTTCGTGCATTGGTTCTGGAACGACTAATAATTCTTTAATAGCATCTTTATAGAGAATACCATTCGCTAGAAAGAAATCATCATAATTTTCAAAAAATTCTAACACTTTGTTGACAGCTCTGATCCACTCATCATTATCTTGTGCTTCCTTTCAACGATACTTTGTCGAGTCTTCGATTTAAAAACAGTTCAAACTACTTAATGCATCTACGTGTCGCATCTGGCTACCTGACCTATGCTGCACCGAAAATTTAAACTCTTGTAAAAACATAGCCCAACGTGCTACTCTGGGAGGAACATCGTCTCTTGTTAGGGTCATTACGAGCGCATGACAATCTGTTACTATTGTAAATTTGACTCCCAGCAGATAAATACGCCACTTCTTTATTGCGTTTACCACCGCCAATGCTTCCAGCTCGTACGAGCTATACTTCTCAGCCGGAGTGGTCTTTCTGCTCATGAACTCGACAGGATGAAACGACTGATCCTCAGAGTCTTTCTGCATAAGCATTCCGCCAAATCCGTATTTGCTTGCATCTGTATGGTAACAGCACTCGGATCATACATTTTTAATACCGGCGCTGTGACTAACAAATTTTTCAGCTGATTAAAGCTTAGCAAATACTGCTCGTCTAACACTATATTCCCACCATTAATCGTCTTACTTTTTTTCCTTAATAAGTCACTTAATGGTTTTGCAACTAAAGCATACCCTTTCATAAAACGGCGTAAATAGGATGTCAAGCCTAAAAATCTCTCGATCGCTTTTCTATTTTGAGGAATAGAAAAATTTACGACTGCCTTTATTTTATCTTCGGTGGGTGCAATAGTTTCATTCTCTATTACATATCCAAGAAACTGAATTTTACTTTTAAGAATTTGAGCTTTCTCCCATTTAATCTGAAGTCCTGCAATTGAAGCTTTCTTTAAAACTTCTTTTAATATTTGCAATCCACTTTTCTCGTCTTTTGTTGGAATAACTATATCGTCCATGTATACGACTATCTTTTTCTCATTTATTAACTCTCTAAGTACTGCACTGACGTAACGACAGAACACTGCAGGGGAGTTGCTTATACCAAAGGGCACATGCGTAAACTCGTACTGCCCATTATGTGTTACGAATGATGTGAACTTCCTTGACTCTTTTTCGATAGGTACGTGAAAAAATCCATTAGCCAAATCTAACGTAGAAAATACTTTAGCGCCTTGAAGCCGATCAAGCACATCGTCTATCAAAGACATCGGGAAATTGTCCCGCTTTATTTTTAGGCCATGGATTTTAAAAAAATTCATGGACTATTGTGTTTGTCGGAACGGAATTGTGCGTAACAGGCAGAAGGAGGCATCTCCGACCCCATAAACTATATATATTCTGAATCAGTATCAGTAGCCGAGTCGATTGAGCCATGTCTGTCTGTCCGTCTGTCTGTCTGTATGAACACCTGGATCTCAGAAAGTATAAGAGCTAGAGTCATCAAATTTTGCGACAACATACGTATATATTGCAGTGTCTCAAAGTTTTTTTAAAATTTGGACACGCCCCTTCCCGCCTCCGTAAATCAGTAATAACTATTTAAAAACTACAATATTAGCTCAACAACCAAAGTTGTATATCTTACATGACAAATACTTTGCCACGGGCGTTATGTGAAAATTTCATTTAAATCGGACTATTAATAAGTGAGATATGATACGAATTAAACTCACTTTGAACATACATTTATACTTAAGCAGACCTAATTTACGCAAGCATACCGAAGTTCAAATCTAGACACACATCATTTTAAACTTTTTATTTGCATTGTATGGTAACAAAATTGGTTGACAATGCAGCTTTGCCGATAGGGCAAGGAGTGAGGCAATGGCCGAGGGGTTAGAGTGGCGGATGGCTGTGAGAGAGTGCGTGTGTTCAACTCCCGGTTGAGGCGGGTGCGAATTTTTATTTATTAATTATTTATTATTTTATTTTATTTTTTTTTATTTATTTTATTCTAATAATATTCGGACGGCGATTCCATACCGCGTCAGACACACAGCATTTTAAACTTTTTATTTGCATTGTATGGTAACAAAATTGGTTGACAACGCAGCTTTGTCGATGGGTCAAGGAGTGAGGCAATGGCCGAGTGGTTAGAGTGGCGGACGGCTGTGAGAGAGTGCGTGTGTTCAACTCCCGCTTGAGGCGGGTGCGAATTTTTATTTATTAATTATTTATTATTTTATTTTATTTTTTTTATTTATTTTATTCTAATAATATTCGGGCGGCGATTCCATACCGTTAAAATTTTTATTACGGTATAATATGATAATCCATGGCCTTATACAGTCAGCACCTGACTGTAGCGTTAGTATTTTTTAATTTAATTTTCTGTAATCGCAACAGAAACGCTTTGACCCATCTTTTTTGTTACTAAAACCACCGGAGAAGCATACTCGGAACAATTATACCCTCTTCAAGCCAATTTTGAACTTGTTTTTCAATAAAACACTTGTTTTCACAAGACACCCGACGCGGTCGTTGAAAAACAGGTACATCGTCTTCTAAAATAAGTTTCATCTCAACTGGTGACTTAATTGAAAAATACACGCCTTTGAAACTTATTATTTTCTGACTTTGCTGTAAGTGATCTAGATCAATTAAATCAGTTACAGAGCTCTCTTCCAATATATCCTTCACTCACATACTTTTAAATACCTTTATAGAATCAACGTTGGTTTCTCTTTCTATAAAAAAAACTCCATTGGTGCTAAATAAGATATCCACTTGGCTTAAAACGTCATTTCCTATAATAGCAGCATACTCTAACTCTCTTTGTTTCACTACATGAAAAGTTACAGTAATTTTTGTTTTATCTGCAACAAGTTCTAACATGTTCTTACATCATGTTCTTCTAAGGTGTTACCCATTATTATAATGTCATCAAAATATACTAGAACATTTGGAAGGTCTGAAACATTTCAGGGGCACTGTTTATGCCAAATGGAACTCTATTGAATCTATATCTCCCAAATGGAGTCATGAATGCAGTGAGATCTGAACTATTTTTATCTAATTCCATTTGCCAGAACCCTTTTGATTAATCTAATACTGTAAAGTGCTTTTTCCCAACCATTTGTGTTGTAAAATCTTCTATAGTTGGTATCAAAAAATGTTCCCGTTTAATTGCTTTGTTTAGCGGTTTAGGGTCTAAGCATAGCCTCAGTTTCCCGTTCGATTTTTCAACTAATTGTAAATTATTCACCCAACTAGTAGGATATGACACTGATGTTATAATTCCCTCTCTTTCCATTTGTTTTAATTCTTTCTTTAGTATTCCTAGTAAGCTATGAGGAAATCTTTTCCTGTAATGTATTGTTGGCTCTGCATGTTCCTCTAACACTATTGACTGTTTCCACGGTAATTTCCCTAATCCCTCAAATAATACTTTAAACATTTCCACAAAAGATTTGCTTGATGATGGTAACATCAATATTGAATCTATATTTAGGCATATAATTAAATCAAGTTTTACAGCCGTTTCTAGACCGAAAACAGGTTCATATTTTCCTTCAACAATCAAAAAGGAAATACTATGATAGATGTTAGTCCTTATGTCTAAACATTTTAACAACACTTTGCCATAATTCCTTATTGTGGCCTTATTATAATCAAAAATTGAGACAACTTCATGTTGTTTTTAAATGGAATTTTTCCAATAAGATTTATTGGTATGCAGTTTATATCTGCACCCGTATCTACCTTGAATGTTTGTAGCTTTCCATCAATTTCTAGAGTTTTTTTCCATTTGCTAATCCCGAATCCACACTGACTTACACTATAATGATTATTATTAACTGAGTCATTTGTAACCTTTCTCTATTAATCATACCTTATTTGTTCCACTTTGAAATAACACCTTTTCCTTTCTGCATCTTGGTTTTGCAGTATTTGCTAAAATGTCCAGTTTTTCCACATCCAAAGCATTGAACTTCCTTGGCTTTGCACTCGTTGATGTGCTCCTTGTTGAAGAGAGCTCCACAATTGTAGCAACGACGAGTTGTTACGCTCCAAATCCCTTTTTAGGAAATGGATTTTAAAAAAATTCATGGTCTATTGTGTTTGTCGGAACGGAAATGTGCGTAACAGGCAGAAGGAGGCATCTCCGACCCCATAAACTATGTGTATTCTGAATCAGTATCAGTTGCCGAGTCGATTGAGCCATGTCTGTCTGTCCGTCTGTCTGTCTATATGAACACCTGGATCTCAAAAACTATAAGAGCTAGAGTCATCAAATTTTGCGACAACATACGTATATATCGCAGTGTCTCAAAGTTTTTTTAACATTTGGACACGCCCCTTCCCGCCTCTGTAAATCATTAAAGACTACAATATTAGCTCAACAACCAAAGTTGTATATTTTACATGACAAGTACCTTGCCACGGACGTTATGTGAAAATTCCAATTAAATCGGACTATTAATAAGTGTTTTATAAGAATTTTGCCATCACATCTAGACTTCGACATAACCTCACAAAACTAAAAATTCTTAAAATTTCCCCCAAATGATATAAAATCCTGATCTGAGCATGCGATATATGTGCTAACATGTATTTTGTCCTTCTAAGTCCGAATCCGAACTCAAAAATTATGTATTACATCTGAGTTTCGACTTAACCTCAAAAAACTCGAAAAATTGTTAAAGCCCCAAAAAATAATGGGGGGTCATGATCGGGTCATGCGATATATGTTTTTATATGTTTTTAGACCTTCCAAATCCGAATCCAATGTCAAAACTAGGCAATCACGTCTGAATTTCAACCTAACCTAACAAAATTGTGAAAAACTTCCAACATTTTAATTTTTGTCTCTAAAAAAAAACCTTTCTGACCTGCGGTGTCAGCGCACACGCAACATATCAAGAACTATCACCTGATTTCTTTTAAACAGACTGCGTTCTTGCTTTAATGAAGTTAATAACTGGAGGACAATCGGGCGCCCAGATGCTGGCCCGACCAATCTAGGAGTCCATGATCAGAGATTCTTCAGATATAGCTGTCACCACTAGTAGTGCAACTATGGTTTTTGTTCTGTTACTACTGGCCACAGTGCAATCCACCACCACCACTGCACTTTCTGCAGCATTCCACGCAGATATTTATTTATTTATTTAATTAGTTTATAGTCGGACTAAGGTCATTCGACTGTTTAAAAGTAAAGAAAAAAAAATACTAAGGCTACAGTCAGGTGCTGACTGTATAAGGCCATGGATTATCATATTATACCGTAATAAAAATTTTAACGGTATGGAATCGCCGCCCGAATATTATTAGAATAAAATAAATAAAAAAATAAAATAATATAATAAATAATTAATAAATGACAATTCGCACCCGCCTCAACCGGGAGTTGAACACACGCACTCTCTCACAGCCGTCTGCCACTCTAACCACTCGGCCATTGCCTCACTACTTGACCAATCGGCAAAGCTGCATTGTCAACCAATTTTGTTACCATACAATGCAAATAAAAAGTTTAAAATGATGTGTGTCTAGATTTGAACTTCGGTATGCTTGCGTAAATTAGGTCTGCTTAAGTATAAATGTATGTTCAAAGTGAGTTTAATTCGTATCATATCTCACTTATTAATAGTCCGATTTAAATGAAATTTTCACATAACGCCCGTGGCAAAGTATTTGTCATGTAAGATATACAACTTTGGTTGTTGAGCTAATATTGTAGTTTTTAAATAGTTATTACTGATTTACGGAGGCGGGAAGGGGCGTGTCCAAATTTTAAAAAAACTTTGAGACACTGCAATATATACGTATGTTGTCGCAAAATTTGATGACTCTAGCTCTTATACTTTCTGAGATCCAGGTGTTCATACAGACAGACAGACGGACAGACGGTCAGACGGACAGACAGACATGGCTCAATCGACTAGGCTACTGATACCGATTCAGAATATATATAGTTTATGGGGTCGGAGATGACTCCTTCTGCCTGTTACGCACAATTCCGTTCCGACAAACACAATAGTCCATGAATTTTTTTAAAATAAATGGCCTAAAAACAATTAATAGTTATAATTAATAATTTTTAGTTAAAAGTAAAATCTTAACTGTGAGAAAAGAAAGAAAAAGAAATTAATTGAATTGAGTTTACTTTGGGATAAAAAAATGAAAGAGCCGATCCAACATTTGTTGCAGAGGATTGGGGAAAACCCAGCAAAACCCAATCAGATCAGGAGAGTTAGTGTTAGTAAGCAAAACCTAATCAAAATAGCGATTAGAATGTTCAAACATGCAGTTAGTTAAAAAGTACTACTGTTACTAGAAAGAAGATAAGTATATATTAAACTAGTTACTAGAAAGGTGGGTAAGGATTTGTACTTTTAAGCAAGATACAGAATTATTGTTGTTGTTAGCGATAATGTAATATAGTTTATTATAGTCCGAACATAGTACCCTGAAAGGCTCATGCAGGGCATAATTCGAGCTACAATTGGAAAGTTTTAGAGGAAGATAATTACGGGTGATTCTACCAGGGACAGAGAAGTGTAGTCGACTAAGCAAGTCGTTACTATCTATGTCCCCTTGTGTAAGGTTATAAATAAATACAACACCAAGCATAGTTCTACGATTGGCTAGGGAAGGCAGATTTAGTAACAAAAGTCTACTAGGATAGGAAGGAAGTCTTAAATTTACATCCCAGTTAAGGCCTCGCAAGGCAAAAATTAAAAAGTTTTTCTGTACGGATTCAATGCGATCCTTGAGGTAAAAAGTGAGGTGAAAAGAGTCTTAGTTAGGTAAGGATCGTCAAACTCCTTAGACCATCTCTTAATAAAGCCGAGCACACCCATAGCTTTATTAACCATTGATGATATATGTTCGCAAAACTTGAGTTTGTGGTCCAAACGGACACCTAGATCATCAACCAGGGAAATTCTTTCCAAGGTACAACCACAAAGAGAGTAAGATACGTACTTTGGACAGGCTCGTGAGAATGTCATCAGCTTGCATTTGGAGCTGTATACAGGTATATAGGTATACAACAGATTACTTGATTTATGTTTCACCTCTGATCCTTCCAAGGTGATTGTAGACAGGGTACAACCCCTTTCCCTACCGGAAGATCCTTATCATCCTACTTTTTAAGTGAATTTCGACTTGGGTATTAGTATTGTGGATAAAAGTGAAAGGCCGTGTAATCGCGTGCGCTGCTTTAAGAAAGCAGACTTTGAAACTCTAAATTCTTTAATTTCACATTGTGATTGGTCTGATTTTTATGCATCAACTGATATGTCAGTTGGAACTAATATCTTTTATAACACCCTAAACTCTGTTTTTGATATCTGTGTTCCTTTATCCTATCCGTTATGCTCAGGCAAACCCCCTTGGTTTACAAAAGAGCTGTCTCGCTTAAAAAACTTAAGGAGTAGCTTATTCAAGAAATATAAGCAAAGAAACACACCGCTTGTCTTTTCCCGCTACCTAACTGCTCGGGCAAATTTTACCGTGCTTAACAAGAAATTTTATAAAAACTATTTGACCAGATGTAGGTTTCAGTTTTCTCAGAATCCTAAAAAGTTTTATAGTTTTGTTAACATGAAGCGTAGGTCAGCGGTCTTTCCTTCTAAACTTTCGTTTGATAACGCTGAGGCGGACACAGATCAGGCCATGGCCGATATGTTTGCTAAGTTTTTTCAAACAACTTATTCTTCTTCTACGCCAAGCATTCATTCTTATCCATATAGTGTACCCAGTTCAAATGGCATCTTCACACCGTTACTGAACGAAAGTTCACTTTTTAAGGATCTTAGCTTAGTTAAACCAGTCTTTTCACCAGGTCCCGATGGTATCACCGCCTGTGTACTTAGATATTGTGCCAATTCCTTATGTAAGCCATTGCTCAAATTATTTTCGCTGTCCTTAGACACCGCCTCCTTTCCTTCTATATGGAAGGAATCATTTATTATCCCTTTACTCAAAAAGGGCAGTAAGTCTGATGCAAGTAATTATAGAGGTATCTCTAAATTATCGGCTATACCTAAATTCTTCGAGAATGTTATAACTCCTCACTTGCAACATTTTAGCAGATTCGTTATATCCCCTTTTCAACACGGATTCGTAAAACGTCGTTCTACCACGACAAATTTGCTTGAGCTGACATCATTTGTGGTAAAAGGATTTCAGAAAAATCTTCAAAACGATGTCATTTATACTGATTTCAGTAAGGCATTTGACTCAGTCAACCATTCTCTTCTTGCACATAAACTGAATCTTCTCGGTTTCTCACCAAAACTTCTTAGTTGGATTGTGAGCTATTTGGGTGACAGAACCCAACGAGTCCTCTTTAAGAATAATCTTTCTTACCCCGTTCATGCCACATCTGGTGTTCCCCAGGGAAGCCATTTAGGTCCCCTTTTTACACTTTTCATCAATGACCTTCCAACGGTCATACTTAACTCCCGTACTCTCATGTATGCTGATGATGTCAAGCACTGTTTTCAATTTAGAGACGACTCCTGTCATTTACGCCTTCAATCTGACTTAAATTGTTTCTATTCTTGGTGTCGTGCAAATCTCCTTAATCTGAACAGCTCCAAATGCAAGCTGATGACATTCTCACGAGCCTGTCCAAAGTACGCATCTTACTCTCTTTGTGGTTGTACCTTGGAAAGAATTTCCCTGGTTGATGATCTAGGTGTCCGTTTGGACCACAAACTCAAGTTTTGCGAACATATATCATCAATGGTTAATAAAGCTATGGGTGTGCTCGGCTTTATTAAGAGATGGTCTAAGGAGTTTGACGATCCTTACCTAACTAAGACTCTTTTCACCTCGCTTGTTCGTCCAATTCTAGAGTACGGATTTTTAATTTTTGCCTTGCGAGGCCTTAACTGGGACGTAAATTCAAGACTTCCTTCCTATCCTAGTAGACTTTTGTTACTAAATCTGCCTTCCCTAGCCAAGCGTAGAACTATGCTTGGTGTTGTATTTATTTATAACCTTATACAAGGGGATATAGATAGTAACGACTTGCTTAGTCGACTACACTTCTCTGTCCCTGGTAGAATCACCCGTAATTATCTTACTCTAAAACTTTCCAATTGTAGCTCGAATTATGCCCTGCATGAGCCTTTCAGGGTACTATGTTCGGACTATAATAAACTATATTACATTATCGCTAACAACAACAATAATTCTGTATCTTGCTTAAAAGTACAAATCCTTACTCACCTTTCTAGTAACTAGTTTAATATATACTTATCTTCTTTCTAGTAACAGTAGTACTTTATAACTAACTGCATGTTTGAACATTCTAATCGCTATTTTGATTAGGTTTTGCTTACTAACACTAACTCTCCTGATCTGATTGGGTTTTTCTGGGTTTTCCCCAATTCTCTGCAACAAATGTTGGATCGGCTCTTTCATTTTTTTATCCCAATGTAAACTCAATTCAATTAATTTCTTTTTCTTTCTTTTCTCACAGTTAAGATTTTACTTTTAACTTAAAATTATTAATTATAACTATTAATTGTATTTTTTCTTTACTTTGAAACAGTCGACTGACCTTAGTCCGACTATAAAGTAATTAAATAAATAAATATCTGGAAAGACTTCAGAGCTTAGAATCTCTGGTTTTAACCAGGTTTCGGTAAAAGCAATAATTTGGGAAGAAAAGGCAAGACTATTAAGATAAAGACTAGAGATTTTACTACAGAGACCTCTAACATTTTGATAGGATAGAATTAAAGAAGAAAGTTTTTTTGTAGGACCCCTAACATTTTCGGAGGCATGAAGAAATGAAAACTTCAGTTTTTTGAAGACTTTGAATTTTTGGCGAAGTTACGGCCAGCGTGGAAGATTAACGGCAGTACGGCTTTTTTGTTTAGGAGTAAACTCCTTAACAATAAGGTCAGGCAGCCATGTATCTGTTCAACAGCGCTATCCACTTCTACAGACACTGACTCCTAAGGAACCGAACAGATGGTCATTAATTTAGAGAAACATGAGGAAGATGACAAATTCCCCATTATCTACCCGTAAGCGGGTCCATTCTGTGGTATACCCGAAAACAAACAGCTTTGATCTCCTATTTGACAAGGATGGTGAGATGACCAAGTCAGTATCAAATCCTTGAAAATAGTTCCTGGCACGGTGTCCGAGGATCCGACGACCAGTGCCGCAGCCGCAGCTCATCTTCGCCTTGCCGAAAGGGTCACCGCTTTCAAAACCGACGCGGTTGGAGGATGAAATGGAAGTCAAATAAGCTCCTGGAGATCTCAGCTCCCACCGGTAAATAATTCTTCTACCTTCTTTATCGAAAGTATTTGAAAGACTGTTTATCTTCCGAGTAGTCGAGTATACTAGGTGGGGTAAAAAGTAACCTCCTTGACCACCAAAATACACTGCTACTGCAAAAAATTGTATAGTGCCTTGTAGTCTATTCATATTTAGGCAAACATGCCAAATTTCCGTTACACTGCCATTAGTTTTTTTTGACAGCTGATTGTTGTTGACGTGTTTGGCATTATGTTCAGTATGGACAAAAACGATTTTCGTTCTCTCATAAAGCATTATTTTTTGAGAGGCAAAACGGCGAGGGAAACAAAAGAAAAGTTTGATAAATATTATAGGGCTAAATGCTCCGTTAGATTACACCGTCAAATATTGGTTTCGGGAGTTTCGTGGTGGCCTCAACTCCACTAACGATCAAGGCCGCATCGGCAGGCCCTTTGATGCGGTTACAGACGAAAATGTCGAGCTAGCAGATGCCACAAGGATCAGTATTGAGCGCAAAAACCATATTCTAAACGAGATTTTTCATATGAAATAGGTATCCTGCCGATAACTGCCGCGAAACTGGTTCCAGACCAAAAACACGAGAAACGAAACTTTGGCCAAAATAAATTATTTTGGGCTTCAATTCCTTCCCTATCCCCATTATTAATACGAGTTGATTCCCTCAGATTAAAATCTCTTCCCAAACCTCAAAAAATGGCTCATCAATAAAAAATTCAGCTCACGCGAGGAATTTTTCGAAATTATCGACACCACGGAGGAGTATTTTGCACACTTTCTGGAAAATTACTTTTTGGACGGTATCAAGAAGTTAGAAAATCGCTAGAATAAGTGTATCGAGCTAAAAAGGGGTTAAATTAAAAAAAAAAAAAATTGTAAAAAAAATTTTTTTCACCTCACCTAGTATGGATACTAATAAAACAATTCCGTCTAATCAGTTTGGTTTCCAGTCTAGCCACGGCATCATTGAACAACTACATCAGGTCGTTAATCATATACTCAAGGCATTTGGCCGCAGAGAGTTCTGCAATGGAGTGTTCCTAGGCATCCAACAAGCTTCCAAAGGCTGGCATCCGGAGTTACTAGCAAAAGCCATGTTGGCGCTATCAGCCAATCACTATTGCCTAATTCGCTGTTGACGACAAAAAATTTGAAGTCCAATGCCAGGAGTCAATATCTCCCAGTCGTCCGATCGAAGCCGGAGTTCCGCATAGAAGCGCCTTAGGACTGCTACTGTATTCCTTTTTCTCAGCAGACATCCCAACATCCTAATAAAAAGATGAACATCATCAGGGAATATGCTATTAGCTACATTTAATGATCATGTCTGCATCTTATACTCTGCAACCAGTGAATATGGTGCCGCTGATCCCGAAAGTGAAACATTTGCATAAATGCTCAAAAATGTGCTAATGTTTGCAGTAAGACACCGGAGGTGTACATCAATGGCGTCTCCATTGATCAAACAAAAAAAGCTAAATATCTTGGGTTGACTCTGACCTTCCGCGACCACATAGCCAACACAGTCGCTTTGTGCAATGCTAAGAGGAGCAGGCCGGCTCAATAGGAGGACCAAGTTGGCACTTCGGTGCAAGCGGGTTGTCTACCAGCAAATAATAGCACCAGCGATGCATAGAAAAAAATCAAACCCTTCAAATCAAATGCATGAGATTAATAACTGGCTGTGAATGGTACGTCAGCAACAGGACACTGCACAGGAATATTAATACGAGTACTGTTGAAGAGCTGATCTAATTCCACTCCAGCAGATACAATGAAAGACTTCTAGCACCACGAAGCAAACTAGCCCGACGACTCCCGCGGATAAAAAAAAAGGAACTTTAATAATCTAGTCACTTAAATCACTCTGTAATTATACATACATACATCACAGGAACTCACACTGAAGTAGAATAAGAAAAAAAAACAATTACTAATAACTATTCTGGGAGAAGCAACTACACGAGACACTCATTAGGTTATAGATAAATATATCTAATCCCTTATGTTAAAATAATAGAATAATTATTACTGATGTAAGTCACTTTAGTATAAGATTCCTGTCCAAATTTTGTTTCTAAATATAAATTTACACTTACGTTTCTTAACTACTTTGACTATAATATAAATATATATATTTTAAAAAACATTTATTCTTAATAAATTTGTGGTGGCCCTGAAAATTGCCGATTTGATGACGCCCTTAAAGCAGGTGTTCTAGTCTGAATCAGACGAATACTGTGATAAGTAAAAATGTGTTAATCGCCGACATGATTCTTCAATGCAAAAAAAAAAAAATACTAACGCTACAGTCAGATGCTGACTGTTTAAGGCCATGGATTATCATATTATACCGTAATAAAAATTTTAACGGTATGGAATCGCCTCCCGAATATTATTAGAATAAAATAAATAAAAAAAATAAAATAATAAATAATTAATAAATAAAAATTCACACCCGCCTCAACCGGGAGTTGAACACACGCACTCTCTCACAGCCGTCCGCAACTCTAACCAATCGGCCATTGCCTCACTCCTTGGCCTATCGGCAAAGCCGCATTGTGAACCAATTCTGTTATCATACAATGCAAATAAAAAGTTTAAAATGCTGTGTGTCTGACGCTAGATTTGAACTTCGGTATGCTTGCCTAAATTAGGTCTGCTTAAGTATACATATGTATATGTTCAAAGTGAGTTTAATTCGTATCATATCTCACTTATTAATAGTCCGATTTAAATGAAATTTTCACATAACGCCCGTGGATATTTGTCATGTAAGATACACAAATTTTTTTAAATTGTTATTACTGATTTACGGAGGTTGGAAGGGGCGTGTCCAAATGTTAAAAAAAAAACTTTGAGACACTGCAATATATACGTATGTTGTCGCAAAATTTGATGACTCTAGCTCTTATACTTTCTGAGATCCAGGTGTTTATACAGACAGACAGACGGACAGACAGACATGGCTCAATCGACTGGGCTACTGATACTGATTCAGAATAGATATAGTTTATGTAATTTTCAACATTTGTGTTGGGCTGACTCCACATATGGGACAACATTGAGTAGATTTAGTGTCTGTTAATACGTTTAGGACTTTTCCATGTATAAGTGTCATGTGCATTTCATAGGTAACTTCTATGTTACGAGTTTCATCACATTTATAAGTGAATGGCGTAAGATTATTAATTTGATTATCTAACTGATTTTTTCCATCATTATGTGGACAGCAGTTTCCTGACTGTAGCGTTAGTATTTTTTAATTTGTTTTAAACGTATCATATAAAAGGAGAGGACAAGGTTAAAATGAGTATACGAAAAAAATATATCCAGGAGGAAATGTGGAGAGAAATGGGCCTTCGAGTAAGCATGCCGAAACAGAATGGCATCCCAAATTCTCGTCGATAACCAACTTCAACGAAAATCTTTTGGAAAAGTTTTACATATTTTAATAGCAATATCGTCCAACTATTTTATAAATTCCGACAAATTTCGTTCTTTTTGCGATATAACTTTTCAATTATATATGGAAACATATCCATGGTATCCTATATCACCAACGATCCATAAAATACTGGTCCACGGATTTCAAATCAATAATTCGGCGTTGGTTCCACTTGGATACCTAGGCGAAAATGCGAGTGAAGCCCGAAATAAACTTTACAAAAGGGACCGACTATCACATGTCAGGAAAAATAGTCGAAATAATACGATGAATGATATTTTCCACAGAGCGATTGATTCCTCGGACCCAGTACTATCAACAATTTGTTTAAAAGACAGAGAGAAAAAATAAGAAAAAAACACTTCCGAAGGCAGTAATAAGTCTTTTGGAAATACAGTCTAATTTTAAACAGGATCCATTAGACAAAATATTGGATTCACATTCTGATTCTGATTCAAGTTCAGATTCGGAAATTTATAATGAAGAACTAGAAGAAGAAGAGGGCGATTATTCATAAAACAATATATGTAGACGAATACACATTTATTATATTTATCAACACCTATGTTGTTCGTGCAGTAGTTGATATTACCCCAAGAAACAAGGAAAAACGTCTCGCATTTGCCTTGGAGTATAAAGAGAAGCCTCTCGAGTTCTGGTTTGATGTTTTATGGACTGATGAAGTTGCGTTTCAGTTTCAGGGATCCTTTAGCAAGCAATTTATGCATCTCCCAAAACAACTAAAGGGTAATGCCGTCCAGCCAATCAATCGGTTTGGTGGTGGCACGGTGATGTTCTGGGGCTGTTTAAACTACTATGGATTTGGAGACATGGTACCGATAGAGGGTACACTAAATCAAACAGGATATCTCCATATCTTAAATGAGCACGCATTCGCCTCAGGAAATAGACTGTTCACCACGAATGACTGGATCTTGCAGCAGGACAATGCTCCATGCCACAAGGGCCGAGTACCAACCAGGTTCTTGAAAGACATAAATCAGGCGGTACTTCCATGGCCCGCACAAAGCCCCGATCTGAACATTATCGAAAATGTCTGGGCTTATGTTAAGAGTCAGAGGACATTTGAAAGAGATCGCCACCGCGATGAAACTATAGCCGAAATTACGGAAATTTGGTCCAAATTACCTCTTGAGTTTGCACACAACTTGGTCCGGTCAATACCAGCAAGGCTCCAAGCAGTCATTGATGCCAAAGGCGGAGTAACTAGATATTAGTTGTCTTAACATAATCAAATATTAAAATAATGTAAAATATTCCGTTTAAATTCAATAAAAAACGCAAAAATCAATTAAAAAAGCTGTGTGTAAATAATTTTGACGCGTAAAAATTGTGTGTAAATACTTCTGACAACAGACAAGCATCAGTTCAATGCTTCTATTTTTAGCCCATGAACAGTTATTTTTTCCACTTCTTCTTTCGTTTGCTTCTGTATAGATGTAGAAGCGCGACAAATACCGTTATGTTCGTTTCTGAGTACAAAAGCAGCAGCAATAAGCGATCAAAGTTGACAATTGAAAAAAAAGCACGTTGTGTAAATACTTTTGACCACCCCTGTATGTGTATTAACAACAAAATGTACAAAGTTTCAAGTCTGTAGCTTAATTTTTAGACTTTATGCCAACAAAATCGAATTCTGGACCACAGTGCATTGGAAAGATTCGCCAAGCAATAGATACCGAGGCGTGTTCTGAATAATTTAGTCAAAAAGCAAATTGCATTTGTGGCAAAAGATCTGCTGGCTTATCACGTTGTGTTGACAAAAAAAGTTAATTACTGCACTATCGCATTGAAATTAAAAATTCCGCATTTGAAAAATTGCAGCTATTGCAACAAGTCATCTTTCCGCGTTGAAAATTACACATCAATTGACTTGCGACTTCTTATCGGTCGCGCCGAAATTCTGCATGACCGTCCGGAACCGGAAAATTAACCGTTGTAACGGCAAAAAACTCCGCAATTTTTGTTCAAAATAAATCGGTTGTCGAACTATGTGCGCATTATTGCGACGTCTTACTCAGAATTAACCAATAAAAAACATGTAAATTTTGTTATTTTCAAAATTCAATTTAAACGAGAGCAACAGTCGAGCGGCACGCGACAGTGGGATACCCTTCGACTTATGTTTCGGTGTAGTTTAATTTGATTAATTCATACACATATTCATATGAACATACTTTAAAATTATTCTCGACAGATGGCGCTCGCGCTTCGCGCTCAGCTTAGTATATGTTAAAGTTAGAAAGCTATATATATTTTACGACGCATACAAATTGAGTTTAAAAACTAAATTAATAATTTATGTAACAGGCAGAAGGAGGCGTCGTAGACCCCATAAAGTATATATATTCTTGCTCAGGATCACAAGCCGAGTCGATTGAGCCATGTCTGTCTGTCTGTCCGTCTGTCTGTGTGAACGCACAGATCTCAGCTATTATAAAAGCTAGAGTTACCAAATTTGGCAGAAAGACTCCTGCGCCCACCGCCCCCGCAAATAAATAATTTAATTTTTGAAGTTAATTTGTAAGCGCTGTATAAAAGATACAACTTTCTGACTTTAACTAAGCTCATTAAAATATCTACGTATTCTTGAAATTGCAATCCGATCGGACAATAAACACAGAAGTTATTTAAGAAAGTATGTGCATAAAACCAAGTGCTTGTATCAGCTAATAAGGGAGGCGGACGAGCGCCATCTGTCGGCAATAATTTAAATGCATGTACATATGTATGTGGGAAATGAACCAGATCAGGGAACTGAAATGAACGATAAAATAGAGAGCAAGAGAGTAACGCGCAGTGGCAACGCTTATTAACGGGAAAAACCAAAAGAGGGACTTTGAGTGAAATGGTGAACGAGAGCAGTCGCAAGTTTTTCAATCGCGCTATAAACTTATACAACTGGAGCTAAACAATTGTCATCAAACAATTAAATAATAATAATAAGCAAGAACTATTGTCATTAAACAATATAAAGTGTACTAAGAACATTTGTCATTAAACAATAAAGTAACACTATAAATAAACTTACTACAATTTTGGGGGCTCAACCAAGTTGTGTATACATAAGTGCGAATTTAATGAGTGCGAGCGAGACAGAACGTGACGCCGCATCAATTAAGAGAAAAACGACAACGACGCAAAAAAGTCACGGTGAAGCTGAAGCAATTAGAAGTCAATCGACGACGGCGAGCAAAAGGTGTTTGTTACGCCGTGTTCATTGGAAGACTTCAGAAGACGGAGGCCAAAAGGTGTTGGAGATTCCGTATCTAGTGCTCGAAGAAAAACGGCAGCAGCCAAAAGGTGTTGGAGACGCTGTGTTTATTCAAAAAGCACAACGGCGGTGACCAAAAGTTGAAGGCCACGCCGTAGAAATTGCAAGCAGATAATCGAAGAAACCGAAAAACTACAGTGACGTCGCATCAGTGGCAGAAGAAGAACGACAAAACGACGGTTACGCTGTAGCAGAAGAAGAAGAACGGTGAAGCAATCAGAAAAACGACGGTCGCATCAGTGGCAGAAGAAGAATAACGGCGCAACAAAATACGCCGCCACATATACGAAGGCGATCGAGCGGCAACGTCGACGAGAGTGGTGAAGCAGCAGAGACGAAAGGCGAGGCAGTAGGAACGAAAGGGGCGAAGACAACGAAGAGGCGAAAACGACGCTGCAAGTTGTGTATCGTTTGCTGTTAACATAGATTTAACAGAGTTGGCTAAGTAGTGTTGAAAACTTTAAAGAGAGGGTATGTTAAGTAGTTTTGCAGCTTGACGCAAAGAAAAAAAAAAACAGTTGATTTTATTTCGTATTGAGAATTTTGTACTGATAAATTTTATATTATTTAGAATGGATCGGATTGAAATTCTTGCGCTGCGCGTTGATGACCTACGAAATAAGCTGTCTGAGTTAAATTTGCAGACAAGTAGTACTAAAAGCATGCTGCAGCAGCGACTCCTTGCTCACTACAGATTAAACAATGAAGAACAAGACATTTCGGACGGTGAGTCAGTAGCAACTGCACCAATGATGACAAATAAAATAATAGGTCATGGTTTACTTTAAAAGATGTCGAGGGTAGTATTTCTGAATTCTCAGGTACTATAGGTAGTGTTGATGTTGATCAGTGGATAAATGAGGTAGAAGAATGTGGGATTACAGTTCAGTGGAACCAATTACAAATGTTTGTCTATGCGAAGCAGCTTTTACGAGGTGCTGCTAGATCGTTTGTCAAAAGTCAACAAAACATTCGAAGTTGGGAAACATTGAAAACTGTATTGCTAGATGAGTTCGAAGTTAAAGTGTCATCAGCAGAAATACATCGAAGATTAAATAGACGGCAAAAGAAAAAGATGAGAGTTTGCATGAATTCTTGTACGCACTGATGGAAATAGCCAAACCAGCAAAGCTTGAAGATGAGAGTATTATAGATTATTTCATTAGTGGCATTCAGGATTCTCCTGCAAACAAAGTAGTGCTGTATCAAGCAAAAACATTAAAAGAGCTAAAACTTAGTTTGGATGTTTATAAAAAAAGTTTGTAGTTCAAGCAAGTCATCAAACAAGCCTGGATCATTCGTTGATAAACAGAGTTCTGAATCTAAGAAGATTAGCATTGACAAAAGACACGTAAATGTTTCAAGTGCGGTGATGATACCCATTTGCTAAAAGATTGTAGGAAGAAAGATTTTGTTTGTTTTAAGTGTAACCAACCAGGACATCGCGCATCAGAGTGCAAAATAGATGGAAAAGTTAAGCAAGATCAAAATACAAACGTCGTACAAGATAGCAATGAAGAGTTAAAGCCATTAAGCATTTTCACTCCTTCAGGTTTAGAGTTGAAAACTGTGCAGTATAAGTCAATGATGTTTCAAGGATTAGTTGATACAGGTGCTGACCTTTGTCTTATACGCAGAAGTGTTTATACTAAGTTGGGCAGAAATAAGTTGACAGGCTTAGCGAAGTGTTTGACTGGCATAGGTGATAGCCAGGTGCTTACATTCGGTAGTTTTGTAATTTCAGTTGAGATAGATGGTATAGACATGCAAGTTGAATTTCACGTAGTTCCTGATGAGGATATGGGTTTTGATTCGATTTTAGGAAGAATAATCTTAAACAGCGTGGATATGAAAGTAACAAAAGGTGGCACAGAGTTTATAAGTAGAGTTGTAAACCAAAAAAAGGTTGAGAGTCAGAGAATCCAGTCATTGGGCAAAGGATCATGTGCTGAGTTGCTTGTTGAATTCAAAAGTGCATGTTGGGTGTGGAGCAGGCTGACATATTTGATGAGGTTGATTTATCACATTTGAGTAGTGTGCAAAAAGAAAAAGCTTTAAGTCTAATTGGAGATTATAAGCCAATTCGAAATTGTTCGACACCAGTGAAGATGAAAATACTGTTAATCGATGATTTACCAGTATTCCAACAACCAAGACGTTTGGCAGAGTGTGAACAAAAGATTGTGGATAATCAAGTTCTGGAATGGTTGCGTGACAAGATTATAAAGCCGAGTGTGTCGGAATACGCATCACCAGTGGTGCTTGTTTCGAAAAAGAATGGGAAAAAACGATTGTGTTGTGACTATCGGAAATTAAATGAAAAGATAATTCGTGATCACTTTCCAATGCCGCAAGTTGACGTTGTTATTGAAAAGTTTCAGAGTGCTTTGGTGTATACCACTTTAGATTTAACTAACGGTTTCTTTCATGTGCTCGTTGAGTTAGAATCGCAGAAATATACCTCCTTTGTAACACAAAAGGGACAGTACGAATTTCTGTATGTGCCCTTCGGTATTACAAACTCACCTGCAGTCTTTACTCGATTCATAATGGCAGTCTTAAGGGAACTAATCAACAGTGGAGATGTAGTAGTATACATGGATGATGTGATTGTGCGCAGTAATAATGTGTGTGAAGGATTGGTAAAGCTTGAGAAGGTGTTAAGTGTTGCCAGTGAAAATGGATTAAAAAGAAATTGGTCGAAATGTCAGGTGTTGCAGAAGAAAGTTAACTTTTTGGGGTATATAGTTGAGTGTGGTACTATTAAGCCTTCTGGAGAAAAGACAAGTGCTATCGTTAATTTTCCGTTGCCAAATGATAAAAAAGTGTGTTCAAAGATTCTTAGGATTGACGTCGTATTTTCGTAGATTTGTCAAAGACTTTGCAGTGACTGCTAAGCCATTGTCGGACCTGTTAAGGCAAAATACTAAGTTTGAATTTGACGTACTGCAGAAGGTAGCGTTTGAACAGTTGAAAGTAGCATTAACTTCTAATCCCGTATTGAAATTGTACAATCCTAAATTGGAAACGGAAATCCATACAGACGAAATGGTGATTATTACAAAAAAGACCCAGAAGATTGTTTGTTTCATCCAGTTCAATACATGAGTCGTAAGACTAACCAATGCGAAGAAAAGTATCATTCTTATGAGCTTGAGGTTCTTGCAGTTATCGGTGCATTAATGAAGTGGCGTGTGTATGTGTTAGGTTTGAAATTTAAGATTGTGACTGACTGCAACGCGTTCACTATGACGATGAAGAAGAAGGATGTTCCTTTGAGGGTAGCTAGGTGGGCATTATACCTTCAAGACTTTGATTATCAACATCGATTAGAACGATTAGAACATCGCTCAGGGACACGAATGAGACATGTTGATGCGTTGAGTAGAGTATCATGTTTTATGCTGACCGATACTGTTGTACATCGCTTGAAACAAGCAGAATTACTCGATGAATGGACGAAAGTAGTGACAAGCCTTGTAGAAAATAAAGGGTATGAAGATTTTTATATAGAAAACCTAATACTTTTTAAAGATCCTAATCGCGAGCTTATTGTTGTACCGTCGCAGATGGAATAAAACGATTGCTCATAAGCAAGGACATTTTGCTGCGAAGAAAACGCAAGATTTAGTTGAGAAAGCTTACTTCATACCAAAGCTTAAAGAAAAGGTTGTTCGTGTTGTAGACAGTTGTGTGGAGTGTATTGTATTTAATTCGAAAGCTGGGAAGAAAGAAGGTTTCTTGACCCCGATTGAAAAGGGAGATAGACCGTTGATGACGTATCATGTTGACCAATGACCATGTTGGGCCAATGGAGATAACGAGCAAGCGCTACAACCACATTTTAGCTATAGTTGACGGTTTTTCTAAATTTGTATGGTTGTATCCCACCCGTAGCACAGGAGCAGAGGAAGTTGTAAGTTGTCTAGAGCGTAAGGCTACTAATTTTGGAAATCCTTTACGGATTATCTCTGATAGGGGAACAACGTTCACTACACAGGCATTTAAGTTGTATTGTGAGGAGCAGAAAATTCAGCATCTAGTGATTACAACAGGTGTACCACGTGGCAATGGTCAGGTTGAGAGAATGCATAAGACAGTTGTGTCAATGTTGTCGAAGTTACGTCATGAAAGTGCAGGAGACTGGTATAAGCATGTCAGTAAAGTGCAGCAAATAATCAATAGTACACCGCCTAGAAGCACTTTAGTGTCGCTTTTTAAAATCTTGACTGGCACTGAAATGCGTCTTCCGAATGATCTAGAGCTTAATTTGTTGATAAAGGAATCCTTAGTAAAGGAGTTAGATGAGGAGAGAGAGCTGGTGCGAGGAAGAGCTTCCGAAAACATAAAACAGTTGCAGACAGAAAATAAAAAGAGTTTTCGATTTAAAGCGCAAAGGTGAAAAAAATGTATAAAATAGATGATTTAGCTATTAAGCGTACTCAGTACGGAACTGGGTTAAAGTTGAAAGGAAAATTTCTAGGACCTTACAAAGTTGTTAAGATAAACAAGCACGGAAGGTATGACGTAGAAAAACTTGGAGACGGCGATGGACCTTTTAAAACATCGACAGTCGCAGAATATATGAAGCCGTGGGGAAATTCATTAGGGTCGAATAATGTATCAGGAGGGCCGATTGTGGGAAATGAACCAGATCAGGGAACTGAAATGAACGATAAAATAGAGAGCAAGAGAGTAACGCGCAGTGGCAACGCTTATTAACGGGAAAAACCAAAAGAGGGACTTTGAGTGAAATGGTGAACGAGAGCAGTCGCAAGTTTTTCAATCGCGCTATAAACTTATACAACTGGAGCTAAACAATTGTCATCAAACAATTAAATAATAATAATAAGCAATAATTGTCATTAAACAATATAAAGTGTACTAAGAACATTTGTCATTAAACAATAAAGTAACACTATAAATAAACTTACTACATGTATATGTGCACATACATAGGAACGTAGGTTGAAGGGTATCCCACTGTCGCGTGCAGCGCGTTTACGAAAAATAACGTCTTTTTTCTTCAAAATGTAATGAACAGTAGACTTTAAATTGCCAAATATTCGTGCAAGCTTACGAGTTGATTGACCGACAGTTTTTTTGTTGTTTTGGCATTTAATTTTGACGGACGACCAGGTATATCCGTATTTCTCGGTTCCTTTCCGTTGCGGCAATCTTTTAAGACCCAAAAAATAGTCGAACGGGAGATTAGTTTCTCTTTAAAAACATCAAGAATTTCAGCTGTAGTTAGTCGTCCAAACAAATTGGAAACAGATTTACACAAGTCCAGCTTATACATTTTGATTCAAAATTGCAGTTTAGAATGACTTTGACATATCAGTGAAAGCACAGCTGATCATGACAAGTGCGATAAGCGTCATCTGTATGCTCCTTTATGCACTAAAATTAACATCTGAAGCAACGTTTGTGAATATTTCATGTCTATTCTATTTGTTAAAGAAATTCATTGTTTACATTTTAATTAAATGTGGGGGGATAAATTACAGCTCATGTTGTGTTTAAAATACAATTTTTTAATTATGCATATTTCATAACCAAACAAAAAGAGATCAACAGTCGAGTGGCATATGAGTACATATACATACATATACATGTATGTACAAGGCGGGGTTAAAAGTTACCTGAAAGAATGAAAAAAAAAAAATGATTTTTTAATTTCAATTCAACCCCTTTTAGCTCGATACACCTATTCCAGCGATTTTCCAACTTCTTGATCCGGTCCGAAAAGAAATTTTACGGAGGGTCTGTAATGTACTCCTCCGTGGTGTCGGTAATTTCGAAAAATTCCTCGCGTGAGCTGAATTTTTTATTGATGAGCCATCTTTTGAGGTTTGGGAACAGATTGTAATCGGAGGGAACCAAATCTTATGAAAAAGGGGGATGGGGAAGTAATTGAAGCCCCAAATAATTTATTTTGGCCAAGTTTCGTTTCTCGGGTTTTTGGTTTGGAGTCAGTTTTGCGGCACTTATCGGCAGGATACCTATTTCATATGAAAAATATCGTTTAGAGTATGGTTTGTGCGCTCAATACTGATCCTTGATCCTGCCAACAGCATTCATTTTTTCGACATTTTCCTCTGTGACCGCAACCGAGGGCCTGCCGATGCGGCCTTGATCGTTACTGGAGTTGCGGCCACCACGAAACTCCCGAAATCAATATTTGACAGTGTAATCTGACGGAGCATTAGCCCAATAATATTTATACAACTTTTCTTTTGTTTCCCTCGCCGTATTGCCGCTCAAAAAATAATTTTTTATGAGAGAACGAAAATCGTTTTTTTCCATACTGAACAATCAGCTGTCAAAACTAAACTAATGGCAGTGTCGCACGGAAATTTTGCATGTTTGCCTAAATAAGGTGCGTATCAAAATGATAGCACACTTTTATAATTTGCGTTTCTTCCCTCGTAAAATTCGCCTGTACTGGAATATATTAAAAGCAAGTATGACGAAAGAGAGGATAAGGCATAAGCAATGCAAATTTACCGTTATTGGCTATTTTTAGCATTCATTGGAAATATGCCGTTAGTTTTGCGTAAAGACGTAGAAATTTGCTAGCTTGCAAGTGTATCATAATTATAGCACACATAACGAAAACAGACGCCGAATTGCTGAGATTAAGTCCTTTATTTTTTTTTAAATTCGCAATAGCAATTTAATTAATTTTAAATAAAATGGGTCGTTCACTGCTTTGTGAACAAGAAAAGGCTCAATTCTTGCCTGAAATCTGGCTTGAATATAAGTGAAATATCGCGTGAAATTGGTCTCAGTCGCATGGTTATTAACAATTTTTTTTAGAATCCAGAAGAATATGGCAAAAAACGCAGTACCGGTCGAAAACCAGTCATAGATAACCGTAGCAAGCGACGCATTGTCTTTCGTGTCGTGCTCCAGACTTGCTTCGCTAAGTGCAAAAAAAGTGTCCAAAATGACGGTTTGGCGACTGCTAAATAAGTGTGAACACATTGTGAGAGCTAAATAAAAAAAAATACCTTATTTGACAGCCCGTCATAAGGCAGCTCGGATAAAATTTGCAGAAAATAACTTGGCAACAAACTGGGCCTCGGTAAAAAAAATTTGACTTTTTTTTTACATTTCTAATCAAATATATTTGATTTGGCGACTGCTAAATAAGTGTGAACACATTGTGAGAGCTAAATAAAAAAAAATACCTTATTTGACAGCCCGTCATAAGGCAGCTCGGATAAAATTTGCAGAAAATAACTTGGCAACAAACTGGGCCTCGGTAAAAAAAATTTGACTTTTTTTTTACATTTCTAATCAAATATATTTTATTTAGGTTATTTTTTCGGATGAAAAAAAATTTAATCTGGATGGTCCAGATGGATTTCGCCATTACTGGCGGGACTTAAGAAAGGAGCCCTTGTATTTTTCGAAAATAAATTTTGGTGGTGGTATGGGGAGCTTTTAACAAGTTTAGCAAGCTTGATTTACAATTTACAAGCTCCAGGATGAATTGAATAGTGCAGACTATATTCAAGTCTTAGAGAACAGTTTACTTACATTTTTAAATGAAAATCGTGTAGCCCCGTATATTTTTATGCAAGACAATGATAGAATCCACATCAATAGCATAACAAAAACTTTTTTGCAAGAAAGCTCAGTGGAGTTGTTGGAGTGGCCAGCATGTTCACCGGACTTAAATCCGATTGAAAATATATGGGGTATTCTCGCCAGAAGAGTTTATAAGGATAAAACTACATACGAATGTGTAAGCAGCCTCAAAAGCGCGATTTTGCGGGAGTGGAACCTCCTGGAACCCCAGTTGTTGGCGAATCTTATAAATTCAATGAAAAATCGAATTTTCAACGTCGGAAAATCCAGGGGATCGACCATAAATATTTAATTAATGTTATTAAGTAGATTTGAAGAGTAATATTGTTCCTTTCTTTAATTTTAAGACTTAAAATGAAAAGTGTGCTATCATTTTGATACGGTTGCAAAAGCCAATTTTTGCTATTTTGTTAAAAAAAATAAGTATAAGAGTTATAATAATAAATAATTTTGGTTAAAAACGGTTAACCACATCATTTTCATATAGTGCTATCATTTTGATACGCACCTTATGAACGGACTACAAGGCACTATAACATTTTTTGCAGTAGCTGTGTATTTTGGTGGTCAAGGAGGTTACTTTCCACCCCACCTAGTATGTACATAATTGTACGATTCTACTCCTTAATAGAAATAACGTAACGTAGGCCTTCATATGCATACGGCTGTATATGCATATGTCGCAGCAGGCTAGGTAACAGAATTATGTTAAAGTTTGAATTCAACGGAAAACTAGTACATAGTATGTTAGAGGAATGAATTCTGTTATATAACGAGAGCATCATTCGAATGGCAATTTGAATGAGCATGGCGCCTGCAGATGTTCTAGTATGTGAGAATGTACATACATGCAAAAAGAATGAATATGATGAAATAAGTTGCTGAATGAACGTGATGAAATACTTGGTAGAGGAACAAGGAGAAAAGAAACGACGCCACGCGGTGGAACGGTCAGTTGAGTAGAGTTCGGGAAAAGAGGGAGACGACTAAACATCTTGCAAGGCGACTTGCTGTGCTCTTAGAGTTGCAGTAATAATATAGAAATAATGGAAGGAGATCAGCCAAGATCTCTTTCTCCGACACATACGTATATATGCATGTAGCATTTTATTGGCCAAGCACATATGTATGTACATATGTGTGTGCGTTAAAAGGCAAAAAATGCGTGTGCATTCTCTTTCCCTTTATTCCCTACACGAGCATTGCCACGGCTTGCTGGTTTGTATACAAAATCCAAGCCAACAAGGTTTATTTAATAACGTCTGTATTTATTGTCCGATCGGATTAACAATATGTAGATATTATAGTTAGCTAAGTATTGGTTGAAATCAGTATAAGTGTTAAATATGTGCCCAAATCACCGATTTTTTACATTTTATTTACAGGTACGGCTATATTTACGATTAATTTAGGTGAATGTTCAGAAGGTGATGTCTCGAAAGCTTCTAGTTTTTATATCCTTCGACCATTGAAAACGGTCAAAAAGGCTATACTAACTTTGTGCAAATGTATGTATGAAGGAGGCTTGGTAGACCCCACAAAGTATATATATTCTCATTCAGTATCACTAGCCGAGTCGATTGAGCCATGTCCGTCTTTCTGTCCGGATGTTCGTCTGACCAGATGAACACACAGATCTCAGCTATTATAAACGCTAGAGACAAATTTAAAATGAAGGTTTCTATATACTACTAAACACTATCTCCAGAACAGATCCCTTGTTCTAGCTCTGCCTACTCCAATGCAAACTGCATCTGTTCCTCGTAAAGTAAAATCACATTGTTTCCGTAAGACCGATTTTGGAAAACTTAATCATTTAATTTTAAAACATAATTGGTCATTTTTAGGCCATGGATTTTAAAAAAATTCATGGACTATTGTGTTTGTCGGAACGGAATTGTGCGTAACAGGCAGAAGGAGGCATCTCCGACCCCATAAACTATATATATTCTGAATCAGTATCAGTAGCCGAGTCGATTGAGCCATGTCTGTCTGTCCGTCTGTCTGTCTGTATGAACACCTGGATCTCAGAAAGTATTAGAGCTAGAGTCATCAAATTTTGCGACAACATACGTATATATTGCAGTGTCTCAAAGTTTTTTTAAAATTTGGACACGCCCCTTCCCGCCTCCGTAAATCAGTAATAACTATTTAAAAACTACAATATTAGCTCAACAACCAAAGTTGTATATCTTACATGACAAATACTTTGCCACGGGCGTTATGTGAAAATTTCATTTAAATCGGACTATTAATAAGTGAGATATGATACGAATTAAACTCACTTTGAACATACATTTATACTTAAGCAGACCTAATTAACGCAAGCATACCGAAGTTCAAATCTAGACACACATCATTTTAAACTTTTTATTTGCATTGTATGGTAACAAAATTGGTTGACAATGCAGCTTTGCCGATAAGGCAAGGAGTGAGGCAATGGCCGAGTGGTTAGAGTGGCGGATGGCTGTGAGAGAGTGCGTGTGTTCAACTCCCGGTTGAGGCGGGTGCGAATTTTTATTTATTAATTATTTATTATTTTATTTTATTTTATTCTAATAATATTCGGACGGCGATTCCATACCGCGTCAGACACACAGCATTTTAAACTTTTTATTTGCATTGTATGGTAACAAAATTGGTTGACAACGCAGCTTTGTCGATGGGTCAAGGAGTGAGGCAATGGCCGAGTGGTTAGAGTTGCGGACGGCTGTGAGAGAGTGCGTGTGTTCAACTCCCGCTTGAGGCGGGTGCGAATTTTTATTTATTAATTATTTATTATTTTATTTTATTTTTTTTTATTTATTTTATTCTAATAATATTCGGGCGGCGATTCCATACCGTTAAAATTTTTATTACGGTATAATATGATAATCCATGGCCTTATACAGTCAGCACCTGACTGTAGCGTTAGTATTTTTTTATTCATGTTCTGACCTAAATACTTGTATCTCATTTTTTTATTCCCCCATGAATTCATTTTTCGACCAATGTGTTCCTCTTGCTTTCCCAGTAAAGTCAAACAGGCCACCTTGGTTCTCTCGTGAACTTATGAGTTTACAAAATTTGAAATCTCGGTATTTTAAAAAATTTAAACTAACTCGTAAACCTTTTCACTTCTCAAGATATATTGCTGTTAGAGCAAACTTTATTGCTCTAAATGCAAATTGTTACAACGAGTATTTGAATCGTTGTCGTTTGCAGTTCACTCAGGACCCTAAGCAGTTTTACAACTTCGTCAATCTGAAACGTAGATCCAGTAGATTCCCATCCTCTTTATTTTTCGGAGAAAATTAAGCAACCACTGATCACGCCGCAGCCGATTTGTTTGTAGACTTTTTTCAATCTACCTACTCAACTAACCCGTATAGTTCTTACATACATCCTTACCCTTACCCTATTTATAATTTTAATACTCTTTTTTGTCCTACTATTAACAAAACTTCTTTACTTAGTGATCTGAAATCTTTTAAACCTGTTTTCTCTCCTGGCCCTGATGGAGTTCCAGGATGTGCTCTAAGATTTTGTGGTGACTCACTTCTAAAACCAATTTTTAAGCTGCTTGACTTGTCACTTTCTAACAGTTATTTTCCACCTATTTGGAACAATTTTTTTTCCATTCCTCTTCACAAAAGTGGATCTAACCATGATTTGAAGAACTATAGGTCTATATCCAAATTGTCTGCAATGTCTAAGATTTTTGAAAAAAATCTTACGGCTCAGTTAACCTTTATGAGTAAATCAATAATTTCGCCCCATCAACATGGGTTTGTAAAGGCAAGATTTACTGCTTCTAATCTTCTAGAATTTTCTTCCCGCATTACTTTAGGATTTCGGAAGAAAATGCAAACCGATGTCGTCTATACTGACTTCAGTAAAGCATTTGATTCCGTAAATCATAATCTCTTGATTCAAAAGTTAAATTTAATCGGTTTTCCACAAAAGCTTATTTTATAGATATCAGATTATTTAACTAACAGGTCTCAACGAGTTCTTTTTAAATACTGTCTATCAAAGCCAATCATAGTAACTTCTGGTGTTCCTCACGGCAGCCATCTTGGACCTTTGCTTTTTAACCTTTTTATCAACGATCTTCCTTCAATACATCTTCACTCTAATATCCTTATGTATGCTGATGACGTGAAACTCTGTTTGACGTATAGTGATCCTACACGTAACTTCCTCCAAACAGATCTTGATTTGCTCTTTGCTTGGTGCAGGCATAATCTGCTGCATCTTAACTGTTTGAAGTGCAAAGTTATGTCATTTTACAGAGGTAGCTATCACGTCTTCAACTATACATTTGATTTAAACTCGCTGTGAAGAATAACCGAGGTAAACGATCTAGGTATTCTCTTTGATCATAGATTGAAATTTGATCGTCACATTGCACAAATTGTCAATAAGGCATTTCGAGTACTTGGTTTCATAAAAAGATGGCCCAAAGAATTAAGAGATCCTTATACGACAAAATTACTTTACACTTGGTCGTCCAATTCTTGAATATGGTTCTTGCGTGTGGTCGCCGCAATATCAGATTCACCAAGATAGAATTGAGTCTGTTCAAAAGCAGTCTGCAGCAATTTTTACTTTTCGCTATTGCGTAGTTTCAACTGGGTAGCAGGTGTAGACTTACCACCTTATTCTAGTAGACTCCTTCTTATTAACCTACCTTCTCTTACTAATCGTCGTATCATGTTAGGTGTCACGTTTCTTTTTAAACTAATCAAGTACGACATTGATTCCCCTATTCTGCTTAACCAAATCAATTTCTGTATTCCTTCTAGAGTGACTCGTAATTTTTTGCCACTTTCCTTGGACTTTTGTCATAACAATTATAGCTTGCATGATCCCTTTCGAGTTCTCTGTGCTGATTACAATAGACTGTTTAGAGCTTTCAATTCAGAGTCCTCCCTTAATTCGTTCAAACTATCCATTCTTAACTACTTAACACTTAACAACAATTAACACTAATCCACCGATCTGATTGGGTTTTACTGGGTTTTCCCTACTCCCTTTGCAACAAATGTTGGATCGGTTTCTTGGATGCCACGCCCAACGTACACGCAAATCACTAATTTAGTTTTTAAGCTCGATTTGAAAACGTCTTAAAAATATATAACTTTCTGACTTTAACATATACTAAGCTGATACTTATATCTACTTATTCCATAAACGGACCATAAACACAGAAGGTATTAAAAAAGTATGAACATACATAACTCGAAGTGCTTGTGTCAGCTAACAAGGTAGGTAGGCAAGCCCGAAGCGCGAGCGACATATGTATGTATGTCGAGATTGATTTGAAAGTATGCTCATATGAATATGCGTATAAATTAAACAAATTAAACTACACCGAAACATAGACGAATTAAGGCGCTCTGTTTGTCTTCTGCACGTAATTACTTCCGAGGGCGCACACGTGATGTTTTACACCCTTTTTAGGCTGTTGAATAACAGCATTGCCGTCAATACTACAATTCGTCAATAATACAATTTTGTCTATGTCGTACATTTCATTTGAAATAATAAGCTATAGCTTTTGGGACACTGTGCGCATCAGTGTGACGTTTTACTCAGAATTAGTTAACAAAATACATGTAAATATTATTATTTTCAAAATTCAATTCAACAAAAAACTAGAAATTTTTGACTTTGTACCCATAATGCACTGAAGCTCCGTGCGGAGATACACTCACTCGCATATCTCTGCGTACACCCCTAAAAAATTTTAAAATTAAACTTTGAACTCAAATGGTTCTGCCATTTATGCAAATAATTATACCATTTTTTTTTAAACTTAACTTTAATTTATTGTTTATAATATGACATTTTTTTAGAATTATTTAAAAATATATTACATTTTATTTTCATTTTCAACTTAATACTATAAAAAAAATGTACACGCAAAAGTCTGCGTACAACTGTTCGAAGCAGCGTGGAATGCAAGAAAATGAAATTTTTGTCGTCGTCCTTCTTATTTAGATTGTGCAAAACTGATTATTGCGCAGTTGACTTTTATTTTTGCACCAAAGTCAGGAGAATTTCGACATGGAACAAAAAGGCAAAGAAATTTCTGTTGAGGAGCGAAAACTTATTATAAAATTTTTCTTTGACGGAAAATCTTATAGAGAAGTTGGTAGAGCCCACTCCTCTATCCAAAAAGTTATAAATAATTACAACTCGACTGGCAGTATCTTGTCAAAGACTCGTTCAGGCCGTCCGCCTTTGCTAACCCACAGGGAACAGACGACTATTATAAAGTCTATTCGGCTTAATCCCAGGATGACAGCTCAAATAGACAAGGCTTCAGATCGAGGTAAGTTTTTCCAAAACAGTTTCTGATGATACTGTACGCCGTGCCATAAAAAAGGCTGACTACCATAGTAAAGTTGCCCGCAAAAAACCATTGATTTCAGAAGTTAATCGGTAAAAGCGAATAACTTTTGCTAATGAGTATATGTACATATTTCCAAACCACAAGACTTCTGGAGTAAAATTATATTTTCCGATGAAAGTAAATTTTGCATTTTCGGAATTAAAGGAAAAGTTTTGGTATGGAGGAAAAGCGGAGAAGCATTCAAAAAAGAAAATTTAGTTGGCACGGTAAAACATGGAGGAAGCGGACAAATGGTGTGGGGGTGTATGGCGGCAAGCGGCGTCGGAAATTTAACATTTATCGATTCAATTATGAATCAAGGACTCTATATAGAGATTTTGAAAAACAATTTGATGCAAAGTGCTGCAAAATTGGGGCTGGAAAATGAATATTGGTTCCACCAAGATAATGACCCAAAGCACTAATGAACACAATGAACACAGTGCCCAAAGCACACTGCATTGAATACTAAGCTTTGGCTAGTATATAATGTTAAAAATCAGCTACGAACACCTCCCCAGAGTCCTGATCTCAATCCTATTGAGCATTTGTGGGATCTTCACTAATTTTTGATAACATCAAATTAAATGCTCAAGGATGTAATTTCGGAGGAATGGGGCAACATAACTGCGTAGGAGACACTAACTAGTCTTTTCCATGCCGAAACGCCTTACAGAAGTTGGTAATTATTAAATATGTGCCCTCAGCAGCGATTTTTTTAAAATTTTTTTTTACAGGTAGGGCTATATTTATTATGAATTTAGGTGAATGACAGAAGTCTCGGACTCTTCTAGTTTTTTTTTTAATTGAATTTTGAGAATAATTAAATTTGCATGGCAATTCAAAGTAGGTATGCGTATCGATATTGAAATATCTCGTTCATATGGAATTTCAAATTTCGATATAACCCGATATAATATTCTGAGCGATATGTTTGATATTATCGATATTACAAACGATATATCGGACACTTAGCGTTGATCACATTTAACCGGGAATTTTGTACAACTGTAATTCGTTTTTAGCAAGTGTCTAAAATAAATTGCGCGTTTTTCCATGCTAAAGTAAGTAATTACGTGTAATATTAATATTTATCTAAAATAAAAGCTGTCATAATCATTAAATATGGATTCCAATAATATTGACAGTATGATTTCCGGGTACTAATCCTGGCTCGGATATAAATAAAAACTCAACGTCAATATGGAATGTACTTGCAGAGCTACATAAACAACAAGCTGCCAGTTTGATGTCAAGAGATGAGCTGACCCACTACTTGACGTAGCCATTATCAAATCCAAATTGCAACTCCCTCAAAACATGGGAGTCAGCTGAGGATATATGTATATCCCAACCTCTATAAAATTGCACTTGAGGTAATACCAATTGTCGCCACATCCGTACCATGTGAGAGGCTCTTTTCTGCTGCTGGCCGAACAGTAACGCACTTGAAAAATCGACTCAGTCCCAAAAAACTAACAAAATTGTTGTTTCTTAGTAGCCTAAAATACAATGACTGGAAATAACAACATTGCGTTAACTAAAATCTTATTATTAAATAAAATTCAAATTAAAGTTAAACAAACAAAAACAAAGGTAAAGGTTAAATAGCTGCATGCGTCACCGATTTTGTTTAAATTTTTTTTACTGATAGGGCTATATTTATCATGATTTTAGGTGTAGATCTAGAATGCTTTTGCTTCATGTTAGTGTTGGTAGTCTTTATGATTGTAAACGATTAAGCAAGAAATTCAATTTCTATGACCTTAAAAACCCTGATATTATACATATCTATATTTAAGGCGATATTCTGATATTTGATAATAAAAATACAATATAATATTCTATACGATTTTAATATCGGGTTTTCTATTTCGATACGCAACCCTAATTCAAGGAGAACACAAATTGCGCGTTTGCAGCAACAAATGAGAAAATGAAAGCGAAAACAGGCGGAGAATAACGCACTCGCTAATTCATCATCAACCGAGGACTGTCCTTCATTACCAACTCATGCCTTGTCTTTCTGTTAGTCGTCACTGCTATACAGCTTGCACAGTTGTTTTAAAACATCCCTTTTCTGTGCATACTGCTTTGTTTCGATTATTTAACTCTCCCAAATGCTGTTCATTTTTAACGGACACTGCTTGTTTCACATTCCATATTCCGCGACGTTTCTCGTAAGCTCCAATATTTACATTCCATAAAAATACTTGCCATAAACTGTAAACAATTTTAGTCCAGCTCTTTAGAGCTTGTTAACACTACTTAGCGATAGGTGGTGTCTTGCACAATGACAAAATGTGTAAAGCAGTCCTGAATTTGTACTTTAACTAATGGTTCAACGCGGCAGTTCAACAAAGCCGCTCTGGTATAACCGACATCTACCAACAGAACAAGCAGTGCGTGCCGAATGGGGAGAGTAGTGTTCCTCCATCTGGCGGTTGCGTCAGCAAACGCTGATCGAACTTAAGGGGGTGAGCAGAGTTGATTTATTCGCCGCCTCGCCACGCTTGGCGATAATTAGGCCATGGATTTTAAAAAAATTCATGGACTATTGTGTTTGTCGGAACGGAATTGTGCGTAACAGGCAGAAGGAGGCATCTCCGACCCCATAAACTATATATTCTGAATCAGTATCAGTAGCCGAGTCGATTGAGCCATGTCTGTCTGTCCGTCTGTCCGTCTGTCTGTCTGTATGAACACCTGGATCTCAGAAAGTATAAGAGCTAGAGTCATCAAATTTTGCGACAACATACGTATATATTGCAGTGTCTCAAAGTTTTTTTAAAATTTGGACACGCCCCTTCCCGCCTCCGTAAATCAGTAATAACTATTTAAAAACTACAATATTAGCTCAACAACCAAAGTTGTATATCTTACATGACAAATACTTTGCCACGGGCGTTATGTGAAAATTTCATTTAAATCGGACTATTAATAAGTGAGATATGATACGAATTAAACTCACTTTGAACATACATTTATACTTAAGCAGACCTAATTTACGCAAGCATACCGAAGTTCAAATCTAGACACACATCATTTGAAACTTTTTATTTGCATTGTATGGTAACAAAATTGGTTGACAATGCAGCTTTGTCGATGGGCCAAGGAGTGAGGCAATGGCCGAGTGGTTAGAGAGGCGGACGGCCGTGAGAGAGTGCGTGTGTTCGACTCCCGGTTGAGGCGGGTGCGAATTTTCATTTATTAATTACTTATTATTTTATTTTATTTATTTTATTCTAATAATATTCGGGCGGCGATTCTATACCGCGTCAGACACACAGCATTTTAAACTTTTTATTTGCATTGTATGGTAACAAAATTGGTTGACAATGCAGCTTTGCCGATAGACCAAGTAGTGAGGCAATGGCCGAGTGGTTAGAGTGGCAGACGGCTGTGAGAGAGTGCGTGTGTTCAACTCCCGGTTGAGGCGGGTGCGAATTTTCATTTATTAATTATTTATTATATTATTTTATTTTTTTTATTTATTTTATTCTAATAATATTCGGGCGGCGATTCCATACCGTTAAAATTTTTATTACGGTATAATATGATAATCCATGGCCTTATACAGTCAGCACCTGACTGTAGCGTTAGTATTTTTTCAACTGATCTATCATATTTTCGTGCTAGATACCTGGCAACCACTGCTGCCAGCTTAGCGGGAAATTTCGACCGCTTTTCCGGGTTTATTTCAGTTTAAGTAAACATAATGGCTAAGTTGATTGGATATATTATACCTGGAACGATATATTTCTCAACATTTTCAGGCTGCCAGCGCGCTGGCCCAAGCATTTGCCTGTTGTTAAACTTCACAAGCCACGCATGCATTCATATGCGAAGTTGTGCATACATACATACACGCACAGATTGAAACAATCGCACAGCGGAAAATCACACCTGTGCATATCGTTTCGCTATCGTTGTGCGACTGAGTTGATGTCGCTGTACGCAGCGTCGGGGTGCCCGATTTTGAGAAATATATCAAGGTTTGATATATCCAATGAACTTAGCCATACTTTTCTAGGAAAAGTGGTCGGAACTTCCTGCTAAGTTTGTATCATTTTCGGTTGACACAAAGTTATACCCTTATACCACTAATCATCGAACATATAGATTATTCAACGAGAGCAACAGTGGAGCGGCACGCGGCAGTGGGATACCCTACGTCCTATGTTCCGGTGTATTTTAATTTGTTAAATTCATACACATATACATACATGAAATGTATGTACATGATTTCAATTTATTCTCGACACATGACGTTTGGGCTTCGCGCTTGTGGCAACCCTGTTAGCCATCTATTAGTTAAGTAACGATATTTATGGAAGGACACTTCACTTCAGATCTTCTTCTTCTAAAGGCTCGCGCCCTTTATATCATATGTCACAAACATTTGGCACATAATAAATAATAAAGCGTTTTACTTATACATACACATTTAATGGCGTATTCAATGCGCCATATTGGCGACCCCGACGTGATCTGCTCTACGAATTTCAACAGACGCCTGTGATGAAATAACGCACACAAAATAGGACGCATTTTATGTATACGTGTCAACGGGCAGCCAACTAATATCAACTCATAGAGTCGTATGCAACAACCACGATACAATCTTCGCTCATTAACCAGGAGGAGACTTAATTTTAAAATAAATAACATGACTAAACCATCGAATGATATCGAAGAGCAATTTCGCACAATGTAAAGAGACATGGACGCATTGCCTGTGGAACACCAAGACCAAGACACAGCAACACACCAAGTCACCTCTGCACCGGCTGTTGCACCGCCAGATCATCGTCTACAAATAAATGTGCCAAAATTCACATGGAGTAATCCACATCTCTCCTTTGCACAAGTTGAGCGCGCGTTTCGCCTCAACAGCATCATTGACGATGTGGACAAGTTCGATCTCATCACTGTACACTTGGAGGAAGATATTGCATTGAGTGTCGATAATTTGGGTAAAAATCCACCAGCTGTTGACAAATACCCGGCTATCAAAGCAAGGCTACTAACTAAGTTCGCCGAGTCTGCTGAGTCCATGTTGCGTCGGAGCAACTAACAAAAAATCGTCAGATATTCTGGCAAAGTGTTATTCTCATACTATTCCTTGCGGAGATGCCATCTAATATTTTCGCCCCATTATGACTGTGTGGCAGGAAGCTGATCTTGACAAACTCGCTGTTACTTCTGACCGAATGCTCGAGTCCAATGGAAATAGCAATACTTGGCCGCACCTTCTACCTTCGTTTCCGTCAGCGCAATGGCTCCCACCAAGATATTGGCAGACCTCGCCGAAAGTTTGCGTTCACTTTCTGAGAGAGTTGAAAAGCTACAAGGGGAGATGCAACATCTAGAACAGCAAAATCGCCCACATGGAAAATCACTCAACTTACCCAAACATCGACAATGTGTTTCTACCACAAAAATACGACGACAATGCTCAGAAGTGCCGCCCTGGCTGTACTTATAAAGCGAATTTAAACTAACACGGCTGTTGCCTGTTCAGCTGCACGGCGACAGCAAATACATACTCTGTCATCAATATTAAGCCCCCCTGAGAGTCGCCTACATGTCTATGATCCAATTTTAAGGACATGATTACTGGTGGATTCGATTCGGTGATTTCTGTGATACCGCGTTCTGCGTTTGAACAATATACACAAAAAAGAGATCTTGTATTGTATGCAGCAAATCAAAAGCAATTAAACTCCCTATTCTATTGAAGTTGGGCCTTCGTCGGGAGTTTAGCTGGGTCTTCATCATTGCTGATACGCTCACAGCGATAATCGGCGCTCATTTCCTTTCCAAATTTCAATTGCTGCTCCATCTCAACAACAGGCAACTCATCGATTCAACGACAGGTCTTATCACAAATGCGCGTCTTATTGACGGAAGGTACTCAGCCATTTCCACTGACGACAACACTGTTGAGTTTTGTGGCCTGCTGCAACTCCGATGTATGATATTTCATAGAGACCACCGGCATTAACGCTATTTTGAGCTATACCAGACCAGATACAATTGCGAATTGCGAACTTGGCCGGTTTCTTAGAATATCAATTATAATTGGCGTTGTCTACCTCAAGTCTTTTACGCCCAAGCACCACTAATGAACCTGAAAAACATCATTCATCATTCAATGGACACCAGAGCTTATATTGCACAAGTCTTTGAGAAATGCAAACGGAATGTAGCAGACACTACAATGTTAACATATCTAATGCTTCTTCGACGACATAGATGCTGTGTCTGATCCTGAGATGTTTGCAACAAAGTTTCGCAGTCACATGACAGAAATTCAATAGCCACATCGCATCATATAAAAGACAAATTTTGTATTCAAAAAGGAATGCATGACTGCACACATGTTTTCGTCAGAGTCGATTCAGTAAAACAGCCACTAGAATCGCCGTATACAGGCCCATACAAAATCATTCGACGTGAATCTGATCAGGTTTTCATCATAAGGAAAGATGATAAGATACTGCACAGAAAGACGAAGCTCCAAAAACAATGCGCACACATGGAAGAACAAGTCAAATAGCTATATCGTTACAGCATCACTAGTGGTGGAGTACTGTGGCAACCCTGTTAGCCATCTATTAGTTAAGCAACACAGCTTGATAGTTATCCATATTGATCGAACGACACTTCACTTCAGTTCTTCTTCTTCTTTAGTGTTTGTAAAGCTCGCGCCTTTTATATGTCACAAACATTTGACACATAAATAATAAAGCGTATTACTTATAAACATTTAATGGCGTATTCATTTCGCCATACGCTCGCATTCCTTCCTTGCTAACTGCTACAATAATTGATTTCAATTTCAATTAGCTAAGTTTATGTTATGTTAAAGTCCGCAAGTTGTATCTATTATATGTCTCTCACAAATCAACTTAAAAAATTTAAATATTGATTTCCATGGACAGTTCACATAAACTTCATGCCAAGCTTGGATAGCTATTTGATCAACTCGGCTAGTGATCCTGAGTAAGAATATATATAATATTTCGGGTCTGCCATGCCCGTTTTTGTCTGTTAGTTACATTTGCACAATGTTAGTATACTCCTTTTTGACAATTTTCAATGGTCGAAGGTAATAAAATCTACTTTCGGCACGCCGAAGGTTTTCTACACTTGTAGGTACCAATCAGCTTTACTTGTTTACACAATAATACACACTCTCTAGCCTACTAAACAACATATTACACATTTACATATTATTTTTTTCGTGGTTGAATTCAGAATCCAGATATTTTTAGACAGACACAAGGGTAGAAGGGAATAGTAGCTTTGTAGCAACCGAAAATGTACATATGTAACATACAGAGGCTAAAATAGCTAGGGCTACCAAATTTGGTGTCAATATGTGTTATCATTGCACGCAGATCAAGTTCATTTTCGGGTTTGGACACGCACCATTCCGCCCCCATAAATCGATAAAAACTCGTGTGAACAAACAGATCTCAGCTATTTTCAAAGTTAGAGATAGCAAGTTTGTATATTATGCGCTGATCAAGTTTGTTTCAAATGTTATGCCACGCCCACCGCCTCCACAATTCAATAATTACATTTTTCAATTCGATTTGTTAACGACGATTTCTGATTTCAACATATAGTTAGCTGACTAAAATTTGTATCTTTCCTCAAAATTTTAATCCCATCGAACAATAAACACAGAAGCTATTTAAGAAAGTATGAGCGTAACACGTTTTTGTGTCAGTTAACAAGGGAGGCATTTGAGCGCGAAGTGCGAGCGCCATCGGTCGAGAATAAATTGAAAGCAGGAATGTAACATATACATATGTTTATGAAATGAAATTTAGCAAGTAGCGTAGCAGGTATATCACAGTCGGGCGCGCTCGACTGTAGCTTTCTAGCTAGTTTTTTGATAGCAAGGATAAAACAATAGTATTATTAAGTGAATATATTAATTGTGTGGGGTTAAAACTATAGCTCTATTGTAATACATATTTGATTCTTGGCCATATATAGTAAGTAGTATGCGCATAGCTATTATGATAATCATCGATCAAGAATTCCGGGAGCTTTGCATATAGCAATAAAAAATTGCCTAATACTCGAGTGGGTTGCATTTTGACAAAAGTCTTAAGGTCGGCGCGACAATTTGCATCTGCTTTCCGAAGGTTGGCCGTGGATGCCCATGAACACGACCGAACTCTGTCGCATGAGTGTCTGTAGGAAGCGGTGACATCATTTGTCATTTGTCGGGAAAGAAAACAAAGCGAATTGCAAGTTGGCATGTGGCAAAAGTTTAAGGAAAAATTGCTGACAGTGCATTCTGAACGTGCATGGGATAAGTTAAACTTTGTCCTACCTCCCGACTGCAATCCCATTTTTTGGATAAACACTTCAGAGCTGCGATGCTTCTGTTTATATTTTGGATGTTGGATTCCGTAGTTTTTTTTACTTGACTATAACAAGTTACACTCTAGAGTATGATGGTTCAGTAATTTTTCTAAGGGCCTATGATATGTACATATATAAATTAATGTAATCGGTGAATATCAAACTATCCCTGTATATTTAAATGTTATGCAAGATAATTATCTATGCATTTTTATTTATTTATAATAGTTAACTGATTAGATTTAATTCCAATTATTAAAATAAAATGTATTAAAGGCAAATTCATATTAATATATGTACATATACCCTTCGACTAAAATGGTTCAAAAAAGTTATACTGACTTTGTGCAAATGTATGTAACAGGCAGAAGGAGGCGTGGCAGACCGCACAAAGTAAATATATGTATTCTTGCCCAAGATCACTAGCCGAGTCGATGGAGCCATGTCTGTCTGTATTGTATATGTATATGCTGTATACTATGCGCAGTTTGTTTCAAATGTTGTATGCGAAGCCCACCGCCCCTGCAAATGTATAATTTAATTTTTCAAGTCGAGTTCTAAGCGACGTATAAAAAAATATAATTTTCGGACTTTGACATATAGTTAGCTGACTATAATATCTATCTTTCCCGATCGAACAATAAACACAAGAAAGTATGAGCATAACACCAAGTACTTGTGTCTGGTGAAACAGGGAAAGCAGGCGAGCGCGAAGCGCCATCTGTCGTGCATATGTATCTGTATATGAATTTAACAAATTAAACTTCACCAGAAGATATGTAGGTAGAAGGTTATCCCACTGTCGTGTGCCGGTCAACTGTTGCTCTCCTTTTTAAATAAACTGACTCTAAAACTCTTTTGGAAACCAAAGAGACTTACTTGAGCATTTCGAATAGAATAATGGAACACAGTGCTGTAAAATATATTTATGGCAACTGACATATAAGTATATAAATAAAATTCGGACCAATCATAGTGCGAAATAAAGTTATTTTACTTTGCAAAGTCGGCCTTTCTCAAGCAGTGTACACGAATTCACGTTTTTTCAGTTCTAACAATACACAGTTCAAAATCGAAATTTACTTTGAAAATGGGATGGTAAGAATCTTCAGGTAGAGAAAGCGGTAAAGCACTGCTTAAAGATAACCTGGACGAAACAGAGACAAAGCATAAGTCCAGCGATCTGTTCATAAAGTCCACGACATGACAGACCGTCAAAAAGGGATATCTTATAAATAGTGATATGAGTAAAGAGAAAGTTTACAACATTGAAATTATTAATTACAGTTTTTGAATTAAATAAGTTATATATTGTGGTATATAAGATATGCTCCCTTGCAAACCAATTTTTTTTACTCGAAAGAGAAAATCTATTGACCAATTCTATAGCTTTTTCTTATTTTTCCTAAAAATTTTACGTGTTCTAAAATCTGTAGGAAAAATAAGAAAAAGGTATAGAATTAAATGGTTAATAGATTGAATAGAAACTTTAGCTTCCGTTTGTGTAAATACAGTTCTACATTGTGACGCCGCATGAAGCGCGCCACATAGTTTATAAATTTAACTTTTAAATAAATATATATAAGATATCTTTAAGCCTAATATACCCCGTAGTACTTTGTTAAACAGAGGCAGAAGCATAGGAAAGGCAGGGGCGTAGGCAGAACATAAGAATCAGGGCACATAACGTAGGGAGACCCCAAACATTCGGCACCCATGCCTAGTAACGATGCCACGGTACCCAGTCCCGCAGTCGAACACTTGCACAAGTAACGGTGCCTCGGCACCCAGAGCTTGTGCACACACAAGTAACGGTGCCTCGGGACCCAGAGCGCTAGCCTAGTACATTTGCACAAGTAACGGTGCTTGGGTACCCAGAGCTTGTGCACAGACAGCGCAAGGCGCACAGGCAACGACATCGTGAGCGATTTTAGGGTAGCGACTAGTGCTGCAAAACAATCGAAGAAGAATCGATTAAATCGATTTTTTGACATTTGAGAAAAGAATCGATGCATTTTTCAGAAAATCGATTAATCGAGTAAATCAACTCACACTATGCATTCGCGTTGGCTGGATAAGTAAAAGTGTTTTACAAATTATACAAATAGTTTACATATTTTTAGGCCATGGATTTTCAAAAAATTCATGGTCTATTGTGCTTGTCGGAACAAAAATGTGCGTAACAGGCAGAAGGAGGCATCACCGACCCCAGTATCAGTATCAGTATCAGTAGCCGAGCCGATTGAGCCATGTCTGTCTGTCCTTCTGTCTGTCTGTATGAACACCTGGATCTCAGAAAGTATGAGAGGTAGAGTCATCAAATTTTGCGACAACATACGTATATATTGTAGTGTCTCAAAGTTTTTTTTAACATTTGGACACGCCCCTTCCCGCCTCCGTAAATCAATAATAACTATTTAAAAACTACAATATTAGCTCAACAACCAAAGTTGTATATCTTACATGACAAATACTTTGCCACGGGCGTTATGTGAAAATTTCATTTAAATCGGACTATTAATAAGTGAGATATGATACGAATTAAACTCACTTTGAACATATATACTTAAGCAGACATAATTTACGCAAGCATACCGAAGTTCAAATCGAGCGTCAGACACACAGCATTTTAAACTTTTTATTTGCATTGTATGGTAACAAAATTGGTTGACAATGCAGCTTTGCCGACATGCCAAGGAGTGAGGCAATGGCCGAGTGGTTAGAGTGGCGGACGACTGTGAGAGAGTGCGTGTGTTCAACTCCCGGTTGAGGCGGGTGCGAATTTTCATTTAGTAATTACTTATTATTTTATTTTATTTTTTTTATTCTAATAATATTCGGGCGGCGATTCCATACCGTTAAAATTTTTATTACGGAATAATATGATAATCCATGGCCTTATACAGTCAGCACCTGACTGTAGCGTTAGTATTTTTTTTTATTTATTTTATTCTAATAAAATTCGGACGGCAATTCCATACCGTTAAAATGTTTATTACGGTATAATATGATAATCCATGGCCTTATACAGTCAGCACCTGACTGTAGCGTTAGTATTTTTTAAGGTTTCCGACGACGTGGGACTCCGAGCGTCGGCGAAAAAGTATTTCTGTATACCGGCAACGTCTGTGGAAAGCGAACGAATGTTCAGCAAAGCTGGGGAAATAGCAAGTACAAAGCTAGCTTCATTAAAGCCCGAAACGGTGGATAAGCTGGTTTTCATGAGCAAAAACCAATGGGTTTTGCCTAGTCACATGTAACATATGATCTCAATGTTATATCAAGAAGGAAATGTTTTGTTTATTATTAATAATTAATTTCTCCTTATAATTAATAATGATCTAATTGGATTTGATCAATAGTTTACGATTGTGCTATAGTTTATAGTTGGTTAATTTAAATAAAAGTTATGTTTGGACTCACGTTTTCGCCACATACAAGGTTTATTTTACCATAACTACAGTATAATGTGCTCAACAATTACCTGCATGCGCAAGATACAAGCTTCTTTTTTTTTCTTTTCGCTTCTTACTACATTTCACTAAAGTGAGCTGCATTTTAAGCCATCTGCATCGAAAAAGTGTAACAAGTAGTCGAGGCAGTTAAGCACATTATACTGTACTAACTATTTAAAAATAGTATTATTGATTTTCGATTAATCGATTATATCGATCTTTTCCCCTAAAAGATAGGAAAAATCGATTCTGCCAAATATCGATTATTTTGCAGCACTAGCAGCGACGCTAGACAGGCAGCGACGCTAGGCAATAGAGGTGGGTGCGGGCCTACTTTTTGAGGCCCGGCCCGGCACGAGCACGAAACCTAGTCCCAAAAAAAAGCACGAGGCCCGCACGATTTTTTTTGGAAAAGCACGGCCCGGCCCAAGCCAAACACGAAAATTTCAACAAAAAAAACCCATGCAATTTTTTTAATTTATAGTATGTAATATACAAAGAAATTTAGTTAAGTCCAATACTTATTAATCATAACAGTGTTATAATATACAGGTTTTTAAACATAACTTATGGCAAGTTCTTATTTAAAAATAAAATTGAATTTTGTATTTCCTGTCGCGACATTGTATATGCCTTCACTTCTCTGATATTTTATATAAGTGATGTGCAATTTGGTAGCAAAAGTGATGGGCACAAGGCGATAAATATCTGAAACATTGAAAACTATCATGTCACGAGTCCCACCGATTGTGCGGTTCGATTTTGCGGGCCTCCGGGCTTTTTCTTAGGCCCGGGGCCCGCACGAACCCGAACGAAACTCGATTTTTAGGCACGAGCACGTTTTTTTTGGCAAAAGCCCGCGGGCCACGAAAAAAGCACGGCCCGCGCCCACCTCTACTAGGCAAGCAGCGGCGCCGGACATGCAGCGAAATGCGAATGGCGCCGTGCAGGCTGAGCAGAGCCACAGCAGCCAGGCACGTTCGGCCGAAGGCAGCGGCGACATACAAGCAGCGGCGACATACAAGCAGCGGCGTCGTGCAAGCAGCGGCGACATATACGCAGCAGCGAGACGTAGGCAGCGAAGCACAAGCAGCGAAGTGCAAGCTGCGAAACTAGGGCAAGGACAGTCGATCCTCAAAGTAAAACAATGTGCAAGTGAAAAGTCATAAGTTCAGTGGCAGCCAAGGACCCCCTTACTGACGAGAATGAATCCTGTCGCAGGAGAGTCAAGGTGAGCGGTAAAAACATAATATTGAAAGCTCAGTTTTGAGCTTTACGTAATGGTGTGAAGTAGGCAGGAAGGGAGGGACAAACTAGACCAAGAACTAGTGTGAAGAAACAGCAAACTATCGAAAGAAAATAAAACCGTGTTACCAATGAAATAAAACAAAACCCGCCGTGATTATTTGAGAACCCAGTGACAAATTCTCTTCCCCATTAGCGCATTGTGTGAAAGTGTCGTGTACGTGTGTGCCGTGTGAGTGTGTATTCGCAGAGTCGTGCTTTCTGTCATGCCGGTGCTCCGCTGGCCGGTAAGCGATTCTGGGTATACACACCCACAGTCCGTGTCGTGAGTGAACGTTAGTTAACAAGTGGATGTGTGAGCGTGTGCTCTAACAAGTTGCGGCGTGGTGGAACACACCACTGAGCGGCTCGTGGGAGTACAGGCAAGAGTACCTGCGGTCACGGGCGTTCCGCACAACAAACGATCGACCGTGATAGGTGTCGTGAGTGAACGATAGCTGGCAAACGGGGTGCGTGAGCGTGCACTCTAACTAGTCGCGGTGTGGTAGAATACACGACTTGTTGGAGTGCAAGCGAAAGCACCCGCGGCCGGGTGTTCCTTACGATCAGCCACCGGCCAGGCACGTGAGCTCCAAGGGACCACGTGGTAGTAGAACAAACTATCACGTGGCCAGCGAGCACACGTGCGTGACGTGGACCATGTACGTCTTCTATACCCTGTACATATCTCAGCAGGGCATGACCTGCTAGTAGCGCCTCTTGCTAAAGTCATAGTAGTGCTAGTATTTATAAATTTTCTGTAAAAACCCTGGCGAGACTGAGATATGTACCCCAGCCTGAGAAAACATCCTTACAACATTCAGAGATTTTTCTTTCTACATAAATTTAACACACTCTCTTCAATCACATAATTATGCAGTTTTTGTTGAAGTTTTACCTTGTCGTTGGCTGCACGCTAAAAGTTTTTAATGGATATGGGAACTATCTCTTGGGATAGGGGAATTAGAAGATTGGATAAAATTGACTTCTTGCCAAGGGTTGGCTGTCCACGCAGCTGCTGAAACAGAACTGATTTTTTTGTACTTTTGTTAAGACTTCTGAAATTATCGAAATTTTATTATGGAAATTTTATACAATGCATTTTTTTGAGCAACGCCTGCTTTGATTTTTTCGTTGAAAAGTTTTTCAAGCAGGCAAGAAGCAAGTCTAAGCTTCTAGCTTATTCTTTCTCTAGATACCCTACACTTTTGTATTTAAAAAAAAGCTTTTCGTTTTTGAAAATAATATTAATATTAAGTCCTTGTTAATTAAAAACTGTCCAATGACTTTGCGTGAACTTTGAAATTTGGTTTCACAGTCCCACAAAATATACATGTAACATAGTAAGTTGTACTCGGTAAGCATAAAAAGTCTAGTCGATTTGGCTCACCCGTCTGTCTGTCTGTCCGGACACCTATCTATCTGTTTAAACTAAGAATTGAATTTGATAGCAATAAGGAATTATTTGGTGACATATTAAAATAAGGCGAAGAATATATTTTTGTCGCGATGTTTTGAAAGCACTTCAGGAAACATCAGCGGCCCCATAATGTATGTATACCTATTATTAACAAGAGTCTTTCAGTATGGTGCTAACTCTGCAGTATTAACTCATGGTTTCTCCGTTTTTAAGCTTTGTATATATTTATTACACTTAGCACTTTTTTTCGCTTGCTGTAACTATAAAATGTCGAGCAGGTTCTGATAGATATTTCAGACATAGAACTTATTAAATATAATGGTACAAAATAGTTTCTTCCATTGCTTATGTATTTGATAAGATATTCGAGATCTTTAATTATTTTATATATTGTAGACAGTACAGAATGCTGTAAATCTTTATTTTACACTGTTGTCCCATTCTTATACAACGCTACCATTATTGTGTTTACTGTATGACTGCAATAGTGTCATATTTTTATGCAGAACTATCAGAATATAACATATAACTATATCGACATATACATTAATAGGCTCGGCTTAGTATACCATAATGATTAGTATGCCTACTAAAACATCTTATAAGGAAAAACGGTCTACTACTTCATTATTACGGGGTATTTAAGCTGCAAGACAAAGAAACTTGTCAAAAGTTTTATCGACGTAAGAGGAACGACAAGAACCCTGTCTTCAAGTGCAGGCAACACAATACCTCCCCCTTCGCTCTATCTAGACTGCCATAACGCGACAAGTTATGTGCATATTTTCGATTGTTTTACCATTTTTTTCAATATGCAGATTGATTTGTATTTTTAGACAAGTTTGTGTGCGTATGTTTGCTTTTATTTTTGAGCTGGGTAAGTGTAAACACAAATCGATTGGAATGCAACACCGCTGGCAATTGTCATAGGACTAGCAGAAGTTATTAGCACAACCATCAGCTGCAATTCTTAATTAAAAACTTTGTGCCCCGACGGAGTCGTTGCAGTTGAAAGAGAAGACCTCAAAATGGTTGAATTCATCATAGCCCACATAGTAGTAAGACCTCTCTCCCTGTCCGATTGGCAACCCTACTGAACGTAAGGCTTCCTACCGGCTGGATAGCACGTAATTGCAAACGCAGCAATTTCCTTTCGTGACTCCGAACGTTGTCCTGCTACTACTCTCGGCTGACCTTACAAAATTTATAAGCACAAAAGCATCGACAAGGGGCCTACAAATTCATAAGCTGCATGAGTGAATAATACTTGTTCCGAGCGGTTGGGGGACTCTACTACCTGCTACTACCTACTGCAGTTTAAACAATATTTATTTACTTGCTAATAACTTTGATTTAAAATATTTAAGAAATGATAATAATGTATTTATTTAGTATTAGTTATTGAATAATAAAGAATTAAGCGAGCCAACATTTGTTGCGGATTATTGAAGAAAAACCACAAAAGATTGGAAGTAGTCTTAGAGTGGTGTATCGAGGAAAGAAAGAAAGAGGATTAAAATTTTCAAGAAAAAAAATAGAAAACAAATAGAAAAGTGGGATACCCTTCGACCTATGTTCCTATGTTTGTAGACATATACATATGCAGATACTTTGAAATTATTCTCGACAGATGGCGCCTCCCTTGTTAGCTGACACAAGCACTTGGATTTATGCTCATACTTTCTTAAATAACTTCTGTGTTTATTGTCCGATCGGATTGTAATTTGGAGACTACGTAGATATTTCATTCTGTTTAGTATATGTTAAAGTCAGAAATTTGTATCTTTTATACAACTCTTATAAATTGAGTTCAAAAATTAAATTATTAATTTGCGGGGGCGGTGGGCGTGGCATCCAACATTTGAAATAAACTTGATCTGCACCGGGTACACAGAAATGTTCATGCCAAATTTGGTATCTCTAGCTCTTATAATAGCTGAGATCTGTGTGTTCATCTGGTCATCCGGACATCCAGACAGACAGACATGGCTCAATCGACTCGGCTAGTGATCCTGAGCAAGAATATATATACTTTATGGGGTCTGCCACTCCACCTTCTGCCTGTTACATACATTTGCACAAAGTTAGTATACCCTTTTTTGACCATTTTCAATGGTCGAAGGGTATAAAAAGCTTTTGTTGGAGACAATCAAATATAGTCTATTATACTCCTCCAATGTTCATAAAGTTCATTTAGTTTTATGTTCATCTACTAGGGACTGAGAAGTGTAACTGTCTAACCAGGTCAACACTATCGATGTGCCTCTTTATAAGATTATTTTTAACAAGCACGAAAGCTGCAGTCGAGTGTGCTACACACCTTAGAAAAACGATTTTTTCAATTTATAAATTCTATGTTTTGTGTATTTTATGTTGCATACTTTCAGGGATGGGCTTCAAAATCAGTACATATTAAGAATTTGTTAAATAACTTTTATCTTAATTATCCGTGTGCAACCAAATTTTCAGAAATCATTTCACTGTTTGCAGTTTTTGTGTTCATCAAAAAATAACTGTCCTGTATTACGCTTGGAATTCGATTTTTTCGGTTTATGCCGCGAGAGGCGGCGTGTTCCAGATCTAAAATAAACTTGATCTGGGTGCAATAATAACATATTAACACCAAACTTCTCTGAGATCTAGATTTATAAACGGAAATCGATAAACAGATAGACAGAACTCGCTATATCGACTCGGCTGTTGATGCTGATAAAGAATATATATGTATGTAGGATATTTATTGTTTCGCACAATGGTTTATCTTAATAATAGTTTTGGTTTTGGTTTTATAATAGTTTTGGAATTAATAAAAAAGATGACTCGTGACAACTCTTATTGATCTCCGGACGTAAGACGACTACACAACTTTATCTTTCTCCGGACACGACAACTTTCGGCTTTATGGTCTTTCTTTTTCTGCACAACTTTCAACTCGCTTCTTTCTTCTTCGACTCGTTTCTCTAACGACGACATTCCCCTTGCGATGACTATCGATGATCGCATATCGATAACTATCGTTACATGTATTTAGTATTTGGGGTCACATTTTCGGTTAGCAGAAAGTAAGGAACAGCCGATTTATTTTTTTTTTTTTTCTTTAGATTTGTTTAAATAAAACTGTTTATTCATAGGAACATTGCCGCTTAATTGCTTAGAATATGAAAAAGTAAATATTAACTTCATAAAATGTTGGAGTATTTTTTTAACGTGCTTGTGTTTCTTCTACTTGACGCTTTATTCTGAATATCTAATATAAGGTGGCCAGAAAACCAAACTATTCAATGTTATGCAGCTGTTAAATATCGGCAGGGACTGCCAACTGGGGTTGTCGCCTACACTATGGTATACACATTTTCGTTGAAACTTGGAAAAGGTCTACTAACAGAAAAGTAGGAATAGTGCAGATTTCAAGAGTATAAAGGACATAACAGAGAGTTGCAACACTAGGCAACCACATACTCGACGGTAACCAGGTTACGATGACCATTCCAGTAAATAATTTACAGAAAAACCCGAATTAGACAAGCAGATTTCATCTTAGCATGTGAACAATAGGTCTACAAGACCGCAGTACACTTCTCTTTTATATAAAAATAATAAAAATAAAAATTTAAGCTTTGAAGAGGGTCGTGACGGGCGGTAGTGACACTGATAGTCCCTTGCATAACTATAAACCATGGTTTACGAATACTATTATGCAAATGTGAATATCGATATAAAACCGATCCCACCTTTGATTACACTACCCAATTAAATTTTTTTTAATTCATCATTTGTCATTTTAGGAACTGTTGAGAATATTAATATTACTGGCAACGCTGCATGTCCCCCCTATTTTTATAATACGTCTGGCAACCCCTGAATCGAACGTTGCTTGTGAATAATAGCGCAGTCTTTTGTAATGCGTAGTCGAAATTAAAGCTATAATACATTACTATACATATATTGAATAAAAGATCATTACATTGTCCAAATAAATCGACCTCGAACAGGTTATGGGCCCAGGTAAAAGGAGTGCGTGTGAAATTGAATAATTCGTCGGTAGAATATTCTGGAGTTTCTGGACACGCATGTACATATATGTATATGTATGTATTGATAGACTCGGTGTGTGACAAACACGCGTTTTTAGTAAATCTTGTGAAAGTGAATTGTTCGTGCGCGATTATTCTGGACTTTCTGGACAAGTGCTGCTCAAAATGAATTCGGGAATGTTCGCCATAGAGAAGCTAGGCGATAACAATTATAGTGCATGGGCTATTCAAATGCAAAGCGTTTTGGTACATACTGAATTATGGTCAGTTGTATGCGGTCGTTTAATAAAAAGTGAAAATGGGAGCGAAGAACAAAATGCGCAGTTCGACGCCAAAGACAAGAAAGCGCTTGCGAGCATCATGCTGTGCATAAAGCCATCACAAAAAAATAATGTGAAGCACTGCCAGGGAGCGTTGGAAGCGTGGAATATTACTTTGTTTAAACAATTGTTATATTTGAAAATGGGTGCAAATGATAGCATTGGAACACATGTGAATAGTTTTTGCGATATAGTTGAAAAACTGCAAGAAATAGAGATAACGGTTACTGATGAAATGCTTGCGATCATTTTGCTGTCAAGCTTAAATGAATCATTCGAGAACTTTGTTGTTGTCATCGAATCGCGTGATGTCTTGCCTAGTGTTAATGCACTGAAAGTAAAATTGCTTTAAGAAGGCGAAAGAAGGAAGGCATGTGATGAATACACAGAGAGAAGTGAGCAGAAAATATTTGCAGCGCGTACGGATAAACGGTCAAGCAAGTCAAACGGTTCTTCAAACACAAAACAGAGAGGCAAATCGAATGTCGTTTGCTGGTCGTGTGGTTGTCGCGGTCACATTGCGGCAAATTGTAAAGTGAAAGAGAAGTCGACTAAACCAGAAGAAGATAAGTCCGTAAAGAAAAGAAATTTCACTGTTTTAACTGTGGCTACGAATAATGAACTAGCAAAAGAAATGTGGTGTTTGGATAGTGGTGCAACCGCCCACTTGTGTTGTACTCGCTCGATGTTTATAGAATTTTACGAGCATAATGAAAAGATAATGCTAGCTGGAAATAATTCTATTTGTGCGGAAGGTCGTGGTACTGTACGCTTGTATTGGCGCAAGCGATCTTTTGATTTGATCGACGTGTTATACGTGAAAGAACTGCAGTGCAATTTTATGTCTGTCGCGAAAGCCAACAAAAATGGACTTAAAGTAATATTTGAAAACAATGAAGCCAAAATAATGGACGGACATGAAGTTTTGTTAAAAGCACAAAATAGAAACGGGTTGTATATATTTGAAAACGAAATAAAAAAGTGTTTTGTGTCGCAGTCTATAAGAGCACAAATGGAAAAATGGCACAATCGGTTCGATCACCTGAACTACACAAGTTTACAAAGGATGGCCAAAAATGGCATGGTGTTAGGTTTGGATGCAAACTTGAGTTTTGATATAAAAGAACATGTGTGTAAAACATGTGCAAAATGTAAGATATGCCAAAAGCAATTCGGTAAAAGATCAGAGAATAGGTCTGCGGGCATTCTTGACCTGGTGCACACTGACATTTGCGGGCCAATGAATAAGCCCTCCATTGGAGGTGCACGGTATTTTGCAACATTTATAGACGATAAAACGCGCTACGTGTCCGTGTGTTTCTTAAAGACAAGAGACGAAATATTTGATAAATTTAAACAATTTAAAGTATTTGCCGAGACACAGACTGGAATGAAGATAAAATCAATAAGAAGCGACAACGGCCGAGAGTATGTTAGTGAGAAATTTAGCAGTTTCTTGGTGAGTAATGGCATAAAACGGCAACTAACTGTTCCCTACACTCCCCAGCAAAATGATGTGGCGGAGCGTGCCAATAGAACATTGGTGGAGAAGGCACGGAGCATGCTAGTTCATGCGTCTGTTGACGAGATGTTTTGGGCAGAGGCTATTAACACGGCTGCCTATCTGCGAAATCGATCTGAGACGTCAACGTTGCCTGGAGTGACGCCGTACGAGGCGTGGTCGGGCAAGAAGCCATCGGTATCGCACCTGAGAGTGTTTGGCGCGAGGGCGATTGTACTGGATAAAACTCACCGGAAGAAGTTCAAACCAAAAGGCGTTGAATACATGTTGGTCGGATACTCCGAGACTGCGAAGGCGTATCGTTTGCACAATCTTGAAAAGCAAACGATTATTGATGCTAGAGATGTCATATTCCTAGAAGATGACTTGGTAAAACATGGCACCAAGACATCTGCAAACGTTGCTGATGTCAAACTAGCTGAACTTCAAGACCAGCCAGAGTGTGACACTGTTGATCTGCAGCTTGATGACTTTGTGGCAGATAAGGTGAATCCTGCTATAAAAGCTGCAGCCACTGAAGAGAGTCATGATGATGAAACTGAGGGAGTAGCAGAAGAAATCGACGACAACAATGAAGGAGGCAGTAAGAGAGGTCCAGGACGACCTAAGAAGCTATATACTGGTCGACCTGGACGGCCACGTAAACAATACAACTTGGTGAATGTTATAGCTGCCGATGACATTCAGGTGCCAATGGAATGGAGAGACTCGATGCAGAAGCAGATTGATTCGTTGCGTGCCAACAATACATGGTCATTGGAAGAGCTACCTAAAGGTGAAAAGCTAATTGGCTTTAAATGGGTCTTTGCTGTGAAAAGAGATCACTTGGGCAAAGTGGAGCGATTCAAATCTCGGTTGGTCGCAAAGGGTTGCGCCCAACGTTTTGGCATTAATTACAACGAAACATTTTCTCCTGTTGCACGTTATTCATCAATAAGGTTGGTGATAGCCCTGGCTGTTGAGTACAAAATGTACATGCATCAGATGGACGTGGCGTCCGCGTACTTGAATAGCGAGCTGACAGATGTGATATTTATGAAGCAACCGGAAGGGTTTGTGGATAAGAGCTATCCTGAGCGCGTGTTGAAGTTACACAAGTCATTATACGGTCTCAAACAAAGCGGTCGTATCTGGAACGAGAAGTTAGACGAGGTGCTTCAAAGATTTGGGTTTGTTCCTTGCGTTAGTGAACCCGGCATATATACACGAAAGGTTGGAAATAACTTTACTATTATTGTCGTATACGTTGACAACCTAATAGTGGCGAGTTCGAGCAAACAAGAACTGAACAACGTGAAGGCGCTTGTGTCTGGCGCATTCGATGTGGTCGATGGCGGCGTTCTGAAACATTTCCTGGGTATGGAAATCGAGCGCGATGGTGAGCTTGGCAGTATCCATATTGGTCACAAACAGTTTATTGAGAGTCTTCTCAATGAGTACGGTATGCAGAACTGTAAGGCGAACGCGTTACCATTGGAGGAAGGCTTTCAAGTAAAATGTAATGAAGAAAGCTGCCAAGGGGTCAACCAAAAGTCGTATCAATCATTGATTGGTTCACTGATGTATCTGGCGATGACAACCCGGCCAGATATCCTACATTCTGTAACGAAGCTTGCACAACGGAATGTCGACCCGCACAAGGAGCATGAAGTGGGTGCCAAACGAATATTGCGATATTTGAAAGGCACCACAGAGATAAAGTTGCACTACCAAAGCAATGAACAGATTATCCATGGTTATGTCGACGCGGACTGGGCTGGAGATAGCAGTGATCGGAAGTCCTTTAGTGGCTGGTCCTTCTTCGCTGCAGGTGCTGCATTTACTTGGGAGTCCAAGAAGCAATCGGTCGTGTCACTAAGTACTACAGGTAGAATATGTGGCGCTTTCGTCAGCAGCTAAAGAAGCGGTCTATATTGCAAAACTTGTTAATGAAATGGGTTTCGGCGATGTCCCGGCACTGAAGATATACAGCGACAACCAGAGCGCACTGTGCCTTGCGAAGAATTCCAAATTTCATGCGCGTAGTAAGCACATAGACATAAGGTATCATCATATAAGAGATTTGTATAAGAATAAGGAAATTGAAATCGAGTACCAACGGAAAGTATGATTTCAGATGTGCTAACTAAAAACTTGTGTAAGGTTAAGCATGTTAAATTTGTTAGTATGATGGGATTGCATTGAATATGTTTTTGAGTTTGTAAAGGTGACATACAGCTTTGAGGAGGAGTGTTGAGAATATTAATATTACTGGCAACGCTGCATGTCCCCCTATTTTTATAATACGTCTGGCAACCCCTGAATCGAAAGTTGCTTGTGAATAATAGCGCAGTCTTTTGTAATGCGTAGTCGAAATTAAAGCTATAATACATTACTATACATATATTGAATAAAAGAACATTACATTGTCCAAATAAATCGACCTCGAACAGAAACAATTGGCAAAAATGAGAGATTTTGTAGGAAACCCAGTATGTTTAATTGAAATAATTCAACTCATAAGTACCAATTTAAATTATACTCTAAACTTTGTATACTCCTTCCATTTTTACAAAATCTGACAACAATATCACATTGCTTAACGAGGAACGATCGAATAGAAATAAAGATTTCATAAAAAAAGTGTATACCCAGAAATAAGAGTAATTATTGCTGTACACGAAAAATATACATACACATATGTATGTAACTAGTATAGAAACAATAGAAGAAGAAAAAAATTAGAAAGGGTACAAAACCTTAAAATGTTTCCTTAAAATGGTACATGTAGTTACATAATATACTTTATTTTTAATCTGTTAACGCATTTCTAATAATTTTTAAATTTAACTCGCCTTAAATGTCTATAAAACATATTTACCATAAAACAGTTATATAAGTATATCCATGGGTACATATATAGGATACGTATATGTATATAGGAAGATGAAAGAGGAAGCCATTAATTTTTATTTAATTAGTTTATAGTCGGACTAAGGTCAGTCGCCTGTTTAAAAGTAAAGAAAAAATACAATTAATAGTTATAATTAATAATTTTAAGTTAAAAGTAAAATCTTAACTGTGAGAAAAGTGAGAATTTGGCTGTGCTTGTTAGTCCATTTATGTGAATTTATCACAATTTGCACGGCAGCCTTCAATGGCAATTTGGGTCTAATTAGGCCATGGATTTTAAAAAAATTCATGGTCTATTGTGTTTGTCGGAACGGAATTGTGCGTAACAGGCAGAAGGAGGCATCTCCGACCCCATAAACTATATATATATATATCGGCTACTGATACTGATTCAGATATCAGTAGCCGAGTCGATTGAGCCATGTCTGTCTGTCCGTCTGTCTGTCTGTATGAACACCTGGATCTCAGAAAGTATAAGAGCTAGAGTCATCAAATTTTGCGACAACATACGTATATATTGCAGTGTCTCAAAGTTTTTTTAAAATTTGGACACGCCCCTTCCCGCCTCCGTAAATCAGTAATAACTATTTAAAAACTACAATATTAGCTCAACAACCAAAGTTGTATATCTTACATGACAAAACCTTTGCCACGGTCGTTATGTGAAAATTTCATTTAAATCGGACTATTAATAAGTGAGATATGATACGAATTAAACTCACTTTGAACATACATTTATACTTAAGCAAACCTAATTTACGCAAGCATACCGAAGTTCAAATCTAGACACACATCATTTTAAACTTTTTATTTGCATTGTATGGTAACAAAATTGGTTGACAATGCAGCTTTGCCGATAGGCCAAGGAGTGAGGCAATGACCGAGTGGTTAGAGTGGCGGACGGCTGTGAGAGAGTGCGTGTGTTCAACTCCCGGTTGAGGCGGGTGCGAATTTTCATTTATTAATTACTTATTATTTTATTTTATTTATTTTATTCTAATAATATTCGGGCGGCGATTGCATACCGCGTTAGACACACAGCATTTTAAACTTTTTAATTGCATTGTATGGTAACAAAATTGGTTGACAATGCAGCTTTGCCGATGGGTCAAGGAGTGAGGCAATGGCCGAGTGGTTAGAGTGGCGGACGGCTGTGAGAGAGTGCGTGTGTTCAACTCCCGGTTGAGGCGGGTGCGAATTTTCATTTATTAATTATTTATTATATTATTTTATTTTTTTTTTATTTATTTTATTCTAATAATATTCGGGCGGCGATTCCATACCGTTAAAATTTTTATTACGGTATAATATGATAATCCATGGCCTTATACAGTCAGCACCTGACTGTAGCGTTAGTATTTTTTTATTTATTTTATTCTAATAATATTCGGGCGGCGATTTCATACCGTTAAAATTTTTATTACGGTATAATATGATAATCCATGGCCTTATACAGTCAGCACCTGACTGTAGCGTTAGTATTTTTTTATTTGCACTTTGTATGCATACACACACGAGCACACACGAAAATGTGTTGTTATTACCATTTTTACAATTTTTCGATTGTTATGTCTGACAGCGACAAATGTTAAAATATCAAACAGTTAAAAAAAGAATCGAAATTAGAGCACAGCGAAAAGGACAGCACAGCAGATGATGGAAAGGAAGGAGAAAGTGGGGTATGGTCACATATTTTGTCATTTACTTCAAAAATTTCGGTCACATTCCGAAGGCTGCAATACGCTTAGAAAAATGTGTTATAACAATTGTTGGTTGCCCACGGCCAAAAAGCAAAAGTATCGTACGTGTGTGTGTGTTGTGTATATGAAGGGAAGAGAGGCAGTGTGTATGTGTGTGTGACAGCAACAAGAATTGAAATATGTTATTTTTGTTTTATTTCAAAATTTATTATGCAGAAACCTCACAAATTTCGCGCCCAAACTTTCAGTTTCTTTCAAAAAAAAGGACACGCTACGGATGGTTGTTTGGGCCAGAGGGACGGGGTTAGCCAAAGGGTTTATAGTGCATTGCCCACATGTTTCGGGTCATAAATCTGCAATTACCAGTCAAGCTGGGCACTAGTTTCGTTTGGCGTTTTGTGTCGCCAACTTGTCGGGCAAGTTGAGGAATTTGATGAATTGTTGATGTATGGATGCGTTTGCATCCATTAGCGTAAGTAGTGATGGATCTTTGATTTAAGAAATTTAATCTGTTGCAGTTGTAAGCAAAGTGCCGTCATTTCGGGGCAATGTGGCTCATAAATAATTCCTTGTTTGGGCTGCGATTTTCTTGGAGGCAAAATAACTTTAACTTCCCTCAGTAATTTCTACCTCCAGCCCCTCTTCGATCAATGAAAATGGGTCAAGATAGGGTATACTATATTTGTGCAAGGCAATGTATCGTGCTAAAGAATAAGAGAAAGGTCCCTTAATCTACATTTACAGCGAAATCGATTTAGCCGTGACCATCTGTCTATATAGAATAACGATCTTAACTACTTCAAATGGTACAGACAGAGAGGTTACTGTGTACCATACGCTTCTTTAATTCGATTTGCAAGCGAGGTATTGAAGATGCAACATTTTGCTTTGACATATATTTAACTGACCATCCTCTAAATGTTACCTAAAAGTTACCGTTCTCTGCAGTGTATGAGTGCATTAGCAAACGTTGACTGCAGAATTTGTGCTGCACTTGCTGTTTTGAATTATTACTACAGTAGAATCCGGTTATAACGACTCCGCTTATAGCGTTAGTCCGGTTATTGCGACGGAAACTCGATGGCTTGGTTGGTCCCCATACAAAGTTATATAAAAGGACCTCCGGTTAGTACGTCTCCGCTTTTAGCGACAAACCGCTTATACCGACGAGATTTTTCATAATTCAAACGACGGGCCAAAAAAAAATACAGCAAAATAATGCCACCAAAGTTAAGCATCAAACGACTCTGTTAGAAATGTATGTATCTATCAGTGACAAAAATGTCACAAAAATGTTTACAGCGTGCGTGTGCAGACCTCATACCTTTATTCCATTAGATTTCCCGTTATATTTCTAGTTTTTTCAGCTTTTTTCCAAAAAAAACTTAATGCGTAAATTCGCCAAATGTGATGTGTGCGCATGATGAGCTCATTCAGTTTACGCTTGCGACTTGTGCATTACGCTCACAAAATGTCTTTAAAGCGAAAATGCTTCTCCGTCGAAGAAAAAATGCAAATTATTCGGCGCTTGGAAGCCGGTGAGCTCAACGTTACTGTGGCAAAAGAATTCTGCGTGAGCCACACAATAATTTCCACAATACAAAAAAATAAAGAAAAAATTAAAGCTTTATTTAAAGCCAAAACGCGTCAGAGTGTCAACTCATGATCAAGTCGATAAAGCATTGTTAAAGTGGTTCATGTTGCAACGCAGTCGAGGAATCCCATTAAGTGGTCCACTTCTTCAGGAAAAAGCTAATTTTTTTCGCTACACAATTTAAAATTGAAAATTTTAATTGTTCTGCTAGTTGGATAAGCCGCTTTAAGGTCCGGCATAATATCGTCGCCGGTACAGTTCTTTGTCTGTACAAATAAGCGATGTAAGCGAGTGGCTTACAAAGGTTTGGCCTAGACTTTGTTGTTTGATTAAAAAGTTAATTTGTTTTATGTTAAAACATATTACGAACATGGCAACCATAAAATAAACAAACAAAAAATTTTTTGTCCACCTTTGTGTTAGTGCGTCTTCCGGGTATAACGACGTGAAATCGTCGGTCCCTTGAAAGTCGCTATAACCGGATTCTACTGTATTTTAAAGAGTTTACAACGATTTTGCGAAATTGGGAGAAGGTTGTCTTACCGTCAGGCGCGCTTGACTACTGTTTTAGTTACTTGTTCTTTTTCTTCGTCTTGGAGAAGTTCTGCCTCGACCAACTCTCTCCTAGCGACTTCAACTTGTATGCGTTTACGCTTGGCAGCCAATTCAAGTCGTGTCATTTTGTTGAGTTTGTGTTGAGAGTTGCTGAGTTTCCACTCTCCCCCTCTAGCCTCCCTCTACAACCTGTCTCTGCTCCTACCTCTTCTTGTAATTCAAATGTCAGTCACTCGTTAAGTCAGTCAGTCAGCTAGTCGTTCTGTCCGACAAACAGTCAGACAGAGACATAGCGTATGGCAAAGTAACTGACGCGCGGCTTCTACCACTTGAGCACTCGGCAACTGCATACCATACACATTTATTCTTCATACATACAAGAACAGAGTTTTCCTAGTGCTCAACACAGCGCTCTCTGAACCCCTCCCCCTCTCATAAATTCTGGTCGTGGCCGCCTTCGCGGTCGAACATAATGCTTGTTGCCTTCATGTTTCATGCGAACAGGTGTTGTCTTATTTATGTGTGCCTTGTTTTTTCTTTTTCTTCTATGTTTATACTCCTCCTCCTCTTATTTATTTATTTATTTTTCATTCTTTACACAGAAAACATGATGGTTTGTGTGAAGCTCACTAATAAGTGGTAAATAATTGGTAGAAATGCTTATGCCACCATGAGCAGCAGTTAATCGTTTTAGCTAACATCTGAATGACATTAAAGTGAAATTCTATAATTCTTACACTTCAACTAAACTAAGAAGAATGTACTTTTCAAAGTTACCGAAAATATGGTGTTGCATGTGACATAGGGTAACCTAGTACAGTATGAGATCGAGTATATGGGAAATAAAATGAGAAGGAAAGCTACCTTTGGCATGCCGAAGGTTCTTCAGCCTTGCAGGTTTTCATAGCTACATATATATAATGGTTCAGAATTCAATGAGTTTATATTCAATATATGTATGTATGTATGTATTTATATTCAATATAATGTTGCACTTTGATTGGCACTGATAAGTTACGTTATTTCTAAAATAAAAACTGGTCTTCAAACAAAAACCTTAATTTCGGCCGATTGTTCCTATACAGTTTTATGTTATAGAAGTCCGATTTTGATGATATTTTATATGCATATTGTGGAGGGCAAATTAATTCACTCACAACGTTGGAGTACCTCCTCTTTATTTCAAACGCTAAAGCAGAATGTTCCTCCGCGTCTTAAAGTTAGTTTTACATTGGTTTAACATAGGCTTAACATAGTTATCGTGTTATATGAGTATCGATATACATAGGCTTAACATAGTCATCGTGTTATATAAGTATCGATATACATAGGCTTAATATAGTCATCGTGTTATATAAGTATCGATGTACAGTGTGACCCCTTTACCAGCCTACTACAATATTGTATATATAGAAAAAATCCGCTGTAGTAAATTTTGATGCAATATCTTGACAAATAACAAAAATTGGCCGATAGTTTATATGACAGCTATACGATATATCTGTCCGATGCGGCGCGTCCCGACTTATATTCAGCATGCAGCAATAAGAAACATGTGTGCCAAAATGGGCACACGGACATACGAAACTTCTTAAAATGCAGGCAAAATTAATATAACCCCTGCAAGAGAATAAAAATAACATCAATTGAAAACATTTTTTAAGATCCGCGTACTCACGCACGACAGTAGATACCCTTTGGCCTTAAAAATACAATAACAACACTAACGATTCCAAAGACAAAGTGTTTTCCCGCCTATTGCTTTATCACTCTCACACACAAGCTAGCGCTGCTCGAAATGCGATAGTTGTATCTTTTATACGTCGCTAACAAATAAAATTTGAGAATTAAATTATTCCATTGCGGGGGCGTTGGGCGTGGCATAAATAAATATACTTGATCAACTTCGAGTATACAGTAACCTTCATACAAAATTTGGTGTCCCTAACTTCAATAATAGCTGAGAACTCGAGTTGAACATGGACATGGCTCAATCAACTCGGATGTTGATTCTAAGAAATTATATATATTTATACTAACTTTGTTCAAACTTTGTAACAGGCAGAAGGAGGCGTCGAAGACCCCATAAAGTATATATATTCTTGCTCAGGATCACAAGCCGAGTCGATTGAGCCATGTCTGTCTGTCTGTCCGTCTGTATGTGTGAACGCACAGATCTCAGCTATTATAAAAGATAGAGTTACCAAATTTGGCACAAAGATTCCTGTGTACTGATCAAGTATTTTCAAATGTTAGGTGCCACGCCCACCGCCCCCGCAAATCAATAATTTAATTTTTGAACTTAATTTGTAAGCGCGGATTAAAAGATACAACTTTCTAACTTTAACATATACTAAGCTCATTAAAATATCTACGTATTCTCGAAATTCCAATCCGATCGGACAATAAACACAGAAGTTATTTAAGAAAGTATGTGCATAAAACCAAGTGCTTGTATCAGCTAACAAGGGAGGCGGGCGAACGCAAAGCGCGAGTAAGTATACCATGGATTTTAAAAAAATTCATGGTCTATTGTGTTTGTCGGAACGGAATTGTGCGTAACAGGCAGAAGGAGGCATCTCCGACCCCATAAACTATATATATTCTGAATCAGTATCAGTAGCCGAGTCGATTGAGCCATGTCTGTCTGTGCGTCTGTCCGTCTGTCTGTCTGTATGAACACCTGGATCTCAGAAAGTATAAGAGCTAGATTCATCAAATTTCGCGACAACATACATATATATTGCAGTGTCTCAAAGTTTTTTTTTAACATTTGGACACGCCCCTTCCCGCCACCGTAAATCTGTAATAACTATTTAAAAACTATAATATTAGCTCAACAACCAAAGTTGTATATCTTACATGACAAATACTTTGCCACTTTGTGAAAATTTCATTTAAATCGGACTATTAATAAGTGAGATATGATACGAATTAAACTCACTTTGAACATACATATATACTTAAGCAGACCTAATTTACGCAAGCATACCGAAGTTCAAATCTAGCGTCAGACACACAACATTTTAAACTTTTTATTTGCATTGTATGGTAACAGAATTGGTTCACAATGCAGCTTTGCCGATAGACTGAGGAGTGAGGCAATGGCCGAGTGGTTAGAGTGGCGGACGTCTGTGAGAGAGTGTGTGTGTTCAACTCCCGGTTGAGGTGGGTGCGAATTTTCATTTATTAATTTGTTTATTATTTTATTTTATTTTTTTTATTTATTTTATTCTAATAATTTTCGGGCAGCGAATCCATACCGTTAAAATTTTATTTACGGTGTAATATGATAATCCATGGCCTTATACAGTCAGCATCTGACTGTAGCGTTAGTATTTTTTTGACCGTTTTCAATGTTCGAAAGATGTAAAATAATAATTTTATGTCTCTTGTCGACCACGGGAATCGAAGCCATTTCCACTGGCGTTATAGTCCTCAACACATTCCACTAAGTCAATGCAAGGCTTTTGCACATGTTGGGATTTTAAAACCATTAAACCATTGCAAAACATTGCAAATTAATAATTGCATAAAAGGCTGGATTCGACATTGGGTAAAGTTAACGCTACTATTTCGATTGCAACAACCTAAAACAGTATCTTATATTTTAAGAATATAATACATCCCAAAGACAACCTCCATCAAAGACTCAAAAAGACTAACTTTTCATGATATGAAATGTGTGCTTTCAACGATTGCCAAATTATTTACTTTCTCTGCGTCTCTCTCGTAATTGGCATCAATAAGGATGCATTGTCTTCGACGGAAGTTTTTTTTGGTCGGCACCGAAACAAATGCCATAAATTAAGTAAATTCGCTATACGTGTCGTGCAAGCCAAAAACAAATTAATTTTTTATGTTATTTCTTAAGGCTGTATCAATGCGATTGGCTTTAATTTAATCTTCCGGACAATTAAAGTAGGCCTAGGTCTTTCTAAAAAATATTACAATTTGTTGCGCATAATTAGAATACATTTTTCGTAGCGTCTGAAGCCAATTAGTTGATCATAAAGTGAATAGAAATGCAAAAAGGGGAGAACAAAGAAGTAAAGGGAAATAAAAATAAAACTAAAAGAAGAATTATCCACTCGGGGGTTTTTGTTAGTCTATCTTTCATTTCCCTACGCTTTTGTTGCCTGTGTTTGCGTTTTTGATTGAAACTAATTTACAAGCTGGCACCCTGAGCCAACGACCCCCTTCCACATCGCTCCCCTTCTTTTTGGCTTTGTCTGAGGCTGCAGCTGCAGTCCAAACAGTAGGAGTAACAAATCAAACGAGTCCTTTTGTAAATTACATTTGAATTATCCGCTCAGCTCGTTGGCTCTGCTTATAGCTCTCACTTGTGCACTCTCTTTCGCTCGCACACATTTTCATCTCTCTCTTTCTCTCTCTCTCAGACGGAGTGCTGCTCTTTTTATGGCACTGCCACATGACAACTGGCAAACATCCTTGAACAGACAAACAACAACAATGGGAGGGACCTGGCATGCAAAGTGGATCAAACAGCCAAAGTTAATAAACACTTTGCTCATTGTGCCCAGGTCCCTTCCGCTTCCCCTTCTCCCCTAGCTATCCCTTCGCTCTTCCGCTCACCACTCTTTAGCCCCTCGGCGTCTGTCTGTTTTAGTGTCCATTGAAATTTGGGTTCTGTTGCACAGCTGAAATTGAATGCAAATAGAAAAACAGGCACATCCACACACAAAAACGCACACTGAACACACACACACGCACAGCACTTAAATTTACGCGTTTTCCATTTCAATTAAAACAATTTCAATTGAAAGCTCAACTACCGTGCCTCACGCCTTGTCCCGGCCCTGTGAGCATTTATCGCCACTCGTTGCGAGCGCCATTAAGTAGGCAATGCTTTTTGTGTACGCTGCTTTTTAGTGCATGCAAATGGGCTAAGTACCGCCAACACGTGTGTGTGTGTTTATGTGTGTGTTGTGGCTAATTATTTATAGACCTAGTCATTGGTAGACCTCCCTGTTGTCGAAATTCAAGCGAAACTAGACCAAACACTGACTCTCATTCACCTTTTCAATTTACTCATTATACCCTTCAACCATTGAAAATGGTCAAAAAAGGGTATACTAGCTTTGTGCAAATGTATGTAAGAGGCAGAAGGAGGCGTCGGAGACCCCATAAAGTATATGTATTCTTGCTCAGGATCACAAGCCGAGTCGATTGAGCCATGTCTGTCTGTCTGTCCGTCTGTATGTGTGAACGCACAGATCTCAGCTATTATAAAAGATAGAGTTACCAAATTTGGCACAAAGACTCCTGTGTACTGATCAAGTTTATTTCAAATGTTAGGTGCCACGCCCACCGCCGCCGCAAATCAATAATTTAATTTTTGAACTTAATTTGTAAGCGCTGTATAAAAGATACAACTTTCTGACTTTAACATATACTAAGCTCATTAAAATATCTACGTATTCTCGAAATTGCAATCCGATCGGACAATAAACACAGAAGTTATTTAAGAAAGTATGTGCATAAAACCAAGTGCTTGTATCATCTAACAAGGGAGGCGGGCGAGCGTATGGCGATGAGTGTTTCGCCATTAAGTTTATTTAAGTATATGTATTGAATGTATGTAGTATTAAGTTACATTGAAAGGCACAGAAAATGAGACGCGCGATTTCCATGTGCAAGTTCGAATTAATCACGCTTTATCTTAAGTGTTGCCGTATCGCTTATATCTGGTATTATTTTGGGTTGCCAGATGTAGGTGACGCTACCGATATAATCAGTGCCGCCACAGTACTCCCCTTCCAGTGAATCCGTCACGATCATTGACTCGCGAAAGTCACTTTACGCCGCCTTTCATAAGTCCTTTGAAGAGTGGAGTTAGATTCCTCCGAGTCGAACTGCTGATCCTCCTTCACAAGGAAAACAGGTTTGAGGCGGTCGACTGTTACTGCTGAGTCCTTCCCGTCGATCCGTATAGTGAAGACTCGGTCGTTGTCGCGTTTGATGATTTCATATGGGCCGGTGTAGGGAGGCTCCAGAGGTTGCTTTACAGCGTCTATTCCCTTCAGTAGGAACATTTTTTCTTTCACATGGTGTGCTGTGGGAGTCGGGCGAATTTTCTGCATATGGTCTCGAAAACTGCTCAGGAATGCCGTGGGATCAACCGTTTCGTCCATGTCGGCGAAAAATTCGTTTGGCAGTCGAATTGGTACTCCATATAACATCTCAGCTGCAGATGATTTCAAGTCTTCTTTGAAGCAGGTACGAAGTCCGAGTAGCACTGTAGGTAATAGTTGAGGCGACGGTGTGCCACTGCTGCACATCAACGACGATTTGAAAGATCTGTGCCACCTTTCTATAAGTCCGTTTGATTGCGGGTGATAGGCCGTGGTGTGAATGTGTTTGCTTCCGATCAGATTGGCTAGATGTTTGAAAACTGCAGATTCAAACTGCGTGCCTTGATCGGTAGTAATTGTTTTGGGTGATCCAAAGCGTGAGATCCAGTGGGTCCAGAATGCCGTGGCTATCGTCTCGGCAGTGATATTTGAAAGTGGAACTGCCTCTGGCCATCGCTAAAAACGGTCAATCATGGTTAGACAATAGCGGTAGTTTTGTTGCAAGGGCATGACGACAATATCCAAGTGGACGTGGTCGAATCTTCCATTTGGCACAGCGATCTTCTCCGGCTGAAGGTGATTGTGTTTATGTATTTTGGAGCGTTGGCAAGGAAGACAGAGTCTACACCATACTAGGACATCTTTGTTCATCGAGGGCCAGACAAACTTCTGTCTGATTTGACTGACAGTTGCGCGGCCACTAGGATGAGATAGATTGTGGATGTATGAGAAAGCGTGTTTTCGGAGTGATTGCGGCACAAAAGGACGGAGATTCGGCGTGGATACGTCGCAGTATATCGAACTATCCCCACCGAAGCAAACTTTCTTGAGTTTTAAAGAAGTAGTTCCTTGCAAGATACGTGCCAATTCAGTGTCCGAGGCTTGTTCTTCCTCAAGTTGCGCCGGGGTGATCGCTGTAGGCATCGTGATAGCACAGAGCCGCGAAAAAGCGTCTGCAATTATATTTTCTGATCCTTTTATGTGAAGAATAGTCGTGGAGAATTGTGAAATATAATTTAGGTGTCGTAGCTGTCGAGGTGATGCTTTTTCAGGTCGCTGTTGGAATGCATATACCAGTGGCTTGTGATCAGTCTTTATCACAAAAATGCGTCCATCGACGAGGTGTCTGAAGTATTTGATGGACTCGTAGATGGCAAGTAGTTCTCGGTCGTACGTGGAGTAATTTTTCTCGGTGCTGCTGAGCTTCTTGGAGAAAAATCCTAGAGGTTGCCAGTTCTGATTAGTGCGTTGCTCCAAAACTGCTCCGATCGCTAAGTCCGATGCGTCGCAAACCAATTGTAGATCAGATTTTGGTGCTGGAAAGGATAATAGCGCTGCATCTGCTATGCTCTGCTTGCAATTATCGAAGGCTGATATGAGTTCAGCAGTCCATAGTATTTGCCGTTGGTCGTTCTTTTTAACATCCCTTAGCAGCTCGGACAGCGGTGCCTGGATGTGGGAAGATTGGGAAGACATCTGCGATAGTAGTTTATGACGCCCAAAAAGCGACCGAGTTGGCTGATAGTTGCTGGACGTGCATAATTCAGAATGGCATCGATGCGAGAGGAAGGTGGTTTGATGCCGTGCTCGTTAATCGTGTAGCTGAGAAAATTAACTTGCGGTTGTGCTAATTGACATTTGCTCAGATTGATGCTTAAGCCGTGATAAAACTGATAAAACTGCTCGAAGATGTTGCTCGTGTTCGGTGATTGATTTAGAAGTTATCAGTATATCGTCTATGTAGCAATATACGAAGTCCATGCCACGAAAAATATTGTCCATAAATCGCTGGAAAGTCTGAGTCGCATTTTTTAATCCAAAGGGCATGTACTGAAACTCTATGAGTCCAAAAGGGGTACATACGGCCGTCTTTTCGATGTCGTCTTCTGCCATGGGAATTTGGTAGTACGCCTTTACCAAGTCAAGCGTCGAGAAGACTTTGCATTCATTCAGCTGTTCAGTGAAATCGTGAATGTGCGCAATCGGATAGCGATCAGGTATCGTAATTGAGTTGAGCTTTCGATAATCGCCGCATGCCCTCCAGCCACCGTCTTTTTTGGTGACCATGTGGAGTGGACTGGACCAAGGACTTTTGGATGGACGACATATACCTTGTTCAATCAAAAAATTGATTTCCTTTTTGGCAGTGGCTAGTTTTTCTCCAGATAAGCGTCGTGGTCGGTCAGAAACAGGTGTTCCATGTGTTTCGATGTGATGTTGTACATCATGCTTCTTTGAAGATCTTATTGATGGTTTTGTGACTTCTACAAACTCCTGCAAAAGGTCACTGAACTTTGAAATACCCTGCACAGTGGAAACGGATGTTTGATTCGCCTGTGCTAGGCTCGCGGGGGTTGACAATCCTGTGATCGAGTCAATTAGGCGTTTGTTTTTGAGATCAATAAGAAGCTGGAATTCGGCTAAAAAGTCTGCTCCAATTATAGCTGTGTGTACATCTGCGATGATGAATGGCCAGGTGAAGTTGCGTCTGAGATCCAAGTCCAGTCTAGTGATATGTCTGCCATAGGTGTTGATGACAGTCTGATTTGCTGCATATAGTGTTAGATCCGCTTGAGTGGTTTTCTGCTTAACCTGCGTGCGAGGTATGACTGAAACCACAGATCCAGAATCGATGAGGTATCTGATGTTGGAAGTACGATCGGTGACGTGCAAGCGCTGCTCGCGTAGAGCTGCTGACAGAACTGGTGAATCGCTGCTGCTGTCCTGGCTGCCGCTGACCAGCGCGTCAGGCGGCAGCTCCTCTAGTTTAACGACGTAGAGCGTGCGCAGGGAGGTCGGCAGTTGTTTGCTTTGTCGCCAAAGCGCTTGTGGTAGAAACAAAGATTGTCCGGTGCTTCTGAGGTCTGTTGACCAGAAACGTCCGATGGTCTAGAGCCACGAGATGTACTGCGTGATCGGGCGCGTGATTGGATGCGCTTGACTTCCTTTTTTAATGCCGTGACATCTTGAATGAGCGAACGTAAGTTGTCAGAAAGCTCCTTCAAGGGATCTGCAGAAGAGGCTGCGCAAATATTTGCAGGGGAAGCAAGAGTCGGAGTTGCGCCGATGGCAAACGAGGCGTTCGTGTTCATGGCTTCCAGCATTTTGTCTGCGATCTTTGCTAGCTTGTCCAAGTCTGTTTCCTCCCATACGGTGAGTAGCGGACGGATTGAGGCTGGCATTTCAGCGAGGAATAGTGTGTGAATGATGTTTTCACTGCCAGGATCCGGAGCCAAGCGTCGCATGTTTGACAAGATCTCCGAGGGCTTTAATCCAGTGGCACCTCCTCCTTGAAGTAATCTTCGCAGTTTTGATTCGGGCGACTCAGCGAACTTCTGCATCAAACGAGTTTTGATCGCTGCGTATTTGTTCTCTACCGGTGGACGAGTGACCAAATCCTCCACAACTAAGACCACATCTTCTTCCAAATGGAGTGTCACCAAGTCGAACTTGTCGGTGTCGTCGAGAATGTGGTGTAAGCGAAATGATCGCCCCACTTGAGCAAACCACATGTGCGGGTTGCTGTGTGTGAATTTGGGCAAATGCACGGTAACACGTGTGTGCGTGCGTGGCGACTCATCTCTGTCCGCAGGAACGTTTGTCCGAAGTGCCTCGAGTTGTTGTTGTAACTCTCGAATTTGATCGGAGAGATCTGGATTTGAGTCCGGCATGGCACTTGAAAAGTCCTCTTGATTGGTTTCGTCGTTGAAGTCAAGGCGTCTTCTCTGGAAATTTCGCAAATTGTAACGGCTACTGCGCATTTACTTGGGTCCACGTGTTTGCTCAAGTGTGCGTGAATTTCACAATTATGCAGAAAATTGCTTTCAGTGAACACGTTTGGATTTTTGCACAATTGAAACTAGTCGGGGTCACCACTATGGCGATGAGTGTTTCGCCATTAAGTTTATTTAAGTATATGTATTGAATGTATGTAGTATTAAGTTACATTGAAAGGCACAGAAAATGAGACGCGCGATTTGCATGTGCAAGTTCGAATTAATCACGCTTTATCTTAAGTGTTGCCGTATCGCTTATATCTGGTATTATTTTGGGTTGCCAGATGTAGGTGACGCTACCGATATAATCAGTGCCGCCACAAGCGCAACGCGCGAGCGCCATCTGTCGGTAATAACTTAAATGCATGTGCATATGTGTATGTGTACATACATAGCAACGTAGGTCGAAGGGTATCCCACTGTCGCGTGCAGCGCGACTGTGGCTTTTTTATATTTTTCCTCTTTTCATTCACTCATTTGTTCAACTATTTTTTGGGCCACTGCATGAGTTGCTTTGGTATTATATTTGTGTAGCTGTGTGTGTAGCCAAGTCTGTTGCCTGATCTTGTCTTCTGGTTTTTGGCTTCTTGTCAACTCATTTGTCTTTGACTTGTATTTATACCTTGAAGAAACTCATTTTTAGAAGTTCCTGTGAATGAACAATACAATAAGGTAACATAAACAGCTGAAAATATAAACAAATCCGAAAAGAAAAGCGATTACTACTTTTAACAATAAAATTACAATTAAAACCTAATTTAGGTTTTTTCGCAACAAGGTTTTGACCAAGGTTTTTGAATTCTCATTTTTCAAACCACTTACCTCGAGCTTATGTTTTATACATTTAGACAGCTAAAAAAAATTGCATTTTTAGGGCATAAGCATTAAGCGATGGCCAATTTGTAGCAACCAGAACGCAAATGTCGGTAAACGCAATCAATAATTAGGTTAGAGTGGCAAAAATAAAAAGTACTAGGTATTTAATCATTCAGCATATATCAACTTGGACCGATAACGCATCTTGGCTTACTAAGTTATTTGTCGTTTAGGACCTTGCTGTCGTCCGCTTTTTATGCATTATATATATCTATTAGGCTATAGTAAATATTAGGCGAACTTATGTTTAAATTGTTAAGGTGTTTTAGCCAACTTTAGCCGCTGCTCACGTTTAACGAATTCCCGACATCCTGTCTACTTGGTCATACTTGCTAACATTAAACTTTCATCCAGACATTTCTAGTCTGATTTTTCTTCTTATAGCCAAATAGGTGCTATACCGTTAATACTATGGAACCACGATTAGCTACAGCATTCCATGTCTATACTATACTAACATCCCGATATTATTCGAAAGCATTAAGACAACATAAAAGATGTAGACTACTAAGTTCATAACGAATTCTACAATACTCTAACAGTAAAGGCAAGACAAACAAACATCATAAGTCTCAAAAATTACAATAACACGATTTATACACATGTATTTATTGAAAAGGCTCAACAAACCTAAATGTGTGCAAATGTATGTAACAGGCAGAAGGAAGCGTGGGAGACCCCATAAAGTATATAGATTCTTGCTCAGGATCACTAGCCGAGTTGATTCAGCCATGTCTGTCTGTCTGTCCGTCTGTCTGTGTGAACGCACAGATCTCAGGTATTATAAAAGCTAGAGTTACCAAATTTTGCAGGAAGACTCCTGTGTACTATAAGCTGATCAAGTTTATTTCAAATGTTAGGTGCCACGCCCACCGCCCCCGAAAATAAATAATTTAATTTTTGAACTCAATTTGTAAGCGCTGTATACAAGATACAACTTTCAGACTTTAACATATACTAAGCTCATTAAAATATCTACGTATTCTCGAAATTTCAATCCGATCGGACAATAAGCACAGAAGTTATTTAAGAAAGTATGTGCATAAAACCAAGTGCTTGTATCAGCTAACAAGGAAGGCGGGCGAGTGCAAAGCGCGAGGGCCATCTGTCGGCAATAATTTAAAAGCATGCGCAATTGTATATGTGTATGAATTTAACAAATTAAACTACACCGGAACATAGTTCGAAGGGTATCCCACTGTCGCGTGCAGCGCGGTGCGGTGGTTTTTTTCTATTTTTTTTATTATTATGCAAAGTGTTTAAGGAACATTGTTTTGTTCGACATTCATATAGTATAGATTATAATTACAACAAGAAGCTATTCAAGCTATCATTCTCTATAGTTCCAAGCAGCGCTGTCTGTACGCTGCTGCAAATCGTTGACGTCGACATAGGAGCTTTCATAGCGCATTGCTGCAGTTAATAGAAAATTGTATTGGATGAGTGCATATGTTCTTGCCCGATTCCGCTAGGCGCTATTCGAATCATTTGGAATAGCGATCGTTAAAGAATTGTTTACATATTATACATATATCGTTGGAAAGGTGACAATACCAATGACCGTTGTTTAGTGAAAAAACGCATTGAAGATGGACAACGAAATAGAGCATATTGGTCATATTATGTTATTTGAATTTTGCAAAGGAAAAACTGTGAGCGCTGCAATTCAAGATATTTGCGAAGTTTATTAGGACCGTGCACCAGCACTCCACACAGTAAAGAAATGGTTCGCAAATTTTCGTTCTGGTTCGTTTGTCATGTTAATCGAAAATTGGTATAGCGGTAAATTTAGTTGCAATGCCTTGAAAACTCGGCCGATAGGTTGCATGGCAGCTAGTTGTACAATCTGATCCGGATCGTTCCCACCCTTTGCAAGGGTATACAAATATGTATTCTTGAGTTTAATGTATAATTTTAAGCTTTAATCGATCATTATATTTTCAAATTAAACAAATTAATTTAAGCTACATTATCAATAATATAAGCTAATTCATCGACAATACAAACAAGAAATTGATTCAAGCTCTCAAAGCTATCGAAATCTATTACAAACCCGCAAAAATCGTAGGCAATCTGAACTTGTCATTGTCATTTTTCAACATAATTAAGAAGCAGAAAAAGCAAATTCGCATGCTCGAGGGTTAAGCCAACGTGATGTTGGCCGCAGTCAAAAAGCGGGAGTAACAAAAATCCATCAGGTTTCGGGCGTTGGGTGCCTTGCATAACAGTGCTTTGCGAGAAGTTGGAGACGGAAATCGCCGGACGAACAACATGTCGCACATTTAACGGAAATATTGAGCTGCCACGGTGGAAATGGTGAGAGCATAAACCCTGTGGTTGCCTTTTATCGACAGCAGATGGGAAAGAGGGGGTGGCGGGTGCCATGACATGCCGAGTCGCTGTGGCGACGTGCAAAAACACTTGCCATGGTTGCCTCGCTGACATTTGAGCGACATTCAAACGTAACGGAAATGAATTTTATGCGGAGGTGCCAAAGAGCACAGCACTAATAAAAATTGACTACAGTTCGGCATAAACAGCACCTCACACACAGAGGCACAGCCATGCATACATGTATACACGTATGCAGATACGTACATGTGTACATGCATAGATTTGTATGTATTTGTAACATACATGCATGTTACTGTTAGCTAGCCAAGGAGGGCAACAAATTTGTGTGCATTATTTACGCGTAGCTGGCATTTTATGCTAATAAATTACCAATATGCACGAAGGCAAAACTTTTGTTGCATGCAGAGCAGCGCAGGTGGGGCTGGCCAGGAGCTGTGCGAAACTGACAAACTGCACAAACACACACCAACGCACGCACACGAACGCATTTATTATTTTTGATATTTTTTGCGAAAAAAGAAAGCTCCAAAAATCGAACTATGAAAAGAGTCACAGACATGACACACAACCAGCAGCAACAGCAGCAGCTACAACAACAACAACGGCAGCAGCAATTGCAAAAACAACAACCACAGCTGTGTGGGAATCAGCTTGCTGCATATGTATTTATATGTAAGTTTGTGTGTATGTGTGTGTGGTTGTGCATTGGCTGACGCCAAAGAAATTTGGCGTCAGTTTTATGCGCAAGCAGCTCGTACAAAAAAGGTAAACTGTGTGGGGTAGGTGGTGGCTGGCGGGCGGGGCATTGCTGCAGCAATGGCAAACAAAAATCCGGAAAAAATAGCAAATCGTATAAAAATAGCTGTAGCATACGCGCATACCCATACCCTCGCACACATACACTCTCACACTGACGCCCGCTCGGAAAGACAGAGATCAAACCAAATTGTGGCCAGTACAAAAGCTGCGAATGGCAACAGCGGCTAATGCGGCATTTGGCAGACGGGCTCAAACGGGACTCGAACCAATGGTACGCTAATGGCCCCAACGCTAATTGCAGCCAAACTTGGCTAAAGATCACAATTGAAAAACTGTTGAATGCGACTGTGACCGTAAAAAAGTATCAAAGAGAGGTTTGGACTGGTAAATATCTTGCTATATAAAACTTTTGGCTGTACTAAAGAATACGTATGCTTTCCTTGAAAATATATATATACTTTAGAAAATCATTTTCTATATCAAGCTCTTATTTATGCACAAAAAAAATTACATATTTACATAAAAATGTCATCTCTGAGAGCTCTACAATGCCGTTCAATCCTTCGCTCAATGCCATTCTCATACAATTTATTCAAACAATTTTTAAAATGTTTTTCGCAAGTATGCATTATTGTATATAAATCGGAACTAACCGGATCGCACATATATAGAAAATACGTATCGATACTAAACTTAGTATATCAAACGACATCGATGTGCCAGTTTTTACTACCAAAAAATGTTATTTAACGTACTCAATATCTAATGTATACCGTTCTCATTTCTAAATGCAATGATGTTGGTGTATTTTCCATTGTCACCTTCTCATTCTGCTGTAAATGTATGTATTTAATACATATAACTGAAATTGAAAGTGTTAACTTGTCCGCCTAAATCTGATAATACTATTTATAATAAAAGCAATTGATTTGAAAGCAGTGTTGCAAAAAAACATTTCTGACGGCTAGTGCTTTCTCACTTTTGCACACTATTATAATAGCTGAGATCTGTTTGCACACTAGTCAGTCTGACACCAGGACAGACAGTCAAACATGGCTCAATCGACCCGACAAGTAATACTGATTAAGAATATATTTACTTTCTGCCACGCCTCCTTCTGCCTGTTACATACATTTGCACAAAGTAAGTACACCCTTATCTGATCATCTTCAATGATCGAAGGGAATAGGGAATTTGAGTTGAACATTTTATATGTACACTTATGGTCAAAGCGATAAGTAATAATATACCTGTCAAGGGCCAAAATATGTATAAATTGCGTTCCTGGAGATCATATAGTCAGGGCTGTAGCGACGGTCTCGAGAGCCCTTGTGCAAAACTTTTCGAAAAACCTAATACTAATTCCATCTTACTTTTTTCTTGATTACTGGAAAAGTGAATAATTCAATAAATATTCAATCAATAATTTGTAAGAAATCTTTATTTAAACTCCTCTTATTCTCCGAAATTTTCCATTAGGTCTGGACTCGACGTAACCTCAAAAAACCGAAGAACCTTTGAATATCTTCCAAAAGACATATAACCCTGATCTGGGCATGCGACATATGTCTAAATATGTATTTTGACCTTCCCGCATGGGTATAAAACCTTCGGCATGCCGGTAGCCTTTCTGCCATGTTTTTCAATTGAACCAACACTTATTTTTGCACTCTACTTTTCTGTGTTCTATCTATTTATTCTAGCAAAAAACTAAAGGTGATTAAGAAAATACATTTTGGTATTTAAAAAAAATCGTATTCCGCAAAACGATTTAAGTCAATTCAATTATTGTCCTTATATTCTGCTTCCGTCCCAATCCCAACGTACCCCCCTTCCCCCAGTACTCCCCTCCACACCACGCAATGGCGGGCGTCACGCACACAGAATGCTTGTGGAATTGTATCAAATTCTTACAGCTGCCTGACTGCACACATACACACTCACACACACACACACACACACACACACAGAAGGTATGCGAGGAAGAAAACTGGGAAATGCAAGAGTTTTTCACGTTCGATTCAAGTAGCTATCATATATCTCTCTATATGCATGTACATTTATGTGCATATGTACACTATATACGATAAGTACGTATGAGTATAAGCATTTTTGGCTGGCAGGTAAATATGGCTGTCGTGGCAAAGATAAGGCTAACGCCGCTCAACTTTTGCCTTTTTTGAAAAACAGAGAAGGGGACTAGAGGCGTGAGTATGTCAATGCCGTACATGTGCATCTGTGTGTGTGCGTGTGTGTGTGTAACTACAGTCATGCATTTGATATTTTTGCAAAAGACATGTAGACAAGCAGCGCACACAAACAAAATCCAATGCAAATATTATTGAAAACGCAAAATTTCAAGGTAAACACAGCTGCATCTCGATATGGAGATGGAGCTGAAGCAAAAGCCGGCACTAGCACTGGCGTCACCTTTGTTTGTCTACACTGACAAACGAAGCGATTTTCCTTACAAATGACAAATTTTCAGTTGGCTTTAACACGATGCCGTCTACATGGCAATTTTTCTTCTCGGCACTATCACGCCTCTGGCATCGCATCTTCAGCAATTAAACCGACTCCTCTTTATGCGCCTCGTGCTGTGCGCACACTAGTAATTTACAGAGTGTCGCAGCACACTCCCATAATTTCGGACTGTTAGCAACAGTTTGCTCCGACCAGAGTCAGGAAATAGTAGATACTTATGGGCTGGCACCCAAGAACATGCAACGCTAGCGGAAACTAGAATGGCCCAAAGAAAAACTGGGTGATCTGATGAATTTATTGGCTGCACAAGGCTGAAAATATAAAAATGCAAGTCAGCGCCAAGCAGAAGGCGACCAAACAAGTGAGAAAGCTAGAGTCGAGTGTTCGTGACCCCGTATTAATCTGATCATCAAAGTTATGACTTTATATCTTGAATAAATTCTATGTTTATCAAAACAACAAACAGCAACAAAATTTAAAGAAATCATGAAATTGGACTTGATCTAAAATATAAATACATATATGCAAATCTACTTCTGAAATTACATAAATACTTCTCCGCTTATTACTCTAAAAACCTTCTACAGGATGTACAGTACAAAATATGTTATTATAGGATGGTATAGGAACGATCGGAGGATTTAAAAACCTGCAAGGGTATAGTGTTTTCGGAAAATTCTACCTCTGTCTATTAAACCAATTAATATACGCATGAATATTATTATACCCACGCAGGGGTATTTAAAAAATTGTCGACGTCAACGGCTCACAACGGCGACAGTCGGATACCCTTCGACCTATTTTAGCATAGAGTATCTTACTGTATACCCTCTACCCGACTATAGTTAGTTCTTTCTTTGGGATTTGATATCAGGGGCTTAACCCCCCCCCCTCCCCATTAACTTAAAACTTACACTTCCTTAAATAACTTCTGTCAAGGGCGTGGGCCGGGCCGGGCCCCGGGCCTCGACAATTTTAGGCCCGGGGCCTAAAACCAGCTACCGGGCCTTTTACCGAAAGGTCCGGCGTGCTTGAAAGCAAAAAATATAATGATGTGGCAACGTCACAAGGTTCCCGTCGAAAAACAAGAAATATTATTTAGATTCGATGAAAAAAGAATTGATCGAAGCATATTTTAGAGTTTATTATCATTATTTGAAAAAGGGAGTCTCCCAGCAGAGAACTGGCAAGGCACTGCGACCAGGATGGTCTTTTGTACCTATAATGCTCTCCCTATCTTGACAAAAGCTGTTCTGCTTCCCTGATGACAGGTCTTTCGTCGAGGAACGGACAATGTGCAGATGTTTCCTCCCAATCCATACCAAGGCTGGACAATCACACAGGATGTGTTTGGTGCTTTCGTCGTCCTCTTTGCAGAGCCTGCACTCTGCATCCGAGGACAGACGTAATTTCGTAAGGTGATAGTTTACCAAGTGGTGGCCACTAAGATAGCCAACAAGGAGGTAGAGATCTCTTCTAGAAAGTAAATTTGTTCTTCGGTTAACCGAGGGATTCGTGAGCTCTCTAGCCTGCCTCATCCCTGGTTGGAAGAACCAATAGCTTCCAGTCAACCTATCAGCCCAGGTTTTCACAAGGGATGAGATAGTTGACCACCCCACGCCGCAGAAGGGTTCGGGGCCATGCAGAGGCGCTGATGAGCCCGCCCTCGTTGCCCTGGAAGCCGGAGTGTCCAGGTACCCATAGGAAGGTAACTTTGTTTCTTTTGGACAGCCTCTGGAGGCAGTTCCAACAGTCAGCCACCATACGCGAACCTACTCTTTTTGAGGAGTGGGCTAGAATGCCAGCTTGGCTGCCCAAGAAGTAGATATTCGCTCCTCTGATCCCCTTCTCAAGGGTAAGACGGCAGCAGAACTTGATGACATGAACCTCGGATTGAAAAACTGTGGGCCATTTGCCCATAACAATCGAGGTTTTGGAGTTGGGACCTGTGGCGAATCTAGAATATGCCATGAGGGGGGGCTTGGAAGTTTTCCATAAATCGATGTTTGCAAGAAAAATGAAAATCAGTACCACTTTATTCTGTTTTTTAGAAGCAGTGCTAATTTTTAATTAAACAATATTTTTTTTTATTTAAATACTATATTACAGTACCATTTTTTCGCTCGTTCATTCTTCAAATGACCAATCCAACGTTGCAAGTCGCCGAGGTTTAAGTTTAGCGAAAAGATCCACAACTTCATCATTGGAGATTTTCACATCTTTATGTGTGTATCCCATGTCGATTTAAGTCGATTTTCAGACATGTTGAGTCTTAGGAATGTTTTCAGTCTTTTGAGCGCTAAAAAAGAACGCTCTGCAGTTGCTGAAGTCACTGCTATTGTTGCAAATAATTGAAGCAGTGTCGCAACATTCGGAAAAAACGATCGGTAATTATTTGCCTCTATGCTTTTCAAAGCATTAATCGCTGTTTGTGCTTGTAGAAATGAAGATGTCTTGCAGTGAATGACTTGGCCGGTAATATCGATAATTTCATTCTGTACTGTTTTGCTAATCAGAGTACAATTTCGCGGTGCCGTTTCCAAATGATGCTTTAAATTTGGTCTCCAGAACTCAATCAGAATGCTATTAGTGACCGAAAAATACCTTCTTTACCAGAAGAGGCATTTTCTCTTTTTTTTTCCTTGGCTTATGGGAGGCTACAGTCCCCATAGCCCTCCCCCCTTGATCCGCCACTGGTTGGGACCATAAATACCAGCTACAACCCCTGATCAGTCTTTGACCCGTCGGTATGCCAGGGTATGCAGTGAGGGTCACTTATGGGGCTGCCAGCATCCGAATCCCTCCGGTCCGGGATGGGGGGTTCTGATATTTTAGAGTTAGTTGACCTTTTTTGATTATTTTCAATGGTCAGAGCATATAATTATACTGTTATAATTACCAAAAGAGCGGAACATCAAGTAATATCCTTAAGTAACTGTTTAATTTGTGTTCTGTGCACAATGCTATATTTTTTTGTGCAAAATACTGATACTACAAACATAAAAACACAACATACGTACATATATTAAAGCTAACTCTTCAAAATTGTTTTCCTTATATTATATTTAAAGTTTCTATTATTGGTTTGAAATGTGAAATATACTCACCCAACAACTCTAAAAGGCATCTGCACAAAGTGAAATCAAATAAAATACATTAAAGTAAAAACAACTTAAAACAAAACAATTGTTTTTCTATGACAAAAGGTCTTGAGCGAAACAAAGTTTGCTTTTACAGAGAAACCCTTAAGTAAGCCAAGGGTTAAGCCCACTGTTCCTGCTGTTTCTGCTGTTGTTATTATTTCTGCTGTTGTTATTATTACTTTTGAGGTGACCAAGAGCGGGTGCTTAGCAGGCGCTAAAATGAGAATGGCGAATGACGTGAAGTGCAAACATTTAATTGCTAACAGGCCAACGCCGACGGCGAGACAATTGGCGCCTGTGTGCATTGCATTACACATTAAAATAATAACACATGAGATGGGGATAACTGGAGGAGGGGGCGACTGTGACTTCATAAGCATTTTGTGGGTCATAATTATAAGAACGACGACGATGTCAATGGAGTTACTGCAATTAGCCTCGAATATGATGTGCTAATAACATTTAAAGTAATTTAGTTTTCAGTTCATAAACAACATAATATATTATATGTTTGTACATTCGTCAATAAAGCTTTAGCACATAATTGTCCGATTATCATAAAATATAAAAAAACATATTTACGTATACTAAACATTTAATTGGCATGGATGAGGTGAGTTATTTCAAAAGCTCTCATTTCGGGAGATAGGTTTTTTTACAGCTACATGTATGTTATAGTAATCCGATATGACTAGTATATTATATTGATTAAATTAACATCAGTTACACTAAGACATATTTACTTTGGCTTTAATATTCAACAAAAAAATAAAAATCGGCCTTTAATTTTTTGGCAGCAGTGCGGTCCCATCTAGCTGGTTTCTGCTAAACATGTTTATATCGTGCAGCAATAAGAACATGGGTTCCAATATATAATATGTAAGCTCTGAAACTTCATATATTGAAGATGTAATCGTAATTGGGTAATTTAAGTCAAGAAATATTTTAAAATTAATAATTTTGTGGGCTTTGACAACAATTTAATGTGATCATATCTACAAAAATCTTTAATTTGAGAGAAAAAATATAGGACAGATTTCCTGAAAGTAGACAGAAAAATAATAATAGGCAGATCTGTCAGAAAAAAAGATTCCTGGCAGAACTGATGTACATATGTACATAGACGTACATAGCATATGTATGCTAAATATGTAGATTCGCAGAAAGGGGTGTTTATATAGAGCTAAATTAATCAAAAACACGTTTGATATAAGTTTAGCTTGAAAACCGCAGTGGGAAGATATGCAAAATGTTTAAGATCCCCCGTTTGTACACCAGCTGACAATACAGTCGAACATTGCAACATTCACTCACATTTATTCAAATCACACATTCTCATAGCTATACAATTTTTGACCAGTTTTAGTAAAATAAATGCCCTTTTACACACATAGATATAGGACTCCAAAAAAAATTACACCATTACGTTTATTTTAAGTACATTTTTAAATTTTTTGTTTATCACAATTTTAATAAAGCAGAAGTACTAAATCAAGAGCTTCTGTTAACTGTTTACAGCTGTCTGTAAGCAACATAAATGCAACTCTCTTAGGCGCAATACACTTTAAAGTTAACATCTCCTTGTAACGCTCCTACAGATATCCTAGTAATGTGTGTTAACAGAATTAAAATGCAAGTAACGGTTGAACTTTCTCTGTTCCTTTACAGCTGCAGGTGAATTTTACAGTTTTCTAGCAGAAAACTTTTTTATTATTAGGACGGCAGGGGAAAGTCTGTGTTTTCCAGAGAAAGCTCTGGGGGATTCTCTTAATCTGCTAACAGCACACTCCTCTATTAACATACCCGCAGGGGAAAGTCTGTTATTTCCAGAAAAAAGCTCTCTTAATCTGCTAAAGGCATTCGTTAGACGGCTGCTTTTACCGTGAGCTGGTAAGCAATAACAGTACCAAGTGGTTATTAAGTTAAGAGTTGTTAAGTTAAAAGCTTGTATTAACTGCTTACAGCTGCCTGTAAGCAAAATGACTGCTACTCTCTTAAGTTAACTATAATGTACGGTTACTGCTAAGTACTTGATACGTGCTCAATAATATGTGAAGAGAATTTAAACTCAAGTAACAGTAGAGCTTTCACAGTAGCTTTATTTTTAATTCTGTTGCTGCTACAGTTTTCTAACAGCACAATCTTCCATTAACATGGCCACAGGGCGATTTCTCTTAATCTGCTAACAGAATTAGCTAATAAGCTAAACTTTGAACGTGGCCTGGTAAGCATTAACAGAATATTATCCAGGCTTAAGCGTAACTTTTAACTTTCGATATTAGACATTTCACAATGATCTAACAGATATTTTTTACCTTTTTAAGCAAAGTAAATACATTTTGTGATTTTTACTGACAAATATTTAGCACATCAATTAATTACAATTTTATTAAATCACAAATTTTAAAATTTTCAGTTTCTATTTTGTGTTTGTAGCAGCATGTCAGCAACATGTCAACACCTCTCTTAAGTGAACTATCACATACTGTATGGTTACTGCTACTAGCCGCTTAATAGTATGTTAACAAAATTTAAGTAACAGTAGAGTTTACACATTAGCGTTATAGTTTCTTCGATTAACATAGCTGTTGGGGAAAGTCTGTGATTTCCAGACAAAACTCTGTTGATTTCTCTTAATCTGCTAACAGCATTCGCTAAACTACAGCATTTAACGGGACTGGTAAGCACTAACAGTATGTTTAACAGGCTTAAGCGTAGCTATTAAAATTTACTTATTTTAAAGATATTCGGACGAGATCTAAAGAATATTTATTTTACAATAATTAATTTAGTGACAAATAACATATTTAACAATAGCATATTCCAAGTATGTACAATTAACTATCCTTGTTTGAGTGTAATCACAACCCTGTTATATCTGTACATATTGACATCTTAATATGAACAATTAAAGAGCGCCTTTGACTTTAGATAGCGCCTATAAGATAGCCAGCGATAAGTTGCTTTACGCTCTTATCCCCAGCAGATTGTTGTTTAATTATGAAGCTAGCTAAGTGCTGCAAGATTACAAGTTTACGCATTAAATATTAAAACATAACATTTAATAAAACGCACTTGATTCTTGGGCAACTTACCCCAAAATATTTTAGACTAGGCGTGACGAGTTGCAAGCAGCTTCGTGCCACCAATTTAATTAATCTGCACAGAGTATGCAACGTTGCAAAAGTTTGCCAGACAAACACACACACGCACACAAACACACACATGATGCACACGCGAACAAGCGTACACATGCTTGACACAGAAAGTGTGTGGGCAGTGGGAAAGAGAGATTGAAGGAGAGTGCGAGTGTGTGAGTGTGTGAATGGGCGCCTAAGAGCAGACAACAGCAGCAAAAGGCAGAGCAGAAGCAGCAATAAGATTACTTAATTGATTTAAATTTGCTTGTCTAGTGGGACACAGAGAGTGGGCGAGAGCGGGGAGGATACTTCAGGGGCGTGGCTGCTTGATGATGTTGCACAGCGCCGCATGCGATAATGAAGTTGTTGACAAGCTCTTGGGCGAAAGAAACTGCAAACAACAACAAATAATAACAACTGCACACACACACATACGCACACAAAGAAAGTGCGCGAAGGCGGAGAGAATGAGACAGAGAAGTGCAAGTAATTGAAAAGCAGCTAAAGCAACTGCTGCAACAACAAAAACAACAACCGCAACAGCAGAAGCAGCACAGCCACATATAGAAACTGAGGCAGCCTCAAGTAGATGATGGTTGTTGCAGCTGCAACAGCTTCAAGTGGCCCAGGCGGGCGGTACCACAAAGTGAAATGAAGGCATTTTGCCCCGGCAACGTGTCGTATGCGATGTGCCCAGCATTTGCTATAATTATATATATATTTAATGGTGTTACCTCCCCAAGAATGCCATGCCTCAGTTATTCAATGTAACAGCTCCGTAGATCCGCCACCAAAGACGAACAGCAGGCGAATGTGCCCGTAAATATCTGACAGCTAATCCAGGCTCCAACCAATGCCCATAATAACAAACACGAAAGCTACAGTCGAGAGTGCTCAACTGTGATATACCCGCTACCCACCTGTCCAAAACAATATCTTAAATATATAGCTTCTATATGACTACTTTTGGGAGAAGGTGTGTGAGCAGCTTCGAAATAAAAATTTCTAAAAAAAACTTCCATGTTAATAATTTGATCGCAACAGAATTTTAAGAAATCAATTGGACGTTAATTGTGTTGTGTTACGATTGGCATTCGGTTTTCATCGTTAAGGGGGCGGAAGGGGTCAAAATCTAAAATAAACTTGATCTGCGAGCAGAATTTAGACAATTCGTAATATTATTTTGATAGTCCTAGGTTTCATAGTCTTCGAGATATAGATTTTTATACGCACAGACAGATGGACATGGTTATATCGACTAGGCTGTTGACGCTGATTTAGAATATATAATTTGTGGGGTGTGTCACGCCATCTTCTGCCGGTTGCATATATTTTGCCACAAAGTTTTAATACCCTTCTTCCCGAGTATAAATATATTATTGACCGCAATTAATTCTCTTATGCGACTGACAGTAAGATACCATTCGTCCAATTTCGGAAGAACATTATAATTTAAAATTCAGCATATGTTGCTTTCTCGCTCCCACTCATACACATGGCTCACACAACGTAATTCTTTTCATAAATTACTTCTGTGTTTCTTATCCAATCGGATTTTTTTAATTTGATAAATATTTGGATATATAATTCAACTATGTAGTATATAGTATGTGGCATCCAATGTTTGAATAAAACATTAACTATAGTATACAGCAATTATCATACCCCAGCTTTTTTAATTGCTGAGATCAGCGCGTTCCTGTCTTCATACATTTGCCAGTTACATACTTAAGTACATTTGCCTAAAGTTAGTATACAAATTTGGCAGGAAGCGTACGTAATGGGATTTTTCACATATGATAAATAGCGTGAACAGTTAACAATAAACAATCCCAATTCTCCACTTAAATTTAAATCCGATCGAACATGAAACACTGAAGTTATTAAGGAAAGCATAAAACAAACAGCTTGTGTCAGCTAACAAACAAGGGGCCAGTGATGAAAGTATTTACATACATATGTAACATACATATGTAACATACATATGTAACATACATATGTAACATACATATGTAACATACATATGTATATGTGTATGAATTTAATTTTTTAGAACAGTTTATATACTAATCTGTGCATTTCTAATTCTTATTAATAGCGAACAACATGAACATTCTGCACCTGCGCTAGAATCGAAAAATCCTGAAAGGGAATTTCCAACATCAGGAAATTAGTCGTAGCTAAGGGAGTCGAACAGCTACATGTGTAATATGTACGAGTAAAATAGGTGGCACTATTGATATAGTCGAGGGAATCCAAAAAACACTATCAAAAAAATTGATGAACGCCACTATCGAGTTTTCTCATGCTCTATTATACACATGCTTTTTATTGCAATAAATATATGTATGTATGTATCTATTTCGGAACGAGCCGGACGAGACCGATGTAAAAAGTTCACCATGCCGGAGGTAACCTTTATTTCTCGTTAGTTATCTCTTTTCGATGGTTGGCAACGCTGTCTACTGGAGCTACGCTGCGTCACACGTCAGTCGGTTGCACGCTCGTTAGCATTAGCTGACCGACAACAACTACAACAAGGTGTCGCGTCCGTCCCTTCGTCTGTCAGGCAATAAGCTTAGTCATGCTGCTTCTCTGTCCATCCCCTCGCCCCTTCCAATGTATGTGACCTGCATGCGCTGCGTTGAGCGTCAAACTTTTGACTTCAATTTGCCCAGTAACAAATTTCGCAACAATAAAAAAAAAAAAACGCAAAACGAAACGCAGAGGCAGACATAAAATAGACTGTGGCAAAGACTTGGCCACATTTTGTGGCACGTGCTGTGCTCTGCTGTGCCGGGCAACGCGCCGGACCATACGCTCCGCTGTGTGTCTGCAATCATCCAACTGCAGCAACAGCAGCAGAATGATTAATACAGACCAAATGCCCAAAGAACTAGAAATTCATATGTAGATAAAATAGAAATGGTTTTTTAAGGAGCCTACGGTCAAATAGATGTACGTGTAGATTGCTTAATATCAATATGTAAAGTTCTATTAAGAAGTTCTTCGATAGTTTAAAGAATCCATTAAATGAGTGCAGAAGTTTGAAGATATTCTAGATGTACGAGATGTACCATGTCAGAAAAGTCTGAATATATTTAATTGAATGTTCAATAGATTCCAGAATGCCTCGAAACTTTGAAAAATGTTGACATGAATAACTTCTGTGTTTATTGTTAGATCGGATTGAATTGAACATGGAGTTTCTTTAATGCGTCGCTAGCAAATCGCAACGATGGGCATTGCACCAAACAATTGGAATTAACTTAATGTGTTTAAGGCATATACATAACATTATAATGTTATATATATAAAATATTAATTTTGGACAAGAGTTTTCAATGCACCTTAGGAGACATCATCCCAGAGGAATCAAAATAGAATTGTCCGTCAGTTGCAATGAAAAACAGTCTCTCCGTTTTAGAGATATCTTGATAAAAGTGGTACAATGGGATCTACTAGGTGGAGTGAAAAGTAACCTCCTTGGAAATGAAAAAACCTATTTTTTAAGACCATGGATTTTAAAAAAATTCATGGTCTATTATGTTTGTCGGGACGAAAACATATATTCTGAATCAGTATTAGTAGCCGAGTCGATTGAGCCATGTCTGTCTGTCCGTCTGTCTGTCTGTCTGTCCGTATGAACACCTGGATCTCAGAAACTATAAGAACTAGAGTCATCAAATTTTGCAACAACATATGTATATATTGCAGTGTCTCAAAGTTTTTTTTTAACATTTGGACACGCCCCTTCTTCTCTGTAAATCAGTAATAACTATTTAAAAACTACAATATTAGCTCAACAACCAAAGTTATATATCTTACATGACAAATACATTGCCACGGGCGGTTCATTTTATCGGACTATTAATAAGTGAGATATGATACGAATTAAACTCACTTTGAACATACATATATACTTAAGCAGACCTAATTTACGCAAGCATACCGAAGTTCAAATCTAGCGTCAGACACACAGCATTTTAAACTTTTTATTTGCATTGTATGGTAACAGAATTGGTTCACAATGCAGCTTTGCCGATGGACCAAGTGAGGCAATGGCCGAGTGGTTAGAGTGGCGGACGGCAAATTAAAAGCAGTAAGAAAGGCAACAGTCGCGCGCACGCGACAGTGGGATACCCTTCGACCTATGTTCCTATATATGTACATGTCGGAAATAGGAGAGTCTTATCCATTTGTTAATGAGTCTTGTAAGTTTGGTGCACCAGCACAGCAAGTTCCGATCAATTTCACCAGTCAAACCTTACTGACATGATTTTCTTCCTTTACCCATCTTCCTCATATTCTATCATGTCTATACACAACACTGGCGTTCACTATATTGTCATCCCTCTCTAACACACTATTTATGACAACCAGATCGAACCTCACTCAGCTGCAGAGGCCGTCTGCGCCTCTGCTGCAGTGTTCGTCAGAATTTCACCACAATGCTACAATTTCATCAGAATGTGAAATCATAGAAACGATTCCCAACATTCCAGGAATCGCGCTCCGACATACACATATAAATATGCACATGCTTTGAAATTATTCTCGACAGGTGGCGGTCGCGCTTCGCACTCGCCTGCCTCCCGTGTTAACTGACACAAGCAATTAGAGTTATGCTCCTACTTTCTTGAATAACTTCTGCGTTTATGGTTCGATCCGATTAAAATTACGAGAATAAGTAGACATAACTATCAGCTTAGTATATGTTAAAGTTAGAAAGCTATATATATTTTTTACGACGCATACAAATCGAGTTTAAAAACTAAATTAGTGTTTTGCGGGGGCGGTGGGCGTGGCATCCAACATTTGAAATAAACTTGATCTGCGCCGAGTATATAGGAACCATCATTCCAAATTTGGTGTCTCTAGCGTTTATAATAGCTGAGATCTGTGTGTTCATCTGGTCAGACGGACATCCGGACAGACAGACGGACATGGCTCAATCGACTCGGCTAGTGATCCTGAGTAAGAATATATATACTTTATGGGGTCTCCCACGCCTCCTTCTGCCTGTTACATACATTTGCACAAAGTTAGTATACCCTTTTTGGACCATTTTCAATGGTCGAAGGGTCTAAAGACTGTGAGAGAATATGTGTGTTCAACTCCAGGTTGAGGCGGGTGCGAATTTTCATTTATTAATTATTTATTATTTTATTTTGTTTATTTATTTTATTCTAATAAACTAAAAGAAAAGTTACAGTCAAGCGGGCTGTGATATAGCCGCTACAAACAAATTAAATTATTTAATTAAATGTCAATAAAAATTGTTTTTCCTTTTTTTGTTTTCATACTATATTGTGCAATAAAATTATAATAGTTACAAATAATATTAACTATTTATAAATAAAGTTTACTATTTTTATTACATTTAGCACGCATCAAAAAGACGCGAGCCAAAAGTAAATAATGCGATTTCAATGCCGTCACTCTTTCCGTATTTTGCCTGTTACTCTTTCCGTATTTTGCCTGTTATGACTTTGCAAGTTCAATATGATTCTTATTGGATATTGTTATTTTGTTCTGCTCTCAATATTTTGCAATTAGAATGCTAGAACATAACAGCGATCATAAGTCTGTGGCGACGCAGCCTCATCGATATGAGCCCGATCTGGCAGCCCGGCACCAAATTATAGACGCTAAGTACACATAGACGCTAACACACACAGCAACTGAATTGTCCCGTTTATAATTTACGCGTCTAAAATAAACGCTTTAAGCTAATAATAAATAAGTGTGGTCCACTAGATCACTACATTGGTGACCCCGACAATTAAAACACGCGCATTCTTGAAATTATGGAGGAAATAATGCAACAAAATGCAACAGCAGCACGACAGTCGCCAGACTCTGGTGAAATTCTGCAAAACAACAGCAACAACACTGCTACAACTGAAGCTGTCGGAGGCTGCAAGCTGCCACCATTTTGGAAGCAAAACGTGCATTTGTGGTTTTTGCAAGTGGAAGCTCAATTCCAGTGTCACCGCATTCTATCGGATAATATGCGATATTATCACCTACTGAGTGCGCTGGACCCTGACAGCATGTCCGAAATAGCTGACGTTGTAGCAAATCCAGCAGAGACCAACAAATACGAGCAGTTGAAGGCATGCATCATAAAGCGCCTTACCATGTCTCCAGATCGTCAACTTCTAAGGGCGTTATCGGAATTGGACCTTGGAAATAAATTGCCTTCACAGCTACTGCGCGAAATGACCATGCTCGCAGGTGGGCGTGCTTCTAATGACGTGCTGCGTGTGCGCTGGCTGTCACTCCTCCCACAGCAAGTACAACGTGTACTTAAAGTCCTGGGCGCAGCCCCTATAGAGGAATTAACCGATCTCGCTGACAATCTAATGGAAGATGAAGCTGGATCATTTGTCATGGCGGCCTCACACTCAACAACATCAGGAGCACGCACACATCCTGTTCGTATAAGTGACGAGTTGGCTGAGTGCAAGCGCGAACTCGCTGTTCTTCAGTCCACCATGCAGAAAGTTCTCGATAAAATCACACCGAAAACTGAACACAAGAGCGATCAGCAGCAGCCATCGAATACCCCACCCAAGTGCTATTTTCACACCAGGTTCGGCTCTAAGGCGCGTCGCTGCAGCCAGCCCTGCTCGTGGACAGCACAACAGGGAAACTAAGTAAGCTATCAGTAGTTCAGGCGGCTAGTGATAGTATGAATACTGTTCGCCTCTCCAAGGAGTATAGACTCCACATTTACGATCGTTCCACCAACATAAAATTCTTAATTGATTCGGGTTCAGTAATATCACTACCGATTTCAATACTGAAGAAGAATAATCACAGGAAGGACGACTTTAAGCTATATGCTGCAAACACATCCGTCATAGACACTTATGGAACGATCGCATTAACATTCAACCTCAACCTAAAACGGAAGTTAACTGGACCTTCACTATCGCCAACGTGCAGTCAGCCATAATAGGGGCCGACTTCCTTACGCATAACGGATTATTGCTCGATCTAAAGCGCAGATGTCTTTACGATCCCACTTCATCGCTGGAAACAAAAGGGAAACTAACCCAAACAAGCCTGTTCAACGTCTCAACAGTTAGCACATTGAGTGGAAACACGCAACAATATGTTCATCACCAACCACTCACGTCAAAAACGCGGTATCTCACCACATTGATACAACAGGCGCTCCCGTCTTTGACAGGCCAAGACGGCTCACAGGAGAGAAGTTAGCTGCAGCTCGCAGGAATTTCGACATGCTACTCCACCATGGGGTTATTAGACCTTCAAATAGTCAATGGGCCAGCCCAATCCATCTTGTCCCTAAGAAAAACAACGGGTGGCGAACTACAGGGGACTATCGGAAACTCAACGCGCATACCACGCCGGACCGATACCCTGTGCCACATTGCGAAGACCTTCTCCAGCGACAACACGGACGAAGCGTTTTCTCCACAATCGACCTAGTGCGAGCGTACCACCAGATTCCTATTGCTCCGGAAGACATTCCTAAAACTGCCGTCACGACTCCATTCGGTTTATTCGAGTTCATCGGAATGCGGCCAGGTTTGCGAAATGCAGCACAAACCTTTCAACGCCATATGGACAATTTGCTCCGGGGCCTGCCGTTTGTTGGTTGCTACATCGATGACATTATCATCTACTCACACTCTCACGAAGAGCATCTCCAGCACGTAGCGACGGTATTCCAAATCCTGCAGGACAATCGACTAACCATAAACCCACAAAAATGTCAATTCGGCAAAGAAGAAGTTGTATTCTTGGGTTTTACGGTGAACTCAAAAGGTTTTACACCACCTGTCGAGCGCACGGAGGCTATAGAGAATTTCCAAAGCCAACAACAATCATGGAGTTGCAAAGATTCTTGGGAATGCTCAACTATTATCGGAGGTTGATTCCAGGTGCAGCAAAAACTCAAATCTCGCTCACGAAGTATTTGAAGGTGCTACCAAAAATGATAAATGCGAGATAGCATGGACCACAGAATCAACAAACGCTTTCAACAGCTGTAAACAAGGCATTGAAAATGCTGTCAGAGCAACATTTCTCTCTCCCTCAGTTAAGTTGCTGTTAAAGACTAACGCCTCTGACACAGCTATAGGAGCTGCCCTGGAGCAACTGGAAGACAACGTCTGGCGGCCAGTTTCATTTTTCTCACAGAAATTATCACCAGCCGAGAAAAACTACAGCACCTATGACCGTGAGCTTTTAGCAGTGTTTGCTGCCACTCTTTTCTTCAAACACATTTTAGAAGGCCGAGCTTTTGTCATTCAAACAGATCACAAGCCGCTTGTTTACGCTTTCGCACAAAAAGCATCAAAAGCCACTCCTCGTCAGCTGTGGCAATTTTCAACCGAGATTGTCCACACACCTGGAGCAGAGAACATCGTAGCAGACACACTGTCACGTATAAATGCCATTAGCATGCCCAGTGATCTCGATCCCCAGTCAATATTTGATGCTCAGCAAGCCGATAACGAAATTACGCAACTTGCACAAGATACATCGCTGGACCTCCAAACTCTGAACATTGAGCAATACCGCATCATGTGCGCATTTGATGCAATCCACAACCTGGCTCACCCAAGCTGTCGCACAACTGCGCGATTATTGAAACAGCGTTTTGTTTGGCCAGGCATGAATCGTGATGTCGTAATGTGGTGCCGACAATGTATACCGTGTCAGCGTGCCAAAATTCATCGACACACATCGCACACCTTTCGGACAGATTGATATCCCGGATCAGCGTTTCGATCACATCCACTTGGATCTCATAGAGCTGCCTCGAGTTAACGGCTTGCGTTACTGCCTCACAATCATCGACCGATTCAGCAGATGGCCACTGGCGGTCCCACTTTCGAACATGTCAGCAGAAACAGTTGCATCAGCCTTATATACGCAATGGATTTGTCTTTTCGGTACGCCTCTCAGCATCACTACAGACCAAGGTACCCAATTTGAATCTGCCCTGTTCACCGAGAGAGCAGAATTAATTGGAGCTAAGAGAATCCGCACAACTGCGTACCATCCACAATCAAACTGTATGGTTGAAAGCTGGCATCTCACATTGAAAGCAGCTCTCATGTGTAACTCGCATATTCCATGGCCAGACCTGCTACCCACCGTCCTTTTGGGACTTCGCTCAGCATTCAAGGAGGATATCAAGTCCTCGCCTGCGGAGTTACTGTTTGGCACAGCCCTACGACTGCCACATGAATTCTTCGGCTCAGCAGAATCAGGCGCTTCCATGGATATGCGGTTTACGGAAAAGCTACGTCAACATATTCGAACTATTAGAGCTACACCTGCAGCTCATCATTCCAAGCCACGGATGTTCTTCGCTAAGGACCTCAACACATGCACACACGTTTTCAGGCGTGTAGCATCTGTTAAAAACCACTGGAGCAGCCTTACACCGGTCCCTATAAAGTCATACGCCGCGTAGACGATAAGGTTTATATAATTAACATAAACGGAGAAGAAAAAGCGATCTCGTAGACGTAGACACTCCGCCCAGCAATGATGAGTCTGCTAGCCCATCACCAAATCAAGAAGCATCACAGTCCAAATTTTTAAAATTAATCCAAATAAAGCGCAATTTTCATTTTTATAAATATCCGAAAAAAAAACAGATAGAAATAGACTATGACTGCAGATTGCAGAAATTAAATAATTTGGGGAACATTTAAGTCGCGCAGAACACCTCAAGTCGACTCGTAGGTCACCAAAATTTAACTTTTTAAGAACAACTAGCCGCATTACATTTGCAGTAGCCTCCCCTTAGTGTTCCCTAGGTACTGATTATTTTTGATAATCGGTGGAAAATTCTGTTATTTACAAACTTTTTTTACGGTATACTAAGATAATCCATGGCGTTATACAGTCAGCACCTGACTGTAGCGTTTGTATTTTTTTAAATGTTTTTTTATTTTATTAAATTTAACCCCTTTTTAGATCGATACGCTTAATCCAGCGATTTTCAACCTTCTTGATCCCGTCCGAAAAGTACTCAAGTACTCCTCCGCGGTGTCGATAATTTCGAAAAATTATTCGCGTGAGCTAAATTTTTTTATTAATGAGCCATCTTTTGAGGTTTAAGAAGAGATTGTAATCTGATTGAACCAAATCGTATGAAAAAGGGGGATAGGGAAGTAATATTTATCCAACTTTTCTTTCATTTCTCTCGCCGTTTTGCCTCTCCAAAAATAATGTTTTTTGAGAAAACGTTTTTGTTCATACTAAACATGATGCCAAACACGTCAACAACAATCAGCTGTCAAAAAAACTAATGGCAGTGTCGCAAGGAAATTTGGCATGTTTGTCTAAATATGAATGGACTACAAGGCACTATAAATTTTTTTGCAGTAGCAGTGTATTTTGGCGGTCAAGGAGGTTACTTTTCATCTTACCTTGTAATTGCTGCACGATGTATATAAATCGGATCGAGACTGTTAGGACCGACCGATAGGACCGGACTTTTTCTATATATAATATGCAAAAAAATTTCATAAAAATTTGACCACTATAACATATAGCTGCCATAAGAACTATCAGTAGAAATAAAGGTTTTTTATGAAGAATTTAAAAATAAATTCTCTGTTTCAATTAAAGTGACACAAAATATTGAATGTATGTTACACAATACCATTCATTTCTACACAATTAACATATATTTAATAAGTATTGGAACAATCGGAGGAAATAAGAACAAGGGTATAAAACTTTCGGAATACCGAAGATAGCCTTTCTTCCTCTTTTCATATACAGGGGTGGTCAAAAGTATTTACACAACGTGCTTTTCTTTCAATTGTCAACTTTGATCGCTTATTGCTGCTGCTTTTGTACTCAGAATTATTATTAATTCTTAAATTCTTATTCTTAAAGAGCTAATAGTCTCTGAGATCTTTATTTTCATACGGACAGACAGACAGACATACGGACTGACGGACATAGCTATATCGAGTCGCCTGTTAAAAAATTTTAAAAATGATTTTAAAGTTATGATGTATATCTATTTATCTATCTATAATATTTACCAGGCAGATCAACTTCCTTCATACTAACCAACTGTCCAAATGCGCTTCAATTCGTGGGTAATACCAATAACTGTATTTGAAGTGGGCGGTTCAACTCCATGGCATAACTAAAATTTGCGCCCTTTATCCTTATTTGTCGCCCTTGGCCGGAAATTGAAAAAATGCAGACGGCGTTTTGTTGGACAGTTCCCTAAGAAACTGTCAACGACAGCATTCAAACTAAAATCGAGCAATAAGATGTAGAAGAGAAGGTGGAGATGAAGGAAGGTTGCCATTTTTGCCAGCAATGGTGAGAGGGTTAGCAAGAGAGTGGGGGTAAGGTGGGTGGAACGGTGAAAGGCTGAGTTCAACTTGTGTCGGTCACATATATGTATGGAATAAACACCCCCTAACGGGGTACAGCCTGATGCACGATTTGCCTCCACGCTCTTCTGTCCCGTGCGCGACTCCGCCAGTTGGTGATCCCAAGCGTCGCCAGAATTGCGTCCATTTGGTCTCTCCAACGTGCGCGTGGTCTTCCTCTCCTACGTTGTCCGCCAACTACCGCATCGAAAACGGATCGAGCTGGAGTTGTTCCCTCCATACGAGCTATGTGGCCAAGCCAGCGAAGTCGCTGAATATTAATTTGCTTGACTATGTCCACATCGCCATATAGCTCATACAGCTCATCGTTCCACCTGATACGGTAGGTGTCCGCCAACGCAAACAGGTCCGAAGATCTTGCGAAGAATTTTTCTCTCGAAGACACCAAGAGCAGCTGCATCTGACTGCGTCACCGTCCAGGCTTCCGCACCATAACAGCGTAGCTATCTTGGTGGTCAGACGTGTTTAGCCTTTGCTCCCTGTGTTTTTATAATTCTTACGATTTTATTTGCCTAAGTGGTGTAATTATTAGTGCGGTATTTTATTAGTGCTAACCTTGTAAGTGCAACCGTAGAAGTAACAAACTAATACTTTTATTAGTCAATTCGTAAACTAATATTCTTAATTTTGCACTTGCGCGTCTTTTGCGTCAAGTTTTTGTTTCTGTTTTGATTAACATTCCCACGCTCTCCCGCTCTCCCGGTAACGAAATTATATTTCTCTCTGAGTAAGTTGTGTAGTGCTGTTGTTGTAAACGTCACAGCTGTTGTTTTTTGTTTACTTCGTTGTGCTCGCTAGTTTTGCAGTTTTATTGTCGTACTTGCTTGCTTGCCTGTTTTCGGCGCTGTAACTGTTTCTTGCTCTCTCAAGAAATTTATTTCATTTACTCTGTTTTCTTTTTGCTCTTCGTTGTCTCCTACATTTTAAAGGCATATTAATTTTCACAATCATGGTGTCGTGCTCAGCAGCAATTTGCTTATGTTCTTCTGATCCTAAGGCGGATTACATTGGTTGCTGGCTCTGTGATAATTTTTGTCACTTAAAATGCTGTGGCCTAACTGTGCGGGTTAGGGACGCCGTCCATGCCAATACTGGTCTCAGATGGTCGTGTGAAACGTGTCGTGTGGCTGAATCCGATTTACGGAAAATCCATAAGAAAACCAAACTGGGGTTTTATAAGATACACACAGCTTTCTCTAATCTCCAATCTGAATTTTTGGAGATGGAGGCCAAATTTAACGCCTTTACGGTTCCTAGCAAACCACCGGATCCTTTAAGTGTTCCTTTAGATTCGGTCTCTATGAATTTAAAGCTCACCAACCTACCTTCCTCTCAGGCTTCTTCTCCCGATCTTCTAAGCCTACTCTCCCCTATACCGTCTTGCTCTTCTAACTGCACAAAAAAAAAAACTAGCAGCAAAGTTACCGCACCCGATCTTCTAAGCCTACTCTCCCCTATACCGTCTTGCTCTTCTAACTGCACAAAAAAAAAAAAAGACTAGCAGCAAAGTTACCGCACCCAAACCTCTTGCTCCTCCTCTTGTGCCTACTCCCATTACGAGCAACGACAACAACATAAAGGGAAATGTTCCCGCAATAATGCCTGCTACTAAGGCACAGAGTATAAAACCTCTGATTGCGATTAAACCCAAAAAATTGGTGTTTATCTCTCGTTTGGCGCCGGACACTTCCATAGAAGATGTACAATCGTACATCCTAGCAAAGCTGCCTTTAATTAACTTTACAGTTGAAAAATTCAATTTCAAATTTAAGCGCGACATTTCTTCTTTCAAAATTAGTCTCCCAGCAGAACAGTTTAAAGACGTTTGCGCTACTTCCTTTTGGCCGCCTGACCTTATTGTTAAGGAGTTTACTCCTAAACAAAAAAGCCGTTAATCTTCCCACGCTAGCCGTAACTTCGCCAAAAAACTCAAAAAATTCAAAGTCATCAAAATACTGAACTTTTCATTTCTTCATGCCTCCGAAAATGTTAGGGGTCCTACAAAAAAAACTTTCTTCTTTAATTCTATCCTATCAAAATGTTAGAGGTCTCTGTAGTAAAATCTCTAGTCTTTATCTTAATAGTCTTGCCTTTTCTTCCCAAATTATTGCTTTTACCGAAACCTGGTTAAAACCAGAGATTCTAAGCTCTGAAGTCTTTCCAGATAGGTATACAACATACAGGCTTGACCGACCTGACCGACGGGGTGGTGGAGTACTGAGTGCAGTAGACTCCAACATTGAGTCGGACCTTTTACATCCGGAGTTTCAATTTAACATTGAACTTATTTGTGTAAAACTACACTTTCCCGGTTTTTTCTTGTATATAACCTGCTCCTATATTCCGCCGTCATCGGAATTATCAGTCTACTTGCAACACTTGTCTGCAATTAAGACTATTTTTAACCTGCTATCAGACAGAGATCACTTCATAGTCCTGGGCGACTTTAATATCCCAGAATGTAATTGGACATCTAGTGCTGAATGAAACTTCCTTTTGCCTTCCTGGCAACAGGACCTATTTGACGGTTTGTTTGACATGTCTTTGTCGCAGGTCAATCATGTCGAAAACTCCCTGAACAGATTGCTTGATTTATGTTTCACCTCTGATCCTTCCAAGGTGATTGTAGACAGGGTACAACCCCTTTCCCTACCGGAAGATCCTTATCATCCTACTTTTTAAGTGAATTTCGACTTGGGTATTAGTATTGTGGATAAAAGTGAAAGGCCGTGTAATCGCGTGCGCTGCTTTAAGAAAGCAGACTTTGAAACTCTAAATTTTTAGGCCATGGATTTTAAAAAAATTCATGGACTATTGTGTTTGTCGGAACGGAATTGTGCGTAACAGGCAGAAGGAGGCATCTCCGATCCCATAAACTATATATATTCTGAATCAGTATCAGTAGCCGAGTCGATTGAGCCATGTCTGTCTGTCCGTCTGTCTGTCTGTATGAACACCTGGATCTCAGAAAGTATAAGAGCTAGAGTCATCAAATTTTGCGACAACATACGTATATATTGCAGTGTGTCAAAGTTTTTTTAAAATTTGGACACGCCCCTTCCCGCCTCCGTAAATTAGTAATAACTATTTAAAAACTACAATATTAGCTCAACAACTAAAGTTGTATATCTTACATGACAAATACTTTGCCACGGGCGTTATGTGAAAATTTCATTTAAATCGGACTATTAATAAGTGAGATATGATACGAATTAAACTCACTTTGAACATACATTTATACTTAAACAGACCTAATTTACGCAAGCATACCGAAGTTCAAACCTAGCGTCAGACACACAGCATTTTAAACTTTTTATTTGCATTGTATGGTAACAAAATTGGTTGACAATGCAGCTTTGCCGATGAGCCAAGGAGTGAGGCAATGGCCGAGTGGTTAGAGTGGCGGACGGCTGTGAGAGAGTGCGTGTGTTCAACTCCCGGTTGAGGCGGGTGCAAATTTTCATTTATTAATTACTTATTATTTTATTTTATTTATTTTATTCTAATAATATTCGGACGGCGATTCCATACCGCGTCAGACACACAGCATTTTAAACTTTTTATTTGCATTGTATGGTAACAAAATTGGTTGACAATGCAGCTTTGCCGATAGGTCAAGGAGTGAGGCAATGGCCGAGTGGTTAGAGTGGCGGACGGCTGTGAGAGAGTGCGTGTGTTCAACTCCCGGTTGAAGCGGGTGCGAATTTTCATTTATTAATTATTTATTATTTTTTTTTTTTTTATTTATTTTATTCTAGTAATATTCGGGCGGCGATTCCATACCGTTAAAATTTTTATTACGGTATAATATGATAATTCATGGCCTTATACAGTCAGCACCTGACTGTAGCGTTAGTATTTTTTAATTTCACATTGTGATTGGTCTGATTTTTATGCATCAACTGATATGTCAGTTGGAACTAATATCTTTTATAACACCCTAAACTCTGTTTTTGATATCTGTGTTCCGTTATCCTATCCGTTATGCTCAAGCAAACCCCCTTGGTTTACAAAAGAGCTGTCTCGCTTAAAAAACTTAAAGGAGTAGCTTATTCAAGAAATATAAGCAAAGAAACACACCGCTTGTCTTTTCCCGCTACCTAACTGCTCGGGCAAATTTTACCGTGCTTAACAAGAAATGTTATAAAAACTATTTGACCAGATGTAGGTTTCAGTTTTTTCAGAATCCTAAAAAGTTTTATAGTTTTGTTAACATGAAGCGTAGGTCAGCGGTCTTTCCTTCTAAACTTTCGTTTGATAACGCTGAGGCGGACACAGATCAGGCCATGGCCGATATGTTTGCTAAGTTTTTTCAAACAACTTATTCTTCTTCTACGCCAAGCATTCATTCTTATCCATATAGTTTACCCAGTTCAAATGGCATCTTCACACCGTTACTGAACGAAAGTTCACTTTTTAAGGATCTTAGCTTAGTTAAACCAGTCTTTTCACCAGGTCCCGATGGTATCCCCGCCTGTGTACTTAGATATTGTGCCAATTCCTTATGTAAGCCATTGCTCAAATTATTTTCGCTGTCCTTAGACAACGCCTCCTTTCCTTCCATATGGAAGGAATCATTTATTATCCCTTTACTCAAAAAGGGCAGTAAGTCTGATGCAAGTAATTATAGAAGTATCTCTAAATTATCGGCTATACCTAAATTCTTCGAGAATGTTATAACTCCTCACTTGCAACATTTTAGCAGATCCGTTATATCCCCTTTTCAACACGGATTCGTAAAACGTCGTTCTACCACGACAAATTTGCTTGAGCTGACATCCTTTGTGGTAAAAGGATTTCAGAAAAATCTTCAAACCGATGTCATTTATACTGATTTCAGTAAGGCATTTGACTCAGTCAACCATTCTCTTCTTGCACATAAACTGAATCTTCTCGGTTTCTCACCAAAACTTCTTAGTTGGATTGTGAGCTATTTGGGTGACAGAACCCAACGAGTCCTCTTTAAGAATAATATTTCTTACCCCGTTCATGCCACATCTGGTGTTCCCCAGGGAAGCCATTTAGGTCCCCTTTTTTTACACTTTTCATCAATGACCTTCCAACGGTCATACTTAACTCCCGTACTCTCATGTATGCTGATGATGTCAAGCTCTGTTTTCAATTTAGAGACGACTCCTGTCATTTACGCCTTCAATCTGACTTAAATTGTTTCTATTCTTGGTGTCGTGCAAATCTCCTTAATCTGAACAGCTCCAAATGCAAGCTGATGACATTCTCACGAGCCTGTCCAAAGTACGCATCTTACTCTCTTTGTGGTTGTACCTTGGAAAGAATTTCCCTGGTTGATGATCTAGGTGTCCGTTTGGACCGCAAACTCAAGTTTTGCTAACATATATCATCAATGGTTGATAAAGCTATGGGTGTGCTCGGCTTTATTAAGAGATGGTCTAAGGAGTTTGACGATCCTTACCTAACTAAGACTCTTTTCACCTCGCTTGTTCGTCCAATTCTAGAGTACGGATCATGTGTCTGGAGTCCTCAGTACACAGTTCACAAAGATCGCATTGAATCCGTACAGAAAAACTTTTTAATTTTTGCCTTGCGAGGCCTTAACTGGTAAATTCTGATAAATATGTAAAATGATAAATATATATATGATAAATATGTAAATTCAAGACTTCCTTCCTATCCTAGTAGACTTTTGTTACTAAATCTGCCTTCCCTAGCCAATCGTAGAACTATGCTTGGTGTTGTATTTATTTATAACCTTATACAAGGGGACATAGATAGTAACGACTTGCTTAGTTGACTACACTTCTCTGTCCCTGGTAGAATCACCCGTAAACTTTGTTGTCCAACAAATGTTGGATCGGCTCTTTCATTTTTTTATCCCAATGTAAACTCAATTCAATTAATTTCTTTTTCTTTCTTTTCTCACAGTTAAGATTTTACTTTTAACTTAAAATTATTAATTATAACTATTAATTGTATTTTTTCTTTACTTTTAAACAGTCGACTGACCTTAGTCCGACTATAAACTAATTAAATAAATAAATATAGAAGCACTGGGATGAAGAGTGCCTTGTAAAGGGTTAGCTTCGTCTTTCGAGAGAGGGCTCTGCTGTTCATTTGCCTACTGAGCCCAAAGTAACTTCTGTTGACAAGTGTGATCCTCCGCTTGACCTCCAGGCTGACATCGTTGTTGCTGGTCACTGTAGTTCCGAGATAGACAAAGTCCTTGACCGACTCAAAGTCATAGTCTCCAGCAGTAAGATGAGAGTCAAGACGCCGCGTCTCTCGGTTACTGCACACCATAAACTTTGTTTTGCCCATATTCATTGCAAGACCAACTTTAGGCGATTCTCTTTCAATAGCTCCAAAAGCCGCCGTCACATCACGCTTGGTACGACCAATGATGTCAATATCATCAGCGTAACCAAGGAGCTGGACACATTTCTGTCCCAGTATTGTGCCCCCTCGATGCACTCCAGCTTTCCTTATGACACTCTCCATTAGCAGGTTGAAGAGCACACAAGATATGTCACACGCATTTTATTATTACAAAACATTACAGAAGTTTTCAACTCACCTTAGCAGACGTCTGCGACCCTTTAAAACTAAGATTTAAAAAAAAATAAAAATGTCCCGTTAATTAAAATTCTAAACATACTATTGCCATTTGAAAATGTTCAAAAAAGGGTACACTTACTTTGTGCAGACCCCACAAAGAATATATGTTCTTGCTCAGGATCACTAGCCGAGTCGGTTGAGTCATGTCTGTCTGTCTGTCAGATGAGTCTGTCCGAGCAGATAAGCACACAGATCTTAGTTATTACAAAAGCTGGAGACACCAAAGTTGGATATTTTAATATTTAGGCCATGGATTTTAAAAAAATTCATGGACTATTGTGTTTGTCGGAACGGAATTGTGCGTAACAGGCAGAAGGAGGCATCTCCGACCCCATAAACTATATATATTCTGAATCAGTATCAGTAGCCGAGTCGATTGAGCCATGTCTGTCTGTCCGTCTGTCCGTCTTTCCGTCTGTCTGTCTGTATGAACACCTGGATCTCAGAAAGTATAAGAGCTAGAGTCATCAAATTTTGCGACAACATACGTATATATTACAGTGTCTCAAAGTTTTTTTAAAATTTGGACACGCCCCTTCCCGCCTCCGTAAATCAGTAATAACTATTTAAAAACTACAATATTAGCTCAACAACCAAAATTGTATATCTTACATGACAAATACTTTGCCACGGGCGTTATGTGAAAATTTCATTTAAATCGGACTATTAATAAGTGAGATATGATACGAATTAAACTCACTTTGAACATACATTTATACTTAAACAGACCTAATTTACGCAAGCATACCGAAGTTCAAATCTAGCCACACATCATTTTAAACTTTTTATTTGCATTGTATGGTAACAAAATTGGTTGACAATGCAGCTTTGCCGATGGGTCAAGGAGTGAGGCAATGGCCAAGTGGTTAGAGTGGCGGACGGCTGTGAGAGAGTGCGTGTGTTCAACTCCCGGTTGAGGCGGGTGCGAATTTTCATTTATTAATTATTTATTATATTATTTTATTTTTTTTATTTATTTTATTCTAATAATATTCGGGCGGCGATTCCATACCGTTAAAATTTTTATTACGGTATAATATGATAATCCATGGCCTTATACAGTCAGAACTGACTGTAGCGTTAGTATTTTTTTCCTGTATGCTAAGCGCAGATCAAGTTAATTTCAAATGTTGGGTGCCACGCCCACCCTTACAAAACGAATAAAAGATAAAATTTCGAACTTTGGCATATACTATAATATTTACCTGTGCAAATTTCAATCCGATCGGACAATACACACAGAAGTTATTCAAGTCACCCTATGTTCCAAGCAGCGTGTTGCAGAGCTGACTGTGCTTGCTGGTTAAAGTGAGACAGCAAGAGAAATGTGGAGGAAATGAGAAAAATTAGTTATGCTAATTTTTGTATATACAAGTATATCTTTGTGTGGCTTTTTAGACACTTGCTTAAGCTTCACTATGGGGAGTTTGGCCTGTTTTTGTGACATTAATTATACCCTTCGACCATTGAAAATGGTCAAAAAAGGGTATACTAACTTTGTGCAAATGTATGTAACAGGCAGAAGAAGGCGTCGGAGACCCCATAAAGTATATATATTCTTGCTCAGGATCACAAGCCGAGTCGATTGAGCCATGTCTGTCTGTCTGAGTGAACGCACAGATCTCAGCTATTATAAAAGCTATAGTTACGAAATTTGGCAGGAAGACTCCTGTGTACTATAAGCTGATCAAGTTTATTTCAAATGTTAGGTGCCACGCCCACCGCCCCCGCAAATCAATAATTTAATTTTTGAACTAGATATGTAAGCGCTGTATAAAAGATACAACTTTCTGACTTCAACATATACTAAACTGAATGAAATATCAAGGTATTCTCGAAATTGCAATCCGATCTGACAATAAACACAGAAGTTATTTAAGAAAGTATGTGCATAAAACCGAGTGCTTGTATCAGCTAACAAGGAAGGCGGGCGAGCGCAAAGCGCGAGCTCCATCTGTTGGAAATAATTTAAAACCATGCGCATTTGTATATGTGTATGAATTTAACAAATTAAACTACACCGGAACATAGGTCAAAGGGTATCCCACTGTTGCGTGCAGCGCGACTGTGGTTTTTTCTATTTTTAGGCCATGGATTTTAAAAAAATTCATGGACTATTGTGTTTGTCGGAACGGAATTGTGCGTAACAGGCAGAAGGAGGCATCTCCGACCCCATAAACTATATATATTCTGAATCAGTATCAGTAGCCGAGTCGATTGAGCCATGTCTGTCTGTCCGTCTGTCCGTCTGTCTGTCTGTATGAACACCTGGATCTCAGAAAGTATAAGAGCTAGAGTCATCAAATTTTGCGACAACATACGTATATATTGCAGTGTCTCAAAGTTTTTTTAAAATTTGGACACGCCCCTTCCCGCCTCCGTAAATCAGTAATAACTATTTAAAAACTACAATATTAGCTCAACAACCAAAGTTGTATATCTTACATGACAAATACTTTGCCACGGGCGTTATGTGAAAATTTCATTTAAATCGGACTATTAATAAGTGAGATATGATACGAATTAAACTCACTTTGAACATACATTTATACTTAAGCAGACCTAATTTACGCAAGCATACCGAAGTTCAAATCTAGACACACATCATTTTAAACTTTTTATTTGCATTGTATGGTAACAAAATTGGTTGACAATGCAGCTTTGCCGATAAGCCAAGGAGTGAGGCAATGGCCGAGTGGTTAGAGAGGCGGACGGCTGTGAGAGAATGCGCGGGTTCAACTCCCGGTTGAGGCGTGTGCGAATTTTTATTTATTAATTATTTATTATTTTATTTTATTTTTTCTATTTATTTTATTCTAATAATATTCGGGCGGCGATTCCATACCGTTAAAATTTTTATTACGGTATAATATGATAATCCATGGCCTTATACAGTCAGCACCTGACTGTAGCGTTAGTATTTTTTAGTTTACGTTTGTCTTTCCCAAGTACAAAAAGTGCATTCGGCGATTTGTGGGGTTTGGTCTCACCTTTTGAACGATATTCACTTGATTGGTCAGTTGTTTCTGGATCGTAAGCATAAATCCAAGATTCATCGCCAGTAATAATTTGTTTGTAGACGCCTTGATAGTCGGAAAGCATTACTTCACATGCTAAACAGCATTTCTTTGCTCAACAAAATTGGACATCGCAAAAGAAAATACAATATGAACGAAATTAGACAGTCTTAACTAGAGCTGCCAGCTACCCCTTACAAAAAAGGATAATTAAGATTTAAAAAAACGGAAGAGAAGGATAGAATAGAGGAAAAAGCCAAAAAAACAGGACATGTAAATAATTTTTCATGCTGTATCCATAATTTTCTAGTTGTTTTTTATATGACAATATAAACCAATATTTCTGAAATATTTGTTACTTGGACATGTTCCTTTTTATGATTGAAAATCATATAAAAACATCGATATATCGAAGTTGCTTAGAGCGCAAGCTGTTAATTTTGCATAAAATTAATTAATCTAAAGAGATATTGCAGTTTCTGAGTCGTCAAGATCTAACGATTGATCCTTATAAATCTCAACGAGATAAGACGAAAATACTAAGTAATAATATTTTTGTTTTCGGCTTACTTTAGAAGATATAGCCTTCGAAAAGTCCGGATTTCCCATATAAAATTCTCAACTGAATATCGAACATCGATAAACTTAAAAACTTCGATATTTTTAAAAATGATTTGAATACAAATTGTACGTCGATTTTAAGAATAATTGCATTAATATTATATTAATAATTTGTTGTATTTGAGCAATAAAAAAAACACGAAGGTTACAGTCGAATATGCTCGACTGTGATATATCCGCTATATAGTGGCCGTTACTATAGGGTAATTTCTGTTGAAACCAAATTTGGTTTTCATAGACAGACAGACGGACATGTCTACATCGACTGGGCTGTTGATGCTGATTATGCATATATGTGTGGGGTTTGCCACTCCTCCTTCTGCTTGTTACATACACTTTCGGTTGGCACAAAGTTATCATACCCTTCTAAGACAGTTTTCCAAACATTAAGATTTAGAGATTCAGAGATAAATGGACTTTCATTAGTTATAACACATATGTGCGTATACATAATTACATGCAATTGGACTCGTTTGTATTACATAATCATATACATTTTTCTTCTTGAAGGATGGTTCTTCTCCAGGTCGTCTTTGGTCTTCCGATTCGTCTGCTGCCTTGGGGATTCCAATCCAGTGCCATCCTGAGGATACTGCTTGGGTTCCTTCTGAGAGCATAACCTATCCACGTCAATTTTTTCTTCCATATTTGGAGGAGTATAGGGGGCTCACCTGTGACCTGTTTGGCCAGAATATCCCGCATATAATCCTCAAGCATTTGTTGCTGTAGATTTGCAGTCTCTGTGTCATCTTCTTGGTGGTGAGCCATGTCTCAATACAATATAGCAGTATGGACTTTACGCACGCATTGTAAATTCGGAGCTTTGTTCGCCTGCTTATTTTCTTGATGCTCCAGATGCGGTAGAGTCTCCCAAATGCTGATCGGGATTTGGCAAGTCGGTTTGTGACGTCATCTTCCACTCCGCCATTGTTGGAGATGATAGTGACAAGGTATGGGAAGCTCGTGTCAGTCTTGCTGTGGATGTCGCAGAGCCTGTGAGAGGTCAGACATATGTCGTCTGCATAATCCAAGTCATCATGGTGTCTGGTGAGGCTCTATGTAATTCCACGCTTGGGGTTGCACACTTCCTTCATAAACGATGTTGAAGAGTAGCGGCGACAATGGGCAACCATGCCGAATTCCGGTATTCGCCTGAAAAGGTGCACAAGTTGGCATCATCGTACATCGACTTGATGATACTAATGATGTTTGTGGGTACTCCTTTCCTTACCAGTGCTCGCCTTCTTGAAGTCTATGAACAGGAGGGCTCTCCATTCCACAGCTTGTTCGGTGATTATGCGTAGTGTATTTGCCAGGTCTACGCAACTCCTGTGTGGTCTGAATCCTGCCTGTTCATTTCGGATTGTTGGCTCGATCTTTTCTTGAAGGCGCTCGTTCAGTAGAGTGGCCAACACTTTGCAGCTAGTGTTGAGAACTGTGATTCCTCTCCAGTTATTGCAGTCACTAAGGTCCCTTTTCTTGGCAAGGTTTACAATGATTCCGCCCTTCCAAGAGTCCGGTACCGTCTCGCTTTCCCATATGCGGGAGAAGTGCGGGTGCAGTGTTTCAGCCATCAGCTGGGTATCAACTTGTAGAAGTTCAGCTGGTATGTCTTCCCCAACTGCCCTATTGTGCTTCAGCTTCTTAATTGCATTTCTCGTACAGATGGCGGCGATGACGATATCCTGACGCTCCCACTTGATGGGGCAATGTTTCGAAAGTCTGTAGCCCCAGTTGTTGTCGAGGTATGGCTGATTTCCATGAAGTGTTGCCGCCATCTCCGGATTTGTGCATCATTATTGGATATGAGGTTGCTTGCTAGATCTCTGATAGGTTGGGACTGTTTGTTGTATCTTCCATATAAATATATCGATTTTAAATAAATAATAGGTATTTCATTCAGTTTTACTCACAAAAAAATTAAAATAGCATTTTTAATCAGTACCAAAGTTAATTATATGGTATGTTTGCAAATCTGATTTGCAGAAGACGATAACAGTTATTGAGCCTTTAAAAAGAATAAATAAATAAAAATTACGCATTACGCAATTGAATTCTAAAATAAACTGAATCTTTTCTAGGTTTTCATATGGGGGTTGATATACACCCCCCTATATACAAAGTGAGATCTGCCACGCCTCCTTCTGCCTGTTAAGTTTTCTTCTGGTTAAAATACCCTTCTACTGGATAGTGGACATAAAAATCAAAAGGACAAGAGGTCTGAGGTTAGCTTCAAGTGCATCCCTATCGCTTATTGCGGAACTTATCTTATTGCGCCACCGATTTTCCAAGAATCTCTAGCATATGCGTCTAAGATTTTCTGGTGCCAAATTCGCTTTGAATAATGTTCCTCCCTATCATAAACTCCGTATTCAGTATACGTCTATATATTAATTTTTGTCTTTTATTTTTATTAAAAATTTAAATTCTGAAAATGCGGAATACCATGGTTTTCGTAGACCTTTCTCTTCGTATTCATCGTATATTTTCATTATGGTGGCTGCACAAATAATATATATATTTTAAATTTATTTTTTCTTTACATTTCTTTGCTGTTTTCTTTTCTTTTACTTGGATTCATTAATATAATTATTATTTATCGGTTCAGCTTTATTTCGGGATTGCAAATTATATTATTGTATAAAGAAATTACCGAGTACGGATTATCTTCGTTTTCGATCTCATATTTATTATTAAATAATACGTGTCTTTGTGATTTCTCATGTTCGTCTTAAATGTCGATCACAAAACAGAAGAAATCAACATTTAATAGCAATACCAGACATATATAACCCGATATATTTCCATATGCATCTGTATACTGCCAACATATTGAGCGTAGTAATTTGTGGGGAAAGTTTCTATATATCTTTTTATTTATTATTCTCATGTTTATGAAGCAGGAAAATGATAGTGTATTGTTTACGGGGGGTGGTGTGGGGTATATTTAGTACATATCGAAAATTTATGATTTTTTTGTTTAAGTCACAACAATCAATTTTGGCTAATACATGAGCATGGTGTATAAAGTTGTGTACCGCATTGGTTGTGCCTTGGATTTTGTATATCGATTGACTTCATTATATTGTATTTTAAGTATATATTCTCTAGCCATATCCAATATTGCGATAAGCAAGCAGTTTTGTATTCAATTTACCACTTAGTACATATCTAAAATTTAATTTCACACAAAAAGCATCTTTAAGTAAGGGAGTTCACGCTGGCGATATATGTATGTAACGCGATAAGCTGGTGAGATTTTAATGTAGCCAAGATCTGCATTAAATACACACAAAAATCTGCCACTGCAGACGGGATATAATCGCTATAATGTTAGCAATGTATCGGGTTAATTAATCAACGTCACCATACTTTAATTTTAATTTTTATGTTTTATTGGATATATTTTTTTTTGTAATCGCTTTTGGTTTTTTTTGTTAGGCAACAATCAGCGTTTAAATTGTTGTAGATGTTTTAGTTGTTGTTGTTGCTGTTGTTGAGCTGCAAGTTACCTTGTCGACTTATCCCATAACTGCTATAAACTGAGACCCACCCACGAGCAAAAATGAAGCGTCGTGTCATACCCCGTCACCATCCCATTTACTGATCCTCATCGCCAAGTTCGTGCTTGATCTTGGAGAAGTCAAACGTCTCGCCAGTGCCGCGCTTGAAAATGTTTAAAACATCCAGGCAAGTGGTCTCAAAATGCGTGGTCGCATCATACGATTCCGAAATGAAGATCTGCGACTCGAGTCCGTCATCCACGGGCTCCAAATAGTCAGAGATTGTGACAAACTTTTGTGCAATCGGTTCAAGCAAGTCAAGACCGGGCTTAATCTCAGCTTCCGGATTCTCGCTTTCCACCGTAGTAGACACCATTCCCACAAACCATCCCTTGGCCGAAACCTGATGGGTTGAGCTGACCAGCGAGACATAGATGTCCGATTTGCGACCGACTTGCTTCTGTGGAATGATGATTTGAGTAGAAAGTCCATCCTTGGTGCTTGCCACCGGATGGTCCAAGATGCAAATGCAGCGGATTACCTTGCCACGCTTGCGTACCTGGTAGAAAAAACAAAATAATGACAAAGAGGTAAAATAAAACTAACTGTGTAATTGACGTACCTTCTCAGGCACATAGCTTGGATCGCAATAGACCTGCTTGCACTTGGCGATTTCATCGCCTGAGCGCACGCCCACTACCTTTCCGCCCTCACCCAGTACAATCTCATCGATGGGCTTGTCTAGCATGTAGGTGCCGCCGTAGATGGCCGAGAGGCGTGCAAAGCCTTGCGGCAGCTCTCCCAATCCGTACATTGGATACAGATACGGCGATTTGCCATATCTTGCCAACGAATCCGAATACAGTTTAATACGTCGGATGGTGTTCACAGCCGGCTCGTTGAGATACTCATCGTCACGGAACAGCGCCAGCGCGTGACCAGTGAAATCCTGCGTATTCTTGTCCAAGCCGAACTTGTCATACAATCCCTGCATGTTGGATTTGGTCGGATCGAAATCTTTCCAGGTCTTTGGGTCATCCTCTCTAAAGTCCTGCACATAGATCAAGAAGTTGCGGAAACGCCGCTTCTCGAACATACCTAAGGAGAAATGGAAAATATGCTGATTAGAAATTGGTATTAGTGTGTGTGAAAGCCTCGCCAAGCTCTTAATTAGACGTAAAGATAATAAAATCGAGTTTGCAATTTAATAGAACTTTAATGTGAACCAGTAAGAAAAGCAACAGTCGCGCGGCACGCGACAGTGGGATACCCTTCGACCTACGTTCCTATGTATGTACACATATACATATGCACATGATTTGAAATTACTCTCGATAGATGGCGCTCACGCTTCGCGCTCGCCTGCCTCCCTTGTTAGTAGACACAAGCACTTGGTTTTAGGCTCATACTTTCTTGAATAACTTTTGTGTTTATTGTCCGATCGGATTGCAATTTAGAGAATAAGTAGATATATCTATCAGCTTAGTATATGTTAAAGTCAGAAAGTTTTATCTTTAATACAACGCTTACAAATTGAGTTCAAATAAATTATTGATTTGCGGGGGCGGTGGGCGTGGCACCCAACATTTAAAATAAACTTCATCTGCGCCAGGTACACAGAAACCTTCATGACAAATTTGGTGTCTCTAGCTCTTATAATAGCTGAGATCTGTGTGTTCATCTGGTCATCCGAACATCCGGACAGACATGGCTCAATCGACGCGGCTAGTGATCCTGAGCAAGAATATATATACTTAATGGGGTCTCCCACGCCTCCTTCTGTCTGTTACATACATTTGCACAAAGTTATTATACCCTTTTTCAATGGTCGAAGGGTATAAAAATGATGGCCCAAATAAACTAATTTAAATAAACTAATCTGTTTTGATTTTTCCCCCATTAAATACATATGCATACTTATAGTATACAGGAACAGACGAACGGACAGAAAATGAGACTCCTTGACCATTTTCAATGGTTGAAGAGTAAATTTTATTCAATATATAATAGTATTCAATTATTCGTATTCAAGTTACCATATATACAAAAGAAAAGAAAGAATTTATTAATATCAATGACTATTTTTTGCAACATTTTGTAGATAGAGGATGGATATACTCCTAATTTTACCAAGTAGCTCTTGGGCGGATTTAACTGCACTTGGTAACAGGGAAGGATAATTTGTGACCACAAATTCGTAACTTAACCACCACCGGCGGCACTTAAATGACGTCATATAGTCGGTTGTTCGTGTGGCTGTTGTTCATTTATTCATGTATATATATGTATATGTACATACGCCTTGCGTGTGCCCACTTTTTTGGCCACAATATTGGCAACAACAGCAGCAAAGGAGAAATTCGCAAAAGAGACGATATAAAGTGAAACATTGCTAAAACAATTATAAATGCATTGTGGCTAATTGCGTGTTGTAATAAAGCGCGTCGAAATTGTTTAAATATTTTAAAGCAACAACAACAACCAAAACAACAAGCTGTAAAAGTACGTATGAATCAGCACAACAGTCAATTAGTCGACTTGTATGCGCAGAGTTGCCACATCGAGCATGGCATGTCTAACAGCTGGCAACACCGACATTCTAATTGGAACTAAATGTGTGCCTTTGAATGTGTTCATGTAAAATATGCTCAAAGAAATTATTGCATTTATTCAATTTTCTGCTCGTTCGCTATATATGTAGCTTTACGTGAACAAATTATGGGAAACAACTAAAAAACAAGACGTCTTTAATTGCTCTTTCATACAAACACACACACACACACACACAACTCTACCTATAGAAAAACGCACACAGCAGGGGCAACTACAAATACGTGTCACAGTCAAAGGCAAAAACAACATCAGCGAGTACCAATCGCCGAATGTGTAAGCCGAGACAAAGAAATATCGTGGAAAAGGGGGAAGCGTAGATAAGAGCGAAATGTGTGTATGTATTACTATTTTCACAAGTACCTTTTGGCTTTCACAGTTGATGTCCAACACATTTTGAATAAAAATACATGGAACATACATGCATATGCATACTGTTATAGAATTCCCGAAAACTTACCCATGAGATCAGACGCCAGTGCCTCCTTTTGATCCACCGGCACTTTTGCAATTTTTCCACCCTTGTAAACGTAACTGCCCTCAATTGACTTGAATTCTAGATAACGGGTAACGCCCGTGTGTATCAGCAATTTCACCAATTGTCCATTGGCCATTAGAAACTTAGGAATCAAGTCCACATTCCAATCGCGACCACGCCCGAACTTCTCGCCAGGCGCCTCCAGGCCATAGCGTTGGAACAGCTCCTCCAGCGGTGTAATGGAGGCTGACTCGCCGCCATAGTATTTGTTGCGATCAATATGCAGGACTTTCTTGCCTGAAACGGATAGCATTCCGCTCAATATGCACTCCTTCAGACCGGTGCCCAGAACTATCGCATCGTATTCTTCATTCATGTTTGATTTTTTTTATTATTAATATGCACCAGCTAACTTGCTAATTCAAAGATTTTCACTTTGCGACGGTGTCGACGTTTTGCGTTTTTTCGTTCAATGCAGTTTTCTCTACTCGCTTGAAAATGCCAAAACACTTAGTCCTCTAGTTATGGATTTCTGAAAGACCCGTTCTCTGGCCACACTTTACAGAACAGCTGATGAATTAACAGGTTAGGCACTCGCTGGGTCAGGCTGACGTATTTTAAACAGACAAATTTAAATTTACAACGCGCTAAAAAACCTTCAAAAATCCAAAAGCAATTTTTTAAAAATAAACGGCACACAAAAATTTTACATAAAATGTCACATTATTTTGATTAATTGTTAACTACAAAATACTGTAATGTAAAAAACCAAAATTAAATGCTATATTGATTATAACATTTTAATATAAGAGTAATTGCTTAAACTTAATAGTTTTTTTTCTGAATAAAAATTAAAATATTTGAAATTTGGCGATTGTAAGGTAGCATTAATGAAAGACTTTTAAATAATTATTAATGTCTAAATACGATTTTTATTGGTGTCATGTAAACAAGATAACCCATCATGTGAACTAACATGATGTATTGGCGGGGTGTACTTTAACATTAGTATGTTAAATACTAACCTACATTATATCGATATATCGATAAGCACAGACACGGATATAGCCATCGATAGCTGGAAGAAATTTAGCTTAGTCGTAAAAAAACATTCAACGAGTCGGACGCGATTGTTGTTATTATTTGGTTATTACTTTTGTGTCGACGTTTGTTGTTGTTATTTCTTTGTGTTGCCGAAGAAATAGATAATTTGCATTGGTTGGTTACGCCGTTAGTAAAGAACACGCTGCAATGTAACTGTTTTAATGTTTAATTCATAATTATACATAAAATGTAAAAATAAAACAGCTTTTGCTTGCGTGTGTGAGTTAGAGTTGGTGTGTGTGCGTGTGTGTAAAAAGTAAAAATGTAATTTAGGCCAAAATTGAATTGAAATTCTTAACGACAACAACAGCAGCACAGAGCAGCGACAGCATATTCGTGGCAAATTTTTAAGAGTTCCAACCCAGCAAAAGAAATACAAATACGTACACATGTACTATGTATGTATGCATGTACGTGCTATAAGACGTGACGCGGTAGAAAACAGAAACGGGAACGGGAAAAAGTGAGCGGTTTGTTTCGTTCGTTTGTTTTGTTGCTGTTGCTCATATTGTTGTTGCGTGTTATTTGCAGTGCGAAAGTATAAGGAAGGCAAAACATAATTAAATATATTAATATCAAATTGTTTTAAATGAAATTGAACACCAATTTGAAGAAGTCTTTATCTAAAGTGCAATTTTCATTAGATTCTGTTTTCGTTTTGTTACGGCCACGCACATGAATTCTATTCCTTTATCGCCATCCTCAACGATCTCGTCTTTTTCTATAAAAATAGCGAAATAATATATACATATACATATATATGCATATACATAAATATCTCCGAGTACGTACATACATATGCTTAAATTTGTGATTGTGAAAGAAAAAATAATCAATTCAAAAGTGCTGCAGAATTATTCACATTTTCGGAGATAATCAACAACGGAGAATGTATATTTTTTGTATTTGGTAAGTTTTAAAAACATGTTTTGCACCAAGCCGTGCTTTTGTTGTTGCTACGTAAGGTCAGACGTACAAAAACGAGTTTAGTCCCCTGCCAAGAACCAGTTGCTTAGTTACCACAGCCGCCTACCCGCGGCCACAGCCTCTGCCTGCCTACTCCACCAAACAAGCGAATCTCGGTCTCTGCCTAATCTGAGGCTGAGTCTGAGTAGCTGACTCTCAGCTCTACCTCTCTCTCTTCGTGCCTTTCTCCCCTGTGTCTGATTCTGTGCCGGCATTCGATAAAAAAACACACAAAGATTTTGACAAAGTATTTGCCTAAGTTATAAACTCTTAAATTTGGATACATTTTAATTTGTTGACTTTAATAGTTAGTTCGCATATTTCTTTATTGCAAAAACAATTATTATTAAGAGGGTATCTACCAATTCTGCATTCATACACAATTTGACTTGTTTATTATTGTGCCTTTTGAGGTTTCTGGTTAAGATGCACATTGTTGCCACATCTCATTGTGGGCTAACTGGAAAATATATATATGTAAATAAATAACAGACTGACAGTAAGTAAGAGCAAAGCTGAGAATGTTAATATGGCGAAAGAAAGAGACACTATGACATACCCTGCTATAAACAAATATACAATCTATATCAATATAGATACCATATATACATACCATAGTATGTGTTGTCGAAAGAAACCTTAGTTGGCTGTTCGTCATCATGACTATTGAGTAAAACAGTGCTTGTAATAAACTCTACTTACCAAATATGGTATAGAAGAGTACTTACCCATTTAACTTCTAAAAGATAGAGATGGTGCACTGTAAATCGAAAATCACATTTCGAAAAGATTCTTGCTTCCTCTTTCAGTACATTTTTATATCTATCTCTTATTTTGTCTCTCTCGGTTTGTGTGTTTCTTTCTGGTTCTGTGTGTCTGTTGCCACATACTACTAATTCTTCTGCTCGCCTCTTCTCAATTTGGTTCAACGTTTTCTGCTTCGCTAATTGCATTCGAGACAACACTGAAAGAAAACACCACGAGTATAAAAAGAAAAGTGAATGAAAAAATATGCTTTCAGGCTTATTCATGTCAAATTATATTACATATATGTGTATGTACACTAATTATTGCATTAATTGAACTACATTTGGGCATACCAAATTGTTGATCAACTTGTTTAAACGAGTCCCGTAAAATAGATTTAAAGCTTATAAATTTTTAATTGAAGATTTTAAGTTATTTTTCTTTCTCTTTCACCCAAGTGAAACCTCCCTGCGTACTGAGCGACTGTTAACTGTATTTGCTTATGTCGCCGTTTTTCCTTCTGTTTACCTATGCAATCTATTAGACGATCTACATACAGACGTACCAATACATACATATGTACACACATACGTCTCGAACGGCCTCTTCGTCGATTTCATCGTTCGTTCGATCTCAGTGTCTCAGTTTAGCTCTCTTTGGTTCGTGTGGCCCCAGTAACCGTTAACGCGGCGCAGCCAATTGACTCCAATTCTGATTGTAGTCCGTAATAGACGGAAGCAGAAGCGCCAATCGAAGCGACTCGACTAGTCTTCCAAGAGATCCCCTTGTCGACCCATTCCATTTAGTTGGGCTTTAGAGTTGCCATCACTTGGTATTACGGCTGCAATTATTTCCCGTATTTGTCTATTTTCATGAGCGCATTTGTGTACCGTCAATTTGAATATTGTCCATGAGCTCTTATACACATATGCTTACATATGTATGTGCATTCCTACTATACCACATACTATATATAGACTGTGTCCGGCGCGATTTACGAGCAGGCTTATCACTTTACTCCATTGTGAGCTACCGAATAAGGTACAACTTTCTTTTCTTTTTCTATCGCAGTACAGAAAATACCCATGCAAAATAAAGCAAAATTGGAAATATATAAATACTTATACACATTGCTTTGGTGACTATTTAACTTAAAATGTATACGTTCTTGGATTAAAATACCTTAAAAATATATTGAAGTCATTAATGTTTTTAATACAGCTTTGACCTTTTATTTCCCTGTCATCTATTTTGTGTATAAGTATGGCTAAATCGTGCTCACCCAATTAATTCATTCATTTGCTTATAGTTGTTTGTATCAACAAAATTAAAACTCATGATTCAGCTAAAGTAAGAGTGAAAGTTTTGGAATTGTCTTAAATAATGAATACAATTTTCTAATAATTAATAATTTTCTCTAATTAAACGCATAGAACGTTGTATTTATTAGACTCTCCGTCGGGTTTTAAGGACGAATAAAACTTTTGATAGAATTTCTATTGTATTGATTTTTGTTCTAAATAAGTGGAAGCATATCAGATCGTACCAATATATCGAATACCCGCCATATCGGATATTACTTTCAATATATTGCAGATAAACAAACCACATATGGCTTTTTCGACGTATTAACACTCAAAATTTTATTGAAACAAATCACGATATCATAGCTGCCTTAGGAACGGTCAAAATTATGATTTTTCTACTACAAAATAATTAAGATCGAACCACGATAGAATATAGCTGCCATAGAAACTGTCAGCCAAAATAATGATATTTCTACGAACCAGTATTTATTCAAGTTAATGTTTATTTATTACTACATCAATATCAAATGAATTGGAGAACCAACCGCTTAAAAGCTAACATATTTAAACAAAATAACTATGTCCTGTCAATTCGAAAAGATTGAATCCAAAGTACAGACAAATTAGCGAGAAACGTGAAAGAGAATTACACGCTAAGTCAGTAAAATCGAAAGTTTTCACTTTACTGGTAAACATATATTTGTAGATTCTCTAAAAAAAAATAACTAACTTAAATGTATGAGCGCAAGTGTATACGTGCGTTGGGGTCGATACTCGGGTCTGTGTTTTTGCTACGTGGCTGGCATTTCTAGCGAATTCTCTTATCAATTCTGAGTTCCGCTACATTGCAGCCAAGCATGTTTACAAACATAAGCACACATATGTATGTGTATATTGTATATTATATTTATACGGTCATTTGTCGAACCCCTTTCGAATTCATGACGATATGGCAATCATATCAGTCCTTAATTTTGCGCCGTTATCGCTAAGCAATAGGTTATGCCTTAATCAAAATTGTTATTTCTGATGTGATAATTGAGTAATGGTATTCCATTGATTGATTTGTATTTGAATTAACAAACCGAATTGTAGAATGGAAGATAATATGTATTATTTTACTATTATATGTATAATTTCGATGTTTTAATAAATCAGCCAAAAAGTGAGTAAGTGAAACGAAAACAAAAACATTATTTTGAGAAATCTTTTCTGAAACATATTTTACGATTGGACGTGGAATATTCTACTTGCCAATTAAGAGTGATCAAGTATATACAGTATGTCAACTATGGAAAAACATATATTTATATTAAATATTCATTACCAAAAATTGTTGTCTTCATAATTTATATTACTAAAATAACTTTTTTTTATAGCTAAACTTTATATAACTAATGTATGTGTAGAAATAACGGAAAAAACATTTTTGAAAAGCACATCCGACTTTATGAATTTTAAATTTCAGAGATTATACCCTTAGCATTCTCAAAAGATTCAAGGCTATCTTGGGTTGGTTTTATTCCATTGCTACTTTTGTCAATGTTCGCCAGGGAGCGTAAAGTGAGATTATAAAAATCAAAGCTCGAAATAGTCTTCATTTAGAAATTGGTTTTTTATTATTAAATTTGATTTTTAACTAGACCAATATATATAATTTACACGTCAATACTTTTCAAAAAATACTGCTCTTTTAGATTGTCGTTCGAATTTAATGACATTTTGAATACCATTAATTTATATAGGTTAAAACAGATGTTGAACATTTGGTTGCAATTTCTTACAAAATAACAAAAATTGTCCGATAAGTTGTATCGCATCTATTTACAGCGTGCAGAAATAGGAGGTATAAACATATTGCAATGATACTATCTTTTGATGGATACTAATTTGGAAATTTTATCTTTCCTTTATATTACATTTGTTTGCAAGTTTGCATTAACCTTATAAATGATTCTCATTTAATCAGGCCTCGAAAAAATTGAACTAATTGAATTAATTTAGGTGAAGAAACCCCCACTTAAAGCTATTGGCTCATTGCGTTTGACTTCTCCAAAAAGTGATTTGATTGAATAATACCAACGGCATCCCCCCGTTCTCTCAACAAAGCCACCTGTCAGCAGCTACTAATTAGTCGTGTAACTTTTATTCCCCTCTCTCGTACTCATTTTTTTTCTCACAAGCTCATGGAATTTTTCCCATGCGGTGTCACATGCGACACCTCACAAATGTTGATTCCATTGTTTTCGATGTGATTCTATATCATTATTGTTTCATTATCGAAGTTGAATAGATCGAGCTGTATATTTTTAGAAAGCTATACCTTTAAAGTTGCAAATCTGACAAATTGTTTGACAATTAGATACACACAAATAATACAGAAAATGTAATTTATTTGTATAGAATAAAAAAAACTTAGGAGAGATTATTGCTAAATCTTTCAGCAATTAAATAGTTTTTAAAATGTATCACGCTGAAGTTTAAGAATTAAAGAGTAAATTGAGTAAGTACGGATTAAATATTTCACATCTTCCTTGTCTTTACAAAGCTCAATAAGCAAACAAATGAGTAACAAAACAAAAAAAAACAAAACATTGAACATAATAGCTATACCTTTGTAGAGGTTATATTCATATTGAGTCAGTCTGTTGCAACGAAACGAAATGATTGATTGGATTTATTTCGAGTGTGTTTAAAGTGTTTTTAAACCCTTCAACCATTCAAGATATATACTAAATTTGTGCAATTGTATTGTGTACGCAAAAGGAGACGTGGCCGACCCCACAAAGTGTATACATATATTCGTGCTCAGTATCTGTAGAGGAGTCTGTCTGCCCGTCGGTTTGAACAGACGGAATATATTAGATATTAGAGAACCCAAATTTGGTATTAAGATTCTGTAAAATGAAAAGGTCAATTAATATTCGCAAGCTCTGGTATGAACAGAATAAGCGAAGCAAGATTAGTAGGGGGTATATATGATATGTATGTACATATTTATACACATCTGTGTTGTCTATAACTTTTAACTTATCATTACCCATCATTACTGATTTCCGTCAAAAGCAATAATAGCAAAAGCACACCATTTACTTATGAGGAAAACTAATCTCCAAACCGTCAAATGGTAACAGCTGGCAAAGCTCAAGTGCTCAACTGTGAATGTGTGTACAATGTACACATACATATGTATTTTTATTGTACTTATATACCTGCATATATTTGTGCATTGACTAATAAAGACTACCGCACCATTTCAGTTAACGAAAACAAATATATATAATTTTAACTCACAAGCCATCTTGTCATCAAATTGATGTCACTTTTATCATCATCATTAGCCTGTATTTTTGGGGTTTTTGTATATGATGGACTTATGTTTTATGTTCATCGAACAAATATTATTTGTTTTTTATATTTTGATCCGATGCATAGTTTTTCATGCAAGACGCTTGCATCCATATTCTTAAGTGGAAATTCATCAATTTCATTAACACTGACTGAGGTTATCTTGGAATTTTTCGGTACTTATACAAGCCTAGGGCTTGATCTGCTGATCCGATTTACTTCATTTAAAATGCTTTGGAAATGGAATACTTTGTTAAAGGTCCCAACCCTGAACTTAGCAATAGCAAATAGTTTATGTACAAATTAAAAGTGAAACAATTTGGATCCAAATGTTCATTGCGCACATAATTTTTTCCGAAATATATGTATTTATATTTACTTATCACAAATGTTTATTCTTTTGAAACGAATAAAAGTACAAATAATTTGTGAAGCTGTGGCATACCCTATTCACAATGCAATAAACAATATAATTCACCCTCCGCAAAAAAGACTTATTACAGAAATGTAATATTTTAATTATTTTTTAGCGAAGTGCCACTAAGGTTAAAATAAAATCAATATGTATCTCTTGAAGTGATGTGTGCTGAGCTTCACAATTTAAAATTAAAAATTATCAAAACAATTATTTATTTATCTTAAGTTCATGTAGTGTTTCCAGCATCAACATGTTTACAATATTTCGATTTCCAAAATGAATATACGTTGAACTTTTTAGAAGCGCAGGCATTTTCCATATATACGCAGTTTCTGGAGCAATTATTAAACATATAAACATGCATATCTGATCATTTCAAGCCGTATATGTATTTTGCAACAACAAAGTGAAACACAAGCACAAAATCTGCAGTCAACTGTATCGACTGTAATATACTCGCCACCCAACTGACCAAAAATATAACTTTTATCTTTTATTTTTGTGTTGCTCATTTTAGAGCAAGAGGCTTGGAAATACGTACCTTTTTAAAATTATTTCTTAAATAACTTCTGTTAATCTATGATATCGGATGGCAAACAAATAGTCAGAAGTCATTTAGGCTTTGATTATTATTGTGCTTACCAAAAATCTGCAATCTTATCTGCGTGTTATAATGCCAATTATTGAGCCCAAATTTGGTTGCTGTAGCTATTATTGACTCTGAACTCTGGGTTTTCATACGGACAGACAGATGCACATGGCAATATAAACTCAGCTGTTGGTGGTAGTAAAGAATATATATGTATACTCTGTTGGGTCGGAGACTCCTTCTTCATGTTACATGCATTTTTGGTTGACATAAAATTACAATACTCTTCTACCCTTACGGGTAGCGGATATGCAAACTCACATCTAAGAAATGGTTATGATCCACAAATACAAAAACACAATAATTATAATATCAACAATAATAAGTGCACAGAAAGCCTCACTTCAAATGTGGGGGCCACGCCCACCGCCCCCGAAAATCAATAATATAATTTTTGAAATCAATTTGTAAGCGCTGTATAAAAGATACAACTTTCTGCATATACTAAGCTGAATGAAATATCTACGTATTCTCTAAATTGCAATTTGATCGGACAATAAACACAGATGTTATTTTAGAAAGTATGAGAATAATTTAACAGCATCTGCACATGTAAACACAAATTAAACTACACCGGAACATAGGTCGAAGGGTAATGTCGCGTACCGCGCGACTGTTGCTTTTCTTACTGTTTTTCCCTCTTCATTTCGTTTTTCTCCATGTCGGGTATCCTTCGATTAGCCACCTTTCGATGACCAACTTGTATTTAATTTGAGGCTTGGCATTGTCAATCATTTTTATTTCGCGTGTGCTCCGTGAGCGTCGGATAAAAATTAAGTCAGAACTCGCAAACCCTAACAGGGTCGAAAACTCGAACGGACTTAAGTGGTTTGCACTAATTAGCTACTGTACAAAAAGTAACGGAAACTTATCAGTTTTGAAAGTTAAAACTTTATTAAGATAAAGGGAAAATAGAAATGACATCTCTTTTCAACCAAAAAGTCATATTAAATCATTCACTAAAAGATATAGTACAGGATAATTTGTTTTGTGGTACCCGGTATAATTTTCCACTAACACCCCTTTTTAACAGGGCCAAACATCGTGTATAATGTACATGTATGTATATATAATTTTATACAAATTTTAACCTGTTTCGACTTCAAATTGCGTTTATTTTGGTCTGTAGTTTTCTTATTGGTCGTGATGCTTTTAAGGCTTGTCCTGTCAGACTTTACTTTGGTTTCTTTTTTATGACTTTTCGACACGGCAAGGTAGAAGATCCGATTAGCTACCAAAATGGACAATGAAATAAAATTTGTTTGACTTGCCTTTTATAAGTAAAACCCCAAACAAAATAATACAATAAAGGTCAGATTTGCAAGATTGTGCTATGTCATTCACAATTCGATGGACTCGCCTGTGCTTCGTTTTTGTGTTATTAAGTGTTTACTAATTTAAAAAAATTATTTTTTTCCAGCAATAATCTTAAAATTTATTCTGTGCGAGTGATATTTTACTGTTGGGCGTGTTCGACTGTGGCTTTTGTTAGTTTCTAAAATACTAAATAAGCACAAAAACGCATCTACATATATTCGTGTTTTCATCACTTAATGAAACTAAGCAAGAATTGCCAAAGTCATTCAATGTTTATAAAACATTTTATCTGCTCTGCCTTATGATCTTGGACTCATTCGTTTTATTTGCTTCAAATAAGGAACCTGAAAGAATCATTGTACTATAATTGCGTAGTGCTTAAATAGCCAAAAGTCAGCTATAAACAAGAAAATTGTTGTTTTGCCGCAAAGACTGATATGTTTGCATTTAAATCTGTTTCTCTGTTTTGCATTTTGTTTGCTGTATGTTCAATCGATAGATTGAACTCAAACGAATATACAATACTAAGTTCATATGCGTTCAAAATGTACGCCTGTTTTTTCATCGCGCAATAATATGAATAAATTTTTCCAAATTGAAATTATTTAACGGATGTGCATTTCATGTTATACCCTCAAACCATTACCAAAAAGGTATATTACAAATTTAAAAAATAGTAGTGCAAGCATTTGAGCGTTTTGATTTTTATCTCAAAATCGGACTACTTTAACACTGCGGTAGAAACAATCTGATTAAATGAGAGTTTTTAAATTAAGAGCAGTACTCTTTTTCGAAATAACTAAACTTATCAGTAAACTATATATATTCAAAATATGACAACTATATCCAATATCATTTATAGTAACAATCAGTTATTATACATATATAACTATAGGAACTACCAGAGAAGATATAAGCCAAACCTGAAAGGGTGTAGAGCCTTCGGCATGGCAAAGGTAGTGTTTCTTTTTTGTTTGTGGTTATTTCATACAATTGTGTTTTGATTTCCGACTGTAATTCAAAATCGAATTTCATTTTTACGGTCTACAGCACGTAAAATACGCATTGCCATAATCTAAAGCTCATGCCCGTCTAATTTATGGCATAAATACCGCGCCTGTTCTATTGGATCTCATCTGGGTCAGCCATTTGGAAAGGGAAGAGTTGCCCTTTCATGGGGTAAAAATTGATTTATGTATCGAGACCAGTTCTGATTGTAGAAAAAACTGAACTTTTCAGTGCCAATCCAAGTTAGATATAATATTCTGCACCATTATATATCACTAGTATAGAAACGATCGGAGGATATTAGAACCTGCAAGGAAGGATTTACATACAAATAAACGAGAACGAACGTTTATTTGTATGTAAATAACAGATATATTTTAGGATAAAACAAGTAAGAGTATTTAAGATATTGCTTATCCGTCTAGATATTGAGCATTGTCAATTTGCTTAGTACTTCGTAAAATGATGTCGTGTGGCAATCGATCATTGTTACTTTGTTAAAAGCCACAAAGAATGTGAACACTCGCATTCATATCACCCATTCATCAATTCCTTCCGCCAACCCGTCTTCACCATCCTCCTCCGCACAACGGAATCTACAGTCGTAGACTCTGCATGACCTTTTAGGCCATGGATTTTAAAAAAATTCATGGTCTATTGTGTTTGTCTGAACGGAATTGTGCGTAACAGGCAGAAGGAGGCATCTCCGACCCCATAAACTATATATATTCTGAATCAGTATCAGTAGCCGAGTCGATTGAGCCATGTCTGTCTGTCCGTCTGTCTGTCTGTATGAACACCTGGATCTCAGAAAGTATAAGAGCTAAAGTCATCAAATTTTGCGACAACATACGTAAATATTGCAGTGTCTCAAAGTTTTTTTTAATATTTGGACACGCCCCTTCCCGCCTCGGTAAATCAGTAATAACTATTTAAAAACTACAATATTAGCTCAACAACCAAAGTTGTATATCTTACATGACAAATACTTTGCCGCGGGCGTTACGTGAAAATTTCATTTAAATCGGACTATTAATAAGTGAGATATGATACGAATTAAACTCACTTTGAACATACATGTATACTTAAGCAGACCTAATTTACGCAAGCATACCGAAGTTCAAATCTAGCGTCAGACACACAGCATTTTAAACTTTTTATTTGCATTGTATGGTAACAGAATTGGTTCACAATGCGGCTTTGCCGATAGTCCGAGGAGTGAGGCAATGTCCGAGTGGTTAGAGTGGCGGACGGCTGTGAGAGAGTGCGTGTGTTCAAACTCCCCGGTTGAGCGCACAACTTTTGTAGCACGCTGTGGGTTCGACAAATCTTACCCATGCACAATTTACGACAGTCACTAAAACTCCATCTCCCTCTCTCTTTATATTTGCAGTTGATCATGATAATAGCAAGTGCAGCGTTAATGTGGACGACGGGAACAGCAGCTGGTAGCTGCTAATTGCAGCGTTCCTCTTGCGCCGTAATCCGTAAAACAGAAATTCTCTACAAAGAACTCAACTCAAGCGCCCACACCACGTACCCAAAAGCCTGAAAATCTGGACCTCATGGTGTTAATTGCCCGCGACAATGCCTTCAACCAACACCGAAGATTTGCGGCGAAAGTTTCTAGTTGTGCAGCAACAGCGCTCAGCACCTCCCAATTTGGCCAGCGAGACCCTGGCGCAAGCTCCAGCCCAGTTGTCTACAATTGCGGCGGGCAGTGGCGAACCAGAGCGCACCTATGTCTTTCCGGGCACACATCAGCTGGGCAATGCGGCAATAGGTAGCATGCCGCCTCCTAGCGGGCCTGGTATACCGGGTATTGCCATCATCAGCAGCACCAGCACAACCCTCCATCCCGCCGGACAAGCTCGTGGCGGACACGCGCGCTCTGTAAGCCATGGCGGTGGTGCCATTGTTGCTCTTGGAGCGGGAGGCCGTCCAATAAAATCCGCGATGAAGGGTCATCAGCGAGCCTTCTCACAGGGACAGATAACGGACTCACCACCGGGCAGCGCAAACGCCCCAACGGGCCGTGGTCACAGTCGGGTAGGCTCGAAAACAGATTTCATATTGCCTCCGGGACATAAAGATGAACCCGTTAGGGAGCGTGAATTTGGTCCATCAGCCCCTAGTTCGGCGACCGGCGGACGTGGCCACAGCCGACAGGCATCGCGTTCCGAGTCCATCTATACACTACGCCGCACTGAGGCACCACCATGGTGGAAGCGTTTTACATTCTGCAATTACAACAGAAACAACGACAAGTTCGAGGAGCGTAGCTATCGTAAAGTGGTGCCCAACCACACGGTGCCTCCAAAGACTCCTAAACGCGAACATCCCAATGGGCAGTTTGTAGGTAACAAGATTCGCACAACCAAATACACGCTTCTCTCCTTCATACCGAAGAATCTGCTGGAACAGTTCCATCGCGTCGCGAACTTGTATTTCATTTTCATCGTTCTCCTCAATTGGGTTCCGGCCATAAACGCGTTTGGCAAAGAGGTCGCCATGATTCCCGTGCTCTTTGTGCTTGGTGTTACGGCGGTTAAGGATCTCTTCGAGGATCGACGACGCAGAGCGTCCGATAAGCGAATCAATAACACAACATGTCGCGTCTACGATGGGTGAGTAGAAAATTAATTTTACTGTTTTTTTTTTGAATCCAAAATTGACCTATGCTAGTTTATTGACTGCGAACTGTTCGCACAGATTATTTTTAAGGGTGATCTGGAATACGATAACCAGACACAAAGTGGAAATCAACAAAATCGTAAAACAATCACACTCAAATAATGAAAATTATGTACTGAAAAGACAAAAAATACCCTTTGCGTGCATATTTGGCTCAATAGAAATATCGATGTATTTCACAGCGAAAATGTGTAAATGCTTCTGTTGTTATTATTTTAATGACCCTGTTGTACATATTTCAAAACAAAAATAATTGTAGTGATAACTATTTCAATACCTATTGATATTATTCCATTTATGTTCTATAATATCCCATTCCAAAAACTACAGGGTATAACAAGAAAACATAGTTATAAAACTTTCCCCTTGAAGTCATTTTAAATGTTCGAGCCGTCTTCACGCTTCTCTTCGTTTCTCTCCAGCTCCCTCTTTTATACTGTTTTTTAGCTCTGACTGCCTTTAGAGCTTTTTCGTCTGCGGGCTGCGGCCGTCCCACATTCGCTCCGTCGGGCACCTCAAAAGTTCCGTTTGTTTATTTGCCTTGCCCGCCTCAACTTTCCAACCAAGTGACAATTTACTTAGTTGAAGTGCCACCGCCCTTCATTCTACGATCATCTGGACTTGGACGCCTTTTTCACGACTCTTTTGGTTATGCATGGTGATTGAAACGGAAGTTGGCTCCCAGTTGTAGGTTTATTTCTTCAACTTTACAAGCTTAATCTGCTGTTATTGTTATACCCTTCGACCATTGAAAATGGTCAATAAAAAAGGGTATACTCTATGCGAATGTATGCAACAGGCAGAAGGAGCCCATAAAGTGGAAATATTCTTAATAAGGATTGTAGAAGAATACCAATGATACCAATGTTGGTAAAGATTCCAATGTTGGTATAAAGGTTCCCGTTTATACCTTATACAGATCAAGCTAATTTAAATGTAGAGTACCACGCTCAATGCTCCTAAAATCAATTATTCAGTTTTAAAATTCGATTTGTAACCGACGGTAATTCTGTTGATGACATTTTCTTTTGAAATTGTTAGTGTATTTTTAATGGTTTTTCGTGCCAGGCATGTCTGGTTTTTAGTTGATTTGTTATTGTTCCTTTCGTTTAGTTACTTAGTTGACCAATAAACTTAGGCATTGTTGTTTCTAATTATATTTGCATTTTGCCAATTGTTTTTATGGTCATTGCACAAATTGAGATAAGCCTTAGTGATTTATTTAACTGGAGGAAGCACAGTGGCATAATGAATGTGTATGTTGATAATTTAAAATACAAAGATAACATATTTACACTGATAGTCAGTGAAATAGATGTAATGCATGGTGTTTTCGGAATGTCAATATAAAATTTGTTATACCAAGTTTTGCCCAGAAATAATAATTCCACCATTGAAAATGGTCTATACTAACTTTGTGTAAATGTATGTAAAAGGCAGAAGGAGGCGTGGAAGACTCCATAAAGTATATATATATTCTTACTCAGGATCACTAGCCAAATCCATGAAGCCGTCTGTCTGTCTAGATGTCCATCTGACCAGATGAACATACAGATCGATAGATTTTGTGAACCATAGCCATTATTTTATAGCCCACAGCCTCGTACAGACAGGAGAAGAGGTCACCATTTATTTGATTAGAATCATATGCATTTCTTTGCATATGAGATAATAAACTTTGCTATTACTACTATTTATGGGTACCATCCCATTTCTTTTGACAATTGTAAATGCAAATAAAAACATATACCGTTACTCTTCGCTAAGCTTTCATTTTCGTGACTCGGCTATTGCTGTTGTAGTTGTTGCTGGGTCAATTCACCTGGCGACAGTTGCATGCAAATTGGACGCATATGAGTCTGTATGACTACCTGGGGAACTCAACCATAACTTACAACCTGTGCAACAGGTCCAATACAAACAAATTAAAAATATACAGTCAAGCGCGCCCAAGAGTAAAATACCCTTTGACCAATTTCATAAAATTGTTACCAAGGGTGACCATTATCAAAACCAAATGAGTACTGAAAGAATCTACAGCCATACACCTGCAAGCACGCATGGTGGATAAAACAGATAAACGGCGCACCAAAGCGCTTCTTTGAATTATGGAAAAACTAACTAACTAAATATTAAATGTAAAGTAAATGTCGGTAGTGGGCAAAAAAAAATCTTCAGAAGCCCGTGGAAACCTTTATATTGAATTTCACTGACAGACCGAAGTGAAGAAATCGACTCTATTATTGATGCTGATCACAAATATATATTCTTTGTGCGTACTGTCACAGCCCCTTCAGTCTGTTACATACATTTTGTTGAAGGGTATAATTATCCAAAGAGAAACACACTCTCTTCACTCACTTTATATGATTACACGAATGCCCACACTCACACTTAAGAGGCTATTCAACAAACTTGCAAAGTCGGCCCTGACCATCTTACACTCTTTCGGTTTTCAATTGGAATTCATGACCATGTGCAATGCTGAGAAAATACGGGTGTGCATGAATCACACAAAAAATGTGAGTGTGTTCGCGATTCTGTGTTTTCTTGTTGTTGTTGGTGTGTTATGACTGTTAACTGCTGACACACAATTTGTCAGCTTTGATTGGGGAATGACTTTTTATTTAAGGGCGAATGTTTCTTATGATAAAGTATGTTGATCCCAATGTTAATCTGGTGAATCACTGAAAAAACAAGTCGTATGTTATACAACTAAAATTAATATTGAACTAAGGTGTTACTAAACTTGAACTCACATAAGTTGACATATTACTTTAACAGAGTCCCGATCCCTTGCCTTCCCAGTGATTGATGATAACTGGCACTGTCTAGAACCAGCTTAAAAGAAAACCAATTTTTTAGATTTACATTTATCGAATTCAGTGAATTGAAAAATAATATATTGATTTAATATTTAATTTCTTCATTCTCTATTACATTTATTTAAAGTTCCTATTTGGATGTATACACAAAAATTTATCATATGAAAAAACTAATTTGTTGTTGTTTTTCCACTTTGATTTCCTACACATCGCCTGCATATAAATTTTGTTGACTAACGTTAAATGTTGAACTTCAAAACACACCTCCTAAAGCAATTAATATTGCTATTAATATTTGCAACAGGCCTAAGACGAATCATTTTAAAAGCAAAGCAAATAAAGTTTGCTAATTGTACATGTTATGTTTAAAATTATTTTGCTGCAAGGTCTGGATCAGAACTGATTCATATTTAATTTATATTAAGTTATATTACGTTTTATTTTCATTTTATCACTGCAATTAATAGTTTGTGCTAAAATCCAAATCTGAAGCAGGAATTTTAAAACATTCCAATTTTAAAAAAATACTAACGCTACAGTCAGGTGCTGACTGTATAAGGCCATGGATTATCATATTATACCGTAATAAAAATTTTAACGGTATGGAATCGCCGCCCGAATATTATTAGAATAAAATAAATAAAATAATATGATAAATAATTAATAAATGAAAATTCGCACCCGCCTCAACCGGGAGTTGAACACACGCACTCTCTCACAGCCGTCCGCCACTCTAACCACTCGGCCATTGCCTCACTCCTTGACCCATCGGCAAAGCTGCATTGTCAACCAATTTTGTTACCATACAATGCAAATAAAAAGTTTAAAATGCTGTGTGTCTGACGCGGTATGGAATCGCCGCCCGAATATTATTAGAATAAAATAAATAAAATAAAATAATAAGTAATTAATAAATGAAAATTCGCACCCGCCTCAACCGGGAGTTGAACACACGCACTCTCTCACAGCCGTCCGCCACTCTAACCACTCGGCCATTGCCTCACTCCTTGGCCTATCGGCAAAGCTGCATTGTCAACCAATTTTGTTACCATACAATGCAAATAAAAAGTTTAAAATGATGTGTGTCTAGATTTGAACTTCGGTATGCTTGCGTAAATTAGGTGTGCTTAAGTATAAATGTATGTTCAAAGTGAGTTTAATTCGTATCATATCTCACTTATTAATAGTCCGATTTAAATGAAATTTTCACATAACGCCCGTGGCAAAGTATTTGTCATGTAGGATATACAACTTTGGTTGTTGAGCCAATATTGTAGTTTTTAAATAGTTATTACTGATTTACGGAGGCGGGAAGGGGCGTGTCCAAATTTTAAAAAAACTTTGAGACACTGCAATATATACGTATGTTGTCGCAAAATTTGATGACTCTAGCTCTTATACTTTCTGAGATCCAGGTGTTCATACAGACAGACAGACGGACAGACAGACATGGCTCAATCGACTCGGCTACTGATACTGATTCAGAATATATATAGTTTATGGGGTCGGAGATGCCTCCTTCTGCCTGTTACGCACAATTCCGTTCCGACAAACACAATAGTCCATGAATTTTTTTAAAATCCATGGCCTAAAAATACTAACGCTACAGTCAGGTGCTGACTGTATAAGGCCATGGATTATCATATTATACCGTAATAAAAATTTTAACGGTATGGAATCGCCGCCCGAATATTATTAGAATAAAATAAATAGAAAAAATAAAATAAAATAATAAATAATTAAAAATTCGCACCCGCCTCAACCGGGAGTTGAACACACGCACTCTCTCACAGCCGTCCGCCACTCTAACCACTCGGCCATTGCCTCACTCCTTGGCCTATCGGCAAAGCTGCATTGTCAACCAATTTTGTTACCATACAATGCAAATAAAAAGTTTAAAATGCTGTGTGTCTGACGCGGTATGGAATCGCAGTCCGAATATTATTAGAATAAAATAAATAAAAAAAATAAAATAAAATAATAAATAATTAATAAATAAAAATTCGCACCCGCCTCAACCGGGAGTTGAACACACGTAACTCTCTCACAGCCGTCCGCCACTCTAACCACTCGGCCATTGCCTCACTCCTTGGCCTATCGGCAAAGCTGCATTGTCAACCAATTTTGTTACCATACAATGCAAATAAAAAGTTTAAAATTATGTGTGTCTAGATTTGAACTTCGGTATGCTTGCGTAAATTAGGTGTGCTTAAGTATAAATGTATGTTCAAAGTGAGTTTAATTCGTATCATATCTCACTTATTAATAGTCCGATTTAAATGAAATTTTCACATAACGCCCGTGGCAAAGTATTTGTCATGTAGGATATACAACTTTGGTTGTTGAGCCAATATTGTAGTTTTTAAATAGTTATTACTGATTTACGGAGGCGGGAAGGGGCGTGTCCAAATTTTAAAAAAACTTTGAGACACTGCAATATATACGTATGTTGTCGCAAAATTTGATGACTCTAGCTCTTATACTTTCTGAGATCCAGGTGTTCATACAGACAGACAGACGGACAGACAGACATGGCTCGGCTACTGATACTGATTCAGAATATATATAGTTTATGGGGTCGGAGATGCCTCCTTCTGCCTGTTACGCACAATTCCGTTCCGACAAACACAATAGTCCATGAATTTTTTTAAAATCCATGGCCTAAATATATTTTACAACGCATGGAACCTAGTCAAGAGACTTCTTCAATATAGCGTGAGTGAAGAAAAGTCAGCATACTCTTCTTTTGACTTAAACAAAAATGCTTTTAAGTACTTTTTTATCAGGGACCGTAAATAATAAATATGAGATTAAAAAAAGAAAATCAAAGGCAGATATAAAAGTTATAAATTGATTTTTATTTTTTAAAATCAAATTAAATAATTAAAAATGATTTTTAAATAAATAAAATAGTTTATAACTTTTATTTTGCAATTTGTTTAATAAAAATTATAACCGTTACGGTCCTTGTATTTTATCATTATAAATTGTTCAATTCCAAATAGTAAATAACTCATTAAGGGGGTAAATTTTTTTGTTTTTGGTTTTCAAAAAAGTATTCCTTTCATAATCATTCAGAATTTCATATAAAGATTATTTCAGGTATATACATATTTTGTATAAATATTGCAAAAACTTGTTTCTATTTTTTACTTCATTATCAATATTATATATGCCACGAGTCTCAATCGGATTGTAGTTCAAGTCTACTTGGATTGAGTTGAGTTTCGACGTGGCAATGGCACGACTTCTGACGCAATCGCATGTCATATAGCTCCACTGGGTTTCTGGAGCTCATTGTAGTTGTTGGTGTCATTATCGACATGGCGGCAGAACTGCACGACTAGCTGTTGTGAGTTGTGGAAAATGGAAAAATAATAAACAAACGGTCGCTTCTTCACAACAGTTCGATATGAATTATCGCAAACAATAAGATTATTGGCGTATGGGAAAAATACCATTTCGATAGGTCGGAGATTAAATGTTTGTAAATTGTTGGGGTTCCCCGTAGGCGTGTTAGAATGTTACATTAATTATTGCCGATTTCACAATATTTGTTATGAACTGACTGACTTTCTTCCAATAAAAAAAATAAGCACAGGTTGCTTAATTCATTTTGCAGGTTCTTATATCCTTCCATCGTTACTTTCCGATTCATTTGCAGCGTGCAGCAAAGAGAAAGGTCGGACATGGGTCCTCCTATGCCATATAAGCTTTTGGCTAAAATGAATATACCTTTTGTTTGGGTTTGTACATTCAAGGTATATTTTTTTTTTACCACATTCTCCCAATTGTTGGGGAACTTTAAAAACATCTAGAACACATGCTCAGTTCCCAAAACTACTTAAGGTGACTTTGAATGATTTTATTATTTTATACTTTTAAAGTTTCAAATATTAGATGTTTACAGCCAGATTACTTATTCAAGTGACATTTTAATGTTGTGTCTGACTCTACGTAGTTACTACGTCTGTCTGACTATCTGCCAGCTGTCGTTTCTCCCAGACACGTTGTGCGCCATCTGTGCACTTTCACCAAAAACGCATTAATATTCTAAACTGGGGCGTCAACTGGAGACAAGGTCACAACTATATAAAGAAGGCGTTTGCAGACGCAGGGCGTGATAATTCTCACCACCCTAGCGTGTGAGAATAGCAAGCCTTGTGGGAAGTATACGTTGAGTCTAACAACAGTTCGCATAAAACAAAACGGTTAAGCAAAGCCAAAAACCCGAAACTAAAAACCACCAAAAATCACAAAACGACCAAAAAAAAAAAAATGGTAACCTTGAAAAGCATGCGATACAGCCACAAAATCAGCTATTAGAGTTGGCCTTCGTTTAGCACAATAAACAATGGATGGCAGACCATGGCTTGGCTTAGCATTGCGACCATATCGTATAGTATCTCTTGAATATGACAATTTGGTTAAACTGAGTGCTCAAGTAACGCCCGCTACTGGATTGCAGATACACACAATAGATGCGCCTCACTTTGAGTCTTGAACTCCTACGCATTTGGGTTAATAACTGGATGATCTTGTTGTGTCTATTCCAATGAAAAGTCTTTCTGCTGTATACCAGTTTCCATACAGTCAACACATGACATTGAAAATGCCTCAAAGTGGCGATAGTGAAAACGGGTTTCTTCTACCCTGTAAGCGGTAAAGCAGCGAAGTGGGGTATGGCAAAACAGTGCATGTTAAAGCAGACTTGATCAACTGTAAGACATTGATAATTGTTAAAAATATATTTTAAAATAAAATATGTGTAATAATACTGAAAAGTCTTCGGCTATATTATAAGTGCACCCTGTTTGCTTCAAAAAAATTGTTGTTCACAAAGTTAAAGTTGAAAGGAGTTTCATTCTCAGGGCATTCGCTACTAACCCTTCTAATTTGTCTTAAAGATAAAGCCTTGCCTGAAGCTGCGGACGCCGCCGTCTTGCAAACTGGTTGACAATCAACGTTCTCTAATATACAGACTATTTCCCCCAGATATTGTCTAGAAAGAATCGCCAATGGACAGCTTTGTCAGATCAGTTTCAGTTTGTGTTGTCAGCTGTAGGTGATGCCACAGCCGTTGCCTTAGTTAAATTTAATTTACTTTGTGTAAAAGCTCGTGTCGGTTGTCTAAAGGCCATGTTAACAACGTGAGACCATTAACACTTTTAACCGTGTTTCGTCTCTCTCGCACGGCTCCAAGTTAGAAATAATAAAGAAAGAAAGGTCTTAACATGAAATGTACCATATTCACGTTCCATTCATTATTTTTTTGGCATTACATATGTGCATATATTGGCAAAGGTAACTCCAAGCATTTCAAACAGCTGTTATAATATTTATGGCCAATATCAAATAAAATAATAGTGAGTGAGATTGATTTGTTTCCACTGTAATAATAATAATAAAATTAATTTTTATTAGAAGTGTCTATGTACACTGACAAAGAAACATAAATTCCAAATTGTCATTTTAATGATCAATATCTCCACTCCTGTTTTATGCAGGTAATAATATTTGTCTTGTTTTGTTGTTATTATAATTTACCTTTTTTTTTTTAAACATAAAGCAATTTGATCAACTGGAACAAATATACCAGAGCAAAATGTGAAAATAGCTCAACTGGTCTAGCTTTGCACTTTGTGTGCCCAAACCTCTTATTTGAGTTCCAAAGCTTTTTTTCGTTAAGTTTATTTTTAATTGATAAGTTTTAATCATTCTTATTCAGATTTCCAGTGCATCAATTATGGAAATAGCAAATTAAAACGATATTTCAGTCCGATTCGTTTCGACTTATTTACTGCGTGAAGCAGTAAAAGTAAGTATGCCAAGATTTATCAAGATAGCTTTAAAACTGAGAGACTAGTATGCGTTGCAACATAAAGATGGACAGACAGACGTGGCTAGATCGATTTCCCTGGTGATGCTGATTCAGAATATATATACATTATGAGGTCAGAGAAATTTCCTAAGGTGCCTTGCGAACTCCTGGTCAAAATTAAGATACCCTCTGCAAGGGTACAAAAACAACACCTAATAAATCGACATATAAATTTTCTTAGGAAATTTGCTGCAATTCACAAAAATTTGACGATACCTGATTGGGAGTGATAATAATTTTAATTAAGTTATATCTACCGTTAAATGATCATTATTAGTTTTACGTTACACTTAACAAAATCGACGGTTAGTTAAAGAAGGTTGGTTAATTAGAAGCAGTCTACTAGAGAAAGGTGGTGAGTATACACCCGAAACGCAGTTCAAACTACGCAAAGCGAAGAGTAGAAATTCTATCTTGATAAACCTTGAGACATCTGCTGGCAATATAATAGATTTTATAATCTTTTTTCAAACTCATCTCAAATCTCTTTAAGTGATTCACAAGTTCTAAGAATGATGCATAATATACAGTACTTGAATGACTTTAATTGTTATTTTTAACCCGTAGTTGAACTCAGATGGACAAAGAGTGCCGTTTGTTATGTCCATAGTCTGAGTTCTCGCTCTCTTACTCGTTCGCTTTCCTGCCCTATTAATATCAGGCATAGACACAAATGAGACTTAAGTTTACACTGTTACAATGCAATGTACACAATGTATTTTGTTTACCTCTGTAAAGCAACAATTAAATTTCAGAAAAAATAGATTGACTGTGAAGGATGACCTATTTCAAGAAATTTTAAATCTAAATCCTAATCGTAAATCTAATCCTAAATCTAAATCGATTGACGTTTACTAACTACTATTTTTTATCAAATGGTTCCCCCTAGAACAGCGATTACGATACAACCAACTGTATATCTGGCTAATAAGCATTTTTTCTGTTTATGTTTATGTTTAAAATGTCTAACAATAAATTATATAATTGAAATAATTTTGTTTTACCCTTCGGCAATTGAAAATGGTTAAAAAAAAAAGACTCCCCAAAGTACACACACATGGGGTGATATTTCCATTGGACAATATTATTATTGATTTTATTATTATTCGGTTAATTGAAATTTTCTTAATTTAACTTTTTAACTCTTATGATGATACATTTTAAATGGACTCAACAAACATATTATGCATGCATTTTCTTTTTAAATATACTCGTAAAGCAAGGTGATATCATGATAAAAAAAGCACTTCAGTAATAGCACCCACATTCCACTTCTGTCTCTCTACCAAACACACATACTTACGCATTTTGAAGTTGTGGAATTTCCCCTGATTTTCCAACATGCACCAGGCCTACAAAAGTCAAATAGTGCGTGTGAGAACATATTTTTTTTATTTGGTCTATTTCTTTGGGTCGTGGTACGTCGCTAGGTCTGAGTAAACATATAGACATACCTCTAGAGACCTCTAATAAGAAATAAGTCATTGGACATTCACTTATTACGACCAAACAAAGGGGGAAAACAGACTGTGTTGGCCTTTCCCAATAATTGACCTTAACTTTTTTGTTGTTGTTGCTGCAGTTACTGCAGTAATTGGGTTGTAGCAACATTCCGTTGCAACAACAATTCGAGGCAGCGTCCACAGGGGAAACTGCGTTATTAATTATTAATTTAGGCGCTCAATGGAGCGAAATGAAAGGCACAACAACTGTCTTCATATGTGAAATGTCGTGTGCAACTGCTGCCGTCGTTCGGTGTCCCTCGGACTGCTCCTTAGCCTCAGTCTCGTCTCATCGACATGTCTCTCGTAGTAGCTTGTGCCCCAGCGTTGCGTGCAACGAGCTAATTACATGGCAAAATTGTCTTTTCATTTCGAACGCGCCCGCCTTGAGTGAGAGGTGGAGCTTGGGTCAGATAGCAGGAGTACCGCTTTAATGGTAGTGTGCTCCAGCAAACCCCATTGTACCACTCAACTACCCAATGTGGGGGAGGCGGCTGTTGGGGTGGGGATAAAGAGAAAGTACTTTAATGGAGGTAACATGATTGATTTGTATGCGCTCTTGGCCAAGTTAATGATGAACCACACTTATATTTGGGTGAACGGTTATGTGTGTTTATTACTTAAAAATGTATTAGATTAGATTAAATTAAATTAAATCCAATTCAATTTAATTAAATTAATTTTTAATTTTAATAACTTAACATTTTGTAAACTTACGCTTAATTATTTTAAATTGACTTTTTAAATAATTCTTTGTATCAATATCATTTTCCTAATTCAGTCGACTGCATTAAGTCGACTTTAAATTAAATGAAGTAAATAAATAAATAAATTACAAAATTCACTTGCGTGCAATCGGTCCTCAGTATGTACTGTCTGCACAACTAAGAGTACTCGCGAACTGCATTATTCTATTTTGTATTTAATTTTATTTATTAACTACACAGGCCCACAAATCTGGGTATGTGACGTATGCATAGGAGGCATCTCCGACCCCATAAACTATATATATTCTGAATCAGTATCAGTAGCCGAGTCGATTGAGCCATGTCTGTCTGTCCGTTTCCGTCATCAAATTTTGCGACAACATACGTATATATTGCAGTGTCTCAAAGTTTTTTTAACATTTGGACACGCCCCTTCCCGCCTCCGTAAATCAGTAATAACTATTTAAAAACTACAATATTAACTCAACAACCAAAGTTGTATATCTTACATGACAAATACTTTGCCACGGGCGTTATGTGAAAATTTCATTTAAATCGGACTATTAATAAGTGTGAAATGATACGAATTAAACTCACTTTGAACATACATGTATACTTAAGCAGACCTAATTTACGCAAGCATACCGAAGTTTTAAACTTTTTATTTGCATTGTATGGTAACAGAAAAATGACAGTCCATGCCCATCTCTAGTTCTGGATCGCTGAATCCGAATTCGGAGTGCGATTTTCGCTATAACGTCTGTATTTCGACTTAACCTCAAAAACTGAAAACATTTAAATATCCCTCAAAAGATATAAAATACTGATCTGAACATGCGTATATGTTTATATATGTATATATTGACCTTTTAAACCAGATTCCCAAGTCAATATGTGACTATCACGTCTGAGACTTAACTTAACCTCAAAAAAATTAAATAATCTTTATAACTCAAAACCAGTAAGAAAAGCAACAGTCACGCAGCACGAGACAGTGGGATACCCTTTGACCTATGTTCCTATGTATGTAGACATATACATATGCACATACTTTGAAATTATTCTCGACAGATGGCGCTCGAGCTTCGCGCTCGCCCGCCTCCCTTGTTAGCTGACACAAGCACTTGGTTTTATGCTCATACTTTCTTAAATAACTTCTGTGTTTATTGACCGATCGGATTACAATTTCGAGAATACGTAGATATTTCATTCATTATTATATGTTAAAGTCAGAAAGTTGTATCTTTTATACAGCTTATAAACGCTTATAAATTGAGTTCAAAAATTAAATTATTAATTTGCGGGGGCGGTGGGCGTGGCATCCAACATTTGAAATAAACTTGATCTGCGCCGGCTACACAGAAATGTTCATGCCAAATTTGGTAACTCTAGCTCTTATAATAGCTGAGATCTTTGTGTTCATCTGGTCATCCGGACATCAGGACATCCGGACATCCAGACAGACAGACATGGCTCAATCGACTCGGCTAGTGAAAATGGTCAAAAAAGGGTATATTAACTTTGTGCAAATGTATGTAACAGGCAGAAGGAGGGGTGGCAGACCCTATAAAGTATATATATTCTTGCTCAGGATCACTAGCCGAGTCGATTGAGCCATGTCCGTCTGTCTGTCTGTCTGTGTGAACGCACAGATCTCAGCTATTATAAAAGCTAGAGTTACCAAATTTGGCAGGAAGACTCCTGTGTACTATAAGCTGATCAAGTTTATTTCAAATGTTAGGTGCCACGGTGTATACAAGATACAACTTTACAACAGACTTTAACATATACTGAGCTCATTAAAATATCTACGTATTCTCGAAATTTCAATCCGATCGGACAATAAACACAGAAGTTATTTAAGAAAGTATGTGCATAAAACCAAGTGCTTGTATCAGCTAACAAGGGAGGCGGGCGAGTGCAAAGCGCGAGCGCCATCTATCGACAATAATTTAAAAGCATGCGCATTTGTATATGTGTATGAATTTAACAAATTAAACTACACCGGAACATAGGTCGAAGGGTATCCCACTGTCGCGTGCAGCGCGACTGTGCTTTTTTCTATTTTTCTTCTTGTAACTATGCTTCGTTTATTGACTTGTGTTATGAGCCATGCGCATGTGCTTGCTTTTGGCCATGTTTAATGAAGCTTAAGTAAACTTTCCGGGGGCCTCGAAGCAATAACCTTATCCAGCCTACATGACCTAATAACGGAGTACATAAATTCCATTTGTTACCCTTAGACTAAGTCCAACACTTTAAGACCAGCTGCGCTCCAATGCGTGCCCATATCGCCAAAAAATTGAAGCATCCATTATTTCTTAGGCTAAAATTATACCCACGAAGTAGAAAGGTATTATAACTGTGTGCCAACCGAATATATTGACTTCATGCAAGAGTCTGAGTTGATATAGCCAAGTTCGTCTATATGATAATATAGATCTGAGAGACTAAATCAAGTTTGTTTTTAAACTCGGCCACGCCTCGTAACCCGAATAAATTAAATCGCAAGCGTAAATGTTTTGTGTTCTTAATAATTATCAAATCATTTTCCAAATGATTTTAAAATTCTTTCAATAACATCTCTTTTCAAGGCATAGAATTGTAAAAATGAAATCTAGAATACGCTGCTGCAAACTGTTAGTTATTTCGTTATATTAAGGGTAAACCCTGGAAACGCTCTTCCCCTCTTCGATAATCTGCATTTAGTTCCACTTTCGCGTTTGTTGGCTAAATAATAACACAAACAAGCCCTCATCATCGAGTTAAACTCGCATTAATTTTACATTTCGCTAAAACACCCAATAAATTACCTGCTTTCTTTCTGGAACTAACTCACGAAACTATTAAATATTAAACATTCAACAACTTTGGCGTCGCTTTGGCCAATTAGATGACATGCAAGAAGCGCGCAGAGCTTTGCCAAAGTTCTGTCCTTTCCTACTCAGGAATATTTACAATCCTTATGTGGCTTAAGTATTTTGTGGGCGGATCGTTAGCCTTGTGAATCGTCTTGACACTCACAAATAATTTGTCACGCGCCGCCAATTGTCACCTTGATTATAAGACCTTAACTCCTTCCCTCCTACTTGCTTGCAACTTTCATTGAAGGATTTTTCAGTTAGCATATTATTTGTAAGCACATATGTATATAAATGTGCACGCTTAGTGTGTATGTATGTATGTATATGTAGGTTGACTGGGCATGCGGTTGCTTGACCCAAATCTGTGAAGTGAAAGTGAAAGACGCATGCGAGCTGTGTAAACTTGAGCTTGAGTCATGGGCAAAGAATCTGCACTGGAGGTGACGTTATCTTCAGTTTAATGAAGATGATTTGTAGGAAAATATCTAAATAAGGAGCATTTCGTACTCGATAAACAAATCGTTATATACATAGGATGTCAGAACTTAAATTTTAATGATTTACCAATATTTAAAATACCAGTATACAAAATATCAATTACTGTTTCTTATTCTAAAATTAACACCTCTATTAAAAGCAAAAATAATTTATCTGGCATATGTTAACCTTTCTATGTACATTAAATAGTATTAACGGGCTGATTAACGGGCGGTTATTATTTAATAAATAATAAGTAATAGTCGGTACAGTCAAGCTTTGACTGTAAAGGGCCATCGATTTTCAATCTTTAGTCTATAAACTATAGCTTATATTGTACAAAAAGTATGAAAGTGACAGCCGAGTCTACTTGGCAGTGATCAAGAACAGGCTACTTGAGAAAAAAAAGTCCCAAATCAATATCTTATCATAAATTGCTTTCCAGATAAAGTCAAAAGAACAACAACAGAACTTAATAAAAGTTCATTGGAAATAAAGAAAAAATATGTCTTACATTAGTAAATTTCAGTATAAACCAGTTAAGTGAAGACAGGAAGATACCCTTTGCCCTTATTTAAACAACAGTTACAAATACTCTATTCAATGAGAAAAACCTTTTGTCGCCTATTGCTTTCTCACACCACCCTACTGCATACGATAACAGCAAACGCAGCTCCAGCGGTGCTTTGGGCACTAAGGTTTGTACCAATTCTGTGTTTATTGTATGATCGGACAGAGGAGCGTTCGAAATTAGAGTCATCTAAGTATATCAGAAAGTTTTAAAGTTTTGCCGATTTAAATTCGAATTAAAAAATAAATTTATTGAGTTTCGGAGTGGATAACGTAACTGGCAAGTAACCATCTTTGACAAAGAACATACCCAACATCATATAGAAAACTATATAGAACTAATACGTCTGCCTGTTTGTACATGCATGCGGTTGTGCGTGTATGTGTGTGTGTGATAGTGTGTGCTACCAACGCCTGATGAAATGTGTTAGAATATGCAATCTCGCTAATTAAATGATATCAAAGGACTTTCATCGGGTGTCGGCACATATCCGTTGAATGTGTGTATGTACTAACTGCATAACTATGTTACGCTAAAAGGATGTGCAGGAGTGGAGATGGAGCAGAGGCAGGAATAGAGGCTAGCACAATGCAATTGGAAAGTCAAGGACATTTTGAAAACAAGCAAACTACCGAGGGGGAAACTGACAGCAGTTATGCATGTAGAATATTACATGTTAATAACCTGTAGATATTTTAAAATGTAAAAATGTAGAGTATTTACTTACAGGCTTATAAACGTTTATATATATTCACATCTTATTCGGGAAAATTTACGTTTTAGTCAGTAACTTGTTTCTAAACATATTCAGTTTATATTCCTCTCTATAATAACAATGACCTTTTCACTTGACATTACTTACGGCAAAGATACTTATCTTTTATATATCTTAAGTGGATATAACTTGAAGTTCTTTATTGAAAATGAGAATTAATTAGAATTTATCGATTTTAATGCTTAAAAATACTACCGGCAATAAGTTGTCAGTCCAAAACTATCAAATAAATTTATTAACAGAAATCTCTTTAGTCATAATCACTATTATATTGGTTTAATCCTAGTCAACTAAGTACTCTTCAGTCTAGTATTCTACGGTATTATCAGTAAAAATTGTACAAAGTGAAGTTTAATGAAAGAGAATCAACTCCGCCCGGTCGGACTGCCCTAGTGCCGCATTTTTCATTAATATCTAAAGAGCTGCATGACGATGGTATGACGCCATCATTGCGCCAGCAGGCGGAAAATTAGTGAATGCTTTCAGCATGATTCAAGGTCAGCAAGAAAGGGAAAGGGAAATGCGAAGAACAGGATAGCAGACAATCCACTTTCCCGTTGGGCGATACTTACTTTTTTTTGCTCTTTCCTTGTCCACTATTATTTTGCTATTTTCTTGTTACTTTACCACGCACTTCACTTTACTGTCTCTAATTGTTAGCCTTGACTCTGTTTACTCAAATGTCCATCAATTCTGTAGAATGTAACGGTGACATGGACAGCATTTACAGCACGGGAGGCACAACCGCAAGCACAACCTGGGGTAGTTCGAATATCCCATCCCTGTCGCGTTCACTGCGTTTGTGTCATGTAAATTGCCTTGCGTGGGACACATGTGACAATATACGTGTAATTGACAGCTGAATTGGACATTCATTAATGTTGTGCAAGTTAAATAATTAAAAAAATTCAATATAATGTCATTTTATGTGTTCTTAAAACTTATAGCTAATCTTAAATCAAATTTATTTTGCAGTGAGACGGAGAGGTATAAAAGAATCAAATGGCAAGACTTGCGTGTTGGTGATATAGTGCATCTGTCAAATAATGAGACAGTACCCGCCGATATACTGTTGCTGCGCACAAGTGATCCCCACGGGGTTTGCTACATTGACACATGCGACTTGGATGGCGAAACAAATCTGAAACGCCGTGAGGTATTAATACACACACTCATATAGTAGCTATAGATGATTGTGAGAGGCCACTCAGGGCTATCTTTTAACAACCAGTGGTCTACGTGAGCGATACGTTGATTCTATTTCCAATGGAATTCTTGTTTATTTATTGCAGGTTGTACGTGGTTTTACAGAAATGCAAAATATTTTTGTACCCAGCAAATTTATGAGCTGCGTGGAAGCGGATGCACCAACAACTAAACTATATAGATTCCATGGGGCCTTAATGCATCCCACTGGGGAGCGTGTACCCATATCGACCGAGTGCCTTTTATTAAGAGAAAGCAGACTGAAGGTATGAAATATCAACAATAGTGGAATTATAATTTATATTGTATCATAATGTTTATTTGTGAATTCCCAGAATACGGACTACATTGAAGGCATCGTTGTCTATGCCGGACATGAGACGAAGTCCATGCTAAATAATAGTGGTCCAAGGTACAAGCGCTCCCAGGTGGAACAGCAGATGAATATTGATGTGATATGGTAAGTACCAGCACACCGGAAACTGCAATATGAAAACTCGAATGAATTGATACAGAATGAAATTAAATAAATCAAACTTTTTAACTTTCTTAAATAACTTATGTGTTTATTGTCCGATCGGATTATAATTTGTAGAATAAGTAGATAATTCATTCTGCTTAGTATATGTTAAAGTCAGAAAGTGGTATCTTTTATACAGCGCTTACAAATTAAGTTAAAAAATTAAATAATTGATTTGCGAGGGCGGTGGGCGTGGCACCTAAGATTTTAAATAAACTTGATCAGCGTATAGTAGGTAACTCTAGCTTTTATAATAGCTGAGATCTATGCGTTCACACAGACAGATAGACATGGCTCAATCGACTGGGCTTGTGATCCTGAGTAAGAATATATATACTTTATGGGGTCTCCCACGCCTCCTTCTGCCTGTTACATACATTTGCACAAAGTTAGTATACCCTTTTTTGGCCATTTTCAATGGTCGAAGTGTATAAACATGTAAAGAAAACTAAAGTCGGCCGCTGCTGACATATAGACAGACAAATCAAAAAAATAAGAAATAATATTTAGGTAATTTCCATAAACAGTAGTTCCACTCGTTCCAGAGCTTACTTTGAGATTTAATTTATTTTTTGTTTGCGGTCCGGTCAGATAAAAAGTATACACACCATGAGGCAAATTTGTCCCAAAAACGATTTGACGAAAGCTCTATACGTGATATTGAAAAACGTTATTTAAAATTTAAACCATTATTAAACTAATGCTGTTCATTTGATATTCTCCTCTCGCAGGTGTGTGATAATATTATTGATCCTTTGCGTTGTTGGCGCCATTGGCTGCACCATGTGGCTGCGCTCGTTTGTTAACTTCCCCGTTCCCTACCTACCTTTTAATGTGGACCCTGCCTACGAGGGTATGTTAACCTTCTGGACATACATAATCATATTGCAAGTGATGATACCCTTGTCGCTGTACGTGACCATCGAACTATGCAAGATACTGCAGGTGTTCCACATACACAATAACATTGATTTGTATGACGCGGACACAAACAAGCAGACAGAATGCCGTGCCATGAACATAACCGAAGAACTAGGTCAGATACAACACATCTTCTCGGACAAAACAGGAACCCTGACTGAGAACAAGATGATCTTTCGCCGTTGTGTGGTAAACGGAACAGATTATAATCATCCGCCGTCAGAGCTGGAGAAACTATATGCAAAGCCAGGAGCACCAGCACCTCCGTTGATGCCCAATGAGACGCTCATCGATGATTTAACTCGACTCAATGGCGTCGGGGCCAGTGCGTATTTGACTCCAAATGCTCAACGTATACAGGAGTTCCTGGTTGTCATGGCCATCTGTAACACGGTAATTGTCGGCGCAGCTCCTCATCGTGATCTTATGAATGCTAGCGGCATCATTGAGCTGCATCAGAGCAACAGCACTACATCTGTTACCTCACCTGCCGGCCTGAAGCATGTACGGCCACGCGGAAAGCTGATAACTACCACAACCACCACGACGACCACAACTATACTTAATAGTGGTGCATCGCCTTCTGCAGCCATGGGTGTGCCTGCGGATCGATATACACGGCTTAATGAGTCGCGCTCTGTGACGCCTTCGCCACCGCCCAATTTACTGTTTGCGATGCCGGCGCAGAGTCATCATCCCACACTATCACCTATTAGCAGTTCACCTGAGTCGACACCTAACTCGGAGTCACCATCACCACCCATGAAGAACAAAGCTCTGTCTAATAACATTTCACCCACGGGACGTGCCAAGGCTGTCATAAACTCTAAGATCACAAGCATAGCCACCTTTTTAAATGCAAAGACGCAAGGAAAGCGTCCCAAGATGAAGTAAGTCGACGGCCTTACTGAATCTTATGTATAGCTAATCAACTTATCTCTTGGCAGCCCCACCAAGACGCAGACTATTTATAGAAACGCCGACGGGCGTCCTTTGTACGAAGCTGAGAGTCCGGATGAGCTTGCGTTGGTCAATGCCGCCTACAGCTACGACTGCTGTCTACTGAATCGCAGTCCCAATCATATTCTGGTCAGCATGCCCACGGCGGCGGCCACTGTGGAATACGAGATACTCAAGATATTGCCCTTCGACTCCAGTCGTAAGTGTATGTCGATTGTAGTGCGGCAGACGGGCACCCAGGAGATTCTGCTATACACGAAGGGCGCGGATAGCTCAATTATGCCCGTGCTAGCACCCTGTGCGCACAACAGTCCTGAGGGTAGGTCGATAATGATTTGGATATTTTTCAAACCTCTACTCTACTTGTATACCTAATATTTTTTTTAGGTGTGCTACGCGAACAAACGCAACAGCAACTAGATCGCTATGCGCGAGAGGGTCTGCGTATTCTGGTCATGGCAAAGCGCACTTTGAATCCAGCCGACTATACCGATTGGTGGGCACGTCATCAAGACATTGAAATGTCGCTAGAGAATCGCGAGCGAAGACTGCGCGACTCTTTCGCCCAGCTGGAAAGTAATCTGACGCTGTTAGGTGCCACAGGCATTGAGGATCGATTACAGGATGGTGTACCAGAGACGATAGCTTCATTACTCTCTGCGGGTATATCTATTTGGGTGCTAACAGGAGACAAACCAGAGACGGCCATCAATATTGCCTACTCAGCAAAGCTTTTTACGCAACAAATGGAGCTCATTAAGTAAGTGAATTAATATATTTATAAATGAAGATTTATGTAATATCTTTCCAAATAGGCTAACTGCACGATCTCGAGATGCTGCCGAGACTGCTATAAATTTCTTTTTGACAGACCTGCGCAATGCCAAGGCGACAACCTCTACGGGCTACAGTTTAACACCACGCAACAAACCACGCGCATTAGTCGTAGATGGTAAAACTCTTACCTTTATACTTGATCCCAAGTAGGTTACGCGGAGCATAAACTTTAAGTCACACATAGTCATAAACATACTTGTTTTCTTAGGTCAAAGTTGATTCTGCCTTTTCTTAAACTAGCCAAAAGCTGCGCCTCCGTGCTTTGCTGTCGTTCGACACCACTGCAAAAGGCCTACTTGGTCAAGGTAGTAAAGGAGGAACTTAATTTGCGCACTCTGGCAATTGGCGATGGGGCCAACGATGTGTCCATGATACAGATGGCCGACGTGGGTGTTGGCATCTCAGGTCAGGAGGGCATGCAAGCGGTTATGGCCGCAGATTTTACCCTCTCACGCTTTCGATACCTGGAGCGGCTACTGCTCTCGCATGGCTATTGGTGCTATGACCGTCTGGCACGCATGATTCTCTATTTTTTCTACAAGAATGCGGTAGTTTTATAATTTATAATAAAGTTATTGTTTCTCATAACTTATTTTTTATATTTCAGGCATTTGTTTTTCTGATATTCTGGTATCAATTATATTGTGGATTTTCCGGTTCAGTGATGATGGATCAAATGTATCTAATGCTTTATAACTTACTTTTCACATCACTGCCGCCGTTGGCAATTGGTGTTTACGATAATCGAGTGCCGGAGGATTTGCTATTAAAAAATCCATATCTCTATAAAAATGTAAAAATCTCTAAAGTTATATGCAATTGCCATATAAACTAATTTTATTAAATTTTCAGGGTCGCTTAGGTCTTGTCTATAGACCACACGACTTTTGGCTAATATTATTGGACTCACTCTACCAATCTCTTGTCGTCTTTTTTGTTGCCCTCTGCTCCTATGCGGAAAGCGATGTAGGAATCTGGGAATTTGGTACAACCATTACAGCAAGTTGCCTTTTTACGAATTTAGTACACGGTGCCATTGAAATACGTTCCTGGGTATGGTTGAAATGACATGTAATCATTTTTATTTCTTTGTTTTAATTATTTTTTTTCTCTCTTATTTTGTGAAGACTGTGCTGCATGTTATCTCCATAGTGCTCAGCCTGGCCTCATTTTATCTCTTCTCAATTGTATACAATTCAATGTGCGTCAATTGCTTCGGGCTGCCCTCCACCTATTGGGTGATATTCAGATGCTTTGGGTCTGCAATACACTGGCTGATTATATTGCTATCCACGGTGGTCGCAGTGCTGCCTCGGTAAGTTGTTGGCGAATTTGATAGGTCCGTCTTCTTACTTATCCCAATAATTTTACAGCTTGCTGTTGACAACACTACGTACCTCAATCTGTCCGGATGACAGCACCAATGTTATACTTCAGAACAAACGCAAGCGCAGCAGAGGTGAGGGTTTGTTAGTTACATGGTCGCGTTCTACATCAGCCTCATCAATATATAGGTAAAAGGCACACAATATACAGCGAATTGTTCTATTGCACGATTTTCAATATTATTTAAAACTATTCTTTTGGTTATGCATGTAGCATACAAATTGGTGAATCCTATCATTTTTTTTAATTTTGTGTCCTTTTATTTATAAATTGCATTTTAGAACTATTTGATTTGTTCGAGTATTTTTCTAATTGTAAATTATCTTACAGAATCGCCGATTATGGGTCTAAGAATCAGATTATAACAACGATTACCTGATCGAACACAAAGCTGCTGCAAAAAATACTTTACCACCATAACCCTAAGATAAAAATTCTACTTCTGTTTACATACGTGGCCTTCAACACCGATTAATTTGTAATTAACTTTAACTTAATAGTGTTAACTCTCAAAAATAACAACAATCAACCACACAAACTCTCTAGTTTCTGAAATTCAATTAGCATAATTACACATAGTTGAATTCTACTTTGAATGCTATTGTAATACTATTTTGTTTGGGTTTCCTACGGTTACCTAATTAGTTTAAATCATTTAGTTAAATTTTCTGCCTTTATGATAAAAAATTATCAATTGAAAACCATTTTAATCGTAATATGTATGTTTACTTGTCTTATTTTATGAATATTTATTTGTACATATATGTATAGCAGTTAAATATGTACATGTATTTTGTTTGGGTTTCCTACGGTTACCTAATTAGTTTAAATCATTTAGTTACATTTTCTGCCTTTATGATAAAAAATTATCAATTGAAAACCATTTTAATCGTAATATGTATGTTTACTTGTCTTATTTTATGAATATTTATTTGTACATATATGTATAGCAGTTAAATATGTACATGTATTTTCCTACGCATTTTTAGTGCATATACCCAGCCACCATATCTAGATAATAATTATTATATTACAACACAATTATTATTAAACAAACCGATTAGAACCACTTATATATGTGTGCGTGCAATCTGTACATAGATGATAAAAACATATATCACAATTTAAACAAATCAAACGATAACTTTTAATACTGGACAATTCAAACTAAACAGAACTTCAGTGTTTAATGTTTGTGAAAGGCTGTGATTCTACACTCATGAGAAATATACCTAAATATAAGCAGAAGAAACTTATATACATACATATTTAATTTAGTTCGATTAATTCAAGTATTATTAAACAAATTTCCCTTTTTTTAGTTTATTTGTGTAAACAATTTCCACATTTTAGTTTTTAATAAAATGACAACAGTAAAAACTATTAGAAGCAAATAATTCTAAACTATTTACCTAAATTATATGTAGATTTTCTATAGAATAACATGAATTATAAAGAAAAATGCAATAATATAAGTCTATGTAAAAAACGAGCAACATTAGCTGAATATTTACATTGTTGAATAGCGAAAAACATTTAATGAAATAAATGTATATTTACCTAAAACTTATTTCTTGGAATACGAACTAAAGTGGGTTTTTTGTATAAAGTGATACTAATATAAATAGTATTTCATAAATCTCACTTAAACCAAATAATTAGCTGTGACCCTTGATTTCATTGATTCTCTTTTCAAAAAGAAACTCTTGCGTGGAGTTTTGACATTGGTGGAAAATCATAATTTTTTATAATTAGTATATATAAAATCTATTAACATAATCTAAGAACATAACACAAATCAGCTTAGAAACATTTAATTATATAGATCAGCTTATCTCCCAGAGAATTCGTTGCAAGTTGAGTAAATTCAAGAAACAATGGCTCGTCAACGCAGTGGTTAGCCTTATACTAGAATCTGCGCGTATCGGAGTGCGGCACGGCGAGATAGCAATTTCCGAGGAAATCGAGCTCTGTAGTCTTGGCAATTACACGCCCAATGTCGTAGGGCAGCAGTGCCACGTCCACATTGGCTGCGGTCGGAGGCAGAGTATCTATGGCATGTGTCTGTTGCTCCTGCTGCTGTTGGTGCAGCTTGGTAGCTACTGCTCGACGCATCAGCTTCTCGACAAACATACGCAACACATGAGCCAGCAGGGTAAGCGCCAGAGACTGCGACACACCCGGCACACACTGTTCTGTATCCAAAACAATGCCTACATCTTTACACATATCGCGCACCAGCTGCGTGGCAGCTTCCAGCTCCTCTGGGGGCGGCAAATATAGCGCCTGTTGGTGATATTTGTGATTGCTTACGAGGTTTGAGGATGGTCGCCGATATGGCGACTGGGGTGGATCTACGCTAAGTATATCAATTATTTGCTGGTTCTCCAACTGTTGCTCACGACTCTGCGAATGTATCATCTGTTTCGTTAACCAACTATCTAGACGGAGCCGAGGACTAAGACTACAATGAGTCAACAGTTGAGGCTGTGGATCCTCCTTCAATTGCCGTTGAACACGCTCCGACAAAGGTGCCATGGTGGAGTTAGCTTTTTCCCGACCAACAGAAAGCAACTTCAGAGGCGGCGTGTATCCATGCAGACGTGCAAAGGACATTATCTCACGCACGCTCCAGAAATTCTCTCTCCCACTGGCGTGCAGTTGTTGTAGTCGTCGATGCTGCCGCATGCAGCGCCACAAGGCCCTTCCGCGCATATACTCGAAGAAACGTTGCCGTAACGCCGGCTGAGCTAGAAATTCCGACAGTGAATGGCTGCCAAAAGCAAATTCCTTGCCTAGCGCGCAACTTGTTAGAGAAAGACGACGCAGTAAAAACTCCACAGCGCTACGCATACTTTGAAACTGAATCCTGTTGAATAGTTGTTCCAACAACAGGCGCTGGCTTTGCGGCAGCACTGGGGCCAGTGGCAGTTCCTGAGTACTCATGTTGGCATAACCATGATCATTTTGAATACACTGCAGCATATGCCATCGCCTAGACAACTGTTGCTTGGGCTGCTTTAGCAGACTAACCTGTGGCTTAAGTAGTGATTGCTGTTGTTTGGCCGCCTGCTTTAGCTTTGATTGCAACGGATCGATAATATAGAGTTTGCCTTCTTTTTGGAAGACCATGTTCTTAACTAGTGGTTTGCCATGACCATTCTGCATCTGTTGTAGCCTATGGCTTCTTTCATATCCATTAACGACCTGATTATAGGCTTGCGAAACGGGCGTAGCAGCCTCTATGTCTAATGGATTTAGTCTTTTGAGTGTCACTGAAACTGATGGGACCTTTTTGGGACTACTTAGCTTTAGCGGCTCTGAGACACGCAAAGTAGGTTCAATCTGCTCAATGTCATCGCTTAACTCAATCTTGTTTATGCAGGCAAAGAGATTATCATCTAGGTCCTCCTTATTTTGTGTTATTGAAATTGTTCGTGGCTTGGAGGTCTCTGTCAACGACAGCAAGCGAGCCTTGGGTACAGGAACTGGCGGTTCAGGCATAGTACCTATTGCTGAATCAGCTCGCAACCAAACCTCTATTGTTGTTTCACCACCCATCGTATGCAGTCCGCACATGGTTTTGTCCAGCACAATGTTATGCATAAGCTGGACCGGCTTCTGCTGTAGATGATCTTGGAAGAAGAGTTGTATGCGCATAGGGAATTCCCCCCAGCCTCTTCGCGTTAGTTGAAAAGGCGGAGAATGGACATCCACAATGTCGTTGGGCCGATACGAGTAATGAAGTTGAAAGCGCACCTACAAAAGAGATAAGTGTAAGGATGGCAGAATTTTACTAACGTTCACTTACATACCTTTTTGAGATAAGCCTCCGGGGGCTGTTGCAGATTTTTGCCCTGCACATACACCAGCCATTTATAAGCCAACAATTGATTGGCGTCGTTAACATTGCCATCAGCCCCACCGCCTATGTACTTGGAGGTGTTGCCTACTACAAAGTAAAACTTATTTTTGTTGTTCAGGCGTGAGGCATTAAGTGCTGAAACAGCTACTTCCTCCTCCTCCAGTTGACGCTTGTTGGCTGCCTGTTTACTTGTGCTTGGTTGCTCATCGTCCCTTAGCCGACAAATATCCGCCTGCTGTTGATGCTCCTGCGAATGATCTGTAACAATTCCCTGTTCCCGTATTTTCTGCTGTCGTCTACGTTCAGCGCGTCGATGAGCTGGATTCCGGAGACGTATTGTCTGCTTGGCCATTGTTGCTGCCGTTCGTTCCGGCAGATGTAACTGTATAGAAGCCGGTCGCTTTCCAACGATCTTTTTAACTGCCGGATGAAGTGGAAGTTGGGCGCCAGCACATTCCACTCCATCCCCGAAGAGTGTATCTCCAGAACGAACCTTGGCCACATCGGCAGCCGTCAAAGGCACCTGCTGCTTCCTGTAGTATTCACTGACAACATGATACCGCAGTTTATCCAGCAGCTGGCGTGCCTGCAATAGGCGTGAATCAATCTCGCGCAGTTGCTTTTCCTTCAAAGTCAATTCGTTTTGGAATTCAGCGCGCACAACTTCCTCAATCCGTTTCAATTGCGCCACGCTGTCAAGTTCTGGTCGAAGCGTTGCACCGGACTGAACGGGAATTTCTTCACCGGTGTCAAGCTCTTGCTTAATACGTTTCTCCTTGGAAGCAGATGGACCGTAGCTATAATCAGGATCATGGTACTCGCTCTGTCTACGTTTCCTTGGCGTTGTTTGTGTCTTTGACGGCGACGCCGTCGAGTTCTCCATGTGCGTTCAAAAACAGTCGTATATGTTTGTGGTACAGCCACGCGGCTCGTATCACCTAGCCTCTAAATGAAAAAACTGAACACAAACTTTATTCTGTTTTTTGCTCATTTATATGACTGTTTGTTAAATTACAAGCTACCAATTTACGAAATACTTGATAAATAAACGCGCAAGAATGTTTGTGTTGTTAGGAATGAGCTGTTGACACTTTATCGAAAGATCGATATTTGTTATATCGATGCTCAAAATTTTTTATTTTTTGTTTGTTTCTTGAAAATCAAAATAAAAATAATTAAAAGAACATTTAAAATATTCTTAAAAGTTAATATATCAAAATAATAAACATGTAAGGTTAAATATTTTAAATAACATAAGTAGAGTACCCACAACATAGCTCTACTTCGATGAACTGTGCAACACTGTCTTAATCAGCTGTATTTAACGCGGGAAAAAAATAGCAAAATTCGCAGTTTTACTAAGCGACAGAATATATCTATTTAATTAAATATATATCTCAAAATGGTGGATCGTATTGAAGATTTAAATCTGCCCAATGCAGTAATTGCTCGTTTAATTAAGGAAGCATTACCAGAAGGCTCCAGCGTAAGCAAAGAGGCGCGTGCCGCAATAGCGAAAGCTGCGTCAGTGTTTGCCATCTTTGTGACGTCGTCGTCTACAGCATTGGCACATAAACAAAATCACAGAACAATTGCTGCCAAGGATATTCTACAAACTCTAAATGAATTAGACTTTGAGAGTTTTGTTCCTCCGTTAACAAGAGATCTGGAAGTATATAGGAAGATGGTCAAGGATAAGAAGGAAAGCAAAGCCAACAGCAAAAAAGATTCCATAGAACCGACGAACGATGCCACAACTAAAGCCGTTGCCGAAAATTAAAAAAACCAATAACTGATTGTCACCGGCGATTGTTGTCGAAATATGCATATAGTAACAGAAGTCACTCAAAAGGCCCTAGCGATAGTTCCGGGGGCCCCTTGTGTATATGCCATTTAAATATTCTATGTAGATAGTTTACAAAACAACAAATGAAGAAACCTAATACTAATTACATATGTATAACTTATTTGTCGATTTTATATTGGCAAAATTATCAATAGTTTTTGAGAAAACGTTATTAGTTGATAATATTTCCAATCCATGCTATCCTGTTTTTGTAGCTGGGGGCCCATATGCAGTGCACACGGTTATTCACTAAAATTGTACAAAAAGTGAAGTCACTTATGTTTACATTTCAGGACAACAAAAAAATGTCTTAGCTTATATTTAATTAATTTACAATCGATCAATTAACTTTAAAATAATTTGTAATATTAAATTAAACAATTATTATGAAATTACCAATTAAAATAAGTAAAAAATCGTCATGTCAAAACTATTTTGTTCTGCTGTTTTACCAGTAAAATATCACGTCCGTCTAATTTGTATAGTATAATTAAAGCAAGTTGCGTATCTTTCCATCTTAAATCTTTTTCTCATTTCAGCCATTATTACGTGTGTTTAGGTCACATGAAGATCAAGTGTGCCTGCAGTTGATTAAAGTTAAATTTCACTACAGTTCTCGTGATTATTTATTTAAAACAATTCTGGGTAAAGGAGTAACTATATAGCTGCTGCCTACGTCAACCATTTTCTTTAAATTTTTATTAATTAATTTAAAAAAAAAACTAGAAGAGACCGTTAAAAAATTTTGGTAAAGGTTAAATATGTGCCCTCAGCACCGATTTTTTTTAAACACATGCAAATTTAATTATTTTCAAAATTCAATTTTAAAAAAACTAGAAGAGTCGGAGAAATAATTCGTTCACCTAAATCATCATAAATATAGCCCTACCTATAAAAAAAATCGGTGCTTAGGGCACATATTTAACCTTTACCATAATTTTTTACTTAAAATCATGATAAATATAGCAGTAAAAAAATGTTAACAAAATCGGTGACGTACGCAGCAATTTAACCTTTACCTTACATTTTATTATTTTCAAAATTCAATAATCTAATAAATATAGCCCTATCCAAAAAAAAAAAATGAACAAAATCGACAGCTATTTAACCTTTATCCAATCTGTACTTTAATGTATTCTTATTTTCATCGTATCTTGTTGAGATCTATGAGAATCAATCATTAGATCTTGGCGCTTCGAGAACTGCAGTCGTGCCAAACCCAATAAGCACCATACAACACGCAGCGGGAAGATTGCTGTTTGCTGGCGCCAAGATCGGATGAACATAGTTGCCCTGGTACGAGCAACATCTGCTAGTGAAGCAAGGAGTGCGATCTCAAGCGATACCTTGGACCAGCTCCATCTGGTGGTGTAAACAGGAATCTTTTCTGTTAACAGCCATCTAGCACTAAGCATCGAACATATAGAGTACTCAAACAGCGAAAAGTACTTGCCCAGTGGTCTTCGGATTATTATGACCCCCCGGCACGAAGCGTTTCACAAGAGAGCGATCGGCTCTCTTTGGTGAGCAATCCAGAAACAGCGAACAGCGTCATCAACTCAGTCGCACAACGACAGCGAAACGATGAGCATGGGCATCGTTTCAATGTATGTGTGCTATGTATGCACAAGCTCGCATATGAATGTATGCGTTGCTTGTGAAGTTTGACAACAGGCAAATGCTTCGGCCAGCGGGCTGGCAGCCTAGTCAATTTTCTGTTTCGGCGTCGAGAGCCAAGAGATTGAGGCACAGTGGGCAAAAATGGTTATTTAGCGGCAATAACTTTTAACATCTGAAAATTTGTGCATTTATAATTTATTGAGTAGATGATAGATTAAATATTCATATTTCTATTCTTATTTATATATCAAATTATAATATCTATAAAAAATTATGCAACAACTATAATTTTTTTTGTTTATGTTTGTACTAATTTTGACAAAATTTATGAGCCAAAACTAAAAAATTCGGAATACATCAATATGTATTTACTAAATAAAATTATCTCGACGCCGAAACAGAAAATTGACTTTAGGCTGCCAGCCCGCTGGGCGAAGCATTTGACTGTTGTCAAACTTCACAAGCAACGCATACATTCATATGCGAGCTTGTGCATACATAGCACACATACATTGAAACGATGCCCATGCTCATCGCGCTGTCGTTGTGCGACTGAGTTGATGCCGCTGTTTCTGGATTGCTCACCAAAGAGAGCCGATCGCTCTCTTGTGAAACGCTTCGGGCCGGGGGGTCATAATAATCCGAAGACCACTGGGCAAGTACTTTTCGCTGTTTGAGTACTCTATATGATGCTTAGAGTCCATATGTTCGATGCTTAGTGAGGAGATATAGCCTCCGATAGGTGCCGATTTTCAATGAATGCCGTACAAAATAAAATATAAAATATCGATATAATACTATTTGGGCTAAAAATTATAATCGATAAGATAAATGTTCATAAACCCAATATCAATTTTACTTTATTACTATTGATTTTCAACTTAGCATAGCAATATTGCTAATACCATATGGGTGTAACTGGGCTGTGGAAACTCATTGAGCCATGTGGGAAACCTGTACCTGTGGAGACGTTGGAGGGAAAAGTGCTCGCCGTTGGTAAGGAACAGTACTTGCACATAAGACTCATTATATTGTGAAATTAATGTTTTATCTCATAGATATTTCCATATGGTTGCATCAGGTTGTTAAAGGTTTCCAGGATAGCAAAGGTTCAGCCCTTAACAATGCGCACCTTTTGGGACTTTTCCATCGTCTATGCAAGTTGCTCTATTATCGCGTTCGTCCTGTTTTCATATTTGATGGTTGCACGCCGCAACTTAAACGTGATACAATTGTCAGTATGCAAAAATATCATTTATAATTATTGTAGTTTTATATTATATTTATATATAATACAGGCACGCCGGCAACAACAACGCAGCAAGCTCAGCAACGAGGCTGACCGCATCCAATCACTTCTGTTGCAGTCGTTGGCTAAAGAGAAGGTAGTGCAACAGGCGCTAGGAATAAATTCAGAATTACTGCTCAAATCTCCAGGAAAGCGACCAACCGTAGTTAATTCCAGCAAAAATGATGAAGATGATATGTTCAAGCTGCCAGAACTGCCGCCAGCGAGTACAACTCAATATAGCGAAGCAGACAGTCAAATGGAAGATCTGGATAAAGACTATACGAGTGCAAATTCCACATCGGACTCATCTTTTGACGAGTCAACAGATCGGCATTCATATAATGCAAGTTTACAGGCGATTGACGTGCGCAGTCAGCATTTCAAGAACTTGCCAGCAGAGGTTCGGCATGAGATACTCACTGACATCAAGGAGACACGCAAGCAGTCCTCCTGGGGTCGACTGCACGAGTTACCTGCACGTAGCGATGATTTCTGCTCCTTTCAAATGAAGCGTTTGCTTAAGCGACGCGCGGTACAGGAAAGTCTAGAGGAAGCACAGCAAGAAATGGGTGGTCATACGCTTACCTATTCTGAACTATCGGAGTTCTTCAGTGAGGAGGGCATTGTGACGCCTACCGTAATTGAGGAGAGTACCCGTCAAATAAGCTCCGACGAGCATACAAGATTTCTCTTGGTTCGTGATCTTAAAAAAAAAGCGCAAGAGGATAGCCAAAGGAAGACACAAATCAAGTTTGAAACCGTAAAGGAGGAGGACGAACTAGATACAAAGCCGTGCAGCTCCTCGAAAATTGTGAAGTTATCCAGCGAGTCGAACAATGAACCTAAGAAAGAGTTAGGAGCAGAATACGATACAGACTTAGCGCTGGCATTGGCTCTTTCGCTCGAGGAAACTAGTAAAGTTTATGATGAAAAAGACTATGATTACGATTCGGATCAGGATTTGCGACTTAACCAAGATCAAAGTAAGCAGTTGCGACATGCTGCCAAAGGACCAGCGCGCAGCTACATGATTGAGTACGGCGGAATGAATGAAGACGAAGTGAAGAATATCATGGAGACAACACAACAACACAATGATACTCTGTGCATTGAATCTATTTTCCCCTGCACAAAATTAACGCAGATTGATCTGGTAGACAATTCAATCGATGAAGCCAAACAAGTCTCCTTTGAAAGTAAGAAAGACCAAATAAGAACTAGAGAAGTACAAACAATAGATAGCGGTACGGACTCGGACTTGGAGGAAGTTATTGACGTAAACGAAGAGCCAAACAAAAAGAGTCTTCAAATTCGTCTAGACATCAAGGAAGAGCTAGACAAAGACGATGATCTTTTTGCTGACATTTTTGAAAATGAAAACGATTTGCAGAATAAAAGAAGTTATGAGGAAAGGGAAACAGAAATAAGCAATGACAGAGACACTGTGGCAGATGAAATTAATGAGATCTGTAAAAAAAACACCCGAAGGAATAATAAAGAGAAAAAATAAAGAGTTAAATGAATTTGGTAATGGATCAAACACGAATAATGAAAATTCAGATAAAATAATACCAAAAACTATTGAAGATGTATGTACAAAGTCGGAAACAGATATCAAAAGAGTTAGTCCACTGGTACCACTTGATTCCATTCTTGATGAGCTCAAAAAACAAACAAAAAAGGTTAAAAATTTAAAATTTGATATTAAAGAAGAAAAGGAAGATAAACCTGTACTAAATACAATACTCGATGAAATCAAGCAACAAACTAATGAAGTTAAATATATTAGCTTAGAATCAATTAAGTTAAATTCACTTATCGAATTATCCTCTGATGGGGAGGATTCAAAAGTAAGGAAACCTTTTCCTGTTACGGATACTATTGAGGTCTTTGATAGTGACAATGAAAAACGAGAAGAAGTTGTTTCACCCGATAAAACGCCAAATAAAAGCAAGGCGATTACGGATTACTTTGAGACTAGTTATAGGATCAAACGCACACCTGATAAAGCAGCCGAGACAAGCGCAACCACGCCACCGGCTATAAAAGTAACACAACCGTTTTACGTAAAGCGCACACCAAAATCTGGTCGCAAACACGCTGGTGGCGAACTCAGCGATGAAGGTCCTTCACCCAGCAAAAAATCTTGCAAAGCTGCCAAATCACTTTTTGAAACTAAAGAACAAAAAGAGCCAAATCCTTTAAACAGTGAGGTGATCAAAATGGAATTGTGTTACTATTAACAATATCTAAACTGTGTCTTATTGTTCCAGGAAATCGTCAAAAACGCAGCAGAGACTTTGAAAGCGAAAAATACAACCGAGGAACTACGGGATATAGCGGAAAATCTGGCACAAGAGCGGCGAGAATTGGAGACCGAACGTAATCGACAGGATCGTATGGGTATGTCGATTAGTAACCGGATGAGCAATGATTGTCAGGAGTTACTGCGTCTCTTTGGAATGCCGTACATTGTGGCGCCAATGGAGGCGGAAGCACAGTGCGCGTTTCTTAATGCTGCCGATCTCACCAACGGTACCATCACAGACGATAGCGATATTTGGTTGTTTGGCGGACGAACTGTCTATAAGAATTTCTTCGCCCAGAACAAACATGTGCTCGAGTATCGCGCCGAACAGATTGAGCAAACATTTAACTGTAATCGCGGCAAGCTGATTCAGCTAGCCTGCCTTGTGGGAAGCGATTACACTACAGGTCAGCATTGGCTACGTTATGAGGAATGAATAATATAATGAATATAACATTTATCGGATTTTTCGCAGGCATACACGGTGTTGGCGCTGTTACCGCTCTTGAAATATTAGCATCGTTTTCATCATCACAGCATATTGAGTCGAATTCATCAGCTGTGCTTTCAACTCTTGTAAAGTTCCGTGACTGGTGGCAGGCACATAAAACATCTAACTTACCAATTGGTAGTTCGGCTCGCCTTGCGCTGCTCAAGAAGCTCAAGAATATTGACTTACATGAGGGCTTTCCAAGTATGTCTGTCATTGAGGCTTACATGACCCCCAAGGTGGATGACAATCGTGATTCCTTTAGCTGGGGGTCTCCCGATGTGGAATCAATACGCGAATTTACGCGTAAATCTTTCGGTTGGACCACATCAAAAACAGATGATATTCTTATGCCGGTCATTAAGAAAATCAATGAAAAGAAGATACAAGGATCTATACGAAATTATTTCACGTCTAAGAGTGCACTTAAAGTGCAGCAGCCTCAAGTTAGTAAACGTGTCCAAAAAGCGATAGATAAAATGTCTGGCGGAGCTGATGAGGAAACATCTGAAAAACCAAATCGGGTTGTCCGTCGTACACGCAACAAGGCGTCAGCGACAACAGCAAAAGATTCCTTCGATGAAGCTTCCACATCTAAAACTCAGTCAAAGTCCCATAAAACTGCATGTATACCCAATACCAGAGAGATCATTCCACAAAGGGAGCGTGACTTTGAACAAATGCTGCAGAACAAGGCAAAGGCAGCTGAGGTCCTCAAGGCCAGTGCCAAAGCGAAAACTTTTAAGTAAACAACTATTCCGTAATTTAATTATATAATATTTATATAAAACATGTGGTAAATTTAAATAAACAATTTAGCACGTTACACTTATGAATGATGAAATATGTATCTAAAAGTTAATTGGCATTTGTTTTGAATTTATTGTCAAACGATTTAAAATTTTTTGTTGAAAGTACCAAAAAACTCAAACTATTTAGGACAAGCTATGAAGATTCGAAAATTTAGTGTTCATTCGCATGGTTTTCGAAACGTGCGTTTAATTTTGTTGGAATCAATATGGAAGTTGTTTGGTTATATGCAAGCAAAACTGCATAAAGTCAAATGTGATCAAGCCTTAACTTCCTTGAATAGTTGTAGAGAATGGCTAAACGATTGTCTAAATTTCCTAGAAGGAGGACATAAAACTGTAATTTTATTTAAATTGAGAAATTTATATTTGGGAGAACAAATACTACATCGATATGTTAAACATATAAAGAGGCTGTTCCGTAAGTATGTGGAAAATCAAACTGCTTTTTGGGTCAATGAACAGAAAAAACAATACAAAAACGATTTAGCAAATTTACTAAAGGGAAATGTTGTAATTATAGATCTTGCTATACAAATGTTGCAACTCTTTATGGTAACAGTTACAAAACGTCCTAAAAAATCAAAGGGAAAAAAACTGTTTCCAAGAAGAGGGCAAGATATGAATAATTCAGATCTATCAAAAGTAGCATCTATCGAACTTCCCAGATCTCAAAACCAAAAAAAAAAAAACACAAGCAGAATATAATAAGAAAGTCTCTTGAATTACCTTTGGTAAGAGCTGTAATTCTTGCACTTATAACATTTTGATTTTAGTTCCAAACTCTTTAGATGAGTTATACATCTGAAGAGTCGTCCGATACGGTATCAAAAAAAAAGCTTTACTTGGTAAGAATCATAACTACATACAAATATATCAAGTAATATACGAATGTTCTTTAAAATGTATTAGAAGCGTGCCAAATCAAAGAAATCTCTTAAATCCAAAAAAGAACCAAAAAAGGTGAGCACAATAACTATTTCTAAGAGAACGTCTAGATCTTTGTCTTAAATTAGGAGTACGAAGAGTCTGATGGGTCGTCAGTTACACTGACTAGATTATATAGAATATCTAAGACGGTAAGAAATATACATTTTAATTTTGTTACCATTTAGAGATCCCTACTGTGAACTTTTTAGAACGATGTGGAATATAACCTGTTGCCTACTAGTTGTCATTACGCCAAAAGCAATTCACGAATTGGTTTAAACGAAAAAAAGTTTAGTTTTTTAAAGCAATCTAATAATGGACCAAGGAAAAACTCGAATGTTCGTCCGTTTCCAAGGCAATCTTATAATGGATCAAAAAAACTTTTGGTTGATAGTCCGTTTTCACCAGGGAGAGTTAGATCAAGCTTTAAATCAGCTGCAGATTTCGTAATAGAAACGATGTTTTCTCAAAAAAATACACCAAGAAACATATTAGAGAACACTCATAAAGAGGATTTTGCTAAAGGTGAAGAATTAATGGCTAACGTTTGGATTTCTCTAGTAGATATGCATAATAAACTGATACAAAATAAAGATCCGCAAAGAATAGATGATGTTAAAGATGATCTCGTACATCATTATTTGCATGAAATGCAGCTTAATCTTTCAAAAGCAATCGACAAACCAGGTTACGAATCAAAAAAACATTCAATACAAAAGGCAATAGGAACGGGATTTATAATTTCCTCGAGGTTTTCACAAAAACTAACGGATCAGCACAAATCCATCTTTCGATCGCAGTTACATAAATTGAGAGCGGGACCAAAAGATGTCAATCTTAAGCGAATGTTCAACATTATTATGTCCCACAGAGTGCCCAAATACAAGAGCGATATCAGTTTACTCGAGCTGTATGAAAACGATTCGCATTTTTATAACGCACTAATGTTGGCCCGTAACAACGATGAGCCCCACCACGATAATTTATTGAAAAAAATCGAATCAAACTTTGAAGAAATTCAAAATCTAATAGTCCGTCAGAAACGTCAGCAAAAGATGATGCTAATGATGCAAAACGCCAGACTCTCGGACTCGATGTCTAATGACATAAGAACATCAAATGTGAGTTCAAATGATAACAAAGCAATTACCTTTAATGATAACTTCTTCAAAACGGAGCGCGCTAAGTGGGTTGAGTATTTTTCCACACGGAAAAAGAGTTCCATAGAGTTCCAGTTTGAGAAGAAAAAAATTGATAAGGAGAAGGAAGCTGCCCAACAGAGACTTAATTTAATTAAGAAGACATACTTGCGAAAGCGTAAGTGTCATAAAGCATTGCAAAGCATCATATCTCTATATTCCGCTCCCCGTTTAACTCATCGGTTGCGTGAAGCCCTCGAACGAATTACCGAAGACGAACTTTATTTTCGCCCCAATATTAAGTGTGAAACTCAATTCTTCAATGACGTTGGAGAAAATGTCTCAGAGCCCATTGAGGAGGAGTGCATTCAAATGAAAGATGTCTTCGAAAATTGTATATCTTGGAGAAGTTGTTGCTGTAAATACAAAAGTTTACAGGACGGGGTGCAACAGAATACAGCGCTTCAGAGATTCCATCGCATGCACGAACAGATTATGTCCAACAAAAACTTTCATGTATCATAAGCTTCTAAACTTAGTAAAAGTGCAATCTTTCAACTTGATTCCATTTGGATTTATTGGGATTTTCTGATCTTAAGACATTATTAGCTTCACTTGTTTCTTTAACTTTTATTCACTAGATGCCTAGGCAGTACAAATAGTTATCACGACAGCCCAAATAAATTCGCCTCAAGCTCGGAATATAGCAAGGACTGGAGAATAGTTCACCTGGCAGCTTTTCTGACCACTGTGACTGACCAGTGCCCAGATTGGCCACTACAACTCGACCGTCGGTGCCGCAACAGAATACTAAATACCCATTGGGCTCAATTGGTAGTATTGTGGGTGTGGCATAAACTGAGCAGCCCACATCTAACTTCCAGTGCAGCTCAAAGCAGGCACTACTCCCTCCCGTCGTCTTGCAGCGCAGGCAATAAACATGATGATCAATGCAGCCGAAGAGTACAAAAATGTGTCCCATATGTGTCGGTGGCGATTTTACAACCAGAGACGAAAATATATTGCCATCCGCGATAAATGTCGCAAGCTAAATAAGAGAAAAAGAGAGCGCTTATATATCTGTATTCCATCGATTTTTAAAGGAGCCTACAATCTTTCCGCTGTTTACATTGCAAGCATGCACCTTGCCGTTCACCTCGGCGCACGCAAAGGTATTGCTATCCATTAGAACAGGTGAAGCGAAGAAAGGTTGCTTGCACTTCTGAGTCCACTGTACGGTGCCATCTAATAGGGAGACGCGCGTATAGACTCCATCAAGCGTACATATGATAACCGCCATTTGCCTGGGAACCTCCATAGGCGTGGCAAAGATGGCCTTCTCGCCAATGCGTATACACCAAAGCACCTGCTGACGTTCTGTGGAAAGGCACATGACATTGTAGTCTTCCGCATAGCTGCAGATCACCATACGAATACTGTCCGACGACAGAAAAGGCTGCGCTTTGATCATGCCACCGATATCCACATTCCACTGCATCTCACCGGTCATCGGATTGAAGCCGTAAAGACAACCATCGTAGCAGCCCACTACCGCCATTTGCTCGGTAATGAATGTAACCTTGCACTCAATTCTATCTGGCAGCTTCAATGTGCTCAATTCCTGTCCAGTCACTGCGTCCAGCGTACGCAATAGCTTTGAGTGGGAGCCGACCGCTACGAAGCGTCCCTCGTACTGCGCCACGGGAGAGTCAACACATTTGCTGAAATTGACTTTCCAACGGAACTGGAAATTTACCGCTGTCTGCTCGACGCGAGTGATGACAAGTCCACTGCAGCTTGGGCTGCTGTTGCTGCATGTTGCTGATTCAATACTTTTTACAGTGACATCTCCCATCGGCGGTTCCACTGGCTTCAGTTTTGTATTGTGTGTCACTAGTTTGGCCGTATCCAAAAAACTCAGTACTACACGTAGCGGCACATTCTCATCCAGCATCAACTCGAACAGATGCCGTTGCTCGTCGTCGATGCACATCTGCAGACCAATCTCACGACACAGCGTTATTGCATGAAATGATGTGCCGCCAGCTTGACGGAAGCTTAGTTCATAACCGCATGGATAATTGTGTGAATTGTCAAATTCCAATTTCTGTTTTTTAGCCAATTTTTCGTTAAGCGATTCGTCACACTCCAAACGATCATGCAGAAAACTCTTTAATATATCCTGGGCAGGTTGGGCTAACAGAGTACACTCCTTGAGAAGCAGCTGCTTATCTAGCTTTCCGTGTGCATCGCACGGAAAATGCTGCAAATACACAAATCTGTCGGGCTGTTCGGCCATCGCCAGTTTAGTCAATATGTCAAAGGTCTGTGCCCGTTGTTGAACCTTTGTCTTTGGCTCAATACTACGAATGCAGCAGATCAGCTTTTGCAGATCTTCCAGCCACAGGCAAGTCGCCAGTTCACTGCTGTGTAGACACTTCTCAATCTTGCGAGTGATAAGCCCTGTGAAGGAGAGTAAGTTAATGCGGCCACACTCAATTGGCTGAAAACATACCGAGGCTAATGCGGTTTCCGGCACGTTTAACCACATCGTTTGAGCGTTCCTCGTAAATAATCGTGGAATCATCGGTGCGCCGCACCAAGTCTCCCGTTGCACGATAACAAATCGTATAATCCTTTGTGGCAATATCATCGATTTCAGGTATGTAACAACGACGCTTTGCACTGCCCAACCATAGTTCACCGCAGTCTTCCTTTTCTTTGTCCTGATAGTGAATGGCCAAGACGGTGTGATCGTCGATGGGTGTGCCGAGTGGAACTCGCGATTGCAATGATTTGAGCACATGCATTAAGCTCCAGCAAGACATCTCTGTAATGCCGTAAATATTGCAGATGTGCTTTTGAAGCAAAACATGTGGCTCTATCCATGTAGCCAGCTCAACATTAGATGGAAACGTTTCGCCACCCAGAAGTAAAACTCTGAAAAGCATAATTTAATCCAATGTGAATCACTTGAAGTATTAACTTTGTGTTTGCAACCCACCTTAATGTGCTTCCACTGCTCAAAATTCGATTGCGTATAGTGTTAGTGCCAAACTGCCGGAACAGCGACGGTGTCATCTGTAAAACAGTTATACCTGGTGTGGTCACATTCATTGGGAAGAGGGCATTCAGGACGCGCTTCGGCGACTCTCGCATCGTGTAGTGGCTGATAAGTACAGCGGCTCCATTTTGCAGCGCTAGAAACAGTTCCACGATTGAGGGATCAAATGTGAATGGTGTGCCTAGATATATAATATCCGCCATTGATATATTAAGCTTTTGGCTGTCGAATAGAAGAACTACTGTTATTTGTTATCCACCATGGCATGCCTGGCATACATATACAAGTATTAAAAAAATGTGATGAACTAAAAGATCATATTATTTGTTAGGCTCAATATAAACTGTAATGTATGGGAAACCCAAACAAAAACTTATTATGAACTAGAAAAGATATAATTACAATACAAGGAATCCTTCTGAAATGACCCTATTACTGTACATTGCACCGAGAGAAAATGGGCATTAAGTGTTGTAATCTTAGGTTTTGTTGACTTTCATAATTGACACCATACTGAATAGAACATGAGTGAACACAAGATTAACTTACCTGAGCGCCACAATGTTTGGCGCTATACATTCGTAAGGTACATGGATTAGTTTTGGACTGCCTGTGGTGCCGGTAGTCGTGATGGTGTAACACATGTTGGGTGGCAACGGAGCCTTTGCATCGGGTAAGGGATCCTTGTGTGTGTGCTTGAGTTTAAAAAGTTTGTATTCTTCATTTAAGACTAAAAAGTTATCAAGGCATGCAAAATAATCGGCACCCACGGGCATATACCCATTAACAATCAGGTAATCGATACCGGCACGGCACATCTGACCATGTAGGCCTTTCGACAACATCATCTTATCGTTACTATAGAAATGACATCTGTGATTAAGTATGCTGCAGTGGAATTATAGTAATGCAAATCATTCCATCATTTTGTAGTTCGTTAATGATTATTCAATATTCTACTCACGCTAATGTCAGTATGCATGAAGAGGGAGTATGATTTGCAATGCGAAATGCAATACCAATGCTATTAGGTACATAGTTAAGGCGAAGGCGTTCCAAGATCGCTTCTACGCTGTTAATAGCCTTGCTGTATGTAATTATCAGGTCCTGAGGCTCCATTCGCTTGATCACGAAGGGTACATCTCCGTACTCACGTAATCGCTCCAAATCGAATAGCTTTCTGCGAGGAGAATCCAAAATCAGGTGAGAATCTACATCGACTTTTGATTTGGCGACGTAGAGGACCTTCTGAAATGTACTCTTTGAGCTGCATTGCACTTCAGCTTCTGGTTCTGTAACTTGAACTGCCTCTGCATATGCATTAAATTGGATTTTATTGTGGGTCTTGAAGTCTGCTGCTTCGACGTCATCTTCTGGCTCAGTCTTTGTCTCAATTTTATTCTCGTGCTGCGTTTTTAATTCTTTAGTTTCCATTATCATCAAGTGATCAGCATTTGCGAATGTCTTTTTTAGTTATTATCTCTCATTTATATCCTAATTTAAGCCAACAACATTTCTACTTTTGGTTTAGGCGCAAAATAATTATTGTTTTTGTTTGGATTTTTTTGCTGCAACAGGTAGGTGTTTCTATCCATGCAATCGGTTTTTTCACATCACTACGATTTATCGATATGTACTTAAATACAGTATGCTGTGTGATAGAGCTGTGAAACCATCACTAGTGGCCACCGATGGTATTCTGATGTTAATAGTTTAGTCCATTGGAAATATCGATATTACCGGCGAAAAAATGCATTATTCAAAAAATATTACACATTAGTTTTACAGCTCGAGTTGGTGCCCCGAACATCGACACAACTAGCGAGAACGTTTGAAATCATACTTGACAAATCGCGGAAAACTGAGTTTACATAGTAAAATTCTTGTTGCATTCTGCGAATCGGCTGTGTTCATTTCGAGTGTCAATAGACATATATCTATGAACACAGCTGCCCTGGTATGAGCAACATCTGCTAACGGAGCAAGCAGTGCGAGCCTAAGCGGGGCCTTGGGTCTGTTAACAGCCAGATCGGTCGCTGACCCAAGGTTCCCGTTGCAGGCAAGCGCCGTTTGAACCGTCGGCAGATGCCCGAATGCCCAGGCATATGACCGCCAGCATCTCTCTCAAGGGCAGCCGACTCCTCAGTTGCATTTGGGCGAGCGGTCGGCGCTGATAAAATCTGTAAATAATTGACAGCAGCGATTCCTGGATCTCTCTCTCGGCTCGAACACTTACCTACTCTGGTGAGTCCGCTCCTTGAAGGGATCCGCCAGGGCCCATATCGTCCCACCAATCCGGCCACGACTCCCGTATCACGGCTGACTGGTGCCACCCCAGCAGCCGTATATTTTTTCCGGTCTGCACGAGCCCTAGCGCACCTCCCGGGCAGGACGCCCGGACGCCTGCGGCGAATGTGCAGTGCGAGCAGCACGCAGATAATCCAGCATTTTGGCCTTAAGGCCAGATCTGCAGCAGCAGCAGGCACATCTGCAGCAACATCAGCAGTCGTCCACCTAGGCCGCCGCAGGCATATAACACTCCTGCCTGGCGGATGATCTGAAAATACCCAAAATATGACCCATAAGTCTTAATTCTTTAGATATATAAATTGTTAGTAGTTTCAAGAGTTTGCGTTAGTTTTGTCTTTTGAATGTTAGGTCCACGTGGGTAGGTAAGAATGTTAGGAATAGGATACAGCAAATAAATGTATAGCATATAAACGAGAGATGATTTGCTAGTTACCTTTTTAGGGGAGATGGGGCGGCCTTAGTTGGCCAGGAACGGGCTCGCCGACTTGGGTGATGCTCCGAAACTCCAGAGCAGGAGCATCACATGGTTGGGTGGGTGCGCGGTGACTTGGCTGTCACCAATGGATGTTTTTGTTGTTTGTTTGTCCCCCGTCGAGTAGTTATTGTGCCTGTAAACAAAGTAAAATGTGTTAAAATATATTAAATATGTATTTTATGCGCATCTTGGTTTGTTTACCTTTTGTCAGTGATGCGTGTTTTGTGTAAATACCGATGAGTATCGATATTTTGGTGCGGATTGCAGGGCAGAGGGAAAAACTCCTCCCCAGCGCAGCTGAGCTAGCCGGCACAGCCCTAATGAGAACAAGCAGTCCGTAACATTCTTAAACATTCTTAATGTATATAAAAAAGCTTTTATGTTCGCATTCAGTAACTTTTTATTTAAATTAAAAGCTTAGGTTTACAATATACACATACTTTTAATATACATATGTATGTACATATAATTATATTACAATATAAATATAGTCGGTTTACATCTTTTGTTTCTTTTATTGGTGCCTTTAGTGTAACAATAGTTTTTAATATACCAAAATGCAAAGGAACATACGTTTATGTATATGCCTAAATAGTTACATATGTAAAAGATTATAACAATTAAAATTATTCAAAAATTATAGTAACGTAATTCCATAAACTTATGCTAATAAATCATTTCAAATTTGCTTAATACATAGTAACAACTTTTTTCACAATGTTTTAAGTCAATATATTTATCGCTTACCGTCAAAAAAAGAAATACCGAATATTTGTATAACCTGAGTTCAATCCTACACTATCGAGCATTACGACTGCTTTTTTGAGGGCAAAGATATTGCCTCTTTAGTCAGCTTTGTGTATTCCTGCTGCATGGTCGTGCGGCAATGGTCGATAAGTTTTTCCATATCCTCCTTTTCGTAGCCAGCTGTTGATATTTCGGGCAAGATCTGTATCAGAGCATGTCCCGGACGGAAGGCTTTTTTCTCTTCATCGAAAAATGAATATTTCGAAATAACTACAGGTTGGATGGTGCACTTGGTCTGAAGGGCAATGTGAAAGGAGCCCTTCTTGAACGGCAAAAGTGTATCCTTTGAGTTGCGTGTGCCCTCGGGGAAAACTAAAATCTTACAGTTACGCTCTTTGATGGCCACAGCCTCCTTTCGTAGAGAATTTATCGAATCTGTTTTTCGAGAACGGTTGATATAGAGAGTGCCCCAGAGCCAGGCGCCAACCCCAAAGAAAGGCATATAGAGAATTTCCTTTTTGGCCACAACAGTAGGCTTTCCAATTACAGGCCACAAATAAGCCAAGACACACAAGTCGAGAGCGCTCTGATGATTCATTAGGACAACGCTGCCATGTTCCCTTTTAACGTTTTCCATACCCCGGACCTCCATTGTAATGCCCATAAATTTGCACAACTGAATAAATAACCAGGATGGTACCCTGTATGGAATATATTATAGCTATGTATTATATATTATATTATAGCTCAGTTATATATACTTACAGTCCGTTGCGATAGTCCCTTGGTCGCAGGAACATGAAAGGCATGCACATCATAACAATAAACCCCGCTCCGAATAGCACAATAATCAATCTCATTTGATATGAAGCCTTCGCCGAGATGCTCAGGATGAGCGCAACGACGCAGGCAAGACCGATTACCTCACAAGTGCAACTCATGATTTTCTTGTTGGTTCTTTATTGTACCCAAAAGCAGTACTAAAACATTTAAAGAGAAAAAAAAGGTTTACGTTTACTGGAATCTGTGATTGAAAAAATCTATGTTAACTATGAAGCTTCAAAAAATTAGAGATGCAATTCATATTCAAGTGTGACTGTATTTCTACTGGTCCCAGTGGTGAATATTATATAAAATTCTTCTAATTTGTGAATAGTACTGTATGTATTCAACATATGTACATATGTACAAAACAAACTCCAACTAATAGAATTCAGGTAATACATTAAAGGGTTCTTAGAGCTTATAGATAACCAACTTTATAGATAAAATTCATCCATTACATGTAAACACACTTGTTATGTGAAACTGGCGAATCAATTTTTAGTCAGATAAGACTTCGCTTGACAACATTTCTTCGTTTATTCATTATTGTACCTAGTTACTGTTCCTTATTGCTGGCCTTTTGAGCTAATTAGTCAGCTGTATTACAGGTATCACTCACATTTTAAAATTCAATTAACTGCAGCACACATCGCACCGTCGGTACTACAATGAATGAAAATCCCGTGTAGCTGAGGTAGCACCTTTTAGAGTTCGACTCGGACAAAAAATGCTGCTGGCGAAACGCTTATCAAATAAAAACTTCTAATTAGTTTAACTGAACTTTGATATAATGCTCATACATTTTATTGCACAATAATTGTAGAGCCAGCAACAAAAATGTTTTAAAGTTTAATTTGCTTTATCTCAAGAACAAAATACGTCACCTTCAAATTGGACTATACCTTCTAGCGTTTGATTGGATTATCAGAACATTTTTTATGAACTCTAGCAAATTTTGAAGTGTTTTACTTAGCACATGCTAATTTTAAATACTCATGTGGCAGTTATCTTAACGTAAATACAGTTAATCAGTCTTTTTGCAGCTTTTGATATCAAACAACATTTATTTATATAATACAATTTGTTTTCTTTGTAATAAAGTTCTCTTGTGAAATGTAAGCCAATGTGTTATTGAAAGAGTATACTGTGACATTCATATGAGCATGCCAGTTTACAAATGGAGAAAAATAACATTTAAAGTAATTAGCTTTTTAAATACTTTTATCAAAGCAAGTAAAGTGAATTCCCCCTGGGCGGGGCACATTAGTTTTTACACTGCCTGATTTGTGAACAATCAGAAAATCAGGTAGTTTATAGAAACACAATTGGTGCGGTTGATAAGAAATATAGTAAATTGATATACTGGTCATTGCACCGGTAGTATTTCATCGATAGCACTCAAACTAAAAACTATTTTTCTCAATGTAATACTATTTATTATTGATTACAATGTTTTTATAATATTGCAAGTTTTTTTTGCTTCTACCTTTGCTGACTATCACATGCACTTTCATTCGCATGGAGCTCTCAATATCGATAAGATTATGGCATGATGTGTAAGAAAATTGTATACATATGTAAGTATGTGTTTTCATATACATACATTAACATATATGTGCACACATTTTTTGTATATATTTTCGTGTGTTTGCAACTGTCTAACATACATACATACAAATGTATGTACATAAATGCATATGATGTCGTTTGAAGCACAGTTAGCGTTGTTTTCGGAGCATTTTTATACCCTTCGACCCTTGAAAATGGTCAAAAAAGGGCATACTAACTTTGTGCAAATGTATGTAACAGGCAGAAGGAGGCGTGGCAGACCCCATAAAGTATATATATTCTTGCTCAGGATCACTAGCCGAGTCGATTGAGCACTGTCTGTCTGTCCGGATGACCAGATGACCAGCTGAACACACAGATCTCAGCTATTATAAAAGCTAGAGACACCAAATTTGACATGAAGGTTTCTGTATGCCAGGCGCAGATGAAGTTTATTTCAAATGTTGGGTGCCACGACCACCGCCCCCGCAAATCAATTTAATTTTTTAACTCAATTTATAAGCGCTGTATAAAAGATACAATTTTCTGACTTTAATATATACTTAGCTGAATAAAATATATACTTATTCTCTAAATTACAATCCGATCGGACAATAAACACAGAAGTTATTTAAGAAAGTATGAGCATAAACCAAGTGTCAGCTAACAAGAGAGGCGGGCGAGCGCCAGTCGCGAGCGCCATCTGTCGAGAATAATTTCAAAGCACGTGCATATGTATATGTCTACATACATAGGAACATAGGTCGAAGGGTATCCCACTGTAGCGTGCCGCGCGAATGTTGCTTTTCTTACTGGTTAAGTTTACAGTCAGTATGATTTCGAACACTTTGGTAATATGAAACATCCGCAAAATCACACTTTATTAATTTAAATTATCTGATGATCGGACAATTTAAAATCGAATGACTTTTAAGTGGGACTGTTCTGTCTGAACATCGTTTTATTACAAACATGTGTGTTTACGCTGAGATTAGCGGGCTGAGCTCAGGCCCGTAGCGACGGTCTCGGGGCCCTTGTGCAAAACTTTTCGGGTCCCCTATTGTAATTGCCTTACTTTAAAATATTGTACAGGATATTATAGCTTGCTCATCGAAAATATACATGCATACGTACGTACGTTCATTTGTTTCTTATGGTAGCAGAGGCCCATTCTCGACGGAGCGACTGTTAACCGGACACCCTGCACACGCCTAGCTATGGGCCTGGCAGAGGCATCTAACTCAATTGAATTCAAGCGACTAATTTACTTGCGGTAGTAAATACATTGACTTATGTACACATATACATCCATATGCAAATATAGGTACAAATGTACATACATATATTATTGAAATATTTTGTATTCATTTGAAGGTAATTAAATTACAAACTAAAAGAACACGAGAGTTATCACGCAAAGGGAATAAAGAATGACAGCATACTTAATATGGGCAAACTTTAAACACCGACAGAACCCTTAAACGAGTAAATTACGTGATAGCAACAGGAGAAGGGCGCAACATGTCGTTGTTTTGCTGCGAAGCAAAAGAAGCAGAGCGTTAGGTAGGTCATCCGAACACACCATAAACCTGTGACAGAGCCAAGGAGGCGGCACGAGTGCAGGGGTGAGTAACAGACCCAGGGTAGTTCATGCGGGATACGCATGTGAAACACAGCATAATGAAGACAAAATGAATACGCAGTAACAATAATTCCTTTTCCTAAGTTTAAATACATATATGAGGAAATTTACATGCATATGTACATATGTATGAAGTTTGTTAGTCTTCAGAAGCATGACAACAGGAGAAATGGACACAAACACATAATGCCGTTATTTCACTTACTCAGTTACTGCAGAAGCAATAAATGAATACTTTTTGCACTCTTTGATTTTCAGTAGTTTTTTTGCTTCGTCTAACAGTTGGAATTGAGCGACAGCCGATATTATTTTAATTTCAAAACACAACTTTAAGTTATATATAGGACTGGAATATAGTGTTAAACTGTCACTTGTGCAGTAAAATCCTTGTGACCGTATAAACTAAAAGTAATTAATATGACCGGACAATTGCGACCACACTATCATCCAATAGAAGGGGACGTCAGCGTTCGCATGGTACAAATGCCAGTAGGCAACTACTGAATTGAATGAGCTTTGGCATGCTCTACGTAGTTCCTTCAATGTGTGCGTGCGCGCGCAATTGTTTAAATTAGTGGAGTGTACGTGCGTGTCTGTGTCGTGCTTGTGCCTTGTATTAGGATTTGTGTAGATATTGTGTTTGGTCGAATAAAACACAAAGAAAACAGTTTTATTTTAGGAGTTAAGTTAGTGATTTAAACATTCAAAGTTAATATATTTTAGTTTAGATATAATATGTAGTTTGTTAATGGAAGCAACAAGTCTTTCGGTCCATTTTACTTTACATGTGAAAGTCACGCACCCATCTCTAGAGCAAAAACAAAAACAGTATAAATATGTATATATCATTTTATGCGTAAAGATAAGCAGCCCCGCCCGAGTCGCTTGCTTACGCCAACCACAAACAAAATTGTGGGAGAAAGACAGGTGGATAAACAGAAAACGATCGTCACATAAAATTGTTATATTTAAAAATTGTTGTGCAGAACGATTTAGTAGGTAAATGGCATACATTTTACAATTTACAATGTATTAATTTATGGTTTGTTTTGAAATTTCAACGGTATATTGGTTTCTAGGGATGACAATTATTTTGGTATGTTTTGTATTTTTGGTATTTAACACGCTTGCTGAACATTGAGCACTAAGCATCGAACATATGTTCATTGCTTAGTGATTGAGGCATCTCAGCTGTGCATTAAAGATTTTGGCGTTGCCATATATTTTGAAATGCTGTTTCTACAATATATCGATAAATTGCGCATAAGTGGTAAATATCGGTGCTATAGTACAACATTTGCGTTAGTCGCGTTGATTGCTTTTAATATTGTGCAAAAATTGGGTAATCATGCTTAATTTGAATACCGATGAAACCACCGCCTCTATGAATTATGACAAGAATATCAAAAATATCCCTAAAAACACTGCGGATGCAATAAGGTGTCGTCTTTGTCACGCTCCCTCGAACATGGACGCCGAATCGCCCAATATTTTTGAATCAAGTGTTGACTTTTCCAGGGAAGATTGGCCAAACGAAAAAGTGTTGATTGTCGACGTCTGCCAAAGTATTTGGGGAATTAAGTATGAACGCCACGAGTTCCTGCCAGAGCGCATCTGCACAAGCTGTATGGAAATGATGCAAGACTTTTTTGTGCAGCGCCACGGCATGCAACAAAGAGAAAAGGAGCTTCAGAAGGATTTAAGAAAAGTTATCGCACTAGATGCCAAGTATCGACCAGGTTTGAATGGCAATCCCGGCGTTTTTGAGTTCGGAGCAGGCGAAGAAGGCTGTGTCATTGTAGATGTAGATCCGGATCAACTGTGCGAGACCAGCGACGATGAGTTCCTCGGCTCAGATGGTGAAGGTGATCTGGAGGATGAAGAGTGGGATGATGAGGATGAGGAGGAACAACAAAATGATGAAGATGTGGAAATGCCGTTAGGCATGGATGCAGCACAAATGGCACTGATACAAGCACATCAGACATCGCTCGACCAGAACAGCCACAATGCTAACGTGCATCCCAAAAGCGCCTTCCTCTGCCAATATTGTGACCTGGCCTTTACACTGCAGCCAGACTGCCAGCAGCACGAACTGGCCTCACATGATCCCACAGCGCCCTATAGTTGCAACTTCTGTCAGTTGCGGTTAAGTACTCGCCCAGCTTTGATATCCCACATAAAGGAGTTGCATGATGCGGAGCGACCTTATGTCTGCGGTTACTGCAACAAGGGATTCGTGCGACGTTCCGACCTGAAGAAGCACACAATAGTGCATACGGGTGTGCGTCCCTTCTCATGCAATGTTTGCTCGAAGAGCTTCTCGCGCAATACAAATCTCACCAAGCATTTGCGCATTCACAGCAGCGTCAAGCCGTTTGTTTGCCAGCAGTGTCCACGTTCCTTCCAGACAGCGCCGGAGCTAATGAAACACACACGTTCCCATTCCGAGGTGAAGCCGTATCAGTGCGGTCGTTGCCCGGCCTCTTTTGCACGCAAGGATAAGCTGCTGATGCATCAGCAGGTGCACTACAAACGCGACATGGAGCTGCAGCAGCAGCTAAACGTGCGTGCCGGATTAAATGCGCCGACGCTGGACCAAATGCACCTGCCACTGCATCCGTATGTTGACACCGATGCACCATCTGCAGTCCCACCTCAGCAGCTGGCCTCCTATCCCTATCAACAGCAGACACAACAACAGACGCAGACCAAGTTGAAGCAATCTTCGAAGCACACTCGAAATTTCCGTTGCGATGTCTGCGACAGAGGATTCCAACGCGAGAGAGATCTACAGCGTCATCGGGCGCTGCACATGGACACGCTATTCGCTTGCAAGCTCTGCGGCCAAGGCTTTAATCGGCGCGAGCAACTGCAGCGGCATGAACTTGAGGCCCACGGCCCAAGCTTCACGTGTCAAATTTGTTGTATTACTTTTCTACAACAGCCCGAGCTGGAGACGCATCTGAAGGTGCACGAGCTGCAGCACAACGTGGCCAAGAGCACGCAGGAAGCATTGAACGCTATTGGAGCTATAATCCCAGTGGCAAAGGTACCAGCGATGCATTCAATGGGTGAACAAGCAAGAATTGTGGCTAAGAATGTTCCACCCGTTGCACAGGAACCGTCAGCGCTGAAACCTACCGCTGCCGAGATGTCCTTTTATAGCAACATGATCCCTACCATGAATCTGGGCTTCTACAGCGAAACACATCCCGAGGAACGCAATGGAATCTGACCAAGTCGCGCACTCTGCGAAATGAATGAATGATAACTGATCTGAAAATGTATTTTAACCTCAATAAAGCTAATCGGCCAGTTAGTTTGCCGAAAACTATCAAATGCAGAATATTTATACCCTTACAGAGGGTTAGCCAAGTATGTCCGTCCGTCCATCTGGTTATTCTATTTCGAACTGGTCGTCTCTCAGTTTGAGAGCAATCGTGAAATACTTAGTGCTACACGCTGTCAATAAGGGACTGCTGAAAGGAGTTTTGTTTTATAATACGTTGGACCGAGTCGGATCGGACCGATATATAGCTGCCATATAACCTTAATGCTTATTTTTGTTACTTTTCAAAATATTGCGCACAAATTTACTAAAATGACTCTAATAATATGCTTCTAAAATTTCATGAATATCAAAATACTTTATGTTTTCAGTGCAAATCAAAGTTATATGGTAAAGAACGTACTCTATTGCCATTTTATTAAGATCGGACATCTATGGTATATCTTATAGCTTTCATAAGAACAATTAGTATTAATAAATATTTGCATAAAAAAGGGTACATGCCCAGGGATTTGAGTGATTGTAGCTGTCAATGAATGCATCAAATATAATAACCATTATATTTATATTACTAGGAACAATTGGAGAAACTAAGAGCCTGCAAGAGTATAAAACGTTCAAACGTGCTGAAGATAGCATTCCTTTTTTTTTTTTTTTTTTAATAAGTATTTTTCTTTATAATAAAGTCTTTTTTTTATCAATTCAATTTATTACTGTATGTTATATGTATGTTTTATAAAATGTTTAACTTGTTTGCAGTGCATAAATAAAACATTACATAATGCCTGTGCCATCAAGTTCGGCAACGTCCTCTTAAATTTCTCAACTGAGATCTATGTTCGGGGAGTTACCTTCCACGCCAGGCCACATGGCCCACGCCCCAAACAACTCAATTGCTCTTCAATTTCGTCTTGTCCTCTCTAGCTTCTTCGTAAGCTTCTGTCGCATTATTATCGACGCAACGCGATTTCGATGCGAAGCGACGCGACGCCGCAGCAGCTGTTGCAGCTCACCTGCGTTTTGTGGCAGCACCGGTTCCATGGTTTCGTTTGCTCATATTCCTGAGATCAGTTGCCGAGCAAGGCGCGCCGAGTGAACACACGAGCGAATTGACGCGAGCTTACACGCACACCAGATTCGAATACGCGTTTCCGTTCTAAAAAAATGTATTCAAAAATTTGTTACTTTAAGTTGGTACAATTATTGATGTAAAAATGAAAAGATATAACTTAATGTAAACTTTTGTTTGCAGGTAAAAGGTGTGTTATAAGTTGTTTACAAAACTATACAAGTGTACGTTTTTTTTTTGCATAGATATAAAAAATAATATAAAAAAAGGTTTAATAGTAAGAGTAAAAATTATAAATAAAAGTCTTACAATGAATTGGAAAAGAATGTGCTCGAGTTGCCATAAGTAATGCATAACGAAAACGCGATGTTAGATTTATGGCTAAATCGGATGCGATCAAGAGAACACGCACCCGAAAAGAAAACATCTTCAGATTGGAAGCTATGACTGGAAGATGTGATATAAAGTAGAGTGGTATAAAGTGGGTACGAAATATATGATATAACGGGACAACTCAAAGTGTGACTTACGCTCTCTTACTCGTAACACCTTGTTGAATACCATCTATTTCCTAGGTGTTACATGCTACCTGTGGTGCTGTGTTTTTTATAGGCGCCCTTGGCGCTACATGCTACACGCAAGCAAGGCAAGAGCAAGTGTAGGGACTGCTGAGAGGCGTTTTGTTTTATAATACATAATTAATAGGGTATTCAGTTTAAACAGATCAATTTACTTATGAATTTAAATGTAGTATAACTTAATTGCCCTGTAACAAACTAAAATACATACCTTTATATTGTAAAATATATTTTTCTCTATCGATACGTGATCTCTTAAAGTGCATGATTAACATTTTCATCAACTGAAATGCCTTGCATCAAGTTGTGTATCAATCGAAGTGTAACTAACAGCAATATCATTATTGTAAGAGGCTCTCGATGTAGTCTTCATTTTATCTAACTCAAGAACTCAAATACCAACGGGAACTAGTGCAATTCTCGGACAGGTTTTCTAAGCTTAACTTCTCTAACATTAATACGCGCTGACACTTTGACTTTTTCGTTAATTTGATGTTATGACAATATTGTTTACTTCATTGATTACCTATGTGCTAGCGGCAATTGTTTTCAATTATTCTCTCGGGAGTTTTTAATTTTAAAAGTAAAAGTAGTTTGATGATCGACTAACGAGATATTGAATAAACTTCGCAATTCCGTTTACTTAAATATTCTTTACACATTCTTTAGTACTTTAAGCGAAAATTCATTAAAAACATTAAAATACAAAGAGAAACAGAGAATTTTCAGGCTAGAATCTCTTGTTGTCTTGCAGCAGCAAGTTGAGTTTAAGATAAAGATCCGACTAGCATTGTCGACATTGTTTATGGTAATTGTGATCCGTTGATCGAATACGTCAATGTCAGCGACTGACACATGCATACAACACTTTACAGATGTCAGCGACATTCGAGTGTACTCGGGGTATACGGGGACTCAAAACAATTGGCGATGTTGTTTGTCCAATCTTTTGCGATTTGTTATGAACCGCACATCGCGCACTGGCAAAAAGAAATGTGTGCTGTGTATTGTCTCATACACATCCGTTTCACTTGGATTTCCATTCACTTTCTTTGCTTTCGGATGCATTTCTTTGTCTCATAGTCACTCTGCATTTGCAGACAATAGAAATATACATATGTAGATCATACAAGCGTTCCACGGCTTTTCATCATCAGCGTAGTTAGTCGACGATGTCGGCGACGTCATCCGTTTACTGTATCATAAACATTTATGCCAATGTTGTTTTTGTTATTTATTTTTTCTGTTGTTTCTGTTTTTGCCGATGCCGTTGTTATTGTTGTTGTTGTTTCTCTCTCTCCCTTTCTCTCTCTCTCTCTCTCTCTCTCTCTCTCTCTGTAAACCTGTTCGTTGTGATTTCTTGAGGTATTTTGCCCAGCACGACATTTGTTCCTGGCCTGCAACGTACCCCGAAAAGATGCAGACACTGGACTCTATCTCCAAGTTCTACCAACTCTGTCTCTTTTTCTCTCTCTCTCTCGTTCTCTCATTTTCTATATCCGTGTGTCCCTGCATCTCTTTGTCGTTCGTTGGCGACTCGCTTCATGTCGTCACGCGAACTTCAATCCGTTCATTAATTCAGTCGGCAAACGGTTAGTCGCTTGGGTAGGCGTGGATGTAGCTGGAAGTGTTAATTAGCTCTTGCCGTCTCTCTTTCGCGGCCTCTTCCTGCATAGTAAGAATAGCCGTTAATGATTTATATGGGAACCGGGTGCCAATTGTGGGTGGATGTACATAAATCGCATAATACCCGTAGCATCTTTGCTGCATTTAGTCTGGAATTACGCTGGCAACTGCTAACGATAAGATAACGACTGCAACTGGCACTAAGTATATGCCCGCAAGTGTAGCACGTTATCTCTTTTTGAAGCAAACAGGAGTACTCACTGTAGTTTCAGATTAAATAAAGTACAAATAATGAGATCTAATCATGCTCAGCATTCCTCTGCGTTTACTTGCAAGAATTCTCGCATAGCATCATAAAAGATCATTACGAGACCAGATATCTGCGTTCAAATAAATTTGTTAATTATGTGACTCCTAGCTGAACCTGACATCAAAAGTAACTCGAATATTTGTAATCATTTTTCGGATTTCATTCCACACAAAGTATAAGGAATACGATACCTATATAGGAGTACGCCAACTCTACTGCTTGTCAGACTTATAATCAATAATCGTTTCTTAACTCTTGTGAGTATAATCTCTCTGCTCTCAATTCACAGAATGGTTTCACTAACTGTTCAAATTATGCCTACCGTTTCGGCAACTATCGTGTGTCGATTTTTTATTTCGACATTGGAAAATTCCTTTTGTTTTTCTCGTATATGCGAAGTGGCCTGAACGGCTGACATGGAGGACGGGCTACAAATTAGTGGACTCTGTGTGTGCATCCCAAGGCTTTGAAATAAATTCCTACATGTAATTTCAGCTTCGACTGCCAACTGCGCCTCGGATGTGATCGTGAATGTGAATTGCATTTGGAATGGAAATGGTGTTGTGGGAAAGAGAAGAAAGACAGTGATAGAGAGAGGATAACAGAGTTGAAAAGCAACTTAGCTCCAAAGATGAGCAAGTGATGCTCGGCCCGAAGGCATTGCACATCTAGTGATATCACCTCCACCTCGGCAGATCCTCCTCAACATTTCAGCTCAACTATTGTGGGTGTGCAGCACACCCTTACATACACATACTTATTTATATATACGTGCTTATAAACGTTTGGATTATCGTTATCGCATCTTCACAAATTACAAACATATTTCACAGCGCCTGTTGCGATGCACGTTGTCCCAAGACCAAGATCTACAATAACTATCGGCCCCTTGTCCTAAGAGGCAGATTGTGCTCCAGGGGTCTATGTGTGTGTGATGCTGGGTCATTTGGGTGGACTAAGGAGTACCTGTGATGGTGATTCTCTTGTCACGAATTTTCACAGCAGTCCCTGTATGGACTATTGGTTACTTTATTACTTTTACTCTAGACGACTTATTCAATTTTATTAATGAACTTTTAATACTCTTTCTACCCAAAATCTAACTCTTCATAAAAAATATAATCGAAGGATTTAAAATGAGCCGAAGATATCAATAATTTCCACAAATCTAACATTCTAAGTATGAAAAACGTAGACTCTAAAGTTTTTCATACCACAAAATATTTTGTACTTTATGTTTTCGGGTTAGTGAAAAGTTGGTTATTGGAACAGAGCTAAAAAATTATAATTATATGTTGCATGTTGTTGCATAGTTGCATCATTGTCATTATTATTTATATTCGCATTCACAATCCCGCTGGAATATTGTCAATTCGGATTCAAACTACAAATATCGTCACGGTTTTGGTTTTAAGAATAATTACGTCCATAGTGATAGATAAAGAGCTAAAAATAGAGAACTAACTGAAAACAAAAGGCAGTCACGAATGTGTTGAATGGGTGCACCACATATCTAAGTTGGCATATAAAACAGAAAGTAAATTGTATTTCAGAAGACGAGGCAAGAACAGGAAACGGAAGCCGCGACGTTATCAACACCTAATGTGGAGTGCTAATTTATGTGGGAGTTTTTCCAACATAGGCGGAAGCCTTGCCTCGGCTAAAGGTGTGTGAAAACTTTTAATAGGCTTTTAATTGCATTATCCCAAACAAGGCTGACAGCAGCGATGCACTTACTACCAATTCGATGCGATCCGCCATTCGATCCTCAGTTTGAGCCCCGTTCTTCATCCATGCTCCGTCCATCCATCCATCCATTGCTTTTAATTTCTTGTCGCGTGTGGGTTATGCAATATGATGTGATGCGCTGTGATGGACCCGTATCGGACCAGTTGGATACCTGCACGTGCACCGATCACTCCGCTAAGGAGATTCAGCAGCCCAGAAAAACTTGTCCACACCATCTACGCTGGCACTGAATCAGTTAGCAGTAAAAGGCATCAAACAATTAGATGCATGTCAAATCGATTGCAGTCCGCCTGTCGAATCTCTGCTTCTCTCTATGTTCTTTCTGTGATTTGCACAACTCGAAGATTGCGCAATTCAACGTCAACTGCGGCGTCATCATCATTATCAGCATTAGCCGCCAAAGGCTCTAAGCAAATTGTTGACCTCAACCTTTGACACTGGTTGTAGCACCAAACTTGTTGTTGGAATGCCCGTCTCAGAAGAATTGAATATGTTGTAGATGATTTATTTATAATTGTTATTATGATCGGCGGTATTTCTTTGCATAAATTCTGGGCTATGAAACAGATATATACTATCTAAAAAAATTATCTTTGAAAATCGATGACGCAAAAAATGTAGATAACGTATTAGTTGGTTTGTACGTCTGTATGAACGCGCTAATCTCAGATTGTTTGGCTTTGAATGCATTACAGCTAAGCACTTAAGGGAACAAATACATCCCCAATCAGAAATACTTCCCAAATACGATGAGCCATTCAGCCCAAACTGCACTTTGGTCCGAAACTTTCCCGTTATGAATATTTCATACTACATTAAATGAAATTTTTCTACAAAATAATGTTTCACAACCTTGTTTTTAGGCCATGGATTTTAAAAAAATGCATGGTCTATTGTGTTTGTCGGAACGGAAATGTGCGTAACAGGCAGAAGGAGGCATCTCCGACCCCATAAACTATATATATTCTGAATCAGTATCAGTAGTCGAGTCGATTGAGCCATGTCTGTCTGTCCGTCTGACCGTCTGTCCGTCTGTCTGTCTGTATGAACACCTGGATCTCAGAAACTATAAGAGCTAGAGTCATCAAATTTTGCGACAACATACGTATATATTGCAGTGTCTCAAAGTTTTTTTTAACATTTGGACACGCCCCTTACCGCCTCTGTAATTCAGTAATAACTATTTAAAAACTACAATATTAGTTCAACAACCAAAGTTGTATATCTTACATGACAAATACCTTGCCACGGGCGTTATGTAAAATTTCAAATTTAAATCGGACTATTAATAAGTAAGATATGATACGAATTAAACTCACTTTGAACATACATACATACATATATACTTAAGCAAACCTAATTTACGCAAGCATACCGAAGTTCAAATCTAGCGTCAGACACACAGCATTTTAAACTTTTTATTTGCATTGTATGGTAACAAAATTGGTTGACAATGCAGCTTTGCCGATAGGCCGAGGAGTGAGGCAATGGCCGAGTGGTTAGAGTGGCGGACGGTTGTGTTCAACTCACGGTTGAGGCGCGTGTGAATTTTCATTTATTAGTTATTTATTATTTTATTTTTTTATTTATTTTATTCTAATAAAATTCGGGCGGCGATTCCATACCGTTAAAATTTTTATTACGGTATAATATGATAATCCATGGCCTTATACAGTCAGCACGTGACTGTAGCGTTAGTATTTTTATTATACCCTTCGACTATTGAAAATAGTTAAAAAAGAGTATACTTACTTTGTGCAAATGTATGTAACAGGCAGAAGGAGGCGTGGGAGACCCCATAAAGTATGTATAGTCTTGCTCAGGATCACTAGCCGAGTCGATTGAGCCATGTCCGTCTGTCTGTCCGGATGTCCGGATGTCCGTCTGACCAGATGAACACACAGATCTTAGCTATTATAAATGATAGAGACACCAAATTTAGAATGAAGGTTCCTATGTACTCGTCGCAGATCAAAATTATTTCAAATGTTAGATGCCACGCCCACCGCTCCCGTAAATCACTAATTTAGTTTTTAAACTCAATTTGTAAACGTCGTAAAAAATATATATCTTTCTAACTTTAACATATACTAAGCTGATAGTTATATCTACTTATTCTCGAAATTTCAATCGGATCGAACCATAAACACAGAAGTTATTCAAGAAAGAAAGTGCTTGTATCAGCTAACACGGGAGGCAGGCGAGCGCAATCTGTCGAGGATAATTTGAAAGTATGTTCATATTAATATGTGTATGAATTAAACAAATTAAACTACACCCAAACATAAGTCGCAGGCAATCCCACTGTCGCGAGCCGCGCGACTGTTGCTTTCCTTACTAGTTGAAACTGACTTGGTGCACACACGTCTTATGGTAACATATTGTACATACATATATCGGAACCAGCCAGATCGGACCGATAATGTGTAATGTGAAGAAATGCACTGGATTTTCCAAGGCATAGACACAATATGGAGGAAGGAATTGAATTGAAAGAATTGACCGTAACTGTAAATACCACTGATTTCCTATTTCTTGCATTTAAATTAATAGTTTTTTATTAAATTATTCATCAGTCATTCAGTTGGGATGTAATAAAAGGCTCAAGAAGTAACCACAACAATAACAAGCAGAACGAACAAAATTTCATTGAGTTTCGACTACCTTGGTCTGTCGACTCGATTCGCAAAAAAATATTTCTCAATGTCTATCTGCGCCTGCGGCAAAGACTAAGGATGGTCTGAAGAGAATGGCAGTCATGGGGCGCAGGGCAAATAGCCGGCTCAGGCGAAACAACCAGCTATTAATCAAAATCTCTTGATCTGCGCCAAGTCTTACACTGAAAGAAGAAACCCTCAGTTAAAGGAAAACCTTATTGGACTCAGTCTAATTGGGTCAGGCATCATTTCGACAAGTGTGGTGGTGTGTTGGCGGTAACCCACCACGTTGATGGACGATGCCAGGGGACTCGGGATCGATGCTCAGCTTAGTTGTCCCTTCTACTCGTATTAGGAAGCGCATGTGTGTGGTTACCCTGTGTTGTGGATTGTAGGAATTGTAGAACAACTATGGGGAGGAGGAGGAGACTGAAGGCAAATCGCGGTAAATCACAAGTCAGACACGAATTGTTCGCCAAAAACAACAATAATAGCAACAGCACCATCAAAACAAGCGATGCCTGAGATGGCCGAGTCCAAGCGAATTACTGCACCCTTCGGCTCTTTATTAAATTAAGTTAAATCATGTAATTTCCATGTTGCAAGTCAAAAGTGCAATGAATCGCCATCGCCCAAGACCAAGACCAAGCTCTGCTAGGCCACGCTGCTGATGATAATAATGGCTTTGCAAGAGATTAGGGGCATACTCCAAGGGCGACTCTGAATGTGTGTGTGCACTCTGTACTCGTCTGTACTACACACTGTGAGAACCCTGTGATCAGTGATTCCCTTCATGGGAACATTTTCAGACTTGGCTTCAAATTGATTGCAAATGTTTGCCCAAGTGCACTAAATACTTAGGTACTTGCAAGTTGGGCTCCTTCTTTTCTTCCTTTCTTTTACTGTGGAATCTTTAGGTCTTCTGCTAATTAATTCATACTACTGTGACTTGTTGTTATACAGATTCCCGTTGTTGTTGTTGCTTGACAGCGTTAGAGAAATGCAAATATGTTGAAAGGCAGCGGCTCGAGGCTACGACCAAAATTGTACAGTGGGGCAATAAGCTTATAGGTTTAGTGAATAGTTGTATTATCGACATGGGAGAACCATCGGACAAGCTGGAATGTAAAGATCATTAGATCCATAGCAAGTCTTGACTTTAAAGAATGGAGCTGCTCGTTACAGCTATATCTAAATATAAATCAGAAGGAGGAATATCCGACCAGTATGTACATAAATACATATGTATGTCCTTGAACAGCGTCCACAGGCGAGGCATGTCCATCCGACATACGGAGGCTGTCTGCATTTCCGTCTCAGATACTGCAAGAACTACGGCTGCAAAAATGAAGTTTATACATATATATATGTACTATATATACATACATTTATTCTTATTAAAATCTAGTTCATTTTAAAATTTATAGACTTTATGAGCAGGACTAGAAAAAAACAAGCACGAAAACTACAGTCCAGTGTACTCGACTGTGATATACCCTCTACCCAACTGCCAAAAACGATTCCATAAATATAGAGCTGGTACTTTTAGAGTATTTTGTTAGGAAGCGATTTTGAAATCAGTAACTCTTAAAATTATTTCTTAAATAACTTCTATATTATCCGATCGCAGAAATCATTTGATAGTTATTGTGTTTAACAAAAAAAGCTGTCTTTCATTAAAATTAGTCTTGGAATTCGCTTTTTATCGATTTACGGGAGCGGAAAAGAACGTGGTTAAATTCTAAAACAAATTTGAACTGCGTTTAATAATAACATATTGACACCAAATTTTGTAGTCCTTACTGTTATCTCTGAGATCTGGGTTTTCATACGGACAGACAGACAGATGGAGACGGATATATCGACTATATATATATATTTGCTGATTCAGAATATATATAGTTTGGTCTATAGGGTCTGTCTCGCGTCCTTCTGCCAGTAAATTAAACTATTGTTGCTTAAATTAAATCTTGATTCAAAAGTATCCAATTCGTCCGTTTGATTAAAGTTTTGATATAATTTGACCCACTGTGGTTTGGGATACCACACCGACTTTCTGCGCGGATTCACTTAAACTTTTTCTTCGGCAGAATGGACTGCGACGACCCACAACAGCGTTTGCGATTTAAGTCCGTTGAGTGGAAACTATCGTATCTCGTAGTTAGAATAAATAACTTTAGACTCAGCTTAGGTCGGGCAGGAAAGGTATTCGCCAGCAGCTCCCTGTGGCCCTGTGACTTGCGGCAATGGTTGCATGCCACGAAGCTATCTGGCGGACATATTAAGATTCATTTCCTCAGGTAGCCCGACCCTAGGCCACTTGTAGAGGGGGCAGTGACAGGGAGGTGCGGCGTGCTGACGACTGAATATTTATGAGATTTATTTTAGTTTATGCGATGTCACTACATGATTCCCCCAGATTCTATGTACGTTTATTAGACGGAATATTTTATGCCTAGCGAAAAGTTGCCGTTCAGCGATTGCCGTTGCGCAGATAGTCAAATTGTCCACTCACAACTGTCCGAATGGATAAACGAAATCTCGCATATCTGAGTTAAACCGATCTAAGACTGGAGTCATATGCTCATATATCCTTATTCCGGCTTATATGTGAACAGGCTAAACCAGAAGATAGTGCAGTTTAATCAACTTTAAGATAAGTCTTATGTCAACTTAATGATCAACAGCGATAAACAACTATCAACACAATCTGCAATCTTAAAATGTTTTTGCACTATAACTGCATAGCTATATAAACCCTTTTGAATAATCATAAGCTATTATGATTTCTAGGGAGTCTCCCGGGAGAGAATAGGCACTGTAACTATAGCACATTACTAGCATGAGTTCTGTAACTCGCACAAAGTAGACATCGTGAAAGTGTGTTGGAACATATCATATTAATATTTATTGCCAACGCCCGTTCTGAAATTGGCATGAAATATCATAGGATATGTCTGTCCTGGGACGGGCAGACTGCTTAGAGAAAAGAAGAGACATCCGTCCATGTTAGGTAATCGCCATAATAAACCAAGAAGTTTGTAGAAGTGACTCAGATATCGCCGAGCCGACCATTCTACGAGTGCTCAAACGGTGCCGCCCGCTGTGTTGACACTGAAAAATGCCAATGTTTCGACTGTGGAGCAAACTGCAGTGGTGGCCACTCGGTGGTGGTCAGCAGGCCATCCACACTTGCAACGTTTTATGACAATCATTTGAGTTAATTGCAAACAGCAAATATTCTCTCTTTTTCTCTCCCTCTCTATCTGCCTCTCGCTCACGGGTGAGAGACCACACGGTGCGTAGCATAGACAAAGTGTGGCATAAATATTGTGTCTCATTTCGATTGGCAACTCATCTATCTGCAATGCAAGCAGCAAACAGCTGAGCTCCAGCTTGAGCCGTACTCCGAGTTTGTAGCTCAGGCTTCAGGCTTCAGATCCAGCTCCGACTCCGAATGCGGCTGCGACTGTGAATGTGCAATCGAGTTGGAGTCGCCATGAGCTGCAGTAAAAGGCATTAGTGTCCGTGTGTCTGTCACCTTCGTCATGGTCACGCTAATCGTGGTAATCGCCTGCGCCAATAAACTGACAGGTTTATGGGCGTAAGGCTGCGGACGCGGAAGCCACCGCAGTTGATGGCCGTGGAGCGGTGCTCGGTTGGACGGCTGGTTGGACACTTGATTTAAAAGCAATTAAAATGCGAATTGATGTCGCGATTGATTTTGCAGACGCTGAAATCCACGGTTAATGGGTCACGCAAGATGTTGATGTCGCTGTTGTTGTTTCTGTTTCTGTTTCCACAACTATGTTGCTGCCGGATCAGACATACGCTGACTACGTGGCCCGGCATATAGTGCAGGCAACCGAGAAGACAAAGAGCGGCCCCTCTAGTGTTACCAGCAACGGCAGCTTCGCACGCACCGCCGACTTCTTTGAGAATATACCTGACTTTGTGGGCGCCTCGTTGCCGACCTTTCTCTACACTCCCCAAGCAAAGACAACGCTAGTAGATGAGTTACCCGAACTCACAGAATCTGCCTGCACTTCCAGTGCCAGCGCTGCTGCTGCTGGACATATGCCAGGAGAGGCGCCGGAGCAACCTTTATCCAGTGAGAGCGAAACCTGCGACGATATGCTACGGCTATGTGAAGACTTTCTGTGCCGGCATCGCATGCGCCCAGACTTCTTCTGTCAGTATCACAAGGCAGTCAGGTGAGTTTCATCTGCTTGACAATGGTAAAACAGTAAAATTAGATCCTGTCGTTCTTTGTCCCAACTCTCTTTTGCTATGTAGCTTGACAACACCCTCACCTCGACAGAGCAAGGCGACGCCTCTTGTGGACAAGCCCACCTCCTTACAGTCTGTAAGCAAGGTAAACACTGTGGTGGAGCGTTTCAGCAAGTTCTCGGCAATTTATACACTTCCGGTGGCAAAGCGCAAGAAGACTTGCATTAAGACAGCGGGAAATATCACAGGTAGGACTAAGCAATGTTCATCAATGTTCAGTACATTTAAAATAATAAATAATAATCTATTTAATATGATATTGTATGATTATGATATTAAGCAGTAAGAAAAGCAACAGTCGCGCGGCACGCTACAGTGGGATACCCTTCGACCTATGTTCCTATGTACATATGTACACATATACATACTCATACTTTCTTAAATAACTTCTGTGTTTATTGTCCGATCGGATTGTAATTTAGAGAATTCGTAGGTATTTAATTCAGCTTAGTATATGTTAAAGTTGTATCTTTTATACAGCGCTTACAAGTTAAGTGCAAAAATTGCAGCTACACTACCCTTATTTTAATTTCATTAACACATACATACATACACACATGCTTTAAAATTATTCTCGACAGATAAATAGGAGGAAAGATAGGTATTATAGTCAGCTAACTTTATATTGAAATCAGAAAGTTGTGTCTCTTCTGCTTTGCTGACGAATCGACTTAAACGTACTTTATATATAAAATATAATTCTATAAAATATAATTACATTGTACCAACAGGGAAGCCGATGCGTAGCGAAGTAGCCATGTCGGCCTGTCTTTCCGTCTGTGTGTGACAATGCAAACTAGTCTGTCAATTTTAGATCTTAATGAAAGTTGAAAGTTATACTTATACTATATATATACATATATATATGTATATATATATAATAATAATAAAAACATTTTTAGCTGACTCAAGGTCAATATCGGTTCGATTTCTGCATCATAGCTTATCTAGCCGATATTTTTGCCAAACACAACAAGAACACTTGTCAAAAGACAAGGAGCGGGCTTGAATGTACAATTGTTTCACGAAGTAGCCAACTTCGATCATCAGCATTCATCGCTAACTAACTTGGTGATCGAATTGTAAAGTCGAGGTCCGCTCAATAGATGTACACTGTTTAATTTGGTTTAATTGACAATGGACTTGTGTCCATGTCGAACTTTATTTATATCGGGTTATATATTGGTGTGGAGCAGGGAAGGTCCCGCTCCATTAGATGTTAAGAATCGAGTATATCTTAAGTACAAAAGTTTTCTTAGCCTAAATCGAGGAGCAGCGCTGCCAGCGTAGCTTGCAGCGCCTTCGCGCTTATATGCATATCTTATGTATACATATATGTATTGTCGCGAAGCGACGACATCGGTGGAGGAAGAGTGCTATGTACATACATGGTAAGCGGTCAGCGCATAGCCAGCGTGAGAACTGCTGACTATGCACTTATGTTTGTTGGCCTTCAAGTGGATGCTCGTATTACACATACACTTGGGCAGACTATATATGTATTCATATTGCAACAAAGTGCTACAATGTAATGGTTGTTATGTTTTAATATATGTACATACCACATCTCCTTCCTTTTGAAAAATAACGTAATATAATGAAGTTATTTTCTAATTTTTAATTTTAATCTTATTATTATTATTTTTTTTTTTTTATATATATAATTTTGATTTTGAAGTTTTATATGCATTATTTATTTTTGTTGTATAGTTATTTTCTAATTTTTGAATAAAATAAATGTAAAATGTAGTTTTTTTTTTTTTTATTTTAAAATTGTTTCATTTCTTATGGGTAGCCCCTACAAAATATATTAAGAATTGAAAATTTTTAACCTATCTTTATGAACTATCTGTTTCTTATTTTTATTTCCTATAATTGTAATGTTATTATTAGCTCCTAAATCTGAAACTAAATATGGTCCTAAATAATTATTGTCAAGCTTATGACCTGTCTCGTTCCTAAGTAATACCTTATCTCCTATTTTTAATTCAAAATTACTAACATTTCTATCATATTTAATTTTTCTATCGGCTTTTGCCTTTTCTAACATATTCCTAGCTCTTTTATAAGCTATCTCTAATCTAATCTTTACTTCTTTCGAATAGCCATCCATGTTATAAATGGGATCTATTCTGTCTATTTTGGTTAAATCTGTGAACTGTCTTGGTAATCTTCCAAATACTAGTTCATATGGACAATATTCATGAACTACTGATGGTGTTGTGTTGAAACAATAAGTAAAATATTGTATCCAAACATCCCAATCAGTTTTGTCAATAGAAATGTATGAGCGAACATACTCGTTAAATGTTCTGTGACTTCGTTCTATTGTTCCTAAAGTCTGGTGATGGTGTGCTGTTGAAGTATGGTTTTTAATCTTCATATATTTGCACAGATCGTCTATGATTTGATTTTTGTATTCCGTTCCCATGTCCGTAATGATTGTTTTCATTGGACCGTACTTGAGAATAAAATGTTCAAATATAGCCTTAGCAACTGATTTTGCGCTTTTATTTGGTATGGGTACCGTTACCAAATATTTTGTTAAATCACAAATGATAGTGACAGCATACTCATTGCCATCTTCTGATCTTGGAAGTGGACCAATGGTATCTATCAGAACTATATCAAATGCTGTTGCTGGCGTTTCTGTTATTGTCATTGGCATTTTCGTATGTTTCAACGTTTTAGCCTGTTGGCATTTTAAACATGTTTTGACATATTTACTTATTGCCTTTGTCATTTGTGGCCAATAATAAAAGTTTTTTATTTTCTTCAGGGTTCTAGAAATTCCTGAATGGCCTCCTTCTGACGGGTCGTCATGATATTTAGACAGTATTGCTTCTATTTGAACCTTATCATCTTTATCTATCTTAGTCACCTTGTTTAATAGCGCTATTTTCAATTTTTTTAATATTTTATTGCCCTTTTCTTTAAAATTCTTAATAGTGACAAACTTGAAGATTTGTTCACTTGGTGACAATTGCGTTTGATTGATATTATTTATTCTTGCTTCTTCATTAAGCCTTTGAAAAAACTGATCTAAATCGATTTTTTCATTAGAATAAAAGTTAGTCATATCGAAACGCGTTATAATATTTTTGCCTCTTTTTAACAAACACTTATGTTTGTCTATTTTGAGAACAATATATTTCTTGGCATCAATGTTATTGATTACCTGATAGATATTGGGCATGTCTATTTTTTTCTTTATTTATCTCTGGTTCTTGCAATTTTTCTCCTGCGCAGGAATTTTTCTGTCTTACTGAAGCTCTCGTTTCGACCTTCAGTATCTGTCTATTCATTTCTTTTAGCTCTCCGATAGTTATTCGGGAAAGAGCATCTGCTATATAATTATTTTTCTTTTTTTTTTGCAGAATTATAGACATAGCAGTTATTTTAAAGGCACGATTAAGCACGCAGAAGAATTTGATCACAACAAATGTTAAAATGATAATCCTTAGGTGAACAAAAGTTATGAATTGAATCGAATATCGTATTATCATGTTTGATTATGAATGCAATTTTATGTTTTCATGTTTTTGATAGCTGGTCTACTACTTATAACTCATCCGTATGAATGTACAGGTTTCCTACCTAATTTTTCGTTTGGCTTTGCAGGCCGAGCTTCTCATCGGGCAGAAAAGGTTCCGCTCAATGGTTTTTATAATTAGAAAAAAAAATATGCATCGTAGCAATCAAAAAAATTTTGCAACGCAGTGCTATCGAAACAAATTTTTCCGCTCTTGGAAACGCTGTCGGCTCCCTCTTCTGCTGGGCGCAGCACAGTTCTCTTTTTTTCTCCTGTGTCAGCTGGGCGTCGCCGGAGCTGGCACGCTGACACTCCCTCGCTGCTCTATTTCTCAGGGGGGACACAGTGTTTGCAGGTATGTTCGCAAAACGCACTGTATAATGGTTCCTCGCAGTCTAGTGGGCACCTTTTTTCGAATACCGGCAGGCTGGCTTTCTGTGGTGGTGTTGACACTTTATCAGAGTTGGTAATTATTGGTATTATCGCTGAGTGAGTGGTGGTGTTGGGGATTTTCTTTTTAATAAAATTTGTTAAATGGTCTAGCTCAGTTTGTAATTTTTGAGCTGTCGACCATGCGGGCGCTGGAGTTTTGGTGAATAGTAGCCACTTTAAATGCGCTATTCTTTTTTCACCTTATGGTTTACTCCGCCGCGTTTTTTTTTCCATCACACACACACACTCTACTCACTCAGTCTTTTGGCCAAATTTTCCAGTTTCCACTAGTTTGTTATGGGCGGACCTCGGACTTCGAATCTGAAGTGTCCTGTCACGATCGCCATGTAAAGTCGAGGTCCGCCCAATATATGTACACTGTTTAATTTGGTTTAATTGACAATGGACTTGTGTCCATGTCGAACTTTATTTATATCGGGTTATATATTGGTGTGGAGCAGGGAAGGTCCCGCTCCATTAGATGTTAAGAATCGAGTGTATCTTAAGTACAAAAGCTTTCTTAGCCTAAATCGAGGAGCAGCGCTGCCAGCGTAGCTTGCAGCGCCTTCGCGCTTATATGCATATCTTATGTATACATATATGTATTGTCGCGAAGCGACGACATCGGTAGAGGAAGAGTGCTATGTACATACATGGTAAGCGGTCAGCGCATAGCCAGCGTGAGAACTGCTGACTATGCACTTATGTTTGTTGGCGTTCAAGTGGATGCTCGTATTACACATACATTTGGGCAGACTATATATGTATTCAGATTGCAACAAAGTGCTACAATGTAATTGTTGTTATGTTTTAATATATGTACATACCACAGAATAATAACAATATATAATATATAATATATTAAGTCAAAACAGGATTTTTCAACCTATCGCCAGACTTTTGAGATATTGCAGCATATACATATGTAAGTAACGTATAAGTCTGAAATTGCATCAAAATCTGACCATTATAACATGCCATAGATACTGAACTTAACAGTGCCTAGCAAAGTAAGATAGTAATCGACACATAATTTTGTTTCATCTCATTAAATCTGACAACTATACCCTATGGTTTTCATAGGAACAATCAGTTAAAATTAAAATTTTTATGTTTTAAGGCCAGCGATTCGACATATTATATAAAAGCTGTTAATGAATACATACGATTGAATACTGCACCATTGAACGATCGGAGCATAAAATCCTGCAAGAGTATTAAACATTTGGTATGTCGAAGGTCGCATTCCCATTCGGTTTTATTTATTCTATTTAAAGACTTAAGCTGAGTAACTCGAAAAAAAATTCTGTAAAATTGCCTTTTTCGAAATGTATAAGAAAGTGCATAAAAGATTCGTTTTATGTTTTAGGTGTTCTTCATTATACAACTTAGTGCGTCCGTTTTTTTGAACCAGTTGAACCTTATTCATAGGCTATTATATTAAATAATGTTGTAATAAGTTGACTTGATTTTTCCGACCAATTCCATCAGTTTCTCTTAGTGTTTCCTTTTAAGTTGAATTTGATAATCGATTGCCAAACTCTGCTGAGCAATGCTATAAAACTATTAGCAGCAAATTTTAAGAAAACAACTGATATGTTGCCCGATTATTCGTTGCGGAAAAACATATCGTATTTTGTTTAACACAATTTATGTATAATTAATGGCTTGAAAAAGAACAACATTTATCAACATTGGTATTACTTCTGAAATTTAGATAAAAATTAATAATAAACACAAATGTTGTTTAAGACATAATTTTAGTTGACGAACAGGCGGGTGTATGATTTTTTTTTTCGACTGGGGCTGGTCACATTGAAATGCGCATCCATTATAAGTGAACCATATACGAAAGTGACAGATTGTTTAATTTGGTTGTTTGGTAAAAAGAGTAAGAGCAACTGGGTTTCATTTTTAATAATTTAACAAGAGCAATCATGAAGTTCCAATATAAAGAGGAGAATTCATTTAACAAGCGTCGCGCCGAAGGCCAAAGGATACGTAGCAAATATTCCGACCGTATACCCGTGATCGTTGAGAAGACACCCAAGGCGCGCATTGGAAATTTGGACAAAAACAAGTATCTTATACCAGTCTATCTGACTGTGGGCCAGTTCTATTTTCTCATACGTAAACGCATTCACCTGCGCCCCGAGGATGCACTTTTCTTCTTCGTCAACAATGTCATTCCCTCAACATCGGCAAACATGGGCTCCCTATACGAGGAACATCACGATAAGGATTTTTTCCTGTACATTGCCTACTCAGATGAGAATGTCTACGGCATGGAAAAGTAAAATTGACTAAATCTTCCTGCAGTCAGTAGTTTTGAAACCATGCGACAACCAACATACACAAACAAATAGATTTAATATATTTTACGTTTATAATGCACTTAAAATGACAGTCAAGCCACACGATAATAGCTTTCTCACTTTTAAACATTCAAGCATATTTTATAATAATAAAAATGTATAATGATAAAATTAGTAAATGTTTGTGCGGAAGAATCTCTTTATCGATCACTGTTGAGTTGTGGTTGCGGTGCAGCGAAAAAAACTAAATGCAGCGAATAGACAATGCTAAGGTGACCATCTGTATTCGAGGGCTAAACCATAAGGTTCGTGCCTCTGCTGAGATTGGTTGATGTACCCGCTCAGTTGTGAATGCAAATTGTTTATTAACTGAAATTAAATAAATAGATAATTAACTAAATTAAAATTTTGTAATCGAGTCGAGAGTCGTGTCTATGTCGAAAATAAATAGAATTGTGTGGAAATTTTAAATAAATTAATAATTCAATCATGGGACTTGTAAAATGAAATGAAAAATCGTGTGGGAAATGTGAAATTCAGCATAAACAATAAACAATCGGCAATCAGCGCTAATTAACACGCCACCAGCTGATAGACAGAAAGAGAGAGAGAGAGAGTAAGAGATGGAGGAGAGCCGACTCAAAACTGGCATAGTTCAAGCACTTGACCTCGTATCTCGGAATACAGAGAACAGGCCTTTTACCTGCTGGGAAAAAATAAAACAAATTTACCTGCACCAAAGATCGAGAGAGAAAAGACTGAGAGAGAGAGAAAGAGAGAGAGAGAGAGAGAGAAAGAGAGAGCCACAAAACGATCGTTTGGCTAACTTGTTTGGTGTCTGAGTCTGCGACGACAAAGTTGGAGCGATCAGTCTGCGGATTGGCCTGCGAGCGTGCAAGTCTGTGCAACCCGAATCGCGTCGGTGCTAACAAAAGGAAATCGAATAAAATATTACACATAAAAAACAAACATAAAGTGCTCGAATTGTTTTAATCTGTGAAAATCTTAAAAGTATGTAAGAAAATGTACATACCTTTGTAATACATACACACATATACCCTCCCAAAAGATTTGTGTGCAGTTCAGTCCGACTGAGTGTGCGAGTGTGTGAGTGTGAAAAAGATACCTTGAAGGTATCTAAGCATCTTGGAGCACGGGCACATTTTCAGCTTTGCGTGTGCTTGTCTGCGTGCTGGAGTTGGTAACTCGTTTCTCAAAAAAGAAGAAAAGGAAAAAAAAAACAAAAAACAACTGACAAAAGTCTGCACACAAAAACAAGCGAGCAAGCGCTACAAAAATTATAAAATAATAAAAATAAAGGTAAAAAATAATAACAAGCCGAGTAGTAGGAGAAGAAGCTAAGGCAGTAACAGCCACAGCAGCAGCCAAAGAACTAATACAACTCTGTACGAAAAAGTATCTATCAGATACGAAAAAGAGACGCAGTCGGACGCGGACTGTGGCTGAGAAAGACTCTGCCTTTCTGCATTCTTTTTGGTTGTTTATTTTGCTTTTCTGCTGTTGTGTTTCTTGTTGTAGCTTCACTTGTGGCGTAGCCCAAAAAGTGGCCGCAGCTGCAGATAGACCGTCGAGACAGTCGAGAGTTCCAGGCTCTCCATAGAAACAAGTACAAACACACTGACAGCGCCAGCTACAGCTGCAGATACAAATACAGCTATAGATACAAGCCTGGTCGGTTGGTCGGTCGGTCGATCGCGGTGCCCGGCATGTGCCTGTGCGGAAAACCTGTTCGTTCGGGCGTGTTTTATGTGCTGTGTCTCTATACGAAATTATTCAAATAAGAAAAACGTCGACGTCTCGACTCGTCGCTGCCTCCTTGTCGTCCTTTTTTCGCTCGTTTCGCATTTGAAATCCAAACTCGTTTTTTCGGCAACCGCAGTTCGTGTTATCTGGTTTTGTTCTTAGTTTGATCACACAAATGTTCATCAACGATGGCCACATTGGGGCTGTCAAAAGTCTTCATACTGGATAAATACTTTACGGAATTACAAAAGTTTTGGGAGACCGAGAAGAAGCTGCAGGGTAAGTCTTTATTTCAAAAAGGACGAGCAAAATAAATTATAATAATTGTTATTAGTCGTATTTCGCCAAGGTCTGCTGATTCGCGTTTGTTTCTTAAGTCTTTTTCAAGCGGGACAAACAATTTATACGGTCTTTTGTGTGTGTCAGAAATTATGCCTAAAGATTCATTAATGTATAACTTTGCTGAAATAACTTTGGGATGGCTATTTTAAAATAATAAATAAAGAAAAAAGAGAAACAAAAGTATGTTTTTAAATAGCTAAGATTAAATCCAAGTCCTATCTAGAGTGAAACCTAACTTACAATAAAATGCTATGTAGTTTCTTTAAAATTAAAAAAAAAAAAATTACCAAAAGCCAACAGTTATTTATTTAGTTTAGAGATAGTTTTACAGCCATTCAATTAGATTCGGCTTCGATTTAATAAATGTAATCCAAATTTAACATTTCTTATTAAGAAACTGTGCTATTTTTAGATTTATTTTTAATCTGTGATTTTTTGCTTTTGCGCACTAAGTTGTTTTGCCATAAACATTCAAACTCGATTATAACAACAACTCAATGTACCTATGCACTAACATACATACGTATATGGGTCCCTTATCTTTCTTGCACCACATACCCACCCCGAGCTTTGCCTCCAACTGTCCCGCTACCTTCTCCGCCAGTCCTATTGGTACCAGTTTCCGTCTCAAGCAATGCCGCCATCGTCATTGTTGTTGTTGCTCTTTAGTAGCAACCTCTTTAGAGCTGCACGCTGAATTCAGCTTCCAAGAAATTTTCTTGACTGCGGTCGATTGGGCCTTAACTTTTTTAACATGCAAAAAAAAAAAATAAGAAAAAAAAACATAACATGTCGACAACTTGAAAGAAAGCTCTAAATCTCTTTAAAGTCGAGTAGTGTTTGCTGTAAAAAATATGCATTATATCTAAATATATTGTGTAGCTTGCTAACAATATGAGAATCCAAAGAGTCAAGAAAATTGACTTATTACTTATACAAATTCGTAAAAAATGAAATAAAAAGCATTACAAATACAAATAAAATAATATTAGATATAGATATAGAAATTAACTAAACCAAATGAATTGATTCGAAATAAAATGGAAATATATTAGTAAAATTAATAAATGCAAGTAAAAAAATGTCAAAAATTTGTTAAATAAAAGGTAAATAAATCGGATGGTATAAATACTATATGTATATCAATTGGATTCAATTTCAAAATCAGTTTTATTATATTAATCACTTCCACGAAAAGGGTATAACAATCGAAACAAAATTTGGTTTGATGTTAGTTAACTTTGTCTTTAGCTGCCATTTCTCGTGCTCGACGACCCAACTAAGACCCAAACTGGTTTTCCGCCATCAATGATATCCGATTTTGGTCGAATGTTTACCCGTTGGCTCTGAAAACTGTGTGTTGGCATCGTTTGCGTCGTCTCCGTTCTCCTCTATTACAATTCCAAATACCTTTTCGAACAGCTTTTCGTCGGTCAAATTTTACAATGCTTAGTACTTTTACCGACTGTCGATCGCTTTTCTCTTTCATGTCTTTTGTTTTACCCTCATTGTTTTTTTTTAACCGGTGTAGCTAGATAACTTATTCACTGGCGTTTAACTAATTATAAATGCTAAAACTAAAGTAGTTCTACTTAAAATGAGCGCTGAAAGTAGAATTGCGACATAACAACAAACTATCAGGTGCGAAGAAATTTTGTGAGCGATCAGAGGCACCCTGTGTTAAAGATATAAAAAAACAAGAAGACAAGCTAAAATTGAGTTTACTTGACTGTGATATCCTTACATTTTAAATTAAGGTTCAACCTTAAATTAAATTTAAACAAAACAATTTCACTCCCTCAAGACTCTGGCGCATCAGCCAGGCTACATTTTCAAACCATTGAACTGTACAAATAAATAATTTCATAATTAATAGTGTGTTATCCGCCGGAATTCATTATGGGGTTTCGTTCGACTTCTTTAACATAAGTTCTTTCTTGAATATCTTTGGCATATCATGAAACGTACGCGATATGATTTTGGTTATGTATTTTTTAATTAAATTTATTAATTTTGTCAGTCCTTCTGTTTATCTGTCTGTCTTTGGGTTACCAAATTTGCCGTTTTTTTTAGAAAAAGTTTGATAATTTAGAAGAATGTGTGAAAGTGTAATCTTCAAGTAGGAATCTTTAATACCCTACATATCCCATAATTAAATTAGTAAATTAACTTAGTAAATTTGGTTGCAATATCTTAACAAACAACAACGAGAGAAACCGTCGAGCGGCACGCGGCAGTGGGATACCCTTCGATCTATGTTAAATTCATACACATTTCCACGTGCACATGATGTCAAATTATTCTCGACAGATGGCGCTCGAATGCCACCCTTAGTGTTATGTTAGTGTTATGGTCATACTTTCGATGAAATATGGAGGAAAGATATTATAGTCAGCTAACTATATGTCGAAATCAGAAATCAAATCGAATTTAAAAATTTAAAGATTGGTGGGCGTGGCACCCGACATTTGAAATAAAATAAATGGATGAAATAAAATTGAAAATTGTGGACGGTTCACATAAAACTTCATGCCAAATTTGGAGTCTCATGCATTTAAATAGCTGAGATCTTGACGTTAAAATATACGGACAGACAGAGCTTAATCGACTCGGCTAGTGATTCTTAGCAAGAATATACTTTTTGGGGTGTCAAACGCCATACATTTGCAAAAAGTTAGTGTACTCGAAGGGTATAAAAGTCAGCCGATAGTTTGTATGGCAGTTAAACGATATATCGCTCCGACTTATTTGCAGAAAATAGAATTATGTGTGCCAAGTTTTATCAAGACAGTTCTAAAACTGAGAGAATAGTTTGTAGACGGACCGACGGATGGACAGACTGAAAGAAAGAAGGGCAGAGAGACGGACAGAAAAACACGACTTGATCGACTTCCCTGTTGATGCGGGTTCAGAATATACATACTTTGTGGGGTCTTGTACCGCCTGACATATACTATATATCTAGAGATTAGAGTTATTATATTTGTTATCAAATACATAAGCAATGGTGTATAATTCAGTAAAATTATATATAAGTAATATAGGAACAATCAGATAAGATAAAAGCGAATAGCTGCAGGGTATACAACTTTCGGCATGCCAAGAGTAGCTTTTCGTACTGGTAAATAAAATGACGGGGTTACTTTTATTTATTATGTTATTTGAGTTAAGATAACGAGATAAATGAAATATGCTTATAGCCAGTTATATAAAATATGCTAAATATTTAATTCATTTGTTTTCCCTTTTTTTCAGATGCCTCGTCGTCCAATGAGGCAGTGCATTTGCAGCAGCGCCTTAAGAGCCTGAGCACCGAGCTGCTGGTCATGCGCAATCGCCTTCATGTAGAGGGGCAGGTTCAGGGACGGAGCAGCGATGCTCAGCCGCATCACAGCATCAGCGTCGGAGTCCGCGTTGGATCTGGCATTGGCCAGAGCGGCGGCGGAGGGAGTGCGAAAGCGACCAATTTCGACTTGAATGCATCCAGTTCGAATTTAAATCTGGGCGCAGCAGCAACACCACTCTCGGCAAATGCACTGCAGCAGCATGTGAATGCCGGTGCCGGGCAGCATACCCTTCCCAAGGTGAGTTCGAGTCAAGCCAGTGTCGCATGTATTCCCATTTGAATTACGAATTACTTTCCAGCACGCAGCCTATAACTTCAGCCATACGCTGCCGAGCAACGCCGGCTCCGGGGCGGTCATCTCGGCACGCAATACATCGATACCGCATCCGCTACCACATCAGCTGGGCGAGAAGTCGGTGCTGACACATCTAAAGAGCAGCGCACCAAATCTTGGTGGAAATTCTGCGTTGCCGCCTGCAGCGCTGCGACACTCTGGCCAATCTAACTGCAACACACTGCCCATGCGATCCCCGCCTGCAGCCACATTGGCTGCCAATGCAGCCAGCCAACAGCTTAGTCAGCTGCAGTACCCCGCGACGAAGCATGCGAATCCCTGCCAGAATGTGAAGACGCTGCCGTTCGGATTTGGCATTGCCTCCGGTGGAATCAAGGCGCAGCCGGGCAGTCGACCGCCCAAGGACATGCAGGATTTGATTCATCTGCCCGGGCCACTGACCGAGCATGCCGTCATGCACACCTTGCATGCGCGCTTCAACGATCAACGCTATTTCGTGAGTGTTCTTCGCACTTTCCGGTTGTCTTTCCTCTCGTTTAACATAACCCGTTTGCAGTTAGCTTTACTTTTACACCTATCCCCTACTTCACTTTCCCCTGCTCGCCTCTCTTTTCCAACTTAACACGGGCCACTGGAGAGAGAGAGAGAGAGGACTGTATTCAGTCGTATCCAGAGAAATTATTCTAATAGTTTGTCATTAAATTAAATTTCCGCTTGCACTCGCCTCAGATTAACTGTTAATTTCGACAATTACATACCGTCTGGTGATTTTACCTATGAGTTACAGTTGAGGAGGCAGGCCTGAGATTGCGACTAATAGAGAGGGGTACAATAAGAGGTGGAACTCCGGTCTTTAGCTAATGTGCTGATTAGATAAAGCAATAACGAGTTGGAATTGCCAAGTCGGCGTGAACTATGCAAGGAAATGACTTCAAGGCTACTCCGTAATCTCTTAGAAGGGTATTATAACATTACAACAATTTTTATGGAAAATTCTATTCATATGGATTGCATGGATGCATATGCATATGTGTAAAACAGGTGTTATTTAAGTTTGTGATGAAATATACAAATACCTAGACAGACTATGAGGTAAAATAATTTTGACCATAACGTATACCTATGAAGGTATATGTATTCAAAATCGGCATTAATAGGAAAATGTGAAAAACTATGTCTAGCCCTTCCAGAAGTGTCGAACAATCCATTCGTCTGTCTATCCTTCCGCCTTACTGTTGCAACACAAACTAGTCAACCAGTTTAAGGATATCACAGTCAAAGAAAGCACACCTTACTACGTATAACTTTGGTTTCTCTATTCATCTATCTTTATACTCTTGCAGAGGGTATATTAATCTTGATCAGAAGTTTGCAACGCACCTTATGTGACATCTCCGACCATATAAAACATGAATAAGCATCAACAGAGGAATTGAACTAGGACAGTCCGTCTGTGTGTCTGTTGCAACGCAACCTAGTCTCTCAGTTTAAAAGTAGTCTTGATGAAACTTGGTACACATGCCTCTTATTACTGCACGCTGTAAATAGGTCGGAACGAACCGGATCGGACTGGTATTTCAATAACTGCCATACAAATTATTACAAGATATCGCAAGCATATTTACTACATCGGACATTTCTATATATATAATATGTATATAAGATTTCAATCGCAAACGGCATATAACTGACATAGGAACAATCTCCGGTATGCAGGTTTTTGTATGCAGACCAGTTTTAAATTTCTAAATGACTAATGACTTATCAGTGCCAATCAAAATGAGACAAAGTATTGAATATACAGAATAACTCTCAATGTAGCGCCATCATATATATAAATAGTATTGGAATGATCTAAGGAGATAAGAACCTGCAAGGATATGTTTAAGGAAGCCTTTCTTACTCTAATTTCAATAGTCTCAATTACATCCACATTTTCACAGCGCTCTCCACTTGACCCATTATTCTAAATCTTATGTTCGGATTTATGTTGAACGTATATTTAATCGGGTTGCAGTATAGATGTATCGCCTTTTCATTTGCCAACTTACCATGTTTGATTTTTATCTTGCAGACAAATGTGGGACCCATTCTTCTGTCGATTAATCCCTACCTGGACGTAGGTAATCCGCTCACGCTGTCTTCGACGCGGGACTTGCCGCTGGCACCGCAGTTGCAGAAGATCGTGCAAGAGGCAGTGCGTCAGCAGAGCGAAACAGGGTATCCGCAGGCCATCATTCTGTCGGGGACAAGTGGCGCCGGCAAGACGGCAAATGCCATGCTAATGCTGCGGCAACTGTTTGCCGTAGCCGGCGGGGGCCCAGAGACTGACGCTTTTAAACATTTGGCAGCTGCCTTTACTGTATTACGCTCCCTCGGATCAGCAAAAACGAGCACTAATTCAGAGTCGAGTCGCATTGGTCAGTTCATCGAGGTGCAGGTCACAGATGGGGCATTATATCGCACCAAGATACATTGCTATTTTCTGGATCAGACGCGAGTAATCCGTCCGTTGCCCAAGGAAAAAAACTATCACATTTTTTACCAACTATTGGCCGGCCTGAATCGGGAGGAGCGCCAAAAGCTGCATCTCGAGGGTTATTCGCCAGCAAATTTGCGATACCTCCGCGGCGACATCTCGCAGAACGAACAAGAGGATGCACAGCGCTTTCAGGCCTGGAAGACTTGCCTGGGCATTTTGGGTATACCATTTCTGGATGTGGTTCGTGTTCTGGCTGCGGTGCTTTTACTTGGCAATGTACAGTTCACCGATGGAGGGGTAAATATTATTATTTAAAATCTTAATTATTTAGTATTTGCATGATATATAACAAATTAATGTTAGACATTCTCCCTGATATGTTACTTGCGCAACGCTGTCTAATTTATTCATTGAATTCCCCTTGAAATGCATTCGTAAGTAGTCGCTATTTGACACAGTTACTCATCCAGATAAAAACTATAGCATGGGTAGGATCCCGAGTCAAATCCTGAATATATGGAAAAGAAAAGAAAGAAAAGTGTCTGTCCTTTAAAATATTAAGGAACATAAAACAAAAATGCTTCTGAATCTATCTAGCCGTTTTATAGAATAAGTTTTTTTTCAAACCAATCAAGTGTAGATTTTGGAGTTTGCGAATTTTTGGTATTCAATGAAAGTAGCTGTGGCTACAAGTGATGTCACTTTTATTATTTATACCTTTCGTTTTCCACTAGATCTGTCGTGCTGCAATTGGTAAGTGCAGAATAAATTGTTTAATAGCGGCTAGGCAAAAAATTGTTTTCATCTGTCTGCCTAATTTTAATTAATAATTTTTAAACATACATTTGCAAAAATTTAGTATACCCTTTTTTGACCATTTTCAATGGTCGAAGGCTATAAAAATACTGGAGTAAATTCCTATGCCTATGTCACCTATATATTATTACATTTTATTGATTTGTCATCAATTTAGCTGAAATACTTATTTGACGGAATCATCTGTTTTTTTTTAATGCGAGAAAGATGAAGTCCGTAACAAATGTCGATGGTAATGATTTGACGTAAATCCTCTATGATTTCATCTATTGTGACTTTTTATTGTTTTTTTTTCAATATGTTGGTTTTGTTTTTCCAGGTTTCCAAGTTTTGTCTGTTATTTTTCAACGAAAAAACAGTTGTAACACTGTAAACACACTGGTTCTTGTCTCCACTAATGCTGCAGCGCCATCTATGGTTTCTTAGGGTTTGTTGCTTGTAGCGCCGTCTAACGTTTCACTCTTGTACAATAACTTATTGGTTTTTTTGCCACTTGCGGCGTGGTGCTGCAATGGTGGTTTGGTTACCGCGTCCTTCTCTCAACCAAGTGGTTCAGAGTTCGATTCGCCTCGCCGCGAAGCCAAAAGACTTTTTTAATTTCTTGCGCTGATGCTTGTATGGGTAATTTACGTCTGAATTATTATCATGTTCGAAAATTATATGATACGTTCTGAGCGAGAAATTTTTGCGCTGGGTGGGGGCATTAATGGGATTAAGTTTTAATTAATTGTTGTGTGTGTGGTGTGAGTTTACAAAAAGAATCATTGTGTCTTTAAATTTTAAATTAAGGGGATAACATTCTTTTAATTTTGAATTATTTTGAATTTGTTTGTGATTTACCGAATCAATCAAATTTTTTATTTAACAAATAAAATAATAAACATTAAATTGAGTTTAATTTTATAAGTTTGATAGGGTTTAAAAATATAACCAAAATTAAGGACACATTTTAAATATTGTTGTTCCCTTCTTCTTTCTTCCACAGGGTCGCGAGGTGGATGTCAAGGGAGAAACGGAACTGAATTCAGTGGCCAGTCTATTGGGTGTGCCACCGGCGGCACTATTTCGGGGCTTGACCACGCGCACCCACAACGTGAGGGGGCAGCTGGTGAAGTCAGTGTGCGGCGACGGCGATGCGAACATGACGCGCGATTGCCTGGCGAAGGCACTATACTGTCGCCTAGTGGCGACGATTGTACGGCGAGCGAACAGCCTGAAGAGACTGGGATCGACGCTAGGCACACTCAGCTCGGACTCGAATGAGTCTGTACACAATCAGGCGGATGCGGCGTCACAGCATGCTTCCACCATTGGCGGCGGCAATGCGGGCTCCAAGTCGATGGCCGCGCTGAACAATGCCGTGAGGCATGCAACAGATGGCTTCATCGGCATACTGGACATGTTCGGGTTCGAGGAGCCGGCGCCGCATGCCCAGCTAGAGCACTTATGCATCAACTTGTGCTCCGAAACGATGCAGCACTTCTACAATACGCACATCTTCAAGTCATCGGTGGAGTCGTGCCGGGATGAGGGCATCGTGTGCGATACTGAGGTGGACTACGTCGATAATGTGCCATGCATTGACTTGATATCATCACTGCGCACCGGACTGCTGAGTCTGCTCGACATGGAGTGCTCGGTTCGCGGCACTGCCGAGAGTTATGTGACCAAGCTGAGGGTGCAACATCGCTGCTCCACTCGCTTGGAGACGAGGAACTCCTTAGAGCCAGACGATCCACGTCTCTTTGCCATTCGCCATTTCGCTGGACGAGTTGAGTACGACACAACAGACTTTCTAGACACGAACCGGGATGTGGTGCCGGACGACCTGGTTGCCGTGTTCTACAAGCACAGCTGTAACTTTGGCTTTGCAACTCACCTCTTCGGGTCCGAGCTGAAGGCTTTGTATGCACAACAGCAGGCGCCTCGGGGACTCAGCTTCCGCATTTCGCCAACCTCGCACTCAGACCTGCTCAATGGGGATGAGCCCGTCTCGACGCTCACCCAGGACTTCCATACGCGTCTGGATAACCTGTTGCGCACCCTGGTCCATGCGCGGCCGCATTTCGTGCGTTGTATCCGAAGCAACGCGTCGGAGCAGGCAGGTCGTTTCGAGCGGGCCACTGTGGTGCGACAGATCCGCTCACTGCAGGTGCTAGAGACGGTGAATCTGATGGCGTCAGGGTTTCCGCATCGCATGCGCTTCAAGCAGTTCAACGCACGCTATCGGATGTTGGCGCCGTTCCGCCTTCTTCGCCGCAGCGAGGATAAAGCACTTGAAGACTGTCAGCTTATTCTGCAATATGCCATGGACATGGATCAACCTCCCGTGCTGGACGGCTCCGTGACGCTGGCCTGGGCGCCAGGCAAGCGCCATGTATTCATAAGCGAGGGCATACGCCAGCATCTGGAACATTTGCGCCACGAGATCCGGAACAAGAGTGCCACACGCATGCAGGCCACCTGGCGCGGCTGGTGGTGGCGCAAGAAAATGGCTGGCAGCAACCTGAGGCAGTCTTACCAGCAGCAGCAGCGTTCCGCCGGCAACGATGCCGCTCTGATCTCTGCCCTACCCGCCATAGCCAGTTCGTGCGCCAAGCTCGCCAGCGCTCACAACAATCCCAACGAGAAGGCCACCTCGGCCGCAATGGCTGCTCTGGCAGCGGTGGCTGCAGCTGCTCCTAACACGGGTTCGTACAATAGGCGAATAAAATGTTGCAAATCTGACATGTTGTAAATCTGACATCTCCCACATAGTTCCCCGCTTGTCGGCCAAGTCGACCAATCCAAATCTCGGCATCAGCGGCACTGTGACCCGGCCGAGACCCCAGCCCATTGCAGGCACCCCTCCGCCGGATCCGCACGAGAAATGCGACCAGAAGATTATACAGCAAACATGTAGTCTTTTCGGCTTAGATTTGGTAAGTACACGATTTTGTTATTGCCACACGAGCAACAGCTTCCGACGCTGCTCCGAGGCACAGTGGGAAACTTGGTAAATTTGTAGGCACAAGCAGGCTCGCATTAGTCACATGCAAAGTTCCTACAATTCTTACCCACTGTGCCGTGCACTATTCTTTACCCAGTTGATTTTGCGCTATATGTATATTTTCTCTCTTCTCTCTCTCGTTTGTCATGCAAACTGTTCCGCTTGTTCGGATTATGCTGCTGATACTATCGTTTGTTGTTGTTTTTGTTGTTGTTGGGACTGCAGGAACGGCCTCCTCCCGTGCCGGCGTCGCGTGCCTACACCATAACCGGCAATTCGAAGAAGCTCAGCTACCCGCAAAGTCGCATCATGAAAATGAATTTTCCAGAGGATGCACTAGCTAATCCGGCCTCCGCTCTGCAGCCTGCTGCCGCCTCCGGCGAGCTGCAGCAGCTGAAGAAGGGTGAAACCGTCACGGTGGTAGGCGCTTCCAGTGGGCGAGGTCATCTGATTGTAGAGCACAAAGGCCAGAGCTATCATGTCCCCTTCCAGTACATGGAGCTGAGCAGCCAAACGCTAGCAGCCGTCGCCGCCAACCACATAAGCAGCATCCCGCCCACTTCGGCGGTGACCAATGGGGTCAAGATCTGATCGAGTTTTCAATTTGCCTGAGCACCAGATAGCGCCAGTTGGTCATCTTTGCTTGTAAATTGTATTATCATTATAAAACACTAGGTTGTAGATTTCAGTGCCAATCAATTAAGTTCTTCCAATAGAAGTATAGAACAGACTAAGTTATTGTAAGTAAATACCATAAAACACCAGCACATAAATGAGATTAGTATTTCTGTCGCAAATACGGGATTACGATAAGAAATTCTGTGAATCAGAACCAACCAGAGAAATCTGCGGTTGAACATTTTATTTTAACTTTATTATTTTGTTTTTTTCACATTCCATTAAAGGTAAAGCCTTGCTATTTATAAGATTTACGACTATAAGATTACGCATCTACATTATAAGCCGCATTTTGTACTAACATCCTAAGTTCATGTTAAAGTCATGTGTCAATTTAACTTATATCACAAATACCATTTCTATATGCATGTCAAATTAAAGTAAACTGACTTGAATATTCGATCAATAAGTTGTGGGAAGATTATAACCGTTTCTTTTTTATGAGCATGAAAATTCGATGTTTAAAACCGTGTCAAAGTACGTATATATAGCAGTTTTGTGTGCTAGAAACATACGTGGACATCTTTGTAATTAAACATTCCATTCAAAGCATTAACCATCTGGATATATTACTGACTTGGTCTAATATTGTGATGCTACCAAAATACAATATTTATTGTGGAAGCCTGGGTAGTCTGACATATTGGAAATGCGAACTTGTTAAAACAGTCCTGCTTGCTTAGCTCAAACTTTTGGGTGGACTCATCAGATTTCAAAAATACGCACAGATTCGTTTCATTCGTTTCTGTCTCATTGAAAAAGTTACCATCCTTCCCAGTTGTCAGAGAAAGAAACTTCTTATAGTACACAAGATTGTTCAAATCAGTCCAATACACAAAAGATTTATTCAATCTCGATGAAATATTGGATATCTCTGTTTCGTTCTGAAGATTGATAAGATGTCCGTTCACTTTACGACACTGCTCCGCTGCGCCAAACCAATTTGCCATATAAGTATCAACTTCGTTTATATAGTAAAAATTGGAAGCAATTTTCTCAAATGGTGTTGGTATTTCGGCGCCATATTCCTCCAACATTTCATGATAGATATTGATGCGCGTGTTATTACCTGAATGAGTATATAAATAAATAAATAAATAATAAATAAAATATACAATTGTTGATTATGTTTAAATATCTCCTTTCTTTTTTGTTCTTTAGTTACCTTCCATTAATCGTTTTTCTTGAGCTTTACATGACACAGATACAAGCAATATAAAGATAAAGCTTAAAGAAATAACTTGATTAAACATTTTATGTAGTGCAGCCCGCGGGATTTCGAAACACAGTGTATATAACGTAGAGTGCCTTTCCAGTTTTATGAGGTATACAAATATGAGGCAGCAGCTTGAGGAGTGGAGAGACCATTAAAAATTTCTCTTGAACTTTAAAAATAATACTCAACAACTCAGCAGATGTATTCATTATAGTAACTACTCCGTGGTTTTAAGAAATGACGATTGGAAATGATTCACATAGTGTTAATTACACAACGAATTGGAACTCCTCAGTTTAGTCATACATTTATTGTAAGTACGTACGAGTGTGCATGTGAAAAATACAGCATATTTTTGCTTGAATTTAGTTAGGTATATCCTTCTTCGACCTTCCCACTAGAATTTATGTGCACATTTATTAGCGTATTTATTGGTTTAGTAGGTCGTGTTTGCTTATGGATCCCTTGCCACTTATTAACTGTGCAATTGCAATATCAAATCGAACCATAATTACCGTAATGCAAACAGCGCTATACGGACAGACATTTATAGCACCAGCTGGTGTACTTATGTTATCTATCGCAGATTCGCACTCCACATACGAGTACCCATGTACATACATACACTATGTCGGTATCTATCAGTAAACATAATTGTAAATATTGATGTATCAGCTCACACCCCAACGCCTTTATCAGACGGGTTGCGTGGTTTCTAGAAGATGATGCACTTAAGGATGAGGCACATTCATGATTAAATATGTATGGATTGTACTTACAAGGACAGTATTAATATATATGTCTATATACGTCTATGTTGATGCAGAAATGTGTGACTAAAATACTTTGCTTAATAATCGCATTAAAACAAATTCACTCTTTATGTTTACAGTATACCCAAATATTCCTGTTTAGTTGTGTGCCTCAACCTTTTATAATAGCGGAGATCTCGACGTTCAGACAGACATACTGACATGAATAATTCCAAAACATGGTCAATTGGTAAAGGTAATACATGTAAATTTAATTATTTTCAAAATTCAATTAAAAAAAAAAAACTAGAAGAGTCCGAGACATAAATCTTTCACCAAAATTCATCATAAATATAGCCCCACTTGTAATATACATATGTATATACTTTGTGGGCTCAGCCACATCTACTTTTGCCATATTTTCATACATACATACATTTGCACAAAGTTACTAAGCTCGAAGGCATACAAAAAATAAAATATTTTATAAGTTGATTTGTAAAGCTTTAAATAAACAATGAATCCCATGCAAATCCGACTAATTGTGTTACCTGGAATTTCCCAAAGAGTACCAATCGGAAATGAAACAATCTCTTTGCGTAGAGTTTCTCTAAATGTAAATTTATTTAATCAGTGTTACGATATTCATGTATTTATGTTTTTTCAATAGACACAATATTGCATATATAGTATATGAATATGCATATGAATTAAGCTGTAAGTCGCAGATATTTTATTTTGTTTTTGTTTATCGCAAATGGTTGCACGCGTATATTCTGTTTTGTGTTATTTGTATAATAAATAAATATATATTTACAATAAATTAAATTGAGAACCGATAAAAAAGGGTCAAAGGTGGGCTAGCTGAATAATGATTACATAGTGTATCTCTTGGGGAAATATTTCGACTTTTACGAATTTTTTCTGTCCAAGTCCAAAGTTAAGGATATTCTGTTTGTGTGCGTTTAAGTATGTGTGTCCTGTGTGTATGTCTGTATGTGTAGTTGTCGGCTAATACTAAGGCATACCTATTAAAAGATTTTTTGCGCGAGATTAACTACATTTGAATATTCCATATGGTATTGTACTTCTTCTTAAATAATACTCGATATTGGATAAGTTGGAAATACTTTGATTTTGCTTTGAAACATTAAGAAGAGCGAGAGAGCGAGAGGGGATCATATTCTAGGTACATATAATATTTCTTTTTTTTAACTCTTTTTTTTTACTTTGGAGCAACAGTTTAACATTTTTATTTTTCAGTATTCCGTGCGTTGATAATTGTTTCAATATATGTTTTATTTTTGCTCTATCAGCGTGTTCTAAAACTTTATAACTTTCTTTTTCTTTTTCAGATAAGTAATTCATAAAAATCTCAATAAATATGTATGTACAATGCATAAAAGAAAATGCTAGCAAAACTTCAGTAATCAATGGAGTAAACTATTCTGATAACTATAAAATTCCATTTTTAATAGAGATTTACGCAATTGGTTCAAAGAACATTCATGATCGGAGATGGCCCTTTAAGCATCGGTTTCCGAGCGTCGCCTTCGTCCGGGTCCGCCGGGAAAATTGGCTGCGGCCAATCCCATGCGATGTTTCGCTTCCTGAGTTCCGGAATACCCACGCGCTAGTCCAAAGTCCACAGTACGCTTCGAGCTGTTAAAGACCGGGCTATTACATATAAGACATTTTCCGTATTTTGAACCCCCTATACTTACTTCTCCAAATCGTTTCGGGCCCGTATTATGGTGCGTCCGAAGCGTGTCATCAACTCCATTAGAAGTTCATCGGGCACCTCCTGCAGGTCATTGTAGCCACCGTAGCCACCATTGGAGCTTTGGCTGTTCGGTGTGAATTGGGCGAAATATGCAGTGAAGCGAAATATTAGAGAGTTTTCCTTATAAATAATTAACTTTTAAATTTGCAAATCTCAACGCGGAACTTGTAATCCCGAATCAACAAGACAGCTAATTACTTTCGCTTGCGATTTGCATGAAAAACAAATGCCCATTGAATACTTTGCTTCTCTCTGTCATACCGGGGGATATTATAATAAACATTAATGTAATTTTCCGATTGAGCTGCTGCTGAGATTAAGAAAACCATAATAGTCCTTATTTCTATGCACATTTAGCCTGAAACAACGCCAAAATGTAAATGAGCGAATCTCAAAACATTCCTTGAAACCATATGACTCTCATTTTCGAATTTACTTTTTTTTAAATTTTAATATTTAAAACATAATTGCAATACGTAACATTTGTGAAAATAAAAGACTCCATCTTCTTCTCAAATTTAATTACCTAGAGTGTCTACCAAGTTTGCTGATAAAATATTAAACAGCGTGGCAGATTAAACTGTCATTTTTGACCGAGTTTACTTTTAATTAATTTAAATTTCGAGGTGTTGTAAAATCATTGTATGCAAATCGCAAAAACGAGGAGGTTGCAGCAAATGTGTGAATTTCAGGTGAGGGCGCTTAGGCCACAGACAGACAGACACAGACAGACAGAAAGACACAAGGGAAGACTGACAAGCGAAGCTCCCACATGTGCAACTCGTGAAGACGCGCTGCCGAAAATTTTTCTACCTTTTGTACGCCACTCCCACTCGTGCTCTTACTGGTTTCTATATGCTGGCTCCTCCCAAGTCACAAGGCGACAACTGAAAAATGTACCGTTACTCGCTCTAAGCACACTCAGGTAATTGGTTTCACAAAATATTTCTAATTCAAATTTCAGAAGTGCACAGCAAAAGTGCCCGAAATTAATTAGCTTATGGTACTTGGGCAGGCTGGGCATTCTGAATGCTGAAGGAAACATAGCACATGACTTGTATTAGTGCTCGTGTTGAACAAACGGAAAAGAGCTATACGTGCAAACTTTTTGACTATATCTATTATATATACATATATCTATATCAATTGATACCAATATTCAGTATGTTTGATTAATTGTAATATACTCGTAAATATTTAAGGTCACAAAGGAATAATTCTAAAAAACGCATTTTAATTTTCATTGTCTTGTCTCTTCTCCAAGCAAACATAATGTTTTTGACATTATAAAAGATGTTCCCTCAACATAAAGGTAAAGTTGGGGCAATTGTACAACTACCTGGGCATAGGCGCGGCATCGGTCCTCGAGATTACCAGCAAAGAAACAGTTAAGAGGGCCAAGCCACCGAGAGCGAATTTGTTAGTCAACATCGTGCTGCGCTTTATTTGCTGAAAGACAGAAAATAGGAAAGATAAATAGAGATGTGTTGCAAATGGAGAAAAGCGAGTGCAAGTTCGAATAAAATGCCGATTTAAAATGATACCAGTACTAAAGTAATTTCGGCACAACGGCTTATCAACACCCACCCAATACCCCAACTGGGCCCACATTGCGTGTGGCCAATAAAAAGCCATGGCCCAAGGCAAGGAAGAAGCAACAATTTAAAATCGATCGAAAGGGCAAGCAGAATACCAGTGGGGACATAAGCCCCAGGCTCAGACCATGCCATGGACACACAAAACGGAAGTCAGGTATAGCGTTTTCCATTAAGTGATTCATTAACTGCCCAACTAAGCGAAGGCGGCAGTTACCCCTTGCCCGTCCCCGAACAAGCAGGACCTGGTTACCTGTCCATTTGAATGTCACAAAGTCATTTGCGTTGGCCACTTGCTGACGGCGGCAATTTGAACGAACCGGGTTGTGCATTTCTGCGCATCCTGTGGCCGTGCCCCTTAACGTCGTTGTCACTTTTTTGTTTACAGTTGCGAAACTTAGCAGCTTTGCGACATTTCTCTGACATCAGCCGTAGCAGGAGACACACAGGAGTACACAGCCGCAAGACCCAAAGACCCAAAGACATCCCTTCAGCTTGGCCAACAAGTCGAACAAGTGAATTGACCATAAACTGTGACGTTTTTCTAGGCCAATTGCGGGCATTTAACTCTGACTACCAGCGGAAAGGATGAGAGGAGTCCAAGTTGCATCACTTACTCACATGGCACTTTGGCCATTTTTCCATTCAATCCGCTCTGGGATACTTATGTTCTTCTGTATGTGTGTACATATGTATGTATGTGGTTGGCGCTCAGGTGCAGTGCATTATCATTGATTAACGACGACAAGTGCTATATTTCTAATCGGGATAAAGCTCCAGTAGAGTTCAATTTGGTCAACAGTACAAATGACTTTATTGAAATGAAATGCAGATGGCAAATTGTTATATACATTTTTAGTATTTACAACATAAATAAAATAAACTAAATGCAATTACCGAGTGGTGAAATTTTGTTATCTTTATTAAATATTTTCTGGCTTTTCTGGAGGCTATAGTAGTTTTAGTCATAGCTAGAAGCTAGTTATAAATATTCTACAGATCATCGCATCACTTTAAATTATAACATAACCATTAAGAACAGACATGGCGGATGACAAGGTTTTGTTGATTGCAGTTCAGTTTAAGTTGCTGTTAAGAGATTTAAACTCGAACCAATTGTCCTGAATAATACGTTCGTAATGGATAAATTCATCGAGTCTCCTACCGAATTGGGACGACTTTTAATGATTCCAATTAAGGAGATTGAACAGGTATCTGGCTGGTCAATATCAAATGAATGCCATGGATGCAATTACGATATTAGGCCAAAAAGTCCAATTGGTGCAAACCCAAGGACCAAAATTGTGATTACAGCAAAAATGCTCAAAATTTCATAGGAAATACCAGAGTTATTGAGCCATAAAAGTCCATACGTACATACCCTATACGTACATTTGCACAGGACAGATAAAAGCACACAGGTTGGGGGTCGAACTGCTTAAGCCGTCATTGAGGGCGGATTTAAAATCGAATAAAGTCGTCCACAATTGGGGAAGCTCAGCAAACGAAGCCGCAACACAATGAGATGAATGTGTGATTGCGTTTTATTACACGAACATTTGGCTCGCCTTCCGCCCTGTAGGAGGGGGTAACAAAAGCCACAGGTTGTTGGGTGAGCGGGAGTGCGTGTGTGTGTGTGCGGTCCGCTTATCAGACCACACAACAAGCGGAGCTCTTGCCCCAATGGCGGCCCGAGAACTGTGCTGACGTAGGTGAGACAAAGGGAAACCCACGGACGAACGCGTCGCGCACTTTGTACAAATAAAGTAATCAACGGATTTTACGCAACGCCAAGCAATTTCCGTTCATCTTCGTTTCGCTCTTGCTTTATGTTTTATTTGTACAACGGTGCGTATGATTGCCAACTCCCCGTCGGACTCGCACTCAGCACTACAGGCTCGCACTCAACTAGGCCACGCAACAGGCCGCATGACAGTTGACCGAGCCAAACGAGTGGACTTGTCGCAAAAAACCGTTTATCAATCATTTTCGCATTTGATTTATGGCCAGCTATAATGAGTTGGCATTGCGTACGTTAAATATGCACTACAAACAATATATATACATATATGGTATATGTATTCATATATATATAACGCATACGCCAGGTCTGCCCAACGAAGTGTAAAGCGTGCAGCACATAAATTTCGATTAATATGATTTTTTATTTATTTATTTGCTTGTGCGGCCGATAAGCAAGCACATTGCTCCGTCCGTCTACCGGACACACTCCAACTCACAGAGCCACACACACACCCTATCTCATACCCATTTAATATTTGTACTATGTGGCTTAAAGGCTTAGCTGGCATGCAAATAAAAATGATCTGAAAATCATTCACAAATAAATAATATTTGCTTTTGGAAATACCAGAAAATAATCAACGATTGCTCGGTCAGTGCACAATTCGTTTTACGCTCGATCTGCGCATAACTAAATATTTATAATGTTTGACCTGGGTAACCCATTTCCATGCTGTGCCCCTTCCCCTGTCTCCCCACACCCCACAAGGCACACATGGTCCGAGCTTCACACTGCAACTTCTGCGCCATCAACTTCTACGCCATCTCATAGCACTGCCATCAAGTGCAGAATTCAGATCTGTTGCCGGCGTCAATCACTCGACAGGATTCAGTCACTTGAATTTTATACTCCGAGTCAGCCAAGTGCCAGGCGATTAACGGTAAACTACAGTTGATCTAATGACGGGTAACGAGCAACGGACACTTGAACTCAACATTTGACTGGACTAGATGAACGGCACTCAGTGTGTGAGATAAATGGAATCGATGCTTCTAGTTTTCTTATCCTACTAAATATACACTAACATTTGTCACTTCTTTCACGATTTATTAGTTTAACTGTAATTATGATTAAATGCATTAATTCAATTGGATAAACTGATTGATCTATGTATCTCTGCTCATACAGAATTTTATACCAAATCCTTTCAAAAGGTCTATCATTTTTGTTTCCTATGGAATCTTTTAAATTTTTTTGCTACATTTTGCAAAGTTGATGGGTACATTAAAACTAATAACTTTTAGTTATAAGTGAATTAAAAATGTTTTGAAAAAACGAAGTTAAAAACTAATTTACATATCTGTCCCACACATTGGCAAGTTCATTAAAACTGGCCTACGGCTGCCTAATTTCGAACACGAACTAAACTAAAATGTCAGTTTACTTGCTCCCCCCGATTTCCTTGCCCAGCACACACACCCAGAGTAAGTGGAACAATTGGAGCATGTCGCTAACTAAGCAGCAGGAGTCAACCAAAGAGACAAGTTCACGTATTGTCTCTTTAATTTCCAAGCATGTGCGAAAAATCTTGTTTGTCTAAAACTTATATATAAATTATAAATTGCTTTGGTTACAAGGGAACAGCTGGAGAGGAGGAGAGAGAATGGGGAAAATTGAACTCAGACTGGGGTCGAGCCAGAGTGAAACACGAGACGCAGACATTGAAATTGCATTGCGTTGATTACGGGACAACACCTCGACTTGACTTGGCCTGACTCGACTTGACTCGAGTCACAGACCCTCTGCTCCTGCGGCAGTTTCTTTCTCCACCCTCTTCCCTCGGCTGCTACCGCTTGTTGAAGTTGGTCACCTGCTGAGCTGGTAACTGAAAACGTACTTATGACTCTACGAAGTGAGGTGCGGCAGGGTAGGCGGGCGGTGCTCTAAGTCTGAAATTGAATTTGGGTCACTCGATTGCGGACTGGGGAGCCAAGTCGAAAATCCAAATATCAGATTTGCACGTGATACGATACGCTGTATGTATGTATATAATCTCACTCGGAATCAGATAAAAGTAGCTTTCAGCTTTAATTGCGGCCAATGGCCATAAATAGGCCAATTCGGGAATGTCCAAGATAATCGTGAAAATTATTAACACGCACAAGCAACACTCAAGGCGCATTAAATTTTCATATAGAGCAAATGAAAATTCCTTATGTGACAGAGATGCCAGAGAAGCAAACAAAAAAGGAGAAGGAGTAAGAGGTCAGAGCTGGAGCCAACACTGAAGCTGCCCCATGCCGCGTTGTAATTGGATGCTTATTGAATTAGCGACAAAGACGAAGTTGCTCTCCCGCTGCGTCTTTGCTGACATTTAGATATATTCATCAAATTATTCCGTTTGTCAAATTAAGCAAACAACTCGCTCAACAACTTGATGCAGACACAAGATTGATTTGGATCCGTCGGACAGATGTGGGACAGACTCGAAAGCGAGTCGGCAAGTAGCAAAGCCACACGCATTTTGTTTGCCCTGATTTGTCTATGTATCCCTCAATCAAACCCAAGATAGTCTCAACTGATTGCGACCTCATCATTAGCTATGTTCAGCTGGTATCCACCAGAACTGTCCACAATCTGTTTGCCTTCCACTAATCCCAAAGCCTAAGGTGATGTCCTTATCCACCTGTGGAGGCTCTGCTAAAAGCATACATAATTAGGCTAAAATAATGCTCAAGCTTAGAAAGCCAACCGTAATATAAATAATGGCTCAGCATAATAAATGAACTTACAACATGGTTAACTGATTGTTTGACTAATTGAAAGTGAATTGTCTGAATTAGCTATTTTCGGTTGTTTAGCGCATTGGTGATACCTTTATTCGAATTAGTTATGGTTTATTAAGATAAATATATATGTAGATGAATTAAAAAACGTAAAATTCTGTAATATACTTCAAGGTACCTTAGATTACCATGATGTATATAAACAAATAGTTTGCAGACATACAACTATTGTAGATGACATACACGGAGTTTCTCCTATCTGTAGCGGCAGAAACACGTTTAGTAACTGCTAAGAACGAAATCATGCGCTATTCTTCGGGGAAACAAAAGTTGCGTTAATGGACATTACCAGTCTGTGACTTAAGAGGACAGCAGACGGAAGAACGGACTGTACCAACGTCATCATTCACATAAGCACGCGCTACTTGACTGCCAAAAACAATGTAAAAATTTTTGACCTAACTCAGCTGTGGCATTCCGGGGAGATTGGTGCTAGGAAAGTGGATCTAAGAGCAGAGGGCAACGGGACGTGCTTTAAGGACAGACTCGCGTGAGGTAGCCAAAGACAATGTGAGGCTAAAAGCATCACAGCAACATCACCAGTAGCCGCAGCCGCATCCTTTGGGAGTCGTCACTTCTAAGAGTTGGAGGATGGATGGAGGGGACTGCAGGCAGAGAAAACAAGACTTTCATCCCAGTCTTGTTTTCTCTGCCTGCCGTCAAGGTGAGCACCTCTACATAGGCTCTCTTTACATTAACTTAAAAATTCATTGCAACCCGAGGAATACTTTTATTTAGCTTTCCTCACGGTTTGCTTTCACTTTAACTTTCTTTCCGTATAGCCCCTACCTCTTCCTTTGCAAACCCCTTCTGACTACCCTTGGCAACAGCTTCTACAAAATGATGGAAAATTATGCGGGGAATGTCGGCCACAGATTAAAATAATTGTACGAGGGTTTTATAACGCGCTTCAAATCGCAATTTGTAGACAAACCAACAGGTTCTTCGGTTTGGTTTTTGGGTATGGTTCTGTTTTCCATTTGGTTGCTCTTCTTTTATCCATTGGGAAATGTGCATTGTTGAATTGTTTATGTATTTGTTTTAAGTGAGCATTCCGTAAATTAGCCTCAGGTGATTCGAATTTTAAATTGTTAAATTTATTTCTCATATTTTCAGCGTTTGATTGCGCCTTGAGGCATCGAGGCCCAATAACAAAAGCGGTGTATTCAAAATGAATGTGGCAGTACAATTGAAATATGAATTCGTTGAAAATAACACAAAAGGCATGTTCAATTTGGGATGTCCACGACTGCAAGTTATGATGTGGAGAAGTTTTAAAACTTTTCAATTCCTAAAAGAACTACATATATTCCGATAATTAGGTGTTTGTCCATATTTAATCTGGACTCCCCGAATTTGTTTTCTACAGGGTATAAAATATTAACGTTCTCAGCAATCCTTAAGATTTGTAACATGATCAAAAGGTTTTTACAGTATATTTAAGAGTCTACCTAATGATTACTCCCCGGCAGTCTGATAATCATCTCTGCCTTTCTTATCTTAGCCATCTTTCATAAAGGAATAAAATAAAAAGATGTGATTCGTTTGTTTCCGTGAGAGGGAAAAGTTTACGATTCTTTTTAAGGAGCACACACAATAGTACAAAAACGTACGATACATTCAGCTCTAAAAAGGTGTGTAATAACAAAATGCTGTAACTTCTGTGAAGATGGGGGAACTGCATAAGCTTAAGAACCGTCGAAACTTTGCTTCCCACATGAAAATCGACTTGCCGCAACCTGCGTCACGCGGTTGCGAAATATTTAAATACTATGCAAACTATACTGTAGAGGCCACAAAAGACAAATGGGGCAAAAATAACGCAAGTCGAATCAGTACGAAAAAAAGTGAACTGGAAAACAAAATGAGAAAAATGTGGAGAAACTGAAGAATATGATGGTAAAAGTTTTTGCAGCCTTCACGAGAGTTTTCAATACGTAATTGTCGCTCATATGCGTGTGAGGACTTTGGATTCACCTGAACGTCGACGTCGAATACCCTTCCATTGCCTCCCCTTGGCCACACATATCGCTGTCAGTTCTGTCGCCGTCTGTCATCCCTAGTTCCCTCATTTTCGCTTCATTGCATTGCAGTCAGGCATCAAGCGCGATGCTGATAAACCTCATTGCCTCTCTACACCTCCTGGCCCCTCGTCCCGAACAGTTGTGTTGTATGCCACATGCCGTTGACATTTGTTTGTTTATGTTTTATAAGCATTGTTGCCGCAACTTTGCCCCAGCTCAACTGAGCTCGTTCGAATCGAGACCTTTTTGAATGACGCGAGACGCCAACTTTTTGCATTCAATTTCTGTTTCTGTTTCAATTTCAATTTTCCTTTTCCTTCATGTTTCCCTTCCTCATGATGTTTCAATTTCTGCTTAAAATGTAAATGTTTTTCATTTAACAGAGTTGGTGCGCGCCTCGATTACGACATTGCCTCGCGTAGTGTACTCTGATTCCGGGTCGCATTGTACGTTAGTTTCCCATTTATACTTTGTAATCGAGACACGTTTAAAGGTTTCCCCCTTCCCAGCCCAGTTCAATGCAGGCAACGTGAAAGCTTGCCATAATCCTCTGGATTATATATGTATTTACAGGGAATAAAACAATTGAATTAAGTGTAATGTTTGAAGTAGCCAATTAAATGCAGTTCAAAAAGTAATTTTAATTGTAATTAATATCGTTCATCTATTTGATTAATAAGGAGAGCGAGAAGAATTGGTATTCATATATATGTACTTAGTGATATTATCACGTTAACCAGATGAAATACAATCTACTTAGATTGATTGTCAAAATCAAGCATTTATACGCTTGCGGAGGTTATATTTACTTTGCCCAGATTAGTCTAGAAATAATGCCTTTTGTTGCTGAACGCTTTAAATAAGTCGGAACTTGCAACTAAACTATGTCCACCTTTTGCAATTTTTATAAATATGCTGTTAAGGTTGTCACGGGTCACTTTAACAAAATACTGATACACGAACGACCGACCGAAGTGTATTTACTTGACAACACATAACTAGTTAGTATAACTAGTACGAACTGTTGTTATACAGTAACCTATATGTAATTGAAAATATTATTTAAACCATATTTCTTTACAGCTATAGCCTTAGTACAACAAGTTTAACGTATGAACAATATAAAGAAACATTGACATATAAATTATAAGTGAAGACAGAAGACAAAGGCTGTAAGGTAGATTTTATTTTTATACCCGCTAGCCTTGTCTCTACTTTGAACCCCATAAACTATTGTATATATAATCTTGATCAACATCTAAAGTCGATATATCTTTGTCCGTCTGTGTGTCTGTCTGTCCATTCGTGTGGGGATCTAGATCACAGATACTAAAAATGCTAGGACTACAAAATTTGGTGACAATACGTAACGTCTTATCACTGCGTGCAGATCAAGATTGTTCTAGAATTTGGCCACGCCCCTTTTCGCTACCCGAGTTACAAGCGCTGTTTTAATGCTAACCGCTAAGATGTAGTTATCCCAATAATTAATATCTAACGAATAATTAAGTATTTATTACGGTGCCGCCTGCAAGTATGCAATACTGAACCCTTTAACATACTATACAAGTTAAATATTTAAGAAACCGTTTTGATGGTGTATAGCGGGTATATCACTGTCGTGATTTAATTTAATTTAATTAATAGTCGAACTATTGTCAGTCGACTGATTAAAAGTAACAAAACCATTAATAACCATAATTGTAAATTTTAAATTGAAATATAAAACTAAGAATAATTTTAAATTAAAAGTAAAACCGTAAATGAGAAAAACAGAAATTAATTGAAATGTATTGTATACGAACTGGGATAAGAAAGAAACATTTGTTGCAGAGGATTGGGGAAAACCCAATCAGATCAAGAGAATTAGTGTTGGTAACCGAAGGTAAATCAAAATCGCGTGTAGAATGTTCGAACATGCAGTTAGTTAAAGAATACTATTGTCACTAGACAGAAAAAAAGTAAATATATTTTTAACTAGTTACTAGATATGTGAGTGAGGTTTTGTTGAGGTATTGTTGTTGCTCATGCAGGGCATAGTTTGAACTACAATTGGGAAGTTTTAGAGGAAGGTAGATTGTTTGTTTATAAGTAGATTTTCGGAAAGAAGTATTTTTATGAAATCTATCTTCAAAGTATTATTAAAGAATATCAACAGTTTCACCACGTTGTTAATATTTTTGAATGCCAATTAACAAAATATAAAACTTAAACATTAGCATTCATTAGTTAAAAGCCGAACTGAAGCAATGGTCTTCATGCACGACCCTTGTTTTTTTTTACCTTTTAATTTTTTCTTTCGACCTCAGAAATGTATACTTCCACCCTCTCCTTTTTGGCACGAAAATATTTATTCGCATTTAAAAAGTATTTTATGTTGCATTTTCCATAAGCAATTCTTTACCACCGTCATGTGAATTTTTGGCGTAGAGTGGCATAAGGAAAATGTCACTCAACAGTGATAAGACATGCATTCATTCGGCTCTCAACCACTGCTCCCTGACCCTTCTTCCCCCTACGCTTGTCACTTGACGCAGGCCAGCAATGGCGTTTTATGGAAGATGCTTCGTGTTTGCTTAAAGGCTTCCAAATTGTTTGTATGACAGAGTTTGCATTTTATGATAAATTTGCTTTAAGAAATATTTGTACATTTTTGTCAGGTATTTAAATCAAATTCATCTCTTTATATCTTTGTATAAGGTATTTTAACATGTTTGTAACGCACACAAAATCACTAAACTGTATGATGTTTACACAGACAGGGACGAGTTTATGCAATACAATAAACAGAGAATACTATATACAGAGTTTAACAACTTGGATTTTGCTTCATTATTTAGTTAATCAAAGAAACCAATGTTTCTATTTCAAATTTTATAGTATAATTTTATAGTGAACATCGGCGTGTAAGCGAACTCGTCAATTTGGTGTTTATACACATTATTTTTTCCCACAATACGAAAATGCAGTGGTCGAACAGGTGCAGCGGGTGACGTATGTACATAATGCAATCAGTGATAGAAACACTAGGCACACCAATTATGATAGTAAAGTAAATTTATTATTAACTTATACCAATTATATTTTGTAACAATTTACAGAGTACCAACAGTTAATGCAATTCTATGACTTTGGGGGGAAGATATAAACCAAATAAAGTTATCCATATTTTTCTGTTTGTTAAGCCTTGAAGCATTTTATTCGATTTCAAAAATAACCATTTATTTAAGTTTCAATATCTTCCTGCATCACCGATATTGTTTCAAATTATTTTTCACTGCTAACTAGGGCTTGATTTATCATGAATTGAGATGAACGAGTAATTTTAGGTCGCTTCTTATTTTTAATACCCTTGCAGAGGGTATATTAATTTTGCCCAGGAGTCTGCAACGCTCGTTAGGAGACATCTCAGACCCCATAAAGTAAGAATAAGCATTAACAGAGGAATCGATTTAGAACTGTCCGTTTGTCCGTCTGTCGCAACGCAAACTAGTCTCTAAGTTAAAAAGTTATCTTGATGAAACTTAATATGTGTTTACTGCACGCTGTAAATAATTCGGAATTCGGATTGGATTGGCCCGATATATAATATAGCTGCCATTGAACAATCGGTCAAAATGAGGGTTTTTGTACAAAGACCAGTTTTGATTTTAGAAATAACTTAAATTATCAGTGCCAATTATCATACATAATATTGAATATACACAATAACATTCAATTCTGCACCATTATATATAACTACCATTGGGACGATCGAAGGAGATAACTTTCAGACGAAGCTATTTTTGAAATATATTTCATAGGAGAGCTGTTATTGTTTTCGATGCAGTAGGAAAGTATGCAACACACAAGGGTAAACAACTTTCAACATGCCAAACATACCTTTTCTTTCTTGTTTTGAACTAAAATAACAAGCAAATACTTTTGAACGACCAGAAGAAGTCGACCATTGAAAATGGTCAAAAAGGGTATACTAACTTTGTGCAAATGTATGTAACAAGCAGAAATATATATATTCTTGATCAGGATCACTAGTCGAGTCGATTGAGCTAGGTCTGTCTGTCTCTCTGTCCAGAGGAACACACACATCTCAGCTAGTTTAATAACTAGAGACATTAAATTCGTCATGAAGGTTTCTCTATACTAGGCGCAGATCAAAAAAAAGAGAAGTTATTACATAATAATTGATCGCTTTGATTTTGTATATATACGAGCAAGACGTGACGTCATTGCAATGCTTGTCTCTACGTATTTTTTTGCATTCAATACACATACATACATACATATGTGCTTGGCCAATGAAAAGGCTTACGTTACATTCTATATACATATTAAAAAGTATAAGGTATCGTACAATTAAGTACGCCTTACGTCTAAACATAGGTCGAAAGGTATCCTACTGTCGCTTGTGCTCGACTGTTTTTTCGTTCATTATAACTAAGTTGTGTTTTCTTATGGGATAACTTTAATAAGTTCTAAGTTTACACGTATTGACTGTTTGGCAATTTTGAAGATAGTTGCATATAGTATTTACCTATGCCAAAGCAAAATTTAGCAACTGATGATTTCCTTAAAATTCAAAAATTACCAATTTAAAATAAACAGTATCTGCGTATGCTTTACATAAATATTCATGCCAAATTTTGTGTCTCAACTTTTTATTAGCTGAGATCTCAAATATTAAACCAAAGGACAGATAGACAACTATTTGCAAAAACCTAATAAACCCCGTTTTGGCAATTTTCAATGATAACCAACTCAACGGAAATTAGTTGAATTATTTTATTATCTTCCACCCAATTATCAAATATAACCATTATTTAATAGTATTAAACACTTATAATTTTGATATATTTGATTATATTGTAGGAATTTCGAAAAACAAAATTATACAACGAAGATGAAAGTATAAAAACTCACTTTGTTTTGATAATAGTTATATTTACATAAGATACTTCCAAATAGTTTTGTATATTCATATAAAATTGAGATTAAAGATTGTTGCCTTATTCGATTGTACTTTCATTTAGTTTGTCATTACACTTTCACTTTCGCATTCAAAATAACGACCATTATGTGGCAAATTTATAGCACTTAACATACAAACAAATTAACTTCTCAAAAATTTTGAAATGGTCTGTAATTCCCCTTACGAACGTGCAGCTCCACTTGTCGGCTAAAAATTCAAATTGTAATCCTGTAAACTCGGCTAATTAGACATAAACATTTTCGGCTAAAAGTTCGTGTCCAATTTCGGGGAACATTGTACAGACATTTTTCTGGGTTTGCATCGTAATAATGCCATAACAATAATATACGCAAAGCGAATGGCAAAAAGCCACCGCGCTAATGAAAAGGACTCAAGCAGAAGTTTTTTGGCTGATCATGGAAGGGAACAGGGGTGTGTGAAGGGACATAACGAGGGGGGTTACACGGGAGCCTGCATGTACAAAAATTACAATCGAACTGGTTTTTTGGTTTATGAAAATACGAGATATATGCTAATTCTAAACCGAATGCAGATAAGCTCGGACGAAACAGCTTTTGTTTTAATTTTCAACTCCCAATGGGGTGAATACGTATGGCAACCCGTCCCAAAAGCCTTCAAGTCCTGCGGGCAAATGTTGCGCACACAATTTAATTAATAATAAAAATATGCAAATTTAATTAGAAGAACAAACGCAAAAGTGGCAGGCGGCACAGCGGGCCCTTTTATCCGCAATTTAAGATTATTTCACAATCCTGAGTAGTTTGGTTTTATCCCGTATTCTACTTTTGCCGCAAAGTGTAGAAGCTGAAGAATTAAGCTTGAACTTCGTAAATTGATGTTTTTTTAATTGGTGCTCAGGTAAAGCACAACGAAAAAAGCACCCACACAATAATAAACTTTACGAAAAGGCCTTAAGAATTAATTGCGTATGAAAAAGTTTAGGATGAAAAACAGATACGCAATCCACCGCCCTGTCGCCTGTATCACTCAGGCTCATACAAAACTGCCGAATATAACGAATCCGAAACATAAACCTTAAAAAAAATTTAAAAATTCAAAAGAAACTTATAGCGTTGTCCTCAAATTTTGTGCATGTTTATTTTTGTAAATTTAAAGAAAACAATGCGGGACAACCTTAAAACAAGCTTCAAACAATAAAACAAGAAACAAAGAATGTTTATTTTAAATGTGCCGAAGGTTCTATACCCTTGCTAGTTTTTACTTCAATCTTTATAGGTCAATCTTACTTAATCTTACTAATCTTATTATTTATACAAGTAAATATCAATAAAATATTTTATTAATTATAAGGATTTCTTAAGGTTTTTTGGTTTTGGTGCGTTATTTCGAAAAACAGGAACATAGCCTCTGGCTAAGCTAAATGTCTCTAACTGTGCGTTGCAAATTCGTGGCTAAATCAAATAAACCATCTGTAAAAAAAGTACTTCCAATTGTATTCAAGAACACCTGTGCCTGAGCAGTGGTTTTTGGGGTGATGAGTAACCAAGACATTTTAAAAATAAAAAAGTTGATATGAATACAAGTTTTTTTGATCATATCCAGATGATCATATCCACGCCAACCACCTCCGCAATTCTAGAATTTAGTTATTCGATTTAATAGTGAGTAATGGGCATATAACTTGTGTTACCTGACCATAAAATGTGCGTATGTATATTTCATATACTGCAATCCAATCGGACACAAAACATTGAAGGAAGTATAATAGAATAAATGTTTTCGGTAGTTAAGAGCAACGTGCTCCGCCAAAACTGTTAGTTTTTTCCGTAGATATTTGAAAGTGTATAAGGGAGTGATAAAGCAATAGGCAGCACAATAATTTGTTAGCACTTAATTGTTGGACTTTGTTAATATAATTTTAAAAATTCTGCGAAGGGTAATGACAGTATGATTGTCACTTGCGCTCATCTTTTTAAGCCATCGATTTTAAAATATGCATGATCTATTGTGAGTAACAATCATAAGGAGGTATCTGAGCTCCCTTAAGTTATATATATTCTCAACCTATACCAACATCCGACTAGATACTAGATACCCAGGTTAGTCTATTGGGCTGGCCTTCTTTCTGTCTGTAAGAGCGGCCCTTTGACCAATTTTAAAGAACCGTTAAAAGTACATTACCACACTTATAATTCTCAACAAAAAATTGTGAAAAATATTTTCACTCAACGATTGGCAGCCGCTGGCTGCTCTTATTGGAATTATAACTAACAAGAAACAAGTACTCCTCCTTATTGCTTTTTAAATAACTTCATACATACATTAATTATTAGTTTTATTCTTATTCTCTGATTTTAATGATCAGACGGCCATGCCTATATCGATTCGGCTGTTGATGCTGGTCAATAATATACGATATAAGGTATACTTTATGGGATATGTCACGCCTGCCATTCATATGCCATGTAACATTCATAAATTATTTCTTTATTATAGCGAGAGCGAAGTTAGTATCCAAATTTGCTTTATGCTAGAAGAATGATTTCCTTTAATTAATTGACACTTTAAAGTCATTTTTCAATTTTCTGTTGCCACTTATTATTCCCTGCATTATTATTCATAAAATATGCAGTATGGGCAGCGGATTTACTTGCTCCAAGTAAGGAGTTGTTGGAGTGCGACATGTGTTGACTGAAAACTTTAAGTGTCGAATCATTCATACGCTTGGCCAAGCAAACAAGTGAACATAACTTAATACTCGCAATTTTAGTACATTTCTGTCACAACTATGTAGGTCCTCTGAAGCTTATAAAAGCACATAACTTAAATCATTGTTTGAGCATTGAGAAAAGATCCACAATATAGTTTATTGATGCCTGCATCTTAAATTACAAATATGTTCGCATTATGTACACCATTGCAAGGGAAAATAAGGAAAATAAAGGTATAATGCAACATTAATTTCGCATGACTAAGTGAAGATTTTTGCAATAATAAAAAGAATAAACAAATGGCTTAAGCTGAGCACATATTGAGGAAACTCTTAAAAGAAGGGGAGCAAAGTTAGGAAGTTCTTTAATTTTATATTCCTCACAATAATTTTTTTCAATTTTTTTTAATTTGTTTCTGAAACCATATAAACGTTTGTAGATGATAAATTTCTTTTAATCTACTATATATGTGTAAATATATTGGAAAATTTAATATCAAGAATTTAGACTTTAAAACGAAATGATCTTCAAAATCCTATTAACTGTCGACCCCTGTAGATGCGTCGTCCGTTGCGGCCGACTCACAGTTGTATCTTAACAGGGTTTTGGCATAACTATGAATATCATTAATGAAATATCTCTATCAATTCAATTCAGTTGCAAATTTAGGTATTGTACTACAGATAATAAATAAAATATACAGTCGAGGGTGCTCGATTATACCCACCTGACCAAAACGTTATTTTAAATATATAACTTATTAGCACATTTTGTGTTGCATACTTTTCAGGGACCGGTTTGAATATCTGTACCTCTTATTTAAATTATTTCTCTATGTTAAATTATTTGAGCGTTGATTGTCATTGTGTTTATTAAACATGAACTGCATTAAAATTACACTTGTAATTCGATTTGTATCGAGGTGGAAGGGGACGTGGACAAAATCTAACACCAAATTGAGTTGTGTGCAATATTTAGACATGTTTTCATATTTTTTCGCGGTAATTTCTGAGATCTAAATTTTCAGACTGACGGACAGACAGGCGGATATTGTCGTATCGACTCTTCTGTTGGTGCTGATCAAAAATACATATTTATATTTTGTGAGGTCGGAGACGCGTCCTACTTCCTGATACATAAATTTTCGGTTGGCACAAAGTTAATCATGATAGTCTATTTTTCGACTAATAAATATATATCTTAAAATATACAAAAAAATAAATCACATGAAAATCAATTAATATTTAACGCAATTTTACTGAATAATGTAGATAAATCCAAATTAAATTTTTAATTCCACAGAACAATTTTGAACCAATCACCTATCTATGAGCTGTATATAGAAAAACGAATGCGACCGGCCGGCGGTACCTAGCGACAAATTTAAATTAAAGTAAAATCTAGTGTCTTCAATACACATACATATAAAATATGTACATATGTACGTATTTGAAGATTGCATTTTACATAAATACAGGATAATACAAGTTAAACAAATTTAATATTAATCTTACCACTCTTTTGGGGAATGCAAAAGTAATTGTTCTTAGGGATTCGAAAACAGTTGTTAATTCACTTCGAAATTCTCGAGAGTTTGGAATAGTTTTTGAAACTACACTGAAAATATGCACAAAAACCTTGAGAACAGATTCACCGTCGCTGTTATATTCACAGATGGTACAAATTCAGGCTCGAATCGCTGGCTCAAAGAGAATTCGGTCGGTTGCCGCTGCTTTGGAACTGCACCGCTTTAGAACTGAAACGTTAGTGAAATCGGCAGCGAAAGGAGCACTCAATTTATACAAGTGTCGAGTACGATGGGTTCGTGCATGCGAGTTCGTATCAGAATGGACGAAGATTCAAAAGATTTCAACGCAGTGTCTGTGTGGGGGGTGTACATGAGTACGTATGTGCGATAGTCAGGTAACTGTTGTACACGAGCGTCGAAACGAACGCCCACGACGAATATGTTGGCTGTGCGAGATTGTGCGCAGTCATCGATGAGTTTGTGTGGTCGCCTTGGCTGCGTCGCCCTTGGTGTGTGTGTGGCTACAGGGCGAATGAGTAATGTGCAACACGTGGTAACTGATACGCGGACTGCAAACCCCTTCGCAGAGTCCTGGATATTTTGGCAATTTTGGAATGTGCGCGAGTTTCTTTATCGCCTTATCAGTCATCAATTACGCCAATTATCACACACTAACACAAACCCTGATCTTATCAGCTAATCATCTAATCAGCGTCAGATTATTTTCAATTAGTTGGACATTTGGCAGCCGTCCACCGAAATCCAATATAAATCCCAGGCTCAATTAGGCTTATTAATTCTTTAGTCCCTGCGTATTATCACCCTCTTACCTTATCTCATTGACATTATACACGAACAATATGTTTAATATTTAGTATTCCCGTTCCTCCCATCTGGATTTTCCCGTAATCTTCGTGCTTACCCACGAAACCAACCAAAAATAGTGACATCCAATTCTTTTCGAGAGTCACAATTAGTCGAATTAACTTTTTTACGAACGCACGCTAATACGATTTGGAGCATATATGTATATATATATTTCGATATATAGTACATATGTATCTTTAACTGTTGACATTACACATCGATAATAGTGTGCGAAAAAGTATTGAGTTTTATTTCACGCATGAGATATCGCGTGTAACGGAGTGTGTGCTCAAGTGTGCTTGTTTGATAAGTAATTGCACTGGATAAACAGATTTTGCATCATACAAAAGTAGATGCTTTATGTATATTGTATATAAGTACAAGTTGGAACTTCAAGTTATCACTAAAAAGTCATCATCAAATGAATTTAATTACCAGCACATTTCTTGAATAGATTGAATTTCACATTCTTAACAAATCTATCAATATTTTTATAATTCAATAATTAAACTTAAATTTTCCTTAAGGCATTTATCGAATACGAATGTCAAAAATACTATTAAATTTATGTCAAAATATATGAAACTTCATGGAAATATTGGTATTGATCCTTAAAACTGAAATTTTCAAATACATTATTGTTTTAAACCACATTTTAATTATATTTAAAAATTACGTACCGACCATGAGAACGAATTACAATGTTTTCCATTCTGAAAAACAGCAGATATATGAACAAGTAAAAAAAGTTAAGCTTTTACTTGAATACACTGCACAGTGTTTTAGTGGAGAATGTATTAAAAGAGAGATTAGCAGAAAGGGCTGTATAAAATCGGTTCGATTATATTCGTATTCACCGCAATGAATAACAATACATATGTATGTATATACACTAACTCATCAGACTGTGGTTTGCCATTATTTATATACATATGCATATAAACATTTGTTTGCATACACATATATTTTGAAGTGACGGATTCCCATTGTGTACGCTTTATATAATTTAGAAAAACTGAGAAAAAGATGTACTACACATATTCTACACTATATTTTGTGAAGACGTCTCCATTTCCCTAATATTATATTACCATATTTACAACGTATTGAGTTGAATTTAAATCGAAGCCCTTTATGCCTGTGCTCGGATGTACAACATTCAAATTATAACAAAACGTTGTGAAGCAGAGGTAATGTAAGTTTTCGATTTGATTATACTTGGTTGCGTAAGAAAATAACCAGCGAAAAAAACGAAAATCAATTTTGTTTATTTGTATTTATTTTTATTTATTAAACTATCAACATATTTAATATTTACATTATATCATTAAAAATTGTCAACAAGAAACAGGCAGAAGAATCAGGATCCCTAGTCCAGTCGATTCAGCCACGTGATCAGATGCCACACAGCTTTCTGGAATACAGAATATTTAGCACCTTGTTTTGTGTATTAAAGATGAATGTTCGTTAAATTATAAATATCAATGCACAACTTCAGATTTTGAATATCATCGGGTCTGACACTAATATAGTTAACTATGCTCATTTTGGCAGAAGGCTGCTTGCTTTTACACATAAAAACACTCATATTTAATACGCTTTAACTGTGTTTCATAAATTCCTAAATACATATAATATATTGTAGTTCCTGTGCATTAATAAAATTACATAGGGTTGGTTATGACTGCACCACTTTCTCACTTTCCCAAAGTAGTTTTTGATTCCATTTCAAGCTGAATGTATGTCATGTATTAAACACATGATATAGTTGTTTACACACAATCTAATATTAAATTATTTTCTAAAATGTACTTTGGATAATCGTAGTAATTAATAGACATTCACTGCATTAACTCTAAGATGTATACATTCGAAAATAGTACAGAAATACATAACATTATTCATGAGTTCGTTATTACTATCTATAACAACTCTAATAGACATTAGAGTTGATTTAATTTAATTTTTTTTTTTAAATATTGCAATCTGATTTTTTAATGGTGCGGTATTCCATTGACATTCTAGGTTTTTATATTGTATAATACTCCTTTATCGGTCGATCGGATATATGAGAGGCATATTACCATATTTAACTGATCAGAAAACAGTTTGACAAAACCAATCAAGATCACAAAATCAAATTTACGTTGATAAGTATACGCCCGCCTAAACAAATATGTATGTACTTTGATCGAAAATGTCGTTCTGTGGTTTACAAAAATCTGGCCAAAATTAAAATACACTTGGAAACAGTGTAAATACTACCAAAGTGATAATTAAATAATATACTAAGATATTAATGTTTGTTCAAATTCGTATAGTTGCCTTGGCTCCACCATTGATGTGGGCTCAATGTCAATCTCCGACTTAACAACGGTCAAAACTGTGAGGTCTGAGCTGCACTGGATTTCATTTTCAAGTTCTGTCTTTCTTTCTACAGCTTCGTCTTCTGTTTGTGGCTCAGTCTTTATCTGAATTGCATCCTCGGGTTTAGTGTTTCCTTTCAGAGTTTTCTTTGTCACCAAGCGGGTGGCATCTGCTAATGTCTTCATATTGTTTTTATTTTGATCTTTATTCTTTCGAGCTCGACGATTTCTGGTTGCCAAACGTGACATTTTCCGGGCTACCTCCCTTTGCTCTTCTGTAAGTGAAGCACGAAATCTTGCTGTACTGAGACGACGTTTTTCTCGATGGATTGCAAGTTCTTCTTCATTGTACTGATTTCGTTTCTTCCGCTGCCTCTTTGCATTGCGGGTTTGTGGGGAAAGATTTGATTTTTTTTCCTCGCGTCATTTTCAATTATATACTTTCCAACAAAAATATTTATCAAGCAGAAAACAAATAACAGCTGATGTCATTTCCCAAGCTCTTACAAAGAATAAATCGATTACTTACAACACTTAATTCAACAGCTGTTATCGTTCCTTACTAACACTGGCACACAACTATTGTATATTGTTGATCAAATTTCATTTTACTTTTTACAATAAACTTTTTGGTACTTAAATAGCTTATAACTAATGCTTGGATCAAAAGAATAAATTGAATAGAATATTATATATATTGACTCAGCCTTTTTTGAGTTAAAAGTGACGTAACTAACACGTTTTTTTTTTTGTTATAACTTTCGAATAGTGAAGATGTATTGTCGTCTGGTTTGAAAATTTTGTGTATTTTGGGGATACAAAAATTCAAACTTATTGTATTAAAACGTGCCCACTGTGCGTATGGTAAAAAAAAAAAGTAATTAGTGGTAATTCGCAAAGTTTGCAATTTGCAATTTGGCGGAGAGATTAATAGTTATTTAAAGTATAGTAGATACTGTAGTCATATGATACATACATACAGTATGTAAAGAAACACTTTACACATATGTATGTACACAATATTAACATATATACAGTGTAAAAAGTTTCTTGACTAACTGTATGTGTAAGAGTAACTCCTTACTCAAAAGCACATGTTAATTAATGTACACACATATGTGCAAAGAGTTACTTTACAGACTGTATGTATGTATGTCTAAACAGAATCTTGTATTTTTACCAGAGACCGTAAATAACCGTTATGGGTATAGAAAATATCGCTATAATCCATCCATCATCCTAAAAAATGTTCAAGGACACCAAAAATCTTATAAAAATCCCATTATATCAATAATATAATAAACATATTTTGCAACTGTTATTAAAAAAAGCCTGTAATAACCGTTATTTGTGATTTTTAAGAAAAAAAGTTGCAAAATAATTACTATTTTTAATTTTTATTATAAAAGTTATTACTTTTTTTTTTATTATTTTTATTATTTTTTAGTTATTATTTTTAAAAACCACAAATAACAGTTATTAGAGACTTTTAAAAATATTACTCAGAAATATAAGTCAGTCAAAGACTTTTATAAAATATATAAGTCTTCTGATAAAATAAAAGTCTTTCATAAAAATCTTTTCTATTTTATGAATACCTCATACCGCATACCATGGTAGATAGAAGCAAAAATTTAATTTTCACAGTTTGATTTTAATGCACAATATTTTTTTAAACATATCGGTAGATTGATTGGGTCCTAAGTCCGACAGAACTAACTCTGAGAGATTTATTTTTGATAAATATTTTTAAAATGTTTTTGATTTAAAAGTCTTTGAGTGACTTTTATAATAAAAGTCTTCAGTAAAAGTCTTTGAAAACCGTTATTGGAGACTTAAAAAAAAAATGTTGTAAATAATCATTAAATTAAACTTATATAATAAAAATCAAAAATAATCATTATTATTCAAAGATTTTTATGATTAAAATCAAAAAATAATCGTTAAAAATGATTTTTATGCATAAAACTTATAACCGTTACGGTCCCTGATTTTTACATGTCGCTTACACAAAATCATGGTTAATTTGGTGTCTGGCTTTTATTATAGCTGAGACCTTGTCGTTCATACGGACGAACAGACAGACGGAAAATCATGGGTCTACTCGGAGGGTAATCATGATCAAGAATGCATACACTTTGTGTCTCTGAGTCTGCAACGCCTGCTTCTGCCTTTTACATTCATTTGTTAAAGTTAGTATACCCTTTTTGGATCATTTTCAATTGTCGAGGGCTATGCAAAATAGACCAAATCGAAGTTCTTAGAGTTCTGTCAGCCTTAAAGTAAGGTCCGTTAAGAGAGTTTTTGTTTTTGCCCAGTAGTAAAATCATATTTTAGTTCCTGATGCATTAACTTCAGTCGTTCTTTCGGCTTCTCTGCGAATTGTACGTGTGATACAATGCTCTTAATTTCATTCATGTTATATCGTATCTTTAAACGGATAAAGTGTCCGCCAAGCAGAATTAAAATTTTTTATGACAATTGGGAGTTGGCCACCCTGTGATGATAATGCGGTTGATAAAAGCTTTACAATGTTTTTGCTAAACGTGGGCAGCGAATGAATGAAACGTGATTTTAATCTCTTCCGAGTGTCCTTACCCACTCCAACACATACGCATATGTTTGAACATGCATATGTATAAATGTTTACATATGTACATATGTATGTATATACAAATACTGTCTAAGTACCGCTGAGAAGCTAATTACATAAGATAAAAAGAATATGTATGTGTATATCATAGATAGGCAAAATGACAGGTGTTTGGCTCGTCGGCCTGACCTTTCGACCTTTTGGCACGCTCATGCTCATCCATCATAACTGAAAAAACTTCAAAGACTTCGATTCGGTCTGAGTATGCACTTGGGAAGCTGTGTCCAACTAACTAATTTATGTATTAGATTTAGTACTTATTATTCATATTATATTATATACGTTGGTTGAATCTTATGGAAATTGTTTCCCCGAATATCCCCCTATCTCATTCCTCCTTCCTGAGCTTTTGTCGTGCACTCGAGTGCATTTCACTAAAGTGGTACACCACGACACGGAACGCCCGTTGCGAGATTCTTGGCATAATTTTACTAGTACTTCCCCATGTCCCTGTTATAGTATACAGTTATTTACGTTTACTATGTATGTACATATGTATATCAACGATAGCCATATGTGCATATTTTGATTTTGAACGTAGCAGCAAAGGCCACGAGCACAAAGCCCACGCAGGTCACGTTAGGATCCTAGCAAGTTTCCTTTGAATTTTCAGCATGACGTTTTTGACAGAGATAAAGGAGTTCCAAGCACATACAAATAGCTAAAAGAAAATATGAATTTATATTTTAATAAGTGTGTATGTTTGTGTATGTAATTGTCTTAAGGCTATCAATAATTATATATTAAACGCATTCAAAGAAAAATTCAAGTATTTAACACTGCATTTCGGATGATAATGTGTATACATATATGTATGTATCCCAGCTTTGTATGCATTTATGTATGTACATTAGTTTACATACATATTGATACCTCATTCACATGAGGACATCAAAACAATGAAAATGCATTTGAATAGAATTAACTCCAACGCACGCTTAAATGTGTTTTAACGGACAACACTTTTATGAGAAATATGTACGCATATGTGTCATTATCAATTTGCCATAGTCCATTAGACTATAATGGTTTAAGTTCAATCGAGCCGCAAAAGCAATAAGCTGTTATTTTATAGGTATTTCCGAAGGGATTTGTTGTGGTAATAAGATTTTATTCAACACATTTGTATAGGAACGGTGTCCAAAATTATCATTTTATTATTTCCTATATAAAACAATTGTTTATTACAAAACATTGTTTTTAATATGCATAGACAATACATGAATAATGTTCAAAAATAAGACTAAGAATATTGAGGAGCATTTGCAGTGGCCAGTTAATCTTCCTCGTCCTCGTCGTCTTCATCATCGTTGTCATCATCACTATCGTCGTTTTCTTCATCATTCTCGTCATCATCATCATCATCATTTTCGACATTCTTATCGTCTTCATATGCAAAAGACTTCACCGGCTCTACTGTTTTTCTTACTTTTTTTGCTGGTACAGCTGACTGATCCTTCCCTTCATCATTGCCGTTTACCGCATCCTTGTCTTCAGCCTTCAGCGCATTGCGTTTCTCCTTCAGCTCCGCCTTACGCTGCACCTGGGCAGCTGTTAACTTGACAAACTCAACATCCTTGGTGAGGGCGAAGCGAGTCAGAACCTCGTTGGCCTGTTTCTTCAGCTTGAGCATACGTTGCTCGCGTGGGCCCACCACATATGGAGTGTCCGCTGGCGGGGAGCACATGCTGATGTACAGAGGCAACGCAGATGTGCCTACAATATCGATTTTAAGGTAAATTGAACGAATGTTAGCTAGTCCACCAGGATAATGCTGCTCCAGTTGCTTGATTATGGTTAGAATATTCTCAGCCAACTCCTGGCCGCTGTGCTCATGATTACCCACTGGAATGGCAGTGAGATCACCTTTCCGCAGTTGCCTGTAGGCAGTGCGCTTGAGGGCACGCGAAATCTCAGTTGTTAAAGCATTTTCTTTGCTTAGGCGAACGGCATGCAGCACGTTGCGGGGCTTCTGACTAGCCTGTGAAGGTTATAAAGGTATAGTTAAAGACGTATCTTGCAAAGCTTTAAATGAATGTATGCTTACAATTCCGAAGAAGGCGGTAGTCTGACCCGAGATGCGACCATCGCAGAGCAAATAGTCGAAGCTGTTTAGGAATTTGCGCTTGGCCTCAAAGCTGCCCAAGTCGTTACGCAATCTGTTAAATGGCACCACCGTCAGTCGCTGTTCGACGCCAGCTTCGCGGAACAAATCTTCATAGTGCTGCACAGTTGGCTCGTAGTCGAAGCGTGCTCCACGCTGCAAGTCCGGCACAATGATGGCTACATCATCATCGCTGCCAACCAGTGAGTTCTTTAGCGCCAGCTTCACCACGCGCTTGGGCGCACTGGGTATCTTGTAGCAGCCCACTTGTAGAATGTAACGGTAGTCGGTAAAGATGGACGCCGCTTTCTGCCTCATCAGCTCCTCGGCAGCTTGGATCTTGACAGCATCGCAAACGCCATGCACGCTAGACTTGACAATCTCATAGAATTTATCCTCGTCGAAAGGCTTTAGCTCAAAATTGAGTTCCAGGTTCTGTTTCTTCAGCTTCTTTGGGGCTTCTTTCTTAGGTTTAGCCTTTGCCACATTCTTCGGCGCTGATTTAACTTTTTTTGTCCCTTTCACTAGTTGTTTTTGCTTAGGTGGCTTTACGTTCTTTTCTACTTTCTTTTCCAAGTTTGTTTGCTTTTTCGTATTTTTTTTCAGTCACCTCGGCTTGTGCTGATTTTGCTGTATTCCTTTTGCTTCTTTTAGTTGCCACTTCTTCCACTGTAGTTTTAAACTGGGGAGGTCTTTTCGTTGTTTTGGGAACAGATACAGCAGCAGTCTTCTTAGCGGCTTTAGCGACAGGTTCAGACATCTTTCCGGCTTTTAGTGCAGATGCGACGACGGAAACAGCCTTCTTGGCGTTCCCTGAAGCAGCCTTCTTTTCGGCTTTTGGTGCAGGTGCGTCAGCGGGAGCTGTTTTTTTAACGGTGGTAGGTGGAGCGGCCGGAGAAGCTTTCTTTTTGGAAGATTCAGCAAAAGAAGCAGAATTTTTTGTGGCGTTGGGAACAGGTGCAACGATAGATGCGGATGCTTTACTCTCTATGAAATCAGACCTTTTGGCCACTTTCGGAGCTTGTGCAGCGGGAGACTCCGGTGGCGCTAGGACCAATGGCTTTTTTGAAGTCTTTGACTTCGGTGTGGGCTTAGAAACTGGAGTTTTAGCTTCCGTAACTACTTTTGTTTTCTTCTCAATGGTCTTTTTGATTCCTGCCTTTGTTGATGCATTCTTCTTTTTTATGTCAGCAACAGCCTCGACGACGCCAGCTTTAGTTGTCGTCTTTGTAATTTTATTGAGTTTGAGTTTCTCCTTGGAAAAGCCATCAATCTTCTGGGTTTTGTTTAAAGATTTAGGCTGCGGCTTTTGCACTTTAACCATTTCTGCTTTCTTTCAGTTTAATATTTAGTCAAAAACTCAAATACAACACACGTCGAACTACACGTGCGAATGTAAAAAATTATCGTTTTTAGCGCGTAATCGTTATCGGTTGGTAATCTCTGAAAACGATATTTTTGGTGCAATTGAGTGTTGCAAAGTGTCCATTGTGGGCGCTTTAAATTTTTGAAAAATGTGTATTACGTTTAATTGTAATTACGTTCGAGTAAAAAATTATTTAAAATACGTATTCAGGCGTTATAATATTGTTTTATTAATAAGTAATTGCAGTTATGTATAAAATAGATTTAAGAGAATCGTGTAATTCCGTCTTAGCATTCAACCGTATTTTTTTATTTTTTTTGTAATTGGAATTCGTTATCATTGTACTTTTACTACGTGCATGCCAAAAATAACTCTATTCTGTGAGGGCACGCGCGCCTAATAGAAGCAAACAGCACAAATGTCCTTGCACGCCCACATGTATGGGACCTGGTCGGCGCATGGCTAACCCCCATAGTGACGAAAATTAAAGTTAGCTTGAGAAACTCGGGGCATTACTCAGGAGGCAAACCATTTGGCGACACGTGATTGAGACAACGCGCAAAGCTACAACGCCATAGAGACGAAAACGGAATGAACTTCAAATATAATTATCAACATTTATTAAAGGCCCTACAACTACAATTTGAGTTTTTTGGCATTCGCCTTAGAAACATCCTTTTTTGGCCGTTTGCTGCCGTTTGTTACCCCTGCGTCCGTTGTTGTGTCTTGTAGCCTGTTGAAAAATGATTTCGAGGACTTCAAAGCGCCCTGGTCATTGCTACTGGTAATCTGTGAGAAAAAAAAATTATATTAATATCAGCATATTTACACTTTAATCACAGGTTGACGAACCGTTTGCACATTGCGACTTTTGGTGATTGACTTGAGCAATTTGGCATTTGCATCCTTCTGTGTAGGCGTCTTGCCCTGCTTAGCCCTTTCCAGTTCACGCACTTCCAAAGCGGCATTGATGGCGCGTTGCTTTTGCTTCTTCTTGCGGCGTTCACGGTTTTTATCGGTGCGCGTGCGCTCCGTTTTGCCCAGCGGAGTGTGTTTTGGACCACGATAGACCTCTTCCGGGGCCAATAACTTGGCATCGCTGACTGCTACTGGAGCGACTTCTTCCATATTAACAGCCGGGGTATTGGTGACTATCTTGATTTCTGGCGCAATCGGTTTAGGTGTGAAATGGAAATTGGAGAGTGCATCGAGCTTTAGGAACAGCAAACGCATATCACGCTTTATTTCCTGATGTTCCTTTGACTCCGGAACTAAAGTGTGCTCGTCGCGATTTGGATCCAGCTTGTCCAGCTCCTGCTGGTATTGCTTCTCATATATTTGGGCCAATGACTGTTTGGACTTTTCTTGATCCAATACCAATTGTTTTCGATATTCCTGTGGCGTGTGTACAGGCTTCACCGTACGCACCACATCATCCCAAGCCTTATCGCGGATGCGTTGTTTAATAAGGTCTTCAATAGTCTGATTTTGTTCTTCGGTAATTGGAGCAGCGGGCCGTGTGGTTGAGTCGAATTCAAGAATCTCTTCTAGCAGCGAATTTTGAGGTCGACTTCCTGCCTGCACCTCACCCTTAAGCTGCCAAGGTTTCTCACCGAGCACGACCTGCTCGTAGTCACGGATGCGTTGCAACAAACGTGCCTCACGCAATTCATTAGAAGACTGTACCTTTGTTTTCTCGTCATCCTCATCCTCTTCGTCTGTATTGTTCTTATCTTGCTCCTGGTCGGACGAATCGCTTGCTGGCTGTACACCACTTTGGGCTACAAATTCTGCTTCATCGATTTCACTTGCAGCGTCTTCTGCCTGTTCCTCCTCCTCGTCCTCTTCCTTCTCTTTCGCTTCTTCCGCTTGCTCGCTGTCGCTTTCATTAAAGAAATCCTTTTCTTGGCCGGTAGTTTGCTTCTGCGCCTCTTTCAGAAGCTCCTCATCCATATCAAAGAAGTCGGCATAATTCAAATTACCGTCATTTTCGACATCATCATCGTCTGACTGCTCACCCAGACCGAAATCATCTGCAAAATAATTAATACCATCTGCGTCTTCCGATGGTTTCTTGTTGTTTTGTTTCTTCATCTCCTTAGCGTCCTCCTGCTCTAAAAACTGTTTCATCTCATCTAGCTTAAAGAATGTATCATCAACCACAGAGCTTCGGGTTCTTTTAGGTTTGATTTGCAGCGATTTTGTGGATTTGTTTGATCTTCCTGATTTCGGCAACGAATCAAGATCATTGTCGTCATCTATATCTGACTGATGATTCTGACTCGCCAACTGGTCATCACTTTGTTCCTCGTCCTCAGCCTCGTCTGATTTCTCCCCTTTATCTTGATCATCGTCTAATTCAATACCCAAATTTTGTTCTTTCATTGACGTGAGCTGGGCCGTCTGCTTAATAAGCTGTGTCAGCACCAATTCATTGCGAATTTCCAGCTGTTGCCAAATTTGCTCCTCATCCATTTGGTCCAAAACAAGTTCAGGCAAGATGTCCTTTTTATTCTCCACATCGCTGCTAATGGTCACACCGTACGTTTGCTGTATTAGCTTATGTATATCGTCTATCTTTTCCGGCTGAGGTCTGAAAGTAAAACAAAACTCTCTTAGTATCTGCAAACACGTGCACAGTTGAGAGCAACCACAAACTTTAAAAACAGATCGGCGTGGTCCACCAACTTCCCGAAATTGTCAGAAATATCCTTAAATGTGTTTGCCTTCGGCTCTATTTTCTTTGTCTTGTTATTTCCCGTCATTTTGTATATTTTCCGATAATGTTCAATAATCGGTCATAAACGAAGAAATAACAAACTACACCTGCACTCAATGAAGAAAACGAACTAGTAATAAACATAAACCGAAACCGAACTAGTTGAATATATGAGATATTACACAGTTCGAAACATGGTCACACTGATCGTATTTAATATCAAACTGTTTGTAAAAATAATAGTTATCGGGGACTATATCTCGTGAACTATCCAAGATATTTAAAAATCGTATTTAATCATTAAGTCCTATAAGTTCAATCAATTCTTAGCGTCATGATAACTTTAATATACACATTTGCACTACTCTCGATAAATTAAAGAAATCGACTATCAAGGCAGCGACCGATTGCAAACAGATGTTCTGAAAAGATTGTCATAACATAAGACATATTTTGAAAAGTATTATTTTCAATGCATAAAATAACCAATATAAGCAATTGGACTCAATAGATTGGGAACCATGGATTTCAAGTGCTTTACTCTGCTGTTATTAGGGGGCGCAGTGCGCCTATATTTGAGTTACACTCCTTTGGCGTCTCTTATAGGAAGCCGGGTGGAGTTTGCAACACCTTTAAACTCATTCAAACGGAGTAAGTACCCGTTTTTCAATTAAATTTTTACCTTAAATATATACTTCTCAGTGAAAGAAGGCGTATTCCTCTTGCAACAAGGAATTGATCCATACATAGGAGATCTTGTTCATGAGACACCGTTGCTGCTCAAGGCAATATCCGGCATTTTAATTGGTTATGCCGAATTCTTACCCCTGCTTTATATACTATTCGATTTGTGCACTGCTTGGCTATTATATGCGATGAGCAGTCGATTCATTGAGCAAAAACTTAAGGAACAGCGTCTGGAAAGTAAGAATTACGCTGATGATACAGTAGAGCTGCAGTATAATGTAAATGATATCTATGAAATATCAAAACTCGTCCTTATTACGTACCTATTCAACCCTCTCGCTCTAATGAGCTGCATCGGTTTGACCTCCACAGTGCTGAGCAATCTTCTGCTGGCAGCGTTTCTGTATGCATTGGTCCGACGCCAGCTTTTGGTGTGTCTTGTGATACTTGCCTTCGAGACAATTAGAAGCCTTTATCCAGTCGTGCTCATTGCACCATTACTGATAATCTTCGCACAACGTTCCGCCGCCCGAGGAATTACCATATTCATTCTATTTGCCACTTGCTGCATGGCAATTGCAGGTGCTAGCTTTTTAGTCATGAGGAGCTGGAATTTTCTAGATGGCACTCTGGGTTTTATGTATGTATCTGACCACTACTGTCTTCAGTTAAATTATATTCATATTTATTCTATATTGTAGTTTCTATTTTCGGGATCTGCAACCAAATATTGGACTGTTCTGGTACTTCTTCACGGAAATGTTTGAACATTTCCGCACCATGTTTCTAATTACATTCCAACTGAATGCCACTGTTCTGTATTTGGTGCCATTGTCTTTAAAGCTGCGCAAGGAACCACTACTACTAGCCACTGTGCTCATTGCACTCATGACAGTGTTTCGTGCGTATCCCAGTCTAGGTGATGTCGGATTTTACTTAGCTTTGTTGCCGGTATGGCGGCGCTGTTGGAAATGTAAGTGGAGACCTACTGCTGATTATAGCTTAAGATATCACGATTAATTATTTATTTGTATTTTATAGTCATGGCGCATGGCTTTGTAGTGTTTATTTTCTTCCTGATCACATTGTCCACGATGGGAGCACTGTGGCATCTGTGGATTTATGCCGGCTCAGCGAATGCGAACTTTTACTTTGGGGCAACTCTTGCCTTCTGTACGGGTCAGATATTCCTTATTACAGATTTGCTTTTTGCGTACGTAAAGCGTGAATTTTGTCTTTACCATGGGCAGAAGATCGTGATCGATGGGGAGGAGGCGCGCATACTGCTAGAATAAGCACAGAAAGAACTATTCAAATAAAAGTAAACATTTTATTGATCTTAGAGTATCACGTAAGATTACTGTTTTGAATAGCCCGTTTTAGTTTTTCTGTTCAAGAATCGGTATAGATAAAGAATACGCTTTTCCATGTCTCTCCACTTGGTCGGCCGGGCAATTGGATATTTGCTTTTTTCCAGCAATCGACGCTTACGCAGCAACACTTGATACTCATTGCCTGAGACACCGCGTAACCAGGAGGGCACCGAATACAGCACACGAGTGGGATGCAGTCGGTCATTGCCCAATATATCTATGTAATCATTCTGACCGAAGAGTGCACGTTTCTCTGACCAAGCATTCTTAGGCCTGTACACTGGAGTGGGCAGCTTATGTCCATTATCCAAATGAGGCAATAAACCACTCTGGAACAACTTGTCCTTGTATCCGTGTCGCCGTACTGTGGGACCGCGTGCCCGTCGTTCATCATGCGAAATCTGTCGCACCAATGCGCAACCGCTCAGCTCTAACGGCTTTGATTTTGCCGCAAGGATTCCAGTGCCCCATAGTCTTTGAAATGTATTACTAATCCACGACATCTCTTTTCACAAACTCTAATTTATGGTTGTGTAATTGTAAATATACAACTAAAAAAAAGTTAGCCTTTGGTTATAATCAGCTGTTGATAGTCGATAAACTGTAAATGTTATCGCCAGTAATATCGAAAATTATTTATATTATCAGTCCTTATATATATATATAGGCGCCAAGATCTGACGATTGACTCTCATAGATCTCGACGAAATTAGACGAAAATATTCAGTAATAATTTTCTGTTTTCGGCTGAGTTAAAGAGATATAGCCTTTGATAAGCCCGATTTCCCATACAAATTTTTCAGCTGAATTCGCCAGAGTGACCAGGATTTTAAACGAAAAATCATCATTATTTTGATGCATGACCTTTTGAAATAAGAGAATGCATTTAATGTTGGTTTAGTCTGCTTATGACAAAGAACCCCATTATGGTTGTGTCTGTTGTGTATTTAGTTGGATAAAATAACACGTAAGATTAAGCAGCTATCCAAATGAAAATAAGCAAGTTAAAATGAACAGCCAATAACTGAACTGGTTCAGTAATTGCATGTGGCCCCAGCATTGAAGACAATTATCGATTACCGGCACTAACAAAATATCTTGCTTATGACAACTAGTTTTGTAAACAAGCAATTCATTCCATTCTTTTTCCTCCTGCAGAGTGACTCCGCTTTAAATCGTATCACCAATTGGCGTCGATGCGATGGAATCCGAATCAATTATACTGCGTCGGGAGATCGCTGATCTTCAAGCTACACTGAATGCGAAAGAGCAGAGCTTGCGCGAGTTGCAGGTGAGAATAACAAAGCAAGACGATTCATCGATGGATTCACCAACGTCAACTCATACAAAGTTAAGCAACGATGACATTGCGCGCTATAGTCGGCAACTCATATTGCCTGACTTCGGAGTCAGCGGCCAGCTGAGACTTAAAAACAGCTCTGTGCTTATTGTTGGCATGGGTGGACTGGGCTGCCCAGCGGGACAGTATCTCGCTGCTGCAGGTTGTGGTCATTTGGGTCTGCTGGACTATGATGAAGTGGAGCGAAGCAATCTGCACCGACAGACTCTGCATACAGTGGCCCGTTGTGGAATGTCCAAGGCAGAATCGGCTCGTATTGCCCTACTTGATTTAAATCCAAATTGCCAAATTACGTGCTACACCCGTCTGCTGAACAGATTCAATGCATTGCGCATATTACGCTCCTACGACGTTGTATTGGACTGCACAGATAATGTGGCTACACGTTATTTGCTGAACGATGCATGCGTTATGTTACACAAGCCTTTAGTGTCGGGCAGTGCCCTTAAATTCGACGGACAACTGACTGTGTACAACTATGGAGCCCAGGGCCCGTGCTATCGCTGTATTTATCCGGTGCCTCCTCCACCAGAGGCTGTAACTAACTGTGGTGACGGCGGTGTTCTGGGGGCTGTTACCGGTGCCATTGGCTCCATGCAGGCCCTAGAAGCTATAAAGATAATTGTTGGAATGGGGGGACATACTGGCTGGCCGCCTTTTAATTTTTGATGGCTTCAGCTGCCAGTTCCGAAACATAAGAATACGCAGTAAGCGAGGAAACTGTCATGTCTGCTCTAGCCAACCCCTAATCACGGAGCTTATCGACTACGAACTATTCTGTGGCATGCATGCCAATGACAAGGAAAATCCACTGCAGCTGCTTGATCCGGAGCAACGTCTAAGTGTGGTGGACTACACCACGTCGCTGCAATCCCAGAAGCACTTATTGTTTGATGTGCGTCCGCCAGCTGAGTTCGAAATATGTCAACTGCCCGCGTCAATCAACGTGCCTTTGGCGCAGATTCTGGACGATAGTTACCTGCAACGATTCGCCCAGCAATTGGAGACTAAAGAGCTCCCAGTCGTGGTTGTGTGTCGACGGGGCAATGATTCCCAAATAGCTGTGCAGCATTTGCATAATCGGTTTCCTGAACATTCCATTTGGGACCTAAAAGGAGGATTACATGCCTGGACAGCCAATATCGACCAATATTTTCCTATTTACTAAATAAATTGAAACGAATCTATGATGGCTGTCAATATGAATGAAAATGCTTTTCATTTTTAAAAAATACTAATTGTATACACAATTCCTCCAGATATTTGAGTATAAATATACATATATTTCTTTAAATTTGACCAAAATAAATGTTTTTATTCAAATTTAATCGTTATTCTTTATAAATGAGATTTACTGAATATTCAAAGTTCGTCGTGGTTCCAATACGAGTCTTAAGAAGTTATAAAACAATTTTTCAAATATATGTATTCATGAACAAAATCAAAATCCATCCCACAGCTTAGTTATGTTATACACTATTAAATACAAATGAAAAGAAAATTGTGTTTTTGGCATGGTGACAAACTTGCCTTCTGTGATTTAAGTTTATATTTCTAAGTTCATTAAAATTCAATTAATTACAATAATTCAGTTAATTAATTTTCATATACGGCTTGAATATATAGATAGTTATGTATGTATAGGCGAAAAAATATGTATAAATAAACACTTGCGGCAAGAGTTTAAGGACTCCGGACTGAGATATAATCCATGTGTGTCGCGAGCGCTGCAATTTTTTGACTGATGCCTGTTGCTGTAGTTCATTGTGTTGTTGTTGTTGAGGATGCGCTCTGTAAAAAGCTACATTTGGGAAAGAAATCAAATCAAGTTAAGCATATATATGGAGGTATATATAGAACAGCAAAAAGAGAAGGGGGAAAAAAGAAATTTAAATCTCATGGTTAGCTTTTCTCTCGGTTTTTGTTTGAAAAAATATTCAATTTGAAGGTTTCTTTTCATTGCACTTCAGATTGAACATTTGAACATTTTAAAAGAGAAAGCATATAAATTTAAATTGGATTTCATTGACCACCCCTTGAAGATGAATGGAGTTGCAGTATCATGTTGCATGTTTTAAAATTGGTTGTCGATGTGACTTCTTAATTTGTTTGTTTATTATTTGCTGATTGTTCATTAGTTACTGCTTAGTAACGCCGTCTCTCCCGATCGCGGCTGCGTGATCGTCGCCTTTCATTTGAACGATTGCGACGCGTATCTCGCTTTTCACGTTCACGCTCCTTGAGCCGCTCTTCGCGCTCCTTTATTCGCTGTTTGTGCTCCTCGATGCGTTTTTGACGGAAGGCCTCCTTTTCTGCAATCTATTCGAAATATGAAGATCCTTAATGAATAACCCATACATCTATTTTTTGCTTTATTACTTACGGCTTCCGGAGTCAAAGGCAACCAATAAATGCACGGCGTGCCCTTAGTTTTACGAAATAGATCGTCTAATAGTCTGATTGGTGGTTCATTCTCCTTTTTCCTTGATTTCAACGCTGTACAGAGTGAACTTTGTAAGTATTTTCATTTGACACTTTAATGTAGTTGCATACCTGGTGAGGCGCTTTTGCTTCGACCATGATGATCACTACGCTCTCGATCACGTTCACGCTCCCGTTCGCGTCCCACACGATCGCGTTCTCTTGACCTTTTACGTTCTTGTCCAACACGCTCTGCCTCATCTCCGACCTTAGGACGCATTGAATCTCGCAAACGGACCTCGAGGCGCTCCTTGCTACTACGTCGTTTCTCATTACTTGATTTTTCACGTTCGTTAGGCTCCTTCTTGCCTACATCCCACTCGCGAACTGGACGTGCCGGCTAATATGTAAAATTATTTGTAAGTACGTTTACTTCATCAAATACAATTGAAACCTTAAAAAGTTAAGAATATATTTACCTTCTTTTCGCTTGCATCTAAACGTGACCATGTGTTGCCGGCGTGTTGATTATCTCTGGTATTATCCTGTGGATACTTCGGAGTCTCGTTCTTTGTAGATTGAATGGCCCGATCCATGTCCGTGCGACTGCCAAAGTCGACGTTCAAACACTTTGGATTCGAGACTGGCCAACGTACTCCATGAAGGGCATGACGCGTTTCGATGGCTTCACTGTTGTAATTATTAATAAATATTAATATTCCCAGAAATGTTAATCTATACGTACTCCTCTGTGGCATATGCAACATAACACTTTGACTTGATGCGATCGATCCAAAAGCCATCCTCTTCGACAATTTTCCCAGTTCGCGCCAGTAGACCCTTCAGTTGAAGCACCGTAAAAGGTCGTACCAAATTGGTTATGAAAAGCACATGGCTTGCACGATTCCTGGCCGGACTTGGGGAGCGGGCAACCGTAGCGGGAACAGCAACAGAGTTGGATGCAGGATCAACAGCTGATTTACTAGGAACTAATGTTTCCTTCTCATTCTGTTTAGATTGAGACTTATGCTGTGATTTTTGTTGCGATTTCTGTTGTTCTTCATCGGATTCATTACCCTCATCTCTCTCATTAGTTACTCGCAACTCGGGCGTCATAGAACGTTCATCGGTCTCACGATCACTAGTAACAAGGCCTTCTTCCTCAGAAGATGATTCCAACTGAACATCACTAAGCGGCACCGGATTCACCACATCAGCTATAATGTTCTTTAGGGAATCCGTTGAAATGGCCAACACCGGTGGAGCACGCTCTGCCACTTTTTTGCTCAGCCATTTGCGTTTACGTACGGATCTCTGCACAGGAACAGCACCAGAATCTTCCTTCACCTTAGTTTCCTGTTGTTTCTCCTGGCTGTGATTATTTTCCTTGTGTTCATCTGTTTCAAGTGCCGCCTGTGACTTGGATTTCTCTTTCGGTTGCTCCAATCTCTCAACGTCCTCTGTTTGAATGTCTAATACATCGCATGTTGTTGTTTTTAGTTGTTCCTCATTCTTACTAGCTGTAAAGCTTAAAGAAGAAGCAACTTTTACCTCTTCCTCGTTCCGCTCGCCCCCCTTATCGGTTTCCTTTCCTGTGTCCTCCGCATCATCACCGCCATCGTGAACATCCTTCTGTTGGTCCATGCTTTTCTCGGTTTTTTCTTTTTCGTCTTCCTGTACCTTGCTCTCTTTCTTCGTTTCAGGCTCTGCAGTTGTATTTTCTGCTATCTTTTCCATTTGAACCTCTAAAGTTTGCGGTTCGTCAGGTTCATTAGGACCCCTTTCTTCCGATAAGTTGTTATCGGTATCGACGCTCTTTATGTTAGCACTTGCCTCTGTAGCATTTCCATTTTCTGTCTCCTCCAATATTGTTTCCACCTTATGCTCGCTACTTCTCTCCTGCTGATTATTGCTAGTACTATTACGCTTCTTGGGTGTCGTGCGAGTGCTGCGGCTTTTGCGCACTGGCGATAAAGAGGCCGCTTTGATTGCCGCTGCGGATGCCGCATGTTCCTCACCTAACGCGGGCAGCTCCGCCTGTTTGTCTTCATTGATTTCTTCGATTATAGGCGGCGCTGTTATTCCTTCTTCACGCTTTTCTTTCTCCACTAGCGCTGTCTCGTCCTCAGTTTTCTCATTTTCAGAAATTTTACGCGATCGGCGACTACGACGTGCCGGCAACGGAGCAGGCGATGTAGATTTTTTTCTCTCGCTGCGACGTCTCATAGCGGTAAGAAAAATCTGGTAGCAAACTTATGCCACTTACAAGAACACTGATATAAAATGCTATTGCACTTATTTTTAATGCCAGCAACAAAGTGAAAAAACACACGCACTATCGTTTTTCTTTATAGCGGCGTGCAGACTTTTTGTTTTCTTGTAATAGAAAATTTTGTTGCCAGTGAAAAGCGTCAATCCGCCATCAATAGGTAGGGTTGATTTTTGTGGGGTAATCAATCTTTACTATCGCTTTTTTATAGCGATGTTTAGTATATCGATTATAACAAATAACACACATGTCAATATGAACTTGATATGAAATAATTCGATAACTATCGGACAGCTAGAAATGCTTGATATTTAATCAAAATTGCATGTGATACATATTTATAATTTCCCAAATTTTTTTAATTATAATTATTATTCTTCTATTAATTCACATTTAAAATGATACATTTTTAATAAATGATCTGTTAAACTAACAACAAAAATTAGATAAACAATAAATGAGGGAATACCATATATGTATGAATATCATATCTAAAAAATAAGTATATTATGCAAACTTTAAAGATAGCTTTTGTACAGTGGCGACACTGTTTCACAAGGTTCTTAACAACACTGAATTGACGCATATTTCGTAATTGAGCAGAACGACGAACATAACACACCGAAAATTTTAAAAGTTTACAAAAATAAAAATGAATTAGCAACAAAATGATAGTGAAGAATTTTAATAAGTTACCTCAGATTTTTTCCCGTTTGCTTTTGGTACGAGGTGTGACCGCCAATTCAAATGACTACTCAGTCAATGTGCAAACCAACTTAAAACTGAGATCAGAAGGAACACGACCCTTGCTCTATGCTAACGGCAGGCAACAGCATCACGAGCAACAACAGGACGATCAACATAAACAAAAGCGCTCTGAATCGTTTCCCTCTTGTGGCTTAGTTTTTACCGCAGCGTTTAGTTTTACATTTTTTAAAACCAAGGAGGAGGACCCTGAAGATACCCCCGAAGCTAAATTAATAAACACAATAAAGCGTTCGATATTATGTATACAAAAGGAACAATATGAGAAGGCCGAACAAATGTTGCATCTTTCACTGCGAATGGCCCAGGATCTTCAGTCATCAAATGGTATTACCTATGTGTATGATCTAATGGCCAATTTGGCAATGGAACGAGAACAGTATAAAAAGGCGGAAAAATTATTTGTTGACGTTATGAGGCGATTGATGTCCGACGGGCATGCAGAGGATAGTCCCAAAATTTTGCACATTAGCTCGAAAATAGCACATATGTCTCAACTTCAGGGCGATTTGGAAAAGAGCTTTCAAGGCTTTACATGGACTCTGCAGAGGCTTTCAAAACTCGTTGAGAATATTCCAGATGATAATGACGTTCTGGAGCTATACGGCTTGACAAAGAACTGGTATTGAGGTGGTTCCATAAATTACTATAGTCCTACAGTAAATACGTACTATAGGGTAGGGTGTAAACTAACGTGATAACTTTTCAGCTGATATAGATAATATTCCTTTATAAACCATATTTTACTTATTGCTTACAATTGTTGATTACAATAACCAACAATTTTAAAGGTGCTTTATCAGCTTTGCGACAGTTTAGTTTGCATCTCCCTTTATTAATGATTAAATGAAAGCAGAAACATATAATGTATTAAAACAATTTACAGGTTTGGACAGTTGTTGATGAAACAAGGTAAATACAATGAGGCGAAAAATCTCTTTACGGAGGCCCTCGACATACTTGCTGGTGTCTATGGCAACCTAAACGAAGCATCAGTGACAATTCTCAATAACATCAGTGTGGCTTACGTAAATGTAAGTATGGAAATGTTTTTGGCTTTTACCAAGTTACTTATAATCTATAAATTTCAGTTGGAAAAATATAGTGAAGCCAAAGAGACGCTTTTAAAAGCATTGGAAATTGCCAAGGGACTGAATGACGCCGCACAGGAGGGTGTTATTCAGGCAAATTTAGGTCTTGTATATCTACGCGAAGGTCTTCTTATAGAAGCAGAGAAATTTTGTAAGCTTGCCTGGAAGTTGGGTAAGAGTCAGAAGAACTCCGACGCGATTGAGCAAGCCGAGTATTGCCTGAACGAAATTAAGTCGTCGCTAAGGGGTTAGCAGGGTCTACACAATGAATCATTGAAAAAAATGCAAATTCAAATAAAAATTTTTTGTATACAATTTTCAACTCGCTTCGAAGAGAAATGTATGAAATACAACAAACAGAATACAAACTTACTCATTATTTATATCAATCAAATTTTAACCCTAGGAGTATATTTGGTTAAGTCAGATGTTCTCATTGTGCAACATAAGACAAGCGCTTAAGGTAAATATATTTCTGATTGTCGTTAAGAGTTGAGTCAAAGTCCCCATGCCCGTAAGTTTTAAGTTAGGTACTGTATACCTAATTGGTATGACTAAAACGTTATTTTTTTTATTTATTTTACATTTTCCTGTTTTTATAAAATTTTATTTCAATATATTTTTGTAGTAAACGTACTTTTAGGCCATTTTAGTATGTTGAGTTATTTCGCACGACCGATAGTATTACACTGTGGAATTTGGAAACTATTCAAAGTTAGCTATTACTATCATAAGACCGACGCCAGTGAGAAGCGCCAGAATTTCCTTTAATGACTGCTTCAGCTTGGTGGACTCCTCCAGGAGTTCTGGAAGAACACTGACTGTGGCAATATAGATGAAACCGCCAGCCGTAAAGGGAAGAACCCAGGGTGCTGCGCTGCCATCGGTACCACCTGCACCTAAAAGCGCCAGTGCAGTACCCGCCAAAGCGCCTAACGCTGTCACCAGCTGCAGAAGCATAGCCTTGCGGCGTGAGCAGCCCGATTTTATTAGTATCGCAAAGTCGCCAATCTCGTGCGGAACCTCGTGGAGCAGGATTGTTATTGTGGTGACAATGCCAATGCTGTTACCAGCCAAATAGGAAGCCCCAATGGCTAATCCATCGGTAAAGTTGTGCGCAAAGTCGGCAGCTAGATTCAAATAACCCGAGATTTCAACTTCATTCTCTTTTTCGGGTTTGTTTGTTACTGTAACTGACTTGTTAGATTTCGTTGCGGATTTTTTTTTATCACCAGATGCTTGATCTTTTGTTTCTTTAACAGCTGGCTTTGGCTTTGGTGCGCCGTGACTGTGTCCATGTCCACCTCCATTGCCACCTTTGAGTATGCGTACTAGCTTTTCCACAGATAGAAATGCAATGATTCCGCCTAGGACCCAGAGCCCTATACTCATATCATGAACATGTGCATGTGCTTCGTGTCCATCATCGTCATGATGGTGGTGATCATGTTCATGATCGTGGTCGTGCTCGCCATGCGAATGTGGGTGTGTTGCGTGCGGTATCAGGTGCAAAAAAGCATCACCCAACAGACCCCCAGAGGCAAAGGCTAGCAACACTTTCAATCGGGGTTTCATGGCCTCGCTGTTGTCCAGTGGTATAATGTAGAGTAGCACAAAGGGAGCGGCGCTGATAAGCAACGTGGAACCAATTGAATGCAGCCAAATGCTACTCATATCTAGAAGAAACAAGATTACAATAACTACTCAGTGTTCACCTTATCGAAATTTTACCTAGCGGCACAACCGGTTTAGATTTTTGATGGTGTTCGTGATATCCATGATGGACATGGTCGTGATCATGCTCATGGTGATCGTGGTCATGGCCATGATGATCGTGGTCGTGCCCGTGGTGGTTGTGATCATGATCATGATCGTGATGATCATGTTTTACCGGCTCCACATTATTCGCATCAAAATTTTCATTTGCTTCGCGGGAGTATTTAAAACTGGGATTACTTTGACTCTGGCATAATGAAGGCAAGGATAGCAAAATGGCAACGAGCAAAATGCTTAGTGCCAATTTTTGATAAAATTGAGACCGTGTAGCCTGCACACCAACTAATTGTTTAGACATACTAGGCTGTTTTCTCCTTACATACGCGTGGGTATTTATTATAGTTATTGTGACGTGTGTGTTTTTCTTTTTCTTGAGTACATTAACTCATAGTAACGATAGCTAGCATCGTGTTATCGATGCTCTAGTTCTCTTATCGATATTTTTTTTATTGTTCATTCTGGATGGAATTACGCATTTAAACATTTTCATATTATCGATATCGATTTTTTTAATGTGTTACAAAAGCTGTTTGGAATAATACGAAGAGTTGCAAATCCGCGCCAATCCTTTTAATTTCCCATAGATAAATGTATCCCTGCCCTAAAATAAAAATGCTCATGTTTTTAAACATCTAATCGCATTTAGTTAGTTCTTTCTTGTCGTTTAACGATGCTAATAATAAACTAGAAGTGTAGGTGAGTTTTTGGGTATGGTAAGTGCGAAAATTTGTTTTTTATGTATGGATATATGTATGATGCATCGATAGAAACAGAAAACACAAACAAATTTTATGTGTTCAATAAATAATATGTTTGAGGAGTACATTCGCAAATAAAATAATTAAGCCACATTTGTCTCGAGTGTCAATTGCTCTCAAAACATACACGGATCCTTAGCGCTCTTTCCGTTTATGTAATATATACAAGCCACTACTTTGGTTGTCAATTTCCAAATGCTCAGTAGAGGTTTATCTTCTTCAGTATCGTTTTGCGGCACATGTGGCAGGTGCGTAGTGTCTCGGCACAGTGAGAGCATGCACCATGACCACAAAGAAAGGCCACGTCTCGTTTCCGTTCCATGCAGATACCACAAAAGTGCGACTCCTCAAATTCCTGTACCTTATTTTCGAGATATCGCAAAAGATCGCCTGATGGCAAACGGGTCTGATCACTAGGCGACGATGTGGAAGCCAGTTGTTGGCTGACTACTTGTCGCCCGTTGGTATCCAAACGCCGTTCGATGACAACACCGCAGCGCAAGCATTTCTTCATTCGAATACTGCAGTCCTCGCAAGCGATCTGATGCTGGCAGGGTTCTGTCAGATAAATACATAAGTATTAGTTAAAAACATTTAAGTTATACATTACTATTATTTTCGTACCGAAGCGCACCAGCTGCAATGGCTCATTACACACTATACACTCTTGTGGGCCAGAGATTAGGGCGGGTAATCCTGCTGCTATTGCGCCGACGGGAACATTGCACGTTGATGTTGCTATAGCTGTTGTTGTTAGAGTTGGCACTGGAGGCTTTGGTGCTTTTTTTCGGGGTGCTACCTGTGGTAATACACTACTAGCGCCATCCGAGTTGAGTTTCTTAGTACCCGGCGATGGTTGCATATTTCCGGCAGCTGTTGCCTCGCTCGACTTTGGTTGTGTCATCGGTGCAGGTAGTGTTAATGAAGCGGATGTTGGTGCAGCAGATGATGATGCAGTTGCTGCTGCATCCTCACCAATCTCTACAACGGCCGGAGCTGCCTCATCCGGCGCACTAATGTCTAACGCTTGCATATTCCTTTGAAGTTGCGTCGGCGCTGTCGTTGTCGCCACAGTTATGTCCTCCGTGCCTCCTGCACTTTGCTGCCCAAAGATTAGCTGACGTATATTACGGTCCGTGATCCATTCAAAGATGCTGGCATTGGCATTATTTAGCTCCACGCGACAGCCATGCCTCGATAGATAGATTAAAATGCTGTACATAAGTCGATCCTCAAGACGAACACTTGTCTGGGCGAGGCTAACGAAGAACTTGTGGATTTCGGGCGCCTCCTCTTGTGACGGCTCCGCTGCCTGCTGTAAGTTCGACTTTTTGATAACACACAGGTGCATAGCATTGTCGCCATCCTCATCTTTGGCATTGATGTCACACGATAACTTCACAAGACGTTCGATAACGCCCGCATGTCCCTGCGATACTGCAAGCAGGAAAGGAGTTTGCCGACGATTATTTCGTATGTCCAGCTCCGCTTGACCCTCCGTCACCAGAGTCTCTACCACCTTTGCATGCCCGTTGAGAGCAGCCAAGTGCAGCGCGGCGAAACCATCATCTTTGCGCACATTGACCAGTTGACGAGATAGCTGAAGAATACGACGAGCTGCTACAACGTTACCCTTTAGTGCTGCATGGTGCAGAACATTGAATCCTCGATTGTTCTTAACTGTAAAGTCTAAATTTGGCGCATTGCACAACAGCTCGACAACCTCTGTGTTCTCCTTTCCAATGGCATCGTGTAATGCGGTGTCTCCGTACGAATCCTGTATATTAACATTGGCGTTGTGCTGTAACAGCTCGCGCACACAGTGAGGCGTCTTTTTGTGCGCACAAATATGCAAGGCCGAACAGTGACTCGAGTTTAGGAAGTTCACTTCGGCGCCGTTCTCCAGCAGAACCCGCATTGTTTCCGGCTGATTGCCAAAGGCTGCATAGTGAAGTGCAGAGTCGCCCTCCTTATCGACGACATTCACATTGGCGCCTTTCGAAATGAGGTAAGTTACCAGATCAACGTATCCCTGATGCGAGGCAACCTGTATACACGCCTTGCCGCCACTCATCACATCCACCTGACTAGGGTTTATGTCCAGGTATTGTTGCACGAAATCCAAATGTCCCTGGGCGGCCTCACGCACAAGTTTGTCAGCTACCGAGCTGCCAGAGAGACCAGATAATGGTGTCATCACATGATCAGTTCGGCGATGACTCAGGTCCATCATACTATTAGAACGTTCAGCTGCCGTCGCCAACGGTGACCGCTCCAACTTAACACATTTGGGATTGAGGGTCCACTCGAAACCATCGTCCAATTGCTGTATGCGAAGATCCCCATCAGAATAGACTTTCACCACCTTGCAAAGCTTACCAAGAGCCTAAAGAAGACAAGAATGATTATAATTCAAATGGAATGATCCATGAAGATTTGTTTTGACTCACATAACGCATGATGTCAATCCATTCACCGTGTCCTTTCTGCAGCTGCTGGACCTTGTGTGCATCATTTATAATTGTCACCAAATCACCCACTCGAAACGACACAACCTTAACAAGGGCAGCAGGATGAAATGTCCAACGATTTGGACAATTTTCGTATTGTACGCTGGGAAAATAAATAGATTTTATTTTTTTGTATTGTAATGGGGTACTAAAAGTCTCACCGTATATCTCCCTTTTCGGTAATTCGATGTACCGTTCCCAGCTTGGCCAGATGCTCAACCATGCGAGGATTCCAGCCACCGTGACCCTGTTGTAGCTTCATAAGAGCATCTACCTCAAGGCAAACCTTCACCCGATCGCCCACAGAAAAGCTAGGCTTAACCATGGCCACAATCGGTTGCTGTTCCTCCGGTTGACCCAACACAGGCATGTGATCCTTGTAATAATAACCACCAGATGTTGCTGTTATATATTTTAGATCCACGTTGCCCTTGTGACCAAGTCGATAGACGTTGGTTGAACCTGTTACCCACGATACGTTTGCTACACTGCGACAAGTTTCATTGTCCCATCCACGAATTTCCATAACACGCCCCGTTTTTCCCTCACCGCCGTCCTGGTCGTTCCACTCCCAGTCTGGACCACGCACAACCTTTGCGCCGACGAAGATACCACGCAATTGAATGCGCTGTGAGCCCTTGCGCGGCGGCACACGTACACCCAGCGAAGTAGGCGTTGTATATCGCACAAATGGATGATCCAAATCGTGCAGATTAGCACCGTAACAAAACGCACACAGATGATAATTGGTGCACTGGGCACACTTGAACACAATGCCGGCTATTCCACCTTTCGAACAGCCATCGCAAACGACGTTGGAATGACGCACACCTAAAAGGATGAGCAAGGAATGAATTTCCGTTTAAATCACACATGGTCTAATTGAAGTAAGTGCCTACTTACCAACTTGTGCATTATCTACAATTATCAGATCGTATTGATTTTGATAGCCCACTCTGTAGTTGGTCCGATGACCTGAATCCCAATTGACCACAACCGTATTCTCTGGTGAATGGGTCGATCCGCAACGTCCTATTTCGCAAACGGTGCCAACGTGACCTTCTCCGTCGTCTGAACCGATCGAAAATGAAATGAAATGAACAAATTTTAGAATATCATTTTGTAGCTCAATCTCTCTCCTGCTTTCTGTACCTCAGTTTCACACAGAACTTGGGTTCTATTTATAACTAAAAAGACTCGACGACGAGTCTTCGCACCCCAAAACGAAGTACGCCGAGGAAGGAAATGTTTCCATCCGGTGGGGAGACTTACCACACATCCAACGAAGGAAGATATAAATAATTTGGATACCCAACTGCAACTGGAATCTAATTATAGGCGCGCGTGTGGCAAGTTGTGGCATCTGTTCAACTTCCCCCCTTGTCAGTCACTAAATTTTAGATTTATATTTGACAGGCGCACTACATTATGTTGAGGCAGGGCCATAAATGGTAAAAAAAACCCTGCTAACCAGCAGTTATGAATAGATACATATGAATACTATACCATTTAACGGTGTTTATATAACAGTTGATTTAAAAGTTAGTAACAGAATGCCACCTAACTGTTTGTTGTTTGATTACCTAAATATACTAAAGAAAACGGCTGCAACTATGTTGTTACTTCATTGTAGACAGCTCATGCTATAAACCAGAGTATTCAAAGTTCACTTTAAGCCTCTATGTATCCTGTCCAGCTCCCCCAATTCTAAAAATACAAAATGTTTTTTCAAATGGCACGCGCCCCAGTCGAAGACGCCGTCGACGACACCACAGGCTTCTTTTATGACGAGCAAATGGCGAAGTGAAACATATGTGAAAAGAGTCTCACATGTGGAACCATTGTACTCCCGTATCATCTCCCTATCCCTCTTTGCCTCAATAATACGTATTCTTTGTGCAGCAAATGCAGAGCCATTTGGGAAACATTCCGCAGTGAGTGTTTCTAAAAATAACCCCCCCGTCCTCTTTACATTCAGTGGCACCTAAAGTGCGGATCGTTCACGATGTGTAAATACATGATTTGTATGTGCATGTGTATGTAATTGTTATATATGTACACAGCCAGGCATAAAAACACAGACACGCGTGCATAGAAATTATAAACAAATTGTACTATATCTAGTTAATTCCTCAAATGGGTAAACAAAGTGTTGCCTACCTTGAATCGACCATATCCAATTTGGACCGCGTACAACACGTACGCCCGGCGGAATGGAGGCTCGCATTCCAGTCTTATGTTGCTGCGCTTCGGTCGCCTGTAAAAATAATTATCTTTCAGTAATAGCACCACATACATTATATGTACAAAATCGTTATTGATAGTTTATGATAACAGTTCGAATTTGTGTCAAAGGCCATTTGAGAGAATGGGTCAGGGGGCGAGAAGGAAGCAGACAATATATAGGTCAAAATCAGCGCATGTCTAACTGGAAATATATAAATGTGCGTTAAACTCGTGAGAATCAGAAAAGGAAGTGGGTGCATTCAACATAAAAATTGGGATTATTCTGGAGTTGCGTACGTCGTATTTTTCTCGATCCATGTTCCTATGTGTTTGTATAATTTTTAAACAATTAACAATTAAACATTAAGATTGTATTAAGTTATCATTAGTTGTTGACATTGTTTACACCGCAGAACATTGTTGTGTTACTATTGTAAGTAAAATATAGAGAAATATATGTGATTATTTTAAACCCAATACTTTTTACTATATTTATTTATCGTGCGTATCGTGCACGATTTGTAGTTTGCGTGCGCTGTCATCTCTAACAGGTGCCGAATGGGTTGGCATTTCAATTGCCGAATTAACCAATTTCACTTGATTAGATGTATGGTATCTATATGATGAATCAGAACACTTACGATTAAAAAGCATTTGCTATAAAAAGACTCTGCATTGGACTGCCCTCTGGGGTGAGTCTGCAAAAGGGTTTTTATCAGAGTCAGTTGCAGAGGCAGGAACCGTAGCAAGTAAAATATGACGCATGAGATAAGACATATGGAAACATATGTATACCCTATATACAAGCACAAACTAGCGACATACACATATAACTTTATACACTATGGGGAACTACGCAGCTTTGCTGTAAATATTACGCGCTTTTAAGAGATCAGCCCACAGAATAAAATCACATTTCACAATTATTTATTTGTTTTGATAGGGGCTCAAACTTACCAATGCAATTTTTCGCTTCCGTCAAAGGGAAAAATGTTGCTGCGTGAGTGTATAGTGTAGATGTATATGTTTGTGTGCTTGTATGTAAAATCTCAATGCAATATTTAGTGCAATTAAATTTCACTTAAAATTTAAATGATTCTTAATTTTATTGGAAGTGCATTGTATGCATTACAAGTACTCCTTCAACCTGAACTGATAAAGTAAATAATTTTAGCATTTGACTTGCATGTGTGTACACAATCTTCAATCAAACACTATTTTCCACAAAATTGTGCGTTCCGTTTGCTGAGATTTATGGTCAAATAAACTTTGCAATTTAACACACCCCGATTATTTGTCTCTGCTTCGATGAACAAAGCATGTTAATTTGTTTTCTATACCAAAAATGTATTTTTTTAAAATTAACTCTAGTTTAATTTGTATGAATCAAAAACAGTGTGACAACAGTTTGCAAGTCAAGTAAAGTTCTAATTTGAAAATATATTTAGAAAAATACTAGTATATACTACTCCACACCTAACGAAAGCGTGTAGTTTAACGAAATCAGCTGATTTGTTCTCGTGGTTGGTCACACTACGACCGTATTGCAACCAATTTTGTTTATAAGAATGTTCAAGAGAATAAATGCAAATATTACTAAAGCCATAATGTCACAAAATAAACTAAATAGAGCAAGTTTGTCTAGCAAATTGTCTCAAAATAAAGTTGTCAAACCAAAAGTCATCATTGTCAAGCAAGAGCCTCAGCTGTGGGTAAATAATACGTAAATAATTGTATTTATTTAAAACTTTAATCATTGCTTATTCAGGATATTGAGGATCTTCCGCGAAGTTCAGCCGTTTCTCGCTATTTTTCACCGGTCCAAACACGCAAACAGAGACAGGTGAACTCCGAATGCAACCCGAATTTGGCCGCTAAAAAAGCGCGCGAAGCTATTAAAACCGAAAATTCGAAAACAACAAAAATTAGGATCGGTTCCGCAACAATAATAAAATGTGAAGTTGTACCAGAAGTAAAAAATGAAACCAATGTGAAGCCTATCACAGTCAAGACTGAAGTAAATGCACCAAATACCGCTTGGTGGGATCAACTGGAAAACATACGATTGATGCGTTCTACGACACCTGCTCCAGTAGACACCCAGGGCTGTCATCAATGTGCAGATGTGAATGCCGATGAGAAGGTAATACAGAACATCCATTTAATTCATTAATTGCGTAATTCTCTGCAGACACAACGATTCCACAAGTTGGTGGCCCTCATGTTGTCCAGCCAGACGAAAGATGAAACCACTTTTGATGCCATGAAACGGTTGAAGGAAAAAACTTTAACTCCGATCAGCATACAAAATATATCAGTTAGCGAGCTGGAGACCCTACTGCATCCTGTCTCCTTCTATAAAGTGTGTCAAGCCAAAAAAAGAGCAAATATAATTTTAATACTCTCCGTCCCTCTGCAGAACAAGGCAAAGTACTTGAAGCAAACCGTGAAAATACTCATTGATAAGTACGATCATGATATTCCCGATACCATTGAGGAGCTTCTGAAGCTACCCGGAGTTGGACCGAAAATGGGTCACATTTGCATGGCAACTGCTTGGTATAAAATCACTGGCATTGGAGTCGATACCCATGTTCACCGCATATCAAACCGCTTGGCTTGGCTAAAGACATCCACCAAGGAGCCCGAGCAAACGCGCATTCAGCTTGAAGCTTGGCTACCCCGTGACCTCTGGGCAGAGGTTAATCATCTATTTGTGGGCTTTGGACAGACCATTTGTACGCCAGTTCGGCCGAAGTGTGCTGAGTGCCTCAATATGCATATCTGTCCCGCTTCGACATCCAAGAAAATGTGAATTAGAGATGGAAATAAATTAAAAGTAAAAGTACTTAGATTTATGTATGTATTTTTTGATCTATTTAAAGTCACCTTACATATATATACTACTATACTACTATACTATACTATACAAGATGGACCGTCCTCTAAGTAACAAGTTAATGGAAAGTATTTTAATGGAGTGTATTTAAAGAGCCCTTCGCCCTATGCAAATGTTCATACCTTGTAAAAATTTATAAATATGTTATAGCTAAGAGATTCAGCAAAGTATATGTATATATTTTTGTTAAGTCTGTCAACAATCAAGCAAAGTATTTAAGTTACATCTATCTGCTTCTGCATATATGTACATACATAGCTGACTATCTAGTCTCCTCGATTACAATCAGATCGGATAAAAAACAGAGAAGAAAATCAGTTAAAATTGTACTTAGTTCCTATTTAATACACCGTATTAAACAGAAGTGGTAAGCCGTCTTGAGCCCAATGCGAAAAGAACAGCTAGGCTTCCTAGCAACTGGCTACCACTATGGTGAAATTCGAGTATAAAATTTCGTGTTGCACCGTGTTGGGGAAATTTTTGAGAGTGCGTGTTCGTGCGTGTTGAAAAATTTAATTTTCGTGTCGTGCTGGGTCGTGCCGAAAAATTACAGTCCATGCCAATCTCTACACGAGACTATAAAAGCTAGGAGTACTAAAAAAAATTGAAAAAAATTATAAAATGTTTTAAAATTGCATAATAAATCTTATATTCAAAATGCAACTTTAGCTCTACAGCATATAACCAACATCATTTTTTCGAAGATTTACCAGAAACTAGATTAAAAAATAGAAAAAAACCGAAGTCGCGCTGCACGCGACAGTGGGATACCCTTCGACCTATGTTCCGGTGTAGTTTAATTTTTTAAATTCATACACATATGTGAAGGGTTATATTTGTAGGCTTTATTTTAGATATTAAGGTTTATTATAAAATTAAACAGAGAGACGTTATATTTCTGCACGCGCTGCTTTCTGGTGCGACAATCGACATATCGTATACATTGCCGATTAATCGATGAATACCAATGTTTTGTAGCACTGCTAAATTAACATTTGTTTACACATATATGCATGCTTTTCAATTATTGCCGATAGATGGCGCTCGCGCTTTGCGCTCGCCCTCCCTTGTTAGCTGACACAACCACTTGGTTTTATGCACATACTTTCTTATATAACTTCTGTGTTTATTGTCCGATCGGATTGCAATTTCGAGAATACGTAGATATTTTAATGAGCTTAGTATATGTTAAAGTCAGAAAGTTGTATCTTTTATACAGCGCTTACAAATTAAGTTCAAAAATTAAATTATTGATTTGCGGGGGCGGTGGACGTGGCACCTAACATTTGAAATAAACTTGATCAGCTTATAGTACACAGGAAAAATTTGGTAACTCTAGCTTTTATAATAGCTGAGATCTGTGCGTTCACACAGACAGACGGACAGACAGACAGACATGGCTCAATCGACTCGGCTTGTGATCCTGAGCAAGAATATATATACTTTATGGGGTCTCCGACGCCTCCTTCTGACTGTTACATACATTTGCACAAAGTTAGTATACCCTTTTTTGACCATTTTCAATGGTCGAAGGGTATCCCACAGTCGCGTGCCGCTCGACTGTTGCTGTCGTTATACCCTTGAAGAGGGTATATTCAAAAAAGGGTATACTAACTTTGTGCAAATGTATGTAAAAGGCAGAAGAAGGCGTTGGAGACCTCATATGTATATATATATTCTTTCTCAGGATCATTAACCGAGTCGATTGCGCTCTGTCTGTCCGTCTGTTTCAACGTCAAAGAACTAGAGAACAAAGAAATAGTGTCTCCAAATTTGGCATAAAGGTTTATGTAAATTGTCCACAGATCAAGTTTGTTTTAAATTTTGAATGCCACGCCCACCGCCCCAGAAAACCAATATTTAAATTTTGAAGTCGATTTAGACCAATACTAGCTAACTATAATATCTACAATACATATCGTAAAAAAATTCAATCCGATCGAATTCTTAGAGTATTTGCAGCGGTTTTTTAAAAACTGTGACGTTAATCAGGTTAATTTTGATATCCGGCGCAAAGAAAATTAGACCACAAAAAGCTAAATTTGTTCAATAATAGTACAGTATATGTAAATAATTATAACGATTATAAAAATACAGCAACTAGTGACTAACACTTTAAATTGTAAGAGGCAGTACTTGTCGTACAAAATATTCAAGAATTCTCCTTGTGATTTGTTAATGCTCATGGCGAATGCATGTCCTTGCTGCTAGAACTGGCTGGGAATTCTAGTAGCGACGAGATGAAAAACTGATTTGATCACCTTCTTTGATGTCCTTTTTAGACTTTGTATTGCGATGGGAAATCTTGAATCACAATGTAGCACTAAAGCTAAAGGTTAACTTGGTGTAAACCTTTGTCCGGGTGTTCCATTTGTTATTAAAGTAAACGAGCTATTTATATGATATGTTCATTTATCTAACTCTTTGATTATTTCCCAACCAGTTCTAGCACCAAGTGAGTTAAGGGATGAATACTGATGATCGAAGTTGGCTACTTCGTGAAACACGTATATATAAAAGTCCGCTCCTTGCTTTTTCGTTAGTTTGTTGTTGTGGTGGCAGAATGATTATCAAATCGAATCTTTAACCTCCAGTTAGCTAAATACTCATAATTCGTAATTCTGAGGTTTAATAGTCGGGCTGAACATAATCCTACAAATGGAAATCCTTAACAGGTTAAAATAATCGAACGCAATAGTGAATCTGGTGAATCATAACAATTAGATAAATATACCTTATGGCATTCAAGGACCATGATTCAAAAAATATGAAAAGTATTAGTGAGAAACAAATTGAATGTTTATCGTAAATTAGATTATTCAAGTGTGTGATCGCCCAACCCTGAACTCTACAAATTGAAGTAGTACGGGTTTTTTAGTTTATTAAATCTATGTAGAACGCTACATACATACATATAACGTATAGCTTTTTATACCCTTCGGCCATTGAAAATTGTCAAAAAAGGGTATACTAACTTTGTGCAAATGTATGTAACAGGCAGAAGGAGGCGTGAAAGACCCCATAAAGTATATATATTCTTGCTCACAAGCCAAGTCGATTGAGCCATGTATGTCTGTCCGTCTGTGTGAACGCACAGATCTCAGCTATAAAAGCTACAATTTTCTGACTTTAACGTATACTAAGCTGAATCAATTATCTACGTATTCTCAAAATTGCAATCCGATCGGACAATAATCACAGAAGTTATTTAAGAAAGTATAAACATAAAACCAAATGCTTCTGTCAGTTAACAAGAGAGGCGGGCGAGCTTTAACAATCATTAATACGCATAGATTTAGATAGCAAAATCTTTATTAATGATTCCTTAAATATATAATAATCTTATATTTTGTAATAATGTTCAGCGTCGTTCGGCGTCGTAATTCGAGATGATTACGATTCTAGAATTAAAGCTCGCAGCTATTGATATTCTATCCCTCCATCGATAGATAATCGAAGCAGCGCGCTGTTAGGTGTTGCAACAACTACCCCCTCTCCAGTGACTTTGGAACGCATTAAATTCCTCTGGCGTATGTACATACGTAATGCTTTAGGATGAGCTGCATTGTTATCGTCGTCTTTTTGGATAAACGCAGGTTTCAAGCGGTCCGTAGATACGGAGACCTCTTTATTATTAATTTTGATGATGAAAACTCGATCGGTTGCTCGTTTAATCACTTCATACGGTCCAGTATAAGGTGGCTCCAATGGTTGTCGGACAGAATCTGTTCTCAGCATCACATGCGTACATTCATTCATGTGTTTTAACACAAACATAGTTTTCGTGGTGCTTATGTGATGAGCTGCAGCAATCGGTCGAACGAAACGCATGTGTTCTATATGTTTCTCGATAAAATCCTTTGGATGAAACTTATTTAAATCGTCGTAAAATTCATTCGGCAGCCTTATGTGAGTGCCGTAAACCACTTCAGCCGTTGAGGTACCCAAATCTTCCTTGAAACAAGTTCGGAGCCCAAGCAACACTGTCGGTAGTAGGTCAATCCAAGGCGATTCAGGTGAGCACATCAAGGCGGCTTTGAAAGAACGATGCCATCTTTCGATCATTCCATTTGATTAAGGGTGATATGCTGTGCTGTGTATTGTGATATAAGATCCAAATGGCGGAGCTGACGGGGCGATGCTTTTTGTGAAAAGGCCTATACCAGAGTTTTATGATCGGTTTTAATAACAAAAGTTCGAGCCTCTAGTATATAATATGTTTAAAAAATACTAACGCTACAGTCAGGTGCTGACTGTATAAGGCCATGGATTATCATATTATACCGTAATTCTTTGGCCTATCGGCAAATCTGCATTGTCAACCAATTTTGTTACCATACAATGCAAATAAAAAGTTTAAAATGCTGTGTGTCTGACACTAGATTTGAACTTCGGTATGCTTGCGTCTTAGGTCTGCTTAAGTATATATGTATGTTCAAAGTGAGTTTAATTCGTATCAAATCTCACTTATTAATAATCCGATTTAAATGAAATTTTCACATAACGCCCGTGGCAAGGTATTTGTCATGTAAGATATACAACTTTGGTTGTTGAACTAATATTCTAGTTTTTAAATAGTTATTACTGATTTACAGAGGCGGGAAGGGGCGTGTCCAAATGTTAAAAAAAACTTTGAGACACTGCAATATATACGAATGTTGTCGCAAAATTTGATGACTCTAGCTCTTATAGTTTTTGAGATCCAGGTGTTCATACAGACAGACAAACGGACAGACAGACGTGGCTCAATCGACTCGGCTACTGATACTGATTCAGAATATAGTATAGTTTATGGGGTCGGAGATGCCTCCTTCTGCCTGTTACGCACAATTCCGTTCCGACAAACACAATAGACCATGCATTTTTTTAAAATCCATGGCCTAAAAATCGAATAGCATCATAAATTGCTAACAATTCTCTGTCGTAAGTGCTGTAATTCTTTTCGGTTTGAGAGAGCTTTCGAGAAAAGAATCCCAAAGGTTGCCAGACGCCATTCAATTGTTGTTCGAGAGCTGCACCGATCGCTGTGTCAGAACCGTCGCAAATAAGACTGAGCGCAGCGTTAGGAGCAGGATGCGCCATTATAGTTGCGTTAACTATAGACTGCTTGCACGCCTCGAATGCCTTTATTGTTTCCTCAGACCACCCACTGTGTAGCGTTTTTAAGACCGAACGGCATGTAGAGAAACTTAATTAGCCAGAAAGGGGTACAGACAGCCGTTTTGGAAATATCATCCTGAGCCATGGGAATTTGGTAATATGCGCGCACTAAATCCAAAGTTGTAAAAATACTTTTTCCATGCAGTTTCTTCACAAAATCCTGTACATGTGCCATCGGATAGCGTTCAGGAATGGTTATGGAATTTAGCTTACGGTAGTCTCCGCACGCTCGCCAACCACCATTTCGCTTGGATACCATATGAAGCGAGACGGTACAAGTTGAGAGCATTAGGTGAGGTTTTGTAGTTGACTGCAGATCGTGGAATTACAGATACTACTGAGCCGGAGTCGACGAGGAAGTGTATTTTTGTGTTGCGGTCGAAAATGTGTAGTCGCGGCTCTGTTAGACACGATGTCGTGTCACGTAGAGACGCACACTCCTTGTTGCTGGTGGCTAAACAGCTGCCGCCAACTCGCCGTACTCGGCAGCTGTTTTAGTTTGTCAAGTTTGCATACGTACAACCCGGACGGCATTTGCGGGCTGACGCTCCATATTTCTGATAATACCAGCAAGGTTCGCCATTTGTTGTTGTTGTTGTGTTGCCTGTCGAATTTGCACGATTATTGTTCACCGACTGTGCCTTTTTATGAGAATTAACTTCGCCCTGCAGCTTTTGCACTGTATCTATCAGCATTTGTATAGATGAGTTAATGCCAGTAATCGGTGCTCGTGCAACAGCTTCCATGTTTGTTGAATTCAGGACATTTCGTTGCTGCGTGGACATGTCACAGACAAAATTGGCGTCGACGGAGTTCAACATCTTCTCAGCTGTTTTGGCCAGGTCATCGATATTACCTACTGGCATGATGGACAGGATTGGTCGCACTGAAAGAGGCATTTGGCGCATAAACAATGCTCGTATTATGGGTTCGCTTCCAACATCTGGTGCAAAACTCTTCATGAGCGCCAAAACTTCATTAGGTTTAAGTCCAGAATAATCCAAGCCGCTGAGTAAACGTTGAAGCTTGCTCTCTGACGATTCTGCAAAACGGGCGATCAATCGAGACTTGAGCCTTCGGTAGCGGTTTTCCGGAGCAACTGCAGCTATGATGTATTGTGCTTCCTGTGCAAAATCGTCTTCCTGATTCATTGCAATAAGATCAAACTGATCAGTGTCTGATATTATATTGCCGAACCTAAATGCACTTTCAATTTGAAAGAACCAAAATTCAGGATTTATTTATTTAATTAGTTTAGTTTATAGTCGGACTAAGGTCAGTCGACTGTTTAAAAGTAAAGAAAAATATAATTAATAGTTATAATTTATAATTTTAAGTTAAAAGTAAAATCTTAACTGTGAGAAAAGAACGAAAAAGAAATTAATTGAATTGAGTTTACATTGGGATAAAAAAATGAAATGCAGAGGATTGGGGAAAACCCAGAAAAACCCAATCAGATCAGGAGAGTTAGTGTTAGTAAGCAAAACCTAATCAAAATAGCGATTAGAATGTTCAAACATGCAGTTAGTTAAAAGTACTACTGTTACTAGAAAGAAGATAAGTATATATTAAACTAGTTACTAGAAAGGTGGGTAAGGACTTGTACTTTTAAGCAAGATACAGAATTATTGTTGTTGTTAGCGATAATGTAATATAGTTTATTATAGTCCGAACATAGTACCCTGAAAGGCTCATGCAGGGCATAATTCGAGCTACAATTGGAAAGTTTTAGAGGAAGATAATTACGGGTGATTCTACCAGGGACAGAAAAGTGTAGTCGACTAAGCAAGTCGTTACTATCTATGTCCCCTTGTATAAGGTTATAAATAAATACAACACCAAGCATAGTTCTACGATTGGCTAGGGAAGGCAGATTTAGTAACAAAAGTCTACTAGGATAGGAAGGAAGTCTTGAATTTACGTCCCAGTTAAGGCCTCGCAAGGCAAAAATTAAAAAGTTTTTCTGTACGGATTCGATGCGATCCTTGTGAACTGTGTACTGAGGACTCCAGACATTTGTTTTGTTAAATTTTGGAACCGTAATACGTTATACGTTCGGCTGAACGATTTGTTGCTGTTGAGTGGACACATTAGTTGGCTGCATGTTGTTCTGCAAAGCTTCAACTTTATTTCCAGAGTCACCACTTTAGCAATCATTAATACGCATAGATTTAGATAGCAAAATCTTTATTAATGATTCCTTAAATATATAATAATCTTATATCTTGTAATAATGTTCAGCGTTGTTCGGCGTCGTAATTCGAGATGATTTCGATTCTAGAATTAAATTGAATTTAACAAATTAAAATATTGTACACCAGAACGTGGGTCGAAGTGTATCCCACTGTCGCGTGCTGCGCGACTGTTGCTTTTCTTACTTTGGTGTCTCTAGCTGTTATAATAGCTGAGATCTGTGTGTTCATCTGGTCATCGGGACATCCAGACAGACAGACATGGCTCAATCGATTCGGCTAGTAATCCTGAGCAAGAATATATATACTTTATGAGGTCTGCCACGCCTCGTTCTGCCTGTTACATACATTTGCACAAAGTTAGTATACCCTTTTTTGACAATTTTCAATGGTCGAAGGGTATAAAAATATGAAAAACATCTTTAAAATGTTTATAATCAATTGAAGAAATTAATTTTTATACCCTTCGACCATTGAAAATGGTCTTTAAGAATGTAATATTTAATATTTTCTGTAAATAATAATATATTATAATATGGTATATAAAAAAATATATGATGTGGTAAAAATTGTATAATTCTTAAGGCGTGGATTATATTAGTTATTACAAAAATGTATGTATTTTCCCCTTGTCTGAGTAAGTTAAATTAATTTTGAATTCAATCAACTACATTTTATCTAATTAGAAGTCCTTTTCATTTATAAATCAACCCTTAAAAGAAAATGAAATTCTGCAATACAATTTGTATATGCGATTAAGCTGTTTTTTTTTTTGCAAATGGACGACATGCTTCGCCAAATACATGAAATTCAAAATTTGTGTATGCAAAAGTTCAGAAGGCATTATTCCAAATGCATTAGAAGTGAATCTGATTGACATTCTTGAATTCCCGAGTATGTGATCAAAGTTGCACACCAGTTGGGTATTGACCCGACGGCGATGAAAGTATTATTCAATAAATTGCTTCTCACTTCGAACTCGGCACATGAATTATGTGCACAGCCAGCAGAAGCAACAACAACAACAGCAACAACAAAAATAAGGACAACAAGAAGCCGGCGCACGTGACACCTTAAGCCTCATCATCATGACAGTCATCAAGTTTTGGCTGGCGTGCACTCATCATCAGCTTCGTTGCGTGCACGCTACAGAATGGGAATGGGCATAAGAAGGCAATGAGCCAGGAGCTGGAGGTCTCCAAGGTGGCAGGGGTAGGAGTTGGTGGTGGGGGTCTCTGACTGGAACTGGCAAACGGTGTCGAGACAATCTGTGGCCTAGCATGGCTTATAAATGATGCACACAGCCAGGGTTCAGACGTGCGACTCACACTCACACTCGTACTCGCCTCAACATCTACAGCCGCAGTGGCACCCACACTCCCAGAACGACCACACCCACATTGCGTACCCACCCACACAGACATAACTTTTAAGTTCGAGACTTCAACGCCCCGTTTGTCAGGCTGTAATTCAACGCTGTTTACGTGTCCTCGCCTCCAGCTTCAGCTCCGCCTTCGCCCACCGCCTCCGCCTCTGGTTCTTGCCTCCATCCGGCGTACGCAGCGAGCAAGTAGTCTGTGTCTGTGGGTTGCCGGCGCCGTCGCATGTTACTGTAGCTGAGTGTGCGTGTGTGTGTGTGTGTGTGTGTGTGGTGCGACGGAAGGCTATACTACTTAAGCGTGCGACAACAACAACAACAAGGATAACTTCCATCTGTCGGCGCAAGCACGGAGTCATGAGAAAATGTTTTGCTCTGTGTGTGTATGTGTGCATGCTTACGTGTGTAGAGCTGTGTGAGTGCCTCGTGTGGGCATAACATACTAACTCGCACACACGCACACACGTGGACAGGCATAAGGATAACCGAACTCCCTGCCGTTAGTAAAGTCGCAGTTGCACAGTCAAGTGGGACTCCAAATGCGACAAGTGAGCACAGCGCGATATATTCCCCTCATCCTCAGATGTTCCTGCGAGTCATACTAACGATTCTCGTCGCCCTTCCACCCCCTGATTCACCAATGACTGCCACTTGTCGCCCTTATCGGGCACCCACACAAAACAGTAGCATAGTTTGGTTCAAGTGGAACAGACATCCTAGGGCGAATTATGGGGTTTTTGATTTAAGCTTTTTTATGTGCTTTTTCGCTTGCACCAGTGTTGTTGAACACTCTCTCGTTACAAACTCTCACAACACTATTTTATCGTTTAATCAAAGCTTGTGTAGCCGTATATATTCACCTTGCCTATCGATCAATTTTAATATCGATTATGTAGTGATAAAGATAATTTAATAAATTTAATATCTTTATTTTTTATCAAAATTTAGCAATACTTATTTTGATGCAATTCTTCCGTTGCTTCTGTTAGATGCAGACGCACTCCTCCCTTCCGCTGCAACGCAGATCTCCTTGCTCCAAAGAAACAAAAACAACAATCAATATGCAAGCTGACCTGTGCGTGTGTGGGGGTGTGTGCATGTGTATCCCTATGCGCAAGAAGGCAAATTTGTCAGAAATTTTGTATTTCAATTTTATGCAAAAAACGAGTGAGTTGCCTGCTGGCATGGAGCTGCGCTGCGTAGACACAGATGTTACATACTGCGGGCGACGTTGCGTCGTCAGCGTCGAATTCAACTTAGTCAGCCGCAAAACAAACTTGGTAGAGGAACAGCGTCAATTGGGGGAAGAGACGGCAGAACTCACACACGCCACACCACAACTACCCACACATACACACACACACACATGGGCTTCGTCCAAACACTGTGGAAAAAACTAAAACGAGTCGCTTAAAAATGGCGCAGTTTGCGCTGTGCAGGCAGCATAAACAAAATGACATAAACAGGCAATGCGAATGGAAGGTATAAGAGCGAGGGGGATTCGCAATGTAAGGGGAGGTGGAGCATAGGTGTCGAGTCCTTGCACGAGCGTGCAAATCCCAAGCACTGAGCAGAAAACAACAAAAGTAAAGTTGTGAGAAAAAAAAACGTACAAATAAAATCCACATCCACACGACGCAAATTGTATTTTTCCTTTTTTTGTTGGTTTGTTTTGTTTCGCTTTTTGTTCTTGTTTTTGTCTGTCCTGTGTGTCCTGCGTTCGTTCCAATTGCTGGCAACAACTGGCGGTCGCTGCCGTCACGCATCAAGCATTCATGCCAGGCAACAGCTACAGCAACAACAGCAGCGTCAGCAACAACAATGTGCAGGCGCACACAGAGCTTACACGCCTCCGCACGCGTCACACGAAAGCACGAAACCAATTTGAGCACCCACATTCTCTCTCACCCAATTAGTCGCACACACATAAGCACACGCACACGTACGTGTCGCCCACTCTTCCCATCTCTGTCGACGTTCGCTTCGTCGTGTCGTTATCCTCGCGCGCACGCTGCACACTTTTTGTTGTCAACGTTTCAGTTATTGTTGTTGTTGCTACTCCTCCTCCCTCGTCTCTTCTTTCTCCTCCTCATCCTCCTCCTCCTTCTTCTATTCCTGCTCGTGCTGCCATTGCTGTTGTTGCCCTTTTGCCATCATCAACGCCATCAGTAGCGTAAGTTGTGCTGCCAGCGAGCCTTGACACAGCTGGAAATGGGTGTGGGGAGGGGGGGTTCACAGCCACAAAAACAGCAACAACAACTACTTCAGCATGTCTGTATGTCCATGTGTCAATGTGTGTGTGTGCCTGTGTGTATGTATTTGGCAACGACGGCGACCAACAAGCGACACGATAATCTCGCACGTCGCATTTTTAGTTGCCGCACCCGACGCCAACGCCAACAGCGCAGTCACGGTCCTGGCAAAAAGCCAAATGTGGCAAGTAGCTGCCGCCTGCTGCCTGCAGCATGTGGGTGGTCTGGGTTGTTAGTGATTTGGGGGTAGCAGTTTGCCAGTGAGTGCGCCGGGCGGCAAGGCAGGGCAGAAGAGATGAAATTGGTGGCATGTGGTGGTGAAAGCGGAGACGTCAGCAGAGGCAGAGGCAGGGAGAGAGACAAGCTACCGACAAATGCTTTCGAATTGCCATGACAATCAAAATGCTTACAGGTACAGTGTGGCCAGCCTTACATTTATATACTAGAAATATACTGAAATATACCATCTGTACTTAGTGCATATTCTTAATTAGTGCTTTATTAATATTTTGCTGGGAGCTCAGCAGTAATAGTTTGATTTTTATTTCATTATGATTAAAATAAGGATCTGTACTGAGTTTAGAGTTTCATTATCTCTCCTAGGATTCTAATGAATTCTAAGATTTTTCCTGGACTTTCCCTTTAATATCGAGATAGTACCTTCCTGGTGTGGCACATCCCGTACGGGATAACGCCGAACATACTGTGAGCCAGTCCAGTCCGTTTCCTTTATCTTTTTGTCCTTAGTACTAAGGAATTCTTTGATTGTGTTCTTGCCTGTGCCACAAAATGGCCCTATCATCGAATACTCTGCTTCCTTTTTTGTCAGAATATCTGCTTATTTATTTTCCGATATATAATTATGTCCCCGTATCCATCTTAGGGGTATTGTTTTTCTCTAACATGTTGATTTTAGTTCTAATTTCATACCAGAGACCGTATATAACCGTTATGAGGTATAGGAAATATCCATATGAAGGGATCGTCCTAAACTTTTATTAAAAAAGTCTGTAATAACCTTTATTTGTGATTTTTAAAAGTTGCAAAATAATTATTATTTTTAATTTTTATTATAAAAGTTATTACTAACTTTTATTTTACAACTTTTATTTTTAAAAACAGTTATTAGAGACCTTTAAAAATGGAAGATAGAAGCAATAAATTCAAATTTTCCACAGTTGTTAATTGATTTTAATGCACAATATTTTTTTAAACATATCGGTAAACAGATTGGGTCCTAAGTCCGACAGAACCAATTTAAATGCAAAGAGACTTTTATTATTAATCTGAGAGATTTATTTTGGACAAGACTTTTTTAAAATGTTTTTGATTTAAAAGTCTTTGAGTGACTTTTATAATAAAAATCTTCAGTAAAAGTCTTTTAAAGACTTTTAAAATAAAAGTCTTTGATAACCGTTATTGGAGACTTAAAAAAAAATTTTTAAATCATCATTAATAAAAGATTACATAAAACTTATAACTGTTACGGTCCCTGTTTCTGACAATAGTTTCGATTTGATCCTGCAGGTAATGAGTATTTGTATTTATTATATATATGTGTACGAATATTTCAAACACGTAATAGATGATATTGATAATAGATTTGTAGCCACTGTGCAGACGACACAAGTGCGACAATATCAACAAGCGGAGCAGCCGCCGACGCCCGAGAGCTTGAGCCTGACGACGCCCAACAGACATACTTCAGTTCAGGCTGTCGTTGCGCCCAACTTGTCTGTGTGGCTGTGTGTGTGTGTGCGTGTGTCTGTTTATTATCGCCAGCGCCTTTCCCTCTGCCTTCCCCCACCCGTTGTCTGACACAGCAGTGTCGACTCCTGGCAAACAGAACTTTGTCGTCGTTGACGCACAGTGGTGAATGGAAAGAAAAGAAAGCGACAAATGATAAAGCGGCAGATTTCATCGAAAATTAATTAATTAATTTCTATAATTATTGAGGCAACAGTATTAAATGGATTTTAAAACGGGGTAGTAGTAAGTAAAAGTTTTAAAATATTTGTATAAAAACTAAATAGATAAATGAAGAATATATATATTAGAATAAAAGACAATCAATTTTATAGATGCATATACATATTGTAATGTACCTTTCCTGATTGATAGATGAGGTCGCTCATAATAATTCAATCCTAATAATTTCAATCATCTTGAAGTTAAAAGAAGTTTGAGGTAATTCATAGGTTACTTTATGTATTTCTAAAATATACAAACCAAAATATATATGTTTATATATATGTATATGTATATGTTACATAAAAAAAAAAGAGCTGCCAATTGGTCACTTTACATTTTGTGCTGTTAAGAAGATACACTATGCCTACTGTGCTTCCCACCCCTCCTTCTAGTTCATTGGTAGTTAAAAGCTGCCGCCGCCAAAGACAAATAAAAAAGGAAAACTGGCACGGCACGGAAGCATGTTGGCGCTGGCGGCATTTGCGAGGCATAACGACGTCGATGGCTGCCCCTCGCTGCGTCTCGCCGTGCTGAGCTATGTGTCGTGTGCTCTGCCCTGTGCGCTCTGCCCTGTGCTGTGTCGTGTGTCCTGGGTCCTGGGTCCTGTGCCGCGCCACGTCCCGTCTCGTCGCCAGACCACGCCGTTTTTCCACCGCATCGTACTTTTGAAGTTTGAGCTAAGTGACATGCTGTTTATTGTTGAAGGGTGTTAGAATTGCGCTTGCCGCGTTCCGTACCGACCGGTTGATTTGTGGAGCGAGAAATTATCATGCCAAGCTCGAACACCGAACGCCGAGCCCGGAGCGCGGAGCGCGGAGTACCGCACGCGCTCGTAACTCTACACGGTAAGCAAATATTTGCGTCTATCCGCAGCTCCAACCGCGGCCAATTAATATGCCTTGGTAGGAGTAGCAATCGAAAATTAAATTTTAGTCGATTTAGAAAGGTGACTTATTGATTTATAAATAAGAACCTAAGATTTATGCCGACGAGTCAAAGAAGGTACTTTTTAAAAATGTATAATGAAAAACAAACATGAAATAAAGTTGGAATCGGATAATAGAAGTTATTTATGGTACTGTTGTTTAACATATATGTTTATATTTAATTTACTATAGATTTAAAGTTTATAATAGTTATTAATTATTTCATTTACAGATTATAGCTTTAAAATATTAATTATTTCATGTATAACAGATATATCTATATTATATCTTTATATATCTTTATAATGAATTATTTTATTTATTGCAGATTATAACTTTATTATGCTAATCACTTATTATAACTTTATTATATTATAATTGTTGTTTAATAAATTTTAATATCACATACACGTAGTTTGTATTAATGTCTTCATTTTGAAAGTATTTCAATATTTTATTTTAAATAGTAAATAAGAATTTTAAAGTTAATCACAGCACATAAGCAAACAAATTTGTTGCATAAACTCCTTTGGTAAACAAATAATTGCAAGTTTTAAAAACGCACAAAAGTATGCAATTAAATATCAGTACTTGGGTACTTGTTGAGTATTTGCCATTTTTTTGTACAGTGTAATTTTTCACTTTATTCGCACCAGAAAAAGGTCCTGCTTACACGCCAAGTCGTGCCAGGCTAGAGCAGACCGACCCCTGAGCCGGCTCAGCACGGGCAGGCCAGGCCATGCCGCCAAACATACGAACAGGGCGCCGGGACAAAGGACGGATGGGCTGCCAGGATGCCAAAGCTGCAGTGTTAGCTATGTACACTATGAATGTGCGCAACGTCGTCGACACGACGCCAAAGTTGCCGGTTGTGGCAACGGCTGCGTCTGTGGCGCATGCCAAGCCCCGCAACGCCAGAGAGAGAGAGAGAGAGAAAAGCATAAAAATAAAACCGAAATGGGATGAGGTGAACTGCGGATGGGGGTGGAAAGCGGGGTTACCCCTGCCATCACTGCTGCACTGCCGTCGCCGTCTGGCCCCCTTTACGTGGCACGTACTTTAGAAATTCCATGCAGATGTGCGCCGCACGCCGAGACGTGTGTTTTGATTTTCTGGCAAAAAAGGACAAGCACGGGCGAAGCCAAAGCTCAACGAACGAGCGAGCCCCGCTCACTCCCCTTGCTCCTTCCCCTCGCCCCCGGTAACCCATCGAAAGAAAAACAAGCAACACTGTGGAGCTGCCACTGGGGATTGTGCTGGCACGGCAGCTTGTGGGCGGATGGACGGCAATGAGGGTGGCCGGGGAGGTGAAAAGGACCGTGAAAGGGGCTGGGACTGACTGGCAGACGGCAACGCACGAAAGAGCATCCAAGCGAGCAAACCGTGAAAAAGTGTCGACAAAAAACAGCAATGGCAACAGCGTCGGGCAGCAGCCCCAAAGGAAAAACAGTCAGCAACAATAACAACAACAACAACAACGGCAGCAGCAGCAGCTGCGCTCCTTTTTGTGGTGTGAGTAACGAGCCACGCGAACGCGCCTTTCCTGCCTTTCCCCCGACTGACTGCCTCGTTGGGGGGTGTGATCCAGCACTAACGGAATAATTGCTGGCAACTCCAGCAGCAGCAACAACAGCAAGGTGCACACACACATACTTGCCCACTCCCACACGCACACACACTCTCATACTTAAGGGAAGCCAGACGAACTGGCGGCGGCAGCTTGCGTTGGCTGATTTCATTCACGCACACACACTCACGGACACGTGCATGCTCACCCACACGCACTCGCATAGTCCAGCTGTAAACGTGGGCATGCAAAACGCACTGAATTTGACTTTAAGCTCTGCTCTCGAAAGTTTCACGGTCACATTGAAATTAATTGTCGTATTTTTATTCTTTTTAAGCTCAATTTTATATATAACAAATAAATAATAAAATAATAATATAATATTAAAATAATAACATTAAATAATATTATAATAATGTAATAATATAATAATATAAATATAAAATAATATGATAATATAATAATACAAAAATAAATAATATAATTATATAAGAATATAATAATATAATAAATTTTGAATTATGTTCAGTTTATAAAAAACTAACAAAACTATAAACAAGTTACTTTACTTGACAATTTGAACATTGTATCAATTATGATGCTGAACTTGGTTCTAAAATAGTCATCAATTTTTGAACTAACGTATTTCAGATCCTAATTTGTAAGTATAATTCCTTAATTCTTAAGTTTCCTTCTTTCTTTAAATTCTTGCGAGTTATCGCTAATTTTCTACGCCATATCACGCAAAAAAACGAGGCGAACCTACTTAGAGTTGCCAGTATAATTTATAATACTATAGAAGGCAATTCCGACATATCGCCACTGGAAATATCCTGCAGGGATCGCACAAAGGTCGCGCCACAGGCCACCGGGTACGTTTGCTGCTGCTGCTGCTGGTCGTGGTTGTGGTTATGTCTGCTTCTGTGTGGGTGTGCGTGTGTGTGTATGTGTCTAATATGCGATGTCCATGTGGTGTTGGCGTGTGTCGTCTGAAGCGCAGTTGCTGCTCTTCCCTGCTCTCGTTGTTGTTGTTGTCGTTGTCGTTGTAATAGGCATTCCGTCGGAGCTTTCCCTGCTGTCTGCCTTTGAGCATTGGCATGGCTTTTTAGCCGCAATGCCGCGTCGTTGGCAAGCAACGCGCTGGCGGCACGGCGGAGCACGAGTCTGCTTGCCACGTCCGCTCATTCATCCGTTGAGCAAGCGCCCTTTTAGCTCCCCTCCCTTTGCTCTTGCCCGTCCGGGCTGCCTGCCTGCATTCTCCCGCAGTGGGGGAGTCTGGTCTGGCTGGTTACATGAGAAAACTTTGAAACTGAAGACACGGCGGGGCTTGAGGCACAAACTGTTCGCCGACAGTCGGACTGCTAGGGACGGACACGGACATGGACATGGACACGGACACGGACACGGACACGGACACGCAGACAGAGCCAGCCGGACTTGCTTGCCATGGGGCATAAATGGATGGCGTTGGCTAGTCGCCGCCGTCTGCCTTTGCCCCGGCAAGTGGCGGTGGCAATGTCTGATTGTTAGTTGGATTTGGGCAGCGAGGTTAGCACGGTGCACAAGGGGTTGGAGGCGGCCGGGCCAGGGGATGGTGAGAGTGAGGAAGCAGCAGAGCCTGGGGAAAGGGAAGCCGGCACCGGGCTGGGCCGTTGCCACTTGCCAGCTATAGAAAATTGTCATAGGAATCATCATCGGCTTCGTTAGATGTGGCCTCAGTGGTAATTGTGGGACATTTTGTTGCCACCATTTTGAGCTCACACACTCGTACACACACACACACACACACACACACAGGCACAGACACTCACCGAGTCAAATACAATGACTGCGTCTGATTGCGCGTCACGGCAGCTCGGGGTTGGGCCATCGGGGTCCGGCTCCGGCTGAGGAGATAAACGTTGAAAGCATTGCCAGCGTCGCCAGCGGGCAGGTGGCTTATGGCCGGGGTATTTGTGATTGGGCAACTCTGCCAGTAGGGTGGGGGGGAGGTGAGGGACCAAGGGGGCTCCGCTTGCTGCGCTCCCAGGCCTTTTATGTATGCGTAACTTTTTATGCACGCGTCCCAGGTCGTCTCGGTGTGGCTCCCCTTAGTCTTCCCCGCCTGCTACTGTTTCCCCCCTCCCTCCTCCCTTGGACTGCCTGTCACAGGTGCTGCTCTGCTGTCGTTTGCCGCCCGTGGGGTTTGCTGTCTGTGGTTGGCGCGCGCTGAGCACTGGGGAGTGGGATTAGGCGGATGAATACGGTGGGCCGAGAGTCGTGCGGGCTGTGTGGATGTCCGTAATAGCTAAAGAATTACATACTCACACTAAATTGGCTGAAACAGGAAGCGTAGTCGTTGCTTCATTAAGCAGAATTTCAGATGCGCCATACTGCGTGCCGAGAAGAGAAAGATGGACGGAGCACATCTAGCTAAATCTTTCTTCTTTTCGTAAGGGCGGCTTCATTTTTATACCCCCTATCCAAAAGGACATTATGCATATGTCCAATGGGACAATGAGACAATTTACAGGGTATCACAATTAACAGATTTATGCAAATTGGGTCTGAAAATATAGAACAAATCATTTTTCCGTGACCCTGGTACCTTTTGACACCTTTCCACCAAATGCTGATTTCATTTTTAGTCTCTCAGTTTCTTTTTGCCCGCTGTATACTTGTCGAAACGAGCCGGATAAGACCGATACTATATATTGTATAGCTGTCTTACAAACTATCGAACCAATTTACTATATCGGCCTTTTTTATACCGTTGACCAATGAAAATGGTCAAAAAAGGGTAAACTAACTTTGTGCAAATATATGTAACACGGAGAAGGACGCTTGAGAGACCCCATCAAGTATATATATTCTTGCTCAGGATCACTAGCCGAGCCGATTAAGCCCTGTCTGTCTGTCAGTTCGAATGTCTGTCTGTTTGAACGTCAAGATCTCACCTATTAAAAGAGATAAAAACTCAAAATTTGACATGAAGGTTTATGTAAACTGTCCATAGAGCAAGTTTATTTCAAATATTGGGTGCGAAGCCCACCGCCCCCACAAATTAATATTTAAATTTTCCAATTCGATTTGTAAGCGCCGTATAAGAGATACAATTTTCTGACTTTGACACATAGTTAGCTGACTATAGTATCTATATATTCTCCAAATTGTAATCCGATCGATAATAAACAGAGTTAATTAAGAAAGTATGAGCATAAAACAAACGGCTTGTGTCAGCTAACAAAGCAGGCGGGAGAATTCGAGAATAATTCGAAAGCATGTGCATTTGGTGTTATGTTCCCAATGTTAGGTGTCATGTTCCTTGTTAAGTTGATTAAGTATGATATCGATTCCCGGATCAAATTAACTTCTCTATCCCTTCTAGAATAACCCTAAATTTTTCACCTCTTTTGCTATTTTGATTTCTGCAATTACAACTATAGCCTGCATGAGCCTTTCCGAATTCTCTGCCTGATTACAACAAACTTCTTGGAGTAATTAACTCGGAGTGTTCCCTTATAACTATTAAAACTGCCATCCTTAACTTATTAACATTTAATTCTAACGACTAACCTAATCCTACCGATCTGATTGGGCTTTTTTCTGCGTTTTTCCAATCCTCTGCAACACATGTTGGTTCGGCTTATTTGTTATGCCACAGTCTTAATGTTTTAATGCTTTAATGTTTAACGTAAATTTAAACTTTAATTTTTTATATATATATTTTTTCGGTTTTTTTCTTAACTTTTGATTTAAATTTAATTTCAACATAAAATAATGTAATATGAAATTTTATATCTAATTTTTATATTTTTAATAACTTATTCCCCAGCAGTCGACTGTTCTCTAAAGTCAACTTTAAATAAATATGTTTATGTGTATGAATTAAACAAATTAAACTACACCGCGACATAGGTCGAAGGGTATCCCACTATCGCGTGCCGCTCGACTGTTGCTCTCGTTGTATATATATATAATATGTTTATGTGTATAATATACAAACGTATATATATAATATGTTTATATATATATATATATATATATATATATATTGTATAATATATTGTATGAAGACCAGTTCTGACTTTAGAAATAACTTCTCATTTTAAAACAAATTGACACAAAATATTGAATATCCACAATACCATTCAATTCTGCACAATTATATATTACAATTATTGGATCAATCGGCGGGGATAAAAACCTGCAAAGGTAACTTTCGGCATGCCAAAGATACCCTTTCTTCCTCGTTTGAATCCAAAATTAAATGTTCATATGTTCAGCTACACTTCATGGAATCGTGGCCTAAATGATTTTGTAGGCACATTTTTAATAAATAAATAACAATAAACATATTGCCCTGGTGTCTTTCTGACTTGAAGTCAATTTCTAACATGGCTTTCTTCGGTGTTATCCACTTCATCTATCCTGATTTTGTAGAGAGTAGCTGGCTTAGCGAATGCCAATGCATTTGTAATAATATTTCATATACAAATTGAGTCAAAACCAAGAAAGAAAGGCTACTTTTTCTATTATTTCTTCAATATGTACGCCCACTAAAATTATATCTTAAATGACGCATATATTAATAGTCCAATCGCAACTAAATTTATATGTGTAAATCATATAGATTCGTTTTTACACAAAATTTTAACATTAAGAATTCAAATTAATCTTGAAATTCGATTTATGGATTTACAGGGCCGAAGGTAGCCCTAGTTCATATAGTTTCTGAGATGATAGCGTAGTTAATACATACCAACAGACTGAGAGATCGGATATAGCTATATATGTATATCGACATGGCAGTTGATAAAATTTATATACCCTTGCAGAGGGTACATTAGTAATACCCTTTGTGCCAACCGTAACAGACAGAAGGAGACGTGGTAGATCAAACTATATATTCTGAATCAGCGTCAACAGCCGAGTCGATATAGCCATATCCGTTTGTCCGTCCGTCTGTCTGTCTGTCTGTCTGTCTCTCAGTTTGTCCGTCTGCATGTACAATATTTCTGTCCGTCTAATAGCTATCTCTATGATATAATAGCTAGAGCTACCAAATTTGGTATCAATATGTGTTATTATTGCACGCTGATTAAATTTATTTTAGATTTTGGCCACGCCCAATTCCGCCCCCTAAATCGATAAGAATCGAATTGTTAGCGTAATTGAATGCAGTTGATTTTTGGTAAACACAATAAATAAAGTCAGTGATAGTTAATGTGCTGAAGGGGGCGTGGCCTAATTCTGAAATAAACTTGCTCTGTATGCAAAAAATAAGGCATATTGTTACCAAATGTAATCCTAGTCCTAGTAGGTATATCATAGTCAAGGGTACTTGACTGTAGTTTTCGTGATTGTTCTATATAAAGGGTTATACATATATTTCAATATCGGACTACTTTATATAGCTGTCAACAATCAGCCGAAATGACTGTGTGAGTCAGTATGAGTATATTATATTATTTTTAACTATTTATATTTAACAATATCCATGTATCAGTAAAAATAAAGTAGAAGTTATTATACTTATTGTGTATAAAACTTACGCAATTCTGAAGAAAGCCGTTCTTTCTGGTTATACTCTTTGAACACTGAGAACGGTCAACTTTCCGGATGACAAGATGAACACACAGATCTCCACTATTATAAATGCCAATCAGATCAAGAACGTTAGATATATGTAAAAATAATGATAATTATTTAATTAAATCAATCGTTGTAAGCATCATTTATAGCCAGTTATACTAAATATTACATATTAACATATAAATAAATTAAAGAATAGATTGGTAATCTATTTTCAAAGAAGTTACATGAAAAAAAGTTTACGTATGAGTAATGACGCCAATGACGCAAACGAGTCCTACCGACCGACCGAGAATAAACAATCAAAAACACAAGAAGAATACGCGAACATGCAGATATATGTATTAAATAGAAATGTAGAACAAGTGTTTCAAGGAAAGATAGTTTAATTGCTTGATAAGTGAGATAGAATAAACGAGAGCAACAGTCCAGAGGCACATGACAGTGGAATACCCTTCGACCTATGTCCCGGTGTAGTTTATTTTATTAAATTCATACACAGATACATATGTTCATACTTTCAAATTATTCTCGACAGATTAGCTGGCACAAGCTGTTTGCTTTGTGCTCATACTTTCTAAAATAACTTCTGTGTTTTCGGATTTTTTGTTCTGTGTGGAATACAATTTGGAGGAAGAATAGATAATATAGTCAGCTAACTATATGTCAAAGTCAGAAGGTTGCATCTTTTATACTGCGCTAACAAATGAACTTGGAAAATGTAAATATTAATTTGCGGGGGCGGTGGGTGTGGCACCCAATATTTTAAATAAATTTGATTTGTGAACAGATCACATAAACCTTCATGCCAAATTTATAGGTTCTAGCTTTTTAATAGCTGAGATCTTGACGTTCAAACAAACAGACAGACACGGCTTAATCGACTCGGCTAGTGATCCTGAGCAAGAATATATATACTTCATGAGGTCTCCCAAGCCTCCTTCTGCCTATTACATACATTTGCACAAAGTTAGTTTTCATTTTGTTGACCATTTTCAATGGTCGAAGGGTTTAAAAAGTAAAGAAGTTATAGAGTTAGTGTTACTGTATTTGTATTGGCTTTAAAACTGGTCAAAGGGTAGCTAATGACGGGCGACTTAAGCGTTCTTCTGGTTATGGTATTATATTGTTTTTAGCATATTGATTCTTCTTAATGATTTCTTGCCAATTAATTAACAATTTGAACGCCAGACCTTATTACAATGTCATGTGGCTAGGGAATCGGACGACAGCTAATTGTTTTATGGTCATGAATATGCCTAAAACAATTTTTACCACTCACAACATGACAACACTAAGTGTCTGCTTCATACCAAGGAGGTAAAGAGAAAGGGAGAGAGAGAGAGAGGGAATACAAGTGGGACAAAGAGGGAAGGCCAAACAAGGTGCAAATAACTAGCGAAACCATAAAATACTTAATATCCCGATGCGGTCAGTCGCATCTGCACTTGTTGTTACCTTTCTGTCTACACCTACATAATATACACATGCGCACAGAGGAAAATATTTTAAGCGTCAACACGATTATTGAGAAGTGAGCAAGACAGCGCCTACACATGGAGAGTGGAGGGGTCGCGGCCTGGGGTCGGCTCTAAAGCGCGAACTGTCCGGGTCTACAGCTATTTCTTTACCACAATTTAGCCCTATTTTTCTGTTTTTTTTCGGGCTTTGTTTTGCCTCTGCCATGCGGTAAAAGTTCTATGAGTTACATTTTGTAGCTGTTGCCACACATCGTCGCTGGGGTTGTACAAGCAAGTCATTGAGGACCAGAGGAGCGAGCCAACGATTTTTAAACGCAAACACACACACCCACCTATGTGCAGGGTATAAGTTGTGTAAGTTTGATATGCGCGTTGCGGCAATCGTTTTGCTCACATATCGTCGGCGTAGCTGGCCCCGGCACCTTGGCATACGGTTAAGATGAGCATTACGAAAAGCACGAACTTTTTTCTTGTTGTTCACTGTCTGGAACTGATGTGGGTGCTGGTAAACTTAACAGTGAATTGTGTTGAAAAACAACAAAAAGTGTTGCCTACTTAAGTGGGTTGGAAGGGTATGTGGTTGGATGGACCCATCTGCATAGGATATACCAAAGTGCCGGCACAGACATATATACATGTATGTGATTGTATGTGTACCCAATTTCTTTAGAGTTTGACAAATTATGTTGCCTTCATAGCTGCGAAGGCAATTGCCACTGCGAGTCTTGTGTCTGTGCGAAAAATGTAGATATAATTACGGAAAAAAATATAATCCACCTAGTCCTAAGTGTCCGTAATTGTTGTTTCTATTGTTCTGGTTGTTGTTGCTGCGTATTGGCGCAGTCGACAGTAAAAGTTTCAACACCCACACCAGCGCACACACACGCGCATTCAGCAAGAAGCTGCTCCCACTCTCAGATGCCAGCCCTCACCCTCAATCTACCCTCCTTCCCCCCAGAAAGTGACGACCCAAAATCCCAAAACGAACAAGCGACACGCGCCCTGACCCGGCTTGCCACGGCAAAGGCAAAGGAAAAGGCAGAGAGAATGTCGACGACAGACGCCGCTGCCAGGCAGGCCAACATTAGCATTGAAGTGTGCAAACGACGCCACCCACAGACACACAAACAAATACACTCGCACACTCACCCACAGTAGCAATGAGAAGGGCAGTCAGCCGTCGCTGCCATGGCACGCCATGCCACACCATGCCACGCCATGCCACACCATGCCAAGCCATGCCATGCCGCAGTTGGAGCACTCACGCAAATTTCAATTTTTTTTCACACCAATGGCTCTTGCTTGCCCTCTGCCTTTGCCACATTGCGGTCGTGTGTCAACCCGACAAAATTGTCATGTTGCCACAAAGTTGTCCTACGTCTGACATTGTTTATTTATTTCACCCATACACTATTTATTTATTTTATATGAGGATTTTTACCTAACTCAAGGTCATTGTTTCAGTTGTTTTTGGCAGTACTTTTTTTCGTTTAGATGATAATTCTAACCGAAATAATGACCTCGAGTTAGCTAAAAATACTCATATTGCACAAATGGTTGTACAGCCATGTACATAACATAATATCTATTTTATATTTATCAATATATTATTAATATACATATATTTATCCCTTATTGAAATATAATACATATCTTTTTTCTTATTTTACTTTCCTTGGTATTTACTTATTTCAAAGCTCTCTGCGGGCGTTGTGTGTTAAGTCTACTGGATACCAGGACTAAAAATTACTTAAATTGATTCCTAATTGATATGAAATAATTTATTTTATAGTAAATATTTTGTAATTTCATGCATATAATAACGAGTCAGTTTCATTTGTGGGCTGCACATGCCGCCATGCTGCCTGTTTTCGAAGCACGCGCCAGGACACAACCGCACACACACACACACTTACTACACTGGCACACAAGCATACAACGACCCGCACACAGACAACCGAGGCAAAACACATTCACACACACACATAGAAATGTATTGTACGTGCTTTTACTCTCCCCCTCATGGCGCACTTCCTTTGATTTAGTCATTTTTCTCTCTTTAGCCGACAACCAACAAGCCATGTGGCTGGCTCGTCCTGTGTGCTGTGCCGGTGCTGGTTCTGGTTCTGGTTCTGGTGATGGCGATGGCGATGGTGCACTGCACGTCGCTGTGCTGGCAGTGTGCGCACTTCCTACGATTTTTGTGTGGCAGGTTGGCCCAATCGTTCTGGCCTCTTATTTTCGTCTCTCTCCTTTTTTGCTGTTTGATTTGCATTTCTGTTTTGCCAGCAATACCTTTTTGGCCACTGTTCGTTTTGCTGCTGCCGTTCTTGTTATTCTTGTTGTGGATTTGCTTGTGGTTGTTGTTGGTTAACGATGAAGTATTACTTGACAACTGCTGCTTGTGCGCTTTTGACTTTTTCGCCTTGTGTCTCCCACACACAGGTTCCGATTAAGCACAGCTGTCAATATCGATATTCTCTGCCTTAGTCTTTCGATAATAATTCACAAATGCTATCGGAGCGATCTGTATTATCGAATGCGCATTTATCGTTATCGTCTAGGTCGCATTGGCGACTCATAAAACGAAGTACCCGAAGTAGCCGCACATTCAGACATAAATACAAATGTGTGTACGTGTATGCCAGAATACATACATACATACATATATACGTATATCTACATACACATAAAGATTACATGTTAGTCGCCGTCGATTCACAGCTGCGGCAAGAATGGCGCAACTGTTGGACCTGAGCAGAGTCGGGAGGTGGTTGGAGCAGCTAAGTCGTGCAGAAATCGAAGGGCGCGAGCGGAGCATCAGCCAACGCCATACCGACAGCTTTGCTGCTGCCCTCGCTACTGCTGTAGCTTAGTATGGGGACAAAGGGGATCTGGCTGGGTCTCGCTCGGTGTGGCTATAAACGATTTATGTGTGTGCTTGTGAAGGCCAAGCAGCAAGCGCCACATGATTTGCCACCCGACTACCGTACGTCAACCACCGCCAGCACCAAGTCATCGTTCAGTTCAGTTCAGTAATTTTACAGACTGCGGCATCAGCTACCAGGAATTCACCGGACGGACAAGCTGCCAGCCACACTTCTTGTGTGGTGGCAGTCGGATGTGTATGCGTGCGTGTGAGTTAGTTCAGATTGCATCTGTAAAAGTGCAATGTTGCCAGCAAATGACAGTTGGACATTTCGTCTGTTTGTCGAACAGAAGGGTCAAGTTGGCAGGGCTAATTAACCATTGTGCTTGGACTGAATGCGCAGCAAAATATCTTGATTAAGAACAATACAAATTTGCAAGCTATTTTCATTTATTCTTGAAGATCGCCAGTATTCAGGATATTTTACTATTGCATACTTTTTTGGGCCAACTATTAAATTATATGTCATTGTTGATCGAAATTTTGAAATTTAAAAGCGTATCTGCACTTTGCGCCTTTTGTTGCCAGCAGTCGAAAGAAACCTCTTACGAAGCCCAAACCCAAGTCCAAGAACTAAATCCGACCTCAAACCCAAGCCCGAGCCAAATGTCGTATTTATCTAATAGTCCCTGCTGCTGTCAGAATGGGCTACGTCTGGTGTTGATGCCCCTGCTACAGGAATTGCTGTCGCCTGGCTTATTATTTGCCACGACTGCTGCGGCGCTAAAGTTTCGGCTCGTTGGTGTTATGATTTCAATGTGGGTAGCCGAACGGCACGACGACCCCGACCCCGACTCCGACCCCAAGCCCACAATCGCAGCCGTCATCGTCAGCATCTCTACATAAACACACATTCTCACACCCTCCGTCCATGCCACCTCCCATCTTCCACTTTCCCCGCATCCAACCCAGATCCCATACAAGCCCGCAGGCCGCAACCATAGCTAACTCGCTGGCTGCCTGACAGCATTTGCGCAGACCACCCAGTGCACAAATTCTATGAGAGTCAAGGTATAGATACTCAATATTTCAAAACGGGGATATGCTGCAGTAAACGTATTATAAATTCGATATTTATTCATTTCAGCAAGCTTTCAAATTGTCAATATAATCAAATTAAATAACTATTAGATATATACAATTATTTTCGGTTTTGCCAACCCAATTTTTTTCCTTTTATTTTCTCTTCTAGCTGTAAACAATCTTAAAATCTTTTTTTCCGTATGTATATTCTGTTTTTTCAGTCCGAAATTCAGATAAGTTAAGAGATAAGTTTCATTAAATCTTTTTCAAAATCGATATGCCTTCATATCATTTTTATCAAAAGCAAATTTTTTACCAAGAACCTTTTGTGCGGTTTTTAGGTTTGTCCCTCTTTTTACCATTTTTTCATCTTTATATTTCCTATTTTTTAGTCAGTTTCTGGCAACAGTGAAAACTATAGACGAAGTACATAAGACTTATTAGTATTAAAAGATTGATTGTCATATAATTCATAATATTATAATAAGTCTAGTTGTGATAAAAAAAACATGAAAAATATATTTTATGATCTTTGCTTAGCATTACGAAAGAAGCTATATAGATATTGTAATAAAATTGATTGCGATGATCACAGAGGCCGAACATTTCTTAACAAAATTAGTGATGGTAGCATGCTCACACACAATGTTGACATGCTCTTTTTTTAATATTGATTCGAATAATCGCTATCTTATTATCCGATGTGACATATTACTTAATAGAATGGAACATGAAACAGACAATTATTACAGATATTTTAACGCAGACAGTCAACTCCTGTTTCAAATTGCCAAGATAATGTTTGCTGGCATATCCTATTTGTGCCTAAACGAATTGATTTGTATGCGTGTGAGTGTGTGTGGGGCGCGCGTACGTGCGAACTTTCTGTGCTCGCCAAAGCCAGACATGGTCACGCCGTCTGTCCGACCGTCGCTGGCGGCACGTCGACTGGCTGACATTTGCCGCATTTGCCAACGCCCAACCGCCCACAACTGGCAACATGCCGTTGTTGCCGCCGTCATCGTCGTTAAAGCTTTGCCGCTCTCAGTGTGCTGTGTGTGTGTGCGTGCATGTGTGTGTGAACGCGTGTCTGTGTGTGGCAACCATTGCCACAACCACCATTAACGTGCCAGGCAGTCAGCCAGGCGTTGCTGTTGCCGCCGTTGTTGCTGTTGTTGTTGGCGCTGCCGCTGGTGCTGCTGCTACCGCTGTTCTTGTTTTTATTGTTGGTTGACTCCAATCTGCTTTGGTTGCTGCGCCACACAACGATGGCCATAGCGATGGCTTTGACGATGGCGAAGGCTGCGGCGAGTCAAAACCCAAGCCATTCAGTCGGCAAATTTTGTACGAGCTGTGCGCACACAGGGCGACGACAACGACAACGACAAGGAGGAGGCAACAGCAGCAGCAGCAGCGGCAGCAGCAACGGGCGACGTCAAGTAAAAACGAAAAGTCGCAGTACCTCTCACGACTACGCTTACCGTTAGCTTCTGTGCTTCGGCTTCAGTGCTCGGTTCACTCTCGACCAGTGCGGACGTCACGCGGGTTCTCTTGTGAGCGCAATACTCTCTCTAATCACAAGACCCAAAAGGAAAACACGTAAAATCTCGTTGTGTCTTCGCAACTTTGGCGCTTTTTGGCGCAGGACCAACGCCAATCCGTGCCACAACTCGCCGTTTCTAATACATCTCAAAGAATTCAAGTTCGGATCGTGTGACGAATTCATTTGAGTTCTGTAAAAATGACAAAATGACAGCAAAACGTGATAAGGATTACACCAAAAATAAAGCAACAGCGGGTAAAAACAATAATATATTAAATCTAAAAAAATAAATATATTTTTTTAAATGGATATGAAACTCAAACAATACGAAGAACGGACGGCAAAACGACCGCACTATAGACAAATTAAAAAGAAATAAAAAAAATACGAAAGGAAACATTCCGAAAAGTAAACAAATTTGATAAATGGGAGATTACAAAGAAACATATTATCGAAAATCAAATTTGGAATGTTATGTATCACGCGAAAATTCAACCTGAAAATTCACTAAATTCCACTATAACATTTATTTAGTTCAAAGACAACATATTAAAAATTTCGATATTAATCCATTTAAAAGTCCAAAAAAAACTTAAAACTCTTCGATACCAAAATCCTGGTTTGATATCATTTTATGATTATCCTAAAAATATGCAACATTTTCTTAACAAAGGGTTGCCCTTACAAACTTTAAGTGATAAAAGTTCGTTCAATATTAAATATTATAATAATTCTTTGAATACATGTATCCTGTATAACTGTAGGCCTCGGATTCACCGCCTCGAACTCGTCTAATGGCAGCGGTCTAAAGTCCATTGGTCTGGTGAGTTCATCACAAAATGTAACCTCATCGCAGGACATTAGCAAACGAACCAATAAACCACTAATGGAGAAGCGTCGCCGTGCCCGCATCAACCAGAGCCTGGCCATACTGAAGGCCCTTATTTTGGAGTCGACGAAGCATCAGAATGCCAAGAACGGCGACGGGCAAGCGAAGCACACGAAACTGGAGAAGGCGGACATATTGGAGCTTACAGTGCGTCATTTCCAGCGTCACCGCAACTTGGATGATCCAAGTAAGTAACATAAAGCGTCCCTTTTGTCAACTGAGTGTGTGACTAATCCCAACACGAATGTCCTGCCAGCAGCTGTGAATAAATATCGCGCCGGTTACACGGACTGCGCACGCGAGGTGGCTCGTTATTTGGCCACACCGGAGCCTCCGCCCATGGGCAACATGCCAACGCTGGCAGAGCCGGGATCCAAAGCGCGATTGCTGCGTCATCTGGATCAGTGCATAGCCGAGATTGATGTGGAGATTTGCCCGCACACGACCACGACAGCATCTGGCCAAAGCAACTTCGTGGATAGCCCCAACAGCAGCAACACCTGCTACGACTTGAAGAAGGTGCAATCGCAGGGAGGGGAGGAACACTCGCTGGACTACAGCAGTCAGGACTCCAATCCGTTGGATTACAGCAAAGGCCTCAAGCTGGGGGAGGCAGCGCTGCTCCAGGCCAGCTCCACCAGCACGCTAGCGACGGCAACAACTATTCTACCGGTGCAAGACGAGAACAATAATCGTGGCCAGCAGGCGCAGTCACAAACACAAACACAAACACAACTACAGCAACTACAAACACACACACACACGCACACCCAGGCGCCGGGCCAGACGTCGACAAATGGCAGCGCCATTGAACTGAGCTACGATCAGGATGCCAACAAGGTGGTCTGCGTCAATGTGTTGGAACAATACAAGCAACAGCTGAAAGTAGTCGAGAGCGCTGGCGGGGGTGGGGTTGGCGCGAGTGTCACCAACGGAGTGCTAGTGCTGCCGCCACACTACGTGCAACTTGCGGCCGCCTTGGGTCTAAGCGCTCAGCCCATGGTCGATCCCATTGCGACACGCACGGATTTCGAGCGTCTGATCGAACTGCAACGCATGCAGCCGCATCTGGCCGGCAAGCTGAGTCCCAACTTTGCCGGCAGCCTGGAGGCAGCACATGTCGCGGCCGCTGCTGCGGCAGCGTATGCCAACAGCGTGGCAAATAGCAACACAGCTGTGGGAGCTGCAGCCACAGCGGCAATGCTCTCGGAGCGTCCTGCCTCGGTGGCCTCATCATCGGCTGCAGCGTCAGTCAGTTCGGGCGTCTCCGATCTCAAGTCGGCGCCGGTTACACAACAGTCGTCGCCACGTTCGGAGAGCGGAATCGGCTCGAACGAGAACGAGACACTCGACGCCAGTCCACAGACAAGCAGTGCCGCGCGGCAGGCACTGCGACTGCGCCAGGAGGAGGAGTTTCGGGCACAACAGGTTGCCGGTCAGCAGGGCTCCGATGAGAGCATGTGGCGGCCCTGGTAGATCATAGCGGCCTTGTACAGTTCGATCGTATAGCTTTTATGTACTAAGTATATATAATTAATTACTATGCATATGCATGGATATGTATGTGTACATATGTGTATGCATATGTATGTCTGTAGACTGCGCAAGTTTGTTGCTTTGTTATGGATGCGGATATGAATGAGGATGACGATAGCGATAGCTAATGCGGAAAAGAAAAGGTTTTTCTTCATCTCCCCTTTGCCAATGCTAAAAGACTCTACAAGTAGAAAAAAAATGAAACAAACTTAAAGCTATGAAACAAGAGACATTAGAGAACCCTTTGTTTAATTCATAACTACCTACTTACGTTTTGTGTCCAATACCTTGTGTAAATGTATCAAATACCGAATTAAAAATACAATAATGTTAGAAAAGTCAAAAGGGAAACGGAAGTTTTTTATGGGAAAGTTTCCTGCAATCATAATTTCTGATTCACTTTTCAGCCGATGCGAGTAAAACTGCAATTCGTGTTCGTATCATTTCCAAGTGTTTATAGTGCGTACATTATAAAATATATATGTATGTAGTTGCGATTTCTTTTGTACAAATCCCGAATAAATATTTCTTTTATATATATATGTGTATATAGTTTAGAACGAAGAACATTGCTTATAAAGAACATTTAACTTAACTTTAGAATCCTTATTTTGATTTCATTGTGGTCAGCGATTTGCGTGGCGCCGATTGTCGCTGTCGCGCCAGAAATGTCTGGCCAGAGCCCATTAATAGGGCTAACTTTGAGTCGACAGCATCGCGCTGAGCATTTACGCCCAATCTATAGAAAGCTGTGGTCATCAGCTGCTCCTCCATACTGCTCATTTTGGGTTTTGCTTCCTCCTCAACCACTTCGACGCTCTTCTCCAAGGCGCTACTGTCAATAACTGCTAATCACAAGAGCTATAAAAACAGAGAATATATGCAATGTTCCCTTACAAACCATTGGCTATACGCGGATCCAAACTTCTGATAACTTCCTTGGCTTTCTCCACACATTTGCGGTACTTGGCTTCGTGTGCAATAAGCTCCTGCTCTCGTGTAGCCAATGACGACTCTAATTGTGTAATTCTAACCTGCATCCCAGAATTCTGTGTGGCAGATTCCTCGATTTGAAGGGCTTCGAAGGGAAGAAAGAATGAAGTTTTAATTTTAATCAATAAAAAATGTTTCTACGCACTCTTCTGATCGTTGAGCTCCATTAACTGTTTGATTTGTTTGCTGAATTCGTTTCTGTAATTAAATCGTAGGTGTAGTTCATATTATATAGACTTTAACTATATATACTTTAACTTACTCTTTCAAAATGGGATCGTCGCTTAGGGAAGCATGAGATAAAGAGAGAATACGCTCGTTGGCGACCTTCAATTGTTCACGCAGATTCTCACAACGTTTGTTGGCATCATCCAACAGTTGCTAAAATGAGTTTAAGATTAATAAGTTTCAATCAATTCAAATTCACAATTTAACTTTCTAACCGCCAGTGCCGTTTGGCCACCTTGCCCTTCGCGCAGAGCTTTGTTCTCCGCCTCCAGACGTTGCATTTTGTCCATCATTGCAGGTGGCTGCAGCTCTCGGGACATTGTTGTGCCCGTCAGACTGCTCGAAGTATTTGATAATTGACCACATTTCAGCTCGTCAATAGCCTCCCGCAGATTATCCCGCTCCTTTAGCAAACTGTCCTTAGCTCGCTGAAGTGCTACATTTTTGTCCTCCAAGTTTTTATTATCGAACTCGAGCTTGACATTTTTGCTGCTCTCATTGTCTAATTTATCATGCAGGTCTTGAATCTCTTTTTTGAAGAGCTCAATCTGGCCCTTTGTGTTGGCATATCGTTTGGCATCCTCCTCGAATTGTGCATTCTGCTGCACATAGTCAGCACTGCGTTCCTCGAGCATCTTCACGTGCTTTTTTAGATCATTGTACTCCTCGAGCTTCTTCTTGTACGTCTCTAGTTGTCCTTCGCACACCTTCAGCTTATCTGTAGATTCACGCAACACATCTACCTCGTCTTTTAGTGCTGTTAGAACTGCGGTGCTTTTCTATTTGTGATGAGATCAACATTACTGAATGTGTTAAAGTTAACGAGATGCTACAAACCATCAGCTCATCGATGCGCTGTTGCATATGCAACATGTCAGTTTCCTGCTGTTGTGCCTTAATCTTTAAATCCTCGCGTGCGCCCTCAGACTGCAAGAGTTCCTCCTTTACCATTTCTAATTGCCTCCTGCAAAAATCAATTATTTCGTGTATTTAATTACTGAGAAATGCCGAGAAAAGTACTTAATTCAAACCTTAGCTCATTGTAGCGCACAGAACCAGCTTGTATAGGACCCAGCGAGACACCATCGTCTCCAATTGTATTATGCTCCAAGCGAGCAAACTCTTGCTGAACCTTCTGCAGTTCCTGCTGTAAATTGGTTTTCTCATCGATCAAAAGAAGCATTTTCTTTTCAGTTTCAAAACACTTCTGGGCCATAGCATCGCGTTCTTCCTGCAGTTGCAGGTGCAATGCTTTGGCATTGCCATCGAGCATTCCGCTCAAAGAATTTCGAGATAGTGAAGTAACAACGCCCCCCTCTGCGGATGGACGTGTTGAGGATTCCAATTCTTGCAGTGCACGCATAATGTTCGCTTGCAACTCCTCTTCTAGACACATTATCTCGGTAATATATGATTGTTTCTTGGCACAGTTAACTGCACAACCCAGGACCAGCTGCAACAAACGTTCAAGTTCGGTAAGGTCGCACTTCTCGGCTATAGCCTGCACATCCGGTCGCAGAAAATCATTATGTAGCGTATAGTTGAGAACATCGCTGTAGTATTCGTAGACACCTTCGAGCACCTTCTTCAGATTGCTCATACGCAAACGCCAATTTCCAGCACTTGATTTTATTTTCGAAAGCCACGAATCTGTGAATGATTCGGGTGAAAATTGATTTAATGCCTGGGCCAAAGCCACTCCATCGGCTAATTCCTCGGCGTTTGCATGGGGTGCATTCAGATTGAGGGTTTTGAACCACTCGAGCAGACTATAATACATTCCGTTCTGTGCAGACATCGTTTTAAAAATATGACAAAATCCAAACAAAATATAAAAATTTTCACAGAAAAAAAACACAGCTGTTGCACCGTAAACAAAACAGCTGCAGACAACGTTAGCGATGACAATTAAAGAGCTTACCAAGAAGTCATCGATAGCCCGATGGCACTTTATGGGATCAGAGTAGCGGTACTCCGTTGTCATCGAAAGATTAACCGTCAAATCGTTGTATTTATTTAAACCAATATAGGCAAAATATATTGTTAAATAAACGATGAAATTTATTATTTTGTACAACAAAGTTGAAATATTAACAATGACACTGTAAAAAAAACTATTCTGTATTGTGCTCTTAGTATTAGTATTAGTATTAGTATTAGTTGCAATACTGTCTCAGTTGGCATAGCACAATTGTAATTCCGGCGGATCAATTCTAGAAATTTCGATGTGAGAGATCGATCTCGAGCTGGTAAGCCTAAAATTATTGAAATTCTTGAAGCTGATTGACATGCTACCAATCGTATCCAAAACCATCGCTCAAGAGCAAACATTGCTCCAAAAATTGTTTTAAACATTTATATGGGTTGGAAAAAACCTCAATATTTGGGTTCAAGTTCAGCAGTAAGGACCAAAGCTTCTTCGAGAAAGGAGTTTAAAAATAATTGTTAAATTGCAAAAAGTTGTTGAACAAAATTTGACGGAAAAATATGAGTTTGAAATTATCATTAAAAAGCTCGATTACTTATTACACAACCTATAATTAGAGGGCAAAAAAAAGAAATTGGATGGTAAGTGCAACAAAATACATGCAAAATTTAATTAATAAATTAATAAAATTTAAAAAAAAACTGGAAGAGTCTGAGACTTCTGTCATTCACCTACATTAATCATAAATATAGCCCTACTTGTAAAAATTTTAAAAAATTGCTGCTGAGGGCACATATTTAATAATTACCAAAGAAATTGCACAAACTACTCTACGAGGGACAAATTAACAACAACAGCCATTGGTGACCACCAAGTCACCGCGCACCCACCCAGCCATATGATGCTCCTGCTCAAGAGTTTCGGATTATCACCGAAGTCGGCGAACCCGTTGCTGGCCTGCTAAGCCGTCCCAGCTCCCCCAGAAATATTATATAAGTTAGCATTTCTTATCATACCATTTATTCATTGTTTTTCTATACTCTTTCCTAACGTTCTTACCTGTCCACATGGACCTGACATGCACACGAAATCGACAAAAACTTAACATTAATAACAATATTTATATCTAATTAAAACTAATTGAATATGTTTTTTTTATTTGCAATGGACGGAATTATGGATGCAGCAGCCGCCTGACTTGAAAAATATGGCCTGTAGTCACGAATTTGGCCTACAGGCGGCAGATTTGGCCTGCTATAAACAGATTTGATCTGCTAGCGACAGAATGCGGAATTGGAGTGGCTGGCAGTGGCACTGCCGCTAGATCGAAGAAGGAGGATTGTAGCAGCTCTGGCGAATCGGAAAATTGGCTGTGGCTGATTCAGAATATTTACACATTATAGGGCTTAAGATGTTTTCTAATGTGCAGTGTCTTTTACAATTAGAGTCTGAATTTATAAAGCATGATTGGGCTGAACTGCAGATCGTATTAGACGGAATTTGTACTCAGAGAGTTCGGTTTAAGCGAGAGTCAAGTGTATAGTGGTTTATGTTTATATTTATATTTATTTAATATGCTGACACAAAAATTTTAACTTTTAACTGTTAAAATTAAAATTAATGGCAGCCATTGCGTCACTTTTGTAATTTAAACACTCTTCCACGCATTTTAATTTATCATCGTAATCCTTTATTTTATCAAGGGGTGTCCAGCTTAGGTCATATTCCAGCCTATAGCTGCCCTTGTATGTTTGGTTTACAGCGTGATTCCACTCCTAAAATGAATAATGTTTACAAAGCGTTCATAAGCATATATTCTTATCTTACTTCTGGCGACAGCATACTGAAGTAGTTTTGACCTGTGGCCCTCTGATACAGATGATAGATATGTCCAGGTTTTTTTGTAAAGTTACATGCGGCACTATGAAGTTCGCGACTTTCGTTAGATTCTTTAAGTATATTCATAGCCTGCGCTTGCAACATCTTTATCTTAAATTCGAGAATTATTACCGGTTTTATAAAGTTTAAGTACAAAGAGGACAACAAATTGGGTACCTGATCCAATATCACCACTAATTTCTGGCTGGTGCTATTCTTTAGATGTTCATCCGCTGACCGTATTTGCTGTGCGAGATGTATTATATCAATCTCATCGTGCATCGAAACGCGCAAAGGATCTACTTGAAATTGGGGATTTCTTTCCACTAATTGAGCTGCACAAAATACAACAAACATTATAAAAAGTTATAATTTTAAATTGTAAAGGTCATACCTTTCTTAACTGCTGATTCGTAGGTTAATTGATTTTCCATTTCGAAACTTCTTTTCATTAGAAACACATTGATCAAGTATCATATAGATTTAAGACGCTGGCCGAAATATATAAGTATTGTTTACAATTTTGCTCGAACAACACAACATGTGTTTAGTGCTGGACTATCTCTGATAAATATCGATATATTTCACGACACGATTGTTGGGCGAGTGCATACTTAATTCAGGGGAGATTGCAGTTTCCGAGCAGCAAGATCTGGCGATTGATTCTTATAGATATCGACGAAATAAGACAAAAATAAAGAATAAAAGTTGTTAGTTTTGGTTTAGTTTAGGAGATATAGTCTTCGATAAGTCCCGATTTCCCATACAAATTCTCAGCTAAAATGGCTATAGTCCTGTGTCAAAATATGGGCGATTTTCTTTTTCGAAATCTGGCCACATTGCATTGGCCATTTCAACTGAGAATTTGTACGGCGCTCTTGGCGCCTCGGAAACTGCAATCGTGCCTTAATTTAAAAGACGTGCACAAAAAAGGGTATACTATTTTGCATGACAGACTAAATGTTTTATTCATCCATGTCCGTCTGTTGTCTGTTAGTCTTCGTATTGTATTGGGCGCGTGTCTGCAATAAACATTTTTTTCGGTTTTTTACAACTTTTACTTTCGTTTGGTTTTTGGTTACTATGTATTTATTGGGTAAGTACTTTATTGAACACATTACACCTGCAAAACTATCTTAATTATCAACTATATAGTAAATGCCACTTTATAAAAAATATTTCAGATTTTATCCGTGTATATAAAAGCATTTGGCACTATTACAAAATAAAAGTTCATTATTCTGATTTCTGCTTTTTCTCCTCGAAAGTCTGTGTAAGGAAAACAAAAAGTACCAATTAGTTAATGTATTTAAATTATTTAATTCAGTAACCACTTACCTTCTCTGCTATTTTAAGTAGATGGTCGAATGTCGTTTTGCCCGTCTGTAGAACCATGCTGTGGAATACTTTGCTCTTGGCGATGGTTAACAGTTCATAAGGAGATCCGAACTCCACAACGTGTCCGGCATCCAATACCATAACCTTGTCCGAGTCCATAATAGTGTGCAGCCGATGGGCTATGGTAAGTACCGTGCATTCTTTGAACTTCTTTCTAATGGTGGTCTGAATAAGTGCATCCGTTTGTGGATCCACATTGGCGGTGGCCTCGTCCATGACTAATATGCGATTCTCGCGTAGAATTGCGCGCGCCAGACAGACCAATTGACGCTGACCCACGCTGAAGTTGGATCCACCCTCTGAAATAGTGCTCTGCAGTCCCATGGGCATCTCAGAAATCTCATCCTTAAGGTGCACTTCTTCTAACGCTTGCCACAATTTCTCGTCCGTATATTGTTCAAATGGATCCAAATTGTAGCGCACTGTGCCAGAGAATAGCACTGGCTCCTGCGGTATTATCGAAATCTTACTGCGCAAATCGTGCAATCCAATCTCCGCCGTGTCCCGTTTGTCGATAAGTATGGAGCCATCATTATAGGAAAGGCGAAATAGGGCATTGATCAATGAGGACTTTCCCGCTCCTGTGCGACCCACGATGCCCACCTTTTCACATGGCTCAATGTTAAAATTCAAGGACTTTAGCACATACGGAGCCTGGGGATCAGGTATATATCGCAGGCTTAAATCATCAGCGACAATTTCACCACTCTCTGGCCAATTTGCAGGGGGTTTTTTACCGGCCGGCGATGTGAATTCACCTTCGGCTTTCAGATTTCGATACTCAACAACACGCTCCACGGAAGTCATCGAGTTCTCCAGCTCTGCCGACTGTCGCATGCCCCACTGAACCGTGCCCGTCATGGACATGGCCTGCGTAATAACGAGTCCAATTTGTCCTGGATTCTCCGGAGGATTGAAAAAGTTATTCAATATGATAACTAACACGTACAGCACACAGAAAAGATCCAGGTAGTAGCCAAAGGCACGACTGGTCGACAGGAAAGTGTAGTATCCAATGGAATGTTTGTCCTGATACTGATCATACTCCGCGGTCAGCACCTTCTGTGCGCGCATCGCTCGGATGGTAGGCAGACCAACCAAGGTGGCACTGAAGTGCGAGTACATGGGCGAACGAGCGACAGCCTCGAGGCGTTTCACATCGCGCGATGTGCTCAAGTAAAATTCGCGCAGGTAATGGAAGGATAGGAACATGGCGAACGTGTTGATCAAGTACCAGGGATTCGAAATGCAAAGCACGGTAATGACGCCCGTCATGGTAAGGAATATCTGTATGCAATCCAACATGACCGCTGGCAATACCTCATCCACTTGCCCCATGTCCATGGCGAAACGATTAAGAATTCTTCCCGAGGGATTCGTATTGAAAAAGTACATGGCGGCCTGAGTGATGCCACGGAACATAGAGTTGTGCAGCTCTGTGGAGGAGTGCATTGCCATGCTGAAGAAGAGTATCGTGCGCAGCATGGCAAAGACAATCAGCGTCAAGTTGATGGCAGCGAAGTAATAGATGTCCACCTCGGAGGAGGAGTTGTTCTTCACCCTGCAAGCGAGAACAGATGGAGTAATCAGTTTGCATTAAAGTAAGGTAATTAAAAAATACTTACCAGTAGGACAGGAAGTAGTCACCCCAGGATGCCATCACTTGGGTACCGATGCAAAAGAATACTACTAGCAGAAACACGAACCAGCCACACCCGGCGGCAAAATATTTCTGGTACATTGTCCAACCAATTTTCTCGGCCGACCGAGATTCCTGCTCTACTTTGGGCTTCTCCTCGTTTATCAGCGACTCAGCAACACTAGAACCCATGGAAGAAATGCTGCTGCGACTTTCCACGCTGTTGAGACGAGATACCGATCCATGTTTTCCATTTTCCGCCTCTGTTGACTTCTGCTTTTGCAGGTTCTTTGGTGAGACGTCTCTAGTTTCCTCCTCCGCTGGCCGCTGGGCCAGCAAGTGTGCAAAGTCGTGACCACTCTTCAGCATATGATCGTACGTGCCAATGTCCGTCACCTTACCCTTGTCCATGATGACAATCTGATCCGCATGCTCTAGAAACTGTAGCTGATGCGTTACCAGAATGACCAGCTTATTGCGCAAGAAGCCGCGCATGCACTGATCGAACAGATGGCGTCCCACATGACTGTCGACGGCACTCAGGGGATCGTCCAGCAGATATACCTCAGCCTTTCGGTAGACCGCTCGGGCTAGGCTTATGCGTGCCCGCTGACCACCAGATAGAGATGCTCCGCGCTCACCCACAAGTGTCTTGTCGCCATGATCCAGTAGCTCGAAGTCGCGTTCCAGTGCGCACATCTTCACCACGGTGTGATAGCGCTGTTTGTCTAAAGGCAGGCCAAAGAGTATGTTGTCACGTACGGTGGCACTGAACAGCCAAGGTTCCTGTGCAGCGTACGACAGGCGTCCTTCCAGTTTCACTGAGCCCGCCTCGGGACTGAGTTCGCCAAGAATTGCCTGTATAAGGCTAGACTTGCCGGAACCAACAGGTCCAATGACCGCCACCAGCTGTTGATTTTCCAGACGAATATTGATGTTTTCCAGAACCGGCTCGTTCTGCTCTGCATTCCATCGAGCGCGCAGGTCCTTGATTTCCACGTACACCTCAGAGCTGGATGAAGACTTTGCCTGCTGCTGATCCTGGCCGTTCAGCAAATTCTTGTGCTCCGTTGGGATACGGTCCTCATCGCCTTTGTCGTCCTCGGGAAGGAGCACATCGGTTTCCTCGCGCTGCATAAACTGAGAGATGCGCTGCATAGAAACCAACAGTTCGGCCACCTGGGACATGCCGCTGGGAAAGAATTTGCTCACCGTGCGGCGCAAAATGTTGTAGAAGGCGGTCACACAGAAAGCTCGCTCCGCGGTTAATTGGCCACCCGAGAGCACAAATGCTAGCAAGCTGGCAAAAATCGCAATACGTCCTAGGGTGATCTCAAAGGAGAGCAGAACGCCGCGTAAATAATTCACTTTACGGATGACACTCATTTCGCTGGCCCTGGTACTGGCGACCAGCTTCTCGAAAGGCTGCTCCCAGGCATACATCTTGATCACCTGAATGCCGGCTATAATCTCGTTCATCATCCTCACCCGGCGATCAGTGCGCAGAGCCGTGCGAAGTCGCAGTCTCGAGGTCACCCGACTCAGGTACGCCTGCAGCGGCAGGTAGAGCAGTAGAATAGCGATCCCATAAAAGGCGGACACTCCAATCTGCTCGTACAGGAAGTAAAGGGCGACCAGCAGCTCAAGTGGTCCCAGCCAAACGAAATGCAGATGGATTAGCGCACGATCAAAACGTCCCAGATCGTTAGATACCAAATTAACCACTTGACCCGTCGTGGTGCCGCCCAGCGCAGTACGGCTCAGTCGCAAAGCTTTGCGGTAAATTGCAGAGCTAACGGCAACTCGCATCTTCATTGCGAGATGCATCATGTGCATCATAAAGGGATGGAACAGCAGCACGCCCAGCACAATAAACGTGACCATGACACCACCATATATCTGCGCCTTCAGTGACTCTCCATTTCCATATTTCGTAAACTCCGATATCAATCCTGCCAACAGCAGTGGCATTGTGGCCCTAAAGAAGGACAATTAAATATGATTAGCGATCGTTTATCAATTATACGGATTTCAACTTTGGAATCTTTCTTCGCAATACACCATTATCAATATATGAATATATCTTGAGACATTGAAACATAGAAAATAGGTTATCTCTGCAGTTTTTAAATACAAGAATCAGAATATGTATTATATGTTCAAAGAAAAGTTGTGCAGTTCGTTGAAAGCAAGGGCTAGTCAACGAATATGTTTGATAAGTCTTTACAAGTCACTTACCTCAAACCCAACTCAAGAATTCCAATCACAACGCCTGACACGATCAGCTCCCAGCCGAAAACCTTCAATATCACTCGGAGAATTCCATTTTTATCGTCTGCCTTGCGACCAGGTGCCTTAGCGTCAACTTGCCAAGCAACGAAAAGCTCTTCGCCCAACTTGTCGGCTTTATGCTCATCCAGCACATCGTACAGATCACTGGGTTCCAAACATTTTTTTCTTCCCTTAAACAAAATGGGCAGGGCAAAGCTATAAATAAATAAAGAAACAATTGTGAACAATAAATACTTGCCGTAAATAATTATAATTTCTATTATAATACAGTATAATGTGAAAAGCTATTTTGTTTGAAAAATATTAATTTAGTTACATTCAATATAAGTGCAATTTTAGGATAACTGCATGAATTTTGTTGCAATTTTGATTGTTTTCTCTTCCAAATACATAAGTTAAGTGCGCCACCTTTTGCTCGATTTTGCAAAAGCGCCATAATTTTTTCGTTGTTATTATAGATCGTCACTCTTTGCTAGTAAAGTGAAAAGGACGCCACCGATTATAGTGTTCATTTTGATCGTGGCGCCAAACTGCGCATGAACAAGAGACCAAAGCACAGTGAGCAAAAATTGTTATCTTGCGGCGCAACTTTTATAGCTTCGAAAATATGTGGCTTGACTTAGGGCATAATTTTATTTAGTAAATACATATTGATGTATCCCGAATTTTGTAGTTTTGGTTCATAAATTTTGTCAAAGTTTGTACAAACATAAACAAAAAAAATTATAGTTGTTGGATAAATTTTTTTCGATATTATAAATTTGATATACAAATTAGAATAGAACGAAATATGAATATTAAATCTATCTAGTCAATAAATTATGTTAAAAGTTAACCATTTTTGCCCACTGTGCCTCAGTCTCTTGGCTCTGGACGCCGAACCACAAAATTGACTTCAGGCTGCCAGCCCGCTGGCCGAAGCATTTGTCTGTTGTCAAATGTCATAGCACACATACATTGAAACGATGGCTAGCGCAAAGAAATATACCCATGCTCATTGTTTCGCTGTCGTTGTGCGACTGAGTTATAGAGGTGGGGAAACATCGATGCCAACATGTTTTCCAAACATCGCTAACATCGATGTCATTTTTGCTAACATCGAATTCGTGGTAAAACGTGAAACGTGAAAATTGTAAGTATCCAAATTAACTTAGGGAAAAACAAATTGAAACGAAAAATGCGACTATTTGCAATATTGGAAGGAAAGATCAAGTGCATATATACAATTTTCGATTATGTTCATGTTTTTTTAGATGAGCACTGAAGACAGAGTTCTGAAAACTCTCGTATGCAAAACTTTATGTGTGCCGGCTTCGTCTTGTGAGTCTGAGCGGATATTCAGCAAGGCGGGCCAGCAGATCTCCGACTTGCGAACATGATTTTCTTCAAAAGTGGTAGACCAATTACTGTTCCTAAACAAAAACATTGATCTGAATAAAGTTTAGGTATTGTTTTGTCTATAAGAAATTTTAAAAAAATGTTCCAAAACATCGATGTTTCATCGATGATTTACTCTAAAAACATCGAAAACATCGACGTCCACAGATGTTTTCCCACCTCTACTGAGTTAATGCCGCTGTTCGCTGCATCTGGATTGCTCACCAAAGAGACCCGATCGCTCACTCGTGAAACACTTCGGGCCCGGGGGCAGTGTTGCTAATTTAGTCTTTTTCCGGATAGATCTGTGCGGATTTTAACAGCGTCAGCCGGAAAAAATTGAAAACAGCACCTAACCGGAAAACTGTCCTTTTTTCTATAACATCCTTGCATATGACTACAAAAAAACATAAGCAGAATACGTTGCCTTTTTAGCAAACAAACAAACTTAATTTCAAGTCTACAGTAGCCAAAGAATTATGTTGTCAGGAAGCTGCACTGGCAATGTTTGTTGCTCAGTACGCTGCCATAAATTCTGTTGGGCACCTGAACGAATTGTGCGTCAACCACTTTGACGGCAGACAACAATATATTAAATTTGCTTAAAATTTGTCTTGTTTTATTTTTGCCCTTTTTCTTTGAGCTATTTCTATAATTTTTTGACATTTGAGCACCGAAAAAATATTAAATTAACGTAAAAATGGTTGAAAAATAGTATATCCTTTTTTTTGTACTTTTTTTTGTATTTTTTGTCCTCTTTCTGTCCTGTTTTTTTAGCTCATCTGGCCTTTTTCAAAGCCAAGCTGTTGGCAACACTGATACATACACATGTTTATCTCCAAAAATGATAATACATTTAATAATGGATGGCAATGGATTTTTGAAAATTCTAGTCTAAAGTGCTTGTTTTAATTGAATTTAGAATTTAGAATATGAGGTAATATGTAATGAGGTTTATTCGAATCAACCTTCATATCAAAATAACATAATTTAATTCTATCCGGAATTCAAGTACAAACATTTGAGGAAAATTTGAAAAGAATCTTTTAGTTCCATAAAATTACAAGTGACGTAAGGAGTTAGGAAATTATTGTATAATTACAGCCAATAAATCCATCACGAATATTATCTTATCGTTCATAACAGATAGCACAATTATATCTAACTTCTGTCAGGTTTCAAGGAGAATTAAACAGATCAAGTATGTAATAAAAAGATAACTCGAATACTCGAACTGACCCATGGACCATGACCATGCACTATAAAACTTTACTAGATATAATAAATTTACTAGAATACGATTGAGTTACACGAATTCAGGACCGCAACTCGAGCGAAAGAATATCAATAAATTATTGTTTTTATATTTATCTCCGTAAATATAAAACGGACGTGGACTAAAACAAAACCAAAATTCAGTCATACTTTTAATAATTTTCTCTATCTTTAAAATTGGAGTTGATGCCGAAAAAAACTTTTTTCCCATAGTGCCATGGAAACAAGTGTGTTCTGTGGAAAACTTACCAAAACATCAAAGCCGACAGACAATTCGCATTTTCGCGTGGATTTCGCTGCAGTTTCTCAACTGCCATCTTCGAAATGAAATGATTGCAATCTGAATATAAAAACTTTATTAAATTTCGATCAACAAGTCTGATGAGAACTCTTCTATCAACTGATTCAATTACTTTTGTAACAAGAGACTTGTATGTAAAATATGGTTTATTCTCAACACACACATGCACACGGTCAAAAAAAAATCATATCACACACGAATACGCGTTTTAACGTTTGGAAACGTTTTGCCGCGCGTGATAATGAATTATTGAATTTACATCCAAATTCCGATAAGAACATCACCATATGTACGTATCGGAATTTCATCACAACACTGATGTTGCACTCACACAACAACACACACACACACGGCTAATTATGCAATGTGGCATGGTTGTGATTAAACTCAGTGCGAAATTGATGAAAACAGAACTAGAAAACTTTCCATTCGATGCAATCTGGACAAGTATTCCTCAGTCCGGCACTCAAAACATAACTAACTAACATTCACTCCGCAATCTCTTTTCACAGCTGTTCGAGCAGCTGGTGCCATGCCGGGCGGCGTTGCCACACCTTTACATTTTTACAATAAACAAATGTTTGCGGGTATATTACAAGCGAATTAGGGTGGACCTTATGAGGATCGCAAAAATTGTTAGAAGTTTCCAATTTTTATTTAATTAACCATTAAAAGTAGTAAAAAAGAATATACTAATGATGTAATGTATACTAATGAGGCGTGACGGACCTTACAAAGTACCCTTTGTACTTTATGTTCTTGGTCAGCCTCAATAGAGCGATAGACTCAGCCATGTTCGTCTGTTCATCAGGACGTACTGATCACATTAACACAAATAATTCTAGTCAACATTTTCAATAGAGTCAAATAGCTGCAAATCGGTTACGTATCCGCGTGTGTGTAAGCGAGATAGCAATATGCGGCAGAAGCCTTTTTTCAGAATGTGTACTTGGAAATCGCTGGTCTCAAAATTGAGCGTAGGGTATTTCACTACGGGTATGCGCGATTCAATAAAATCATACAATATTTGGAATTATAAATCTTTAATAGGAAGAATGGTATCGGTATTAGTACAAACATATGTAAGTAGAATATATTTATTCTGAAAGGCACTGTGTTTCCTTGCATTTAGACACTTAACGTACATACAAATATATAAACATTAACAATATATGCATAGGCACACACATAAGTACATATACAATTATATACTACATATAATAATAGTAAGCTGGAATTGGATGAATTTATATACATTCAATGGTCTGGGACTGGCTTTGAAAGTCCCTTTTATACTATGAGTCCCTGATACAATGTATCATGATTTTCCCTACGACGACAACTTTCGAGTTTGCTGTGATGATTCAAATGCCTAAAATTGTAGAAAATTAGTATTAGTTTAAGTTATTTAATTGTATTTTTCTTTTAACTTACCAGTTTGGCCACCTGTTGCAGATTTTCGTAGGTTGCCTTGCCAGTTTGTTTGACCATTTCGTGGAAAATCCTTGTATCGATATTCGTCAGCAGCTCGTATGGTGTACCAAACTCGACCACAGCGCCCGCATCCATAACGAGCACCTTATCTGAATCCATAATGGTGTGCAGCCGATGGGCTATTGTAAGTACCGTACATTCTTTGAATTTATTCCTTATGGTGGTCTGAATCAGTGCATCCGTCTGTGGATCCACATTGGCGGTGGCCTCATCCATAACTAGGATGCGATTCTCACGAAGAATGGCGCGTGCCAAGCACACCAACTGGCGTTGACCCACACTAAAATTGGAGCCACCTTCTGTAATTTTACTTTGCAGTCCGCTGGGCAAGTCAGCTACGACGTCCTTGAGTTTGACCTCCTCCAAGGATGACCACAATTTCTCATCGGTGTACTCGTCAAAGGGATCCAAATTGTATCGCATGGTACCCGAGAAAAGCACCGGTTCCTGAGGTATAATTGAAATCTTGCTACGCAAATCGTGCAATCCCATTTCTTGCGTTTCGCGCTTATCTATCACAATGGAACCATCGGTGTAGGATAGACGAAATAGGGCGTTTATAAGTGAGGACTTCCCAGCACCCGTGCGACCCACAATCCCGACCTTCTCCTTTGCTTGGATAACAAAATTGAGAGATTTGAGTACATTTTCAGACTTGGGACTTGGGAAATAACGCAGGCTAAGCTCTTCGAATGTAATCTTGCCACTTTCAGGCCACGATTTAGGAGGTTTCTTATCCGCCGGTGCTTCCAGAGCTCCCTCGGGCTCAATGTCTTCATATTCAACCACGCGCTCCACAGCTGTCATGGTATTCTCCAGCTCCGCCGACTGGCGCATGCCCCATTGCACCATGCCGGTCATACCCATTGCCTACGGAAGGAAATCCAAATATTAATATAAAAGGTTGTTACTTGGCCGCATCTCTCACCTGGGTAATAGCCAGACCCACTTCACCGCCATTCGACGGAGGGAAAATGAAGAAACTCAGAGTTATGATGGCAATGTAGACGACGCAGAAACAGTCGAGCCAATAGCCAAAAGCGCGGGAGGTGCTAATGAACATGTAAAAGGCCGAGCTATGTAGATTTTGATGATTGTCGAACTCATTGATGAGCACACGCTGCGCCCCAAAGGCACGAATGGTCGAGAGGCCGGTCAGCGAGGCAGCCATGTGCGAATAAATGGGCGAACGAGCTATTTAAATAGTTAAATTTTGGTTTTTTTTTGTATAGATTCGAGGTCAGTGAATAGTCTAACTGTAATTTACTTACTAATTGCCTCCAGCCGCTTGACGTTACGTGAGGTTTTCAGATAAAACGTTCGTAACTGATAGAAAATGACTCCGAGCACCACCGTGGGAAAGAGAAACAATGGATTCACAATGGCAATGACAATGACGATGCCTCCCAGAGAGAGAAATATTTGAATAACGTCCATCATGACGGCGGGCAATATCTCATCCACTTGACCCATATCCTTAGAAAAACGATTCAGAATGCGTCCCGATGGATTCGTATTGAAAAAATACATGGCTGCACGTGTGATGCCGCGGAACATGGAATTATGCAGCTTGATGGACGCTTTCATGGCCAGATTAAAAAATAGAAACGAACGGGTTAATGTCACACCGATTGTTGCTACTGTAATAAGTGTGAATATATATGTATCCAGCATCTCTGCATCCACAGACCAGCCCAACTCATGGAGCCAAGAGACGAGATGTGGTTCCATGGTGTGTGAATTGTGGGCAACTGTATCATTGGTGGAAACATCTTTCTCGAATGTGGCATTGCCTATACTATGATTGTTCATGCCCTGCACGCTTCCCTTCTTGGCGACCCTTTAAAGATAGTTAATCCTTATGTTAAACACGAGTCTTATGAAATACATTATAGACTCACCAATAAGACAGAAAATAGTCTCCCAACGAGGCCATAATTTGCGACAGTATGCAGAAAGCCATCATGACAAAGAAAGCAAAGAAACCCCCACCAGCTTGGAAGTATTTGTTGTAAAGTTCCAACCCGATACGTCCTTGTTCCTGCGACTCCTGTACATGCATTTGGGCGGCAGTCTCTTCATCCAATACAGAATCGGGTAAGGATAAAAGAGATTGCTCGCTATTGCGACGCTTATCGCTGGCCGAGCCTGATCTAGAGCGTGAGCCTTCGGCGTTGTGTTCATCTCTGGACGATTCCGCCAACATGGTAGCGAAATCTAAGCCTGAATCACGAAGAGAATCATATGTGCCCACGGCACTCACTTGGCCCTTGTCCATGATGACAATCTGATCGGCATTTTGGAGGAACTGCAACTGATGTGTAACCAGTATGACAATGCGATCCTTCAAGTAGCCGCGCATGCATTTCTCAAACAGATGGCGCGCTACATGCGTATCGACGGCACTCAGTGGATCATCGAGCAAATAGATAGCCGACTGACGGTACACCGCACGTGCTAAGCTAATGCGTGCCTTCTGTCCACCTGACAAGGAGGCACCGCGTTCGCCAACAATCGTTTTATCCCCAAAGGGCAAAAGCTCAAAATCTCGCTCTAGAGCACAGTTTTTTATAACAGCTGCATAGCGACGCCTGTCCATGGCCTGACCGAAGAGGATGTTCTGTCGCACAGTGCCAGTGAAGAGCCAAGGCTCCTGGGATGCATAAGAGAAACTGCCGTTTACACGAATCTCACCCGACTCGGCACGCAGCTCACCTAGTATGGCCTGAATAAGACTCGATTTTCCGGAGCCAGTTCGTCCCACAATGCCCAGCAATGTGCCCGGCTGGACGCGCAAATTTACCCCGTTGAGCGTGTAGTCCGGCGAACTGGTATCCCATTTGGCCATTAATCCATTGATCGATATTTTTGCCTCGGAGAGTACGGCATTCTCATTTATGTTCTGCAAAGATGTGGGAGTGAGGAGCTTCTCCTTCACCGTGTTATCATTTTCCTGTTCCAATTTGGAGTGCACAGTTGTTTGATTGCTCCCCGGCGTCAGGACTGGCAGATCCAGGGATTTGTCAGTGACATCTGTCTCCTCGTACAGCATAAACTTTTGCACACGTTTGATGGATATCAAAGCTTCGGCCATTTGCGATATACCCTGGGGGAAGAAAACCGTCATCGTTGTCCGCAAAATGTTATAATACGCCGTAATGAGAAAAGCCACCTCTGGGGTCAGGAATGCACCCAATAGCACGTAACCAACCAGGCTCAAAAAGATAGAAACACGCGTCAAAAAAATGATGAACGACAGCAAAATGCCACGAATGTAGGAGACATGTCTGATGGAGTTGATTTCCTTCCTGCGCGCAAAAGCAACCATCTGCTCGAAGGGCAATTCCCAGGCGTACATTTTGATGACCTGTATTCCTGCGATTATCTCGTTCATCATGCGGACACGCTCGTCCGTTCGAAGAGCCGTTCGAAGTCTCAGCACCGAAGTCTTCTTTCCGAGCCACGCCTGTAGTGGTATGAATAGCAGCATAAAGGCTACACCAAACACAGCGGCGATTCCAATCTGCGAGATGGGCAGAAGAATTAAAATTATCTCTTATATATCACATTTAATTTTCCAACTCACCTCCAGGTACATAAGATACGTTATGAACAGCGTTTCCAGAGGACCAACCCAAAGATAATGCACAAATATGGTCGCCAAATCCAAGCGCCCCACGTCATTCGATATGAGATTCACAATATGTCCCGCTGTCGTTTCGCCCAGGGCAGTCTTACTCAACTTCAGGGCCTTGCGATAAATCATGCTACACAGCCCAACACGCATCTGCATGCCCACGTGCATTGTCCCCAGCATATAGGGATGCATAATGATCACATTAAGGGCACTGCAAGCGACGACTCCGCCGGCATACAGATAGGCAGAATCTATTGTTTCCGATCCGTGGGCAAAATAAGAAATGAGCTTAAGAAGGCACAGTGGCTGCACCGTACGCAAGCCCAGCTCTAGCATAAAGAGTACCAATCCCAGCAGTCCAAAGTAACACCCAAAGACCCGTATCAAAGCCCGCAATAGACTTGGCTGTTTTTTCGATTCTTGCTCCTTTTTCTTCAGCTCCCGATCCCATGCTGCACACAATTTATTTCCAAGGGTTTCTACAAAAATATGTTAGACATAACGGTTGTTTATCCATTGATTGCAATTATATATGTATATGTAGCTATTAGCTAATCGTATACTCTATAATTTGACAGAGCTTTAAAGGATAAGAAATATTGTCATAAGTGTATCACATTATATAATTCATTCAGTGGGTTTATCTGTATTTTTGAGCTAATAAACAAAACTTTGTGGAGGGCGAGGTCGCCGAGGGCTAGCCCATCCTCTTTATCAAAAACCTTTCAAAAGCTGTACAGTTTATTCACAAACAAATTTTCGGTACCACCCTTAACTTAATAAATTGCCTTATCGATAAAACTATTTGGAACAGTAGAGGGGTGTGTGTTTTGCACATTTAAACACACATACTACACTACTGAGTTTTGGACGGATATGCTAATAATGTATAATATCATAGTAATTAGTAATATGATAAGATGATAACAAAGTTTGGAGAATCCGAAGAATCATATCAGTAAACACGTGAATAAAAATATAATAAGCTTTTAATCACGCTAATTATTCTTATCATAATGAATCATATGTTCAAACTGTTGCCTAGATAAGTGCGTTATTGCGATTGGGAAACACGGGATTTTAATCATCTCGGGTCAGACTTATAAAGACAAAGAATTACGAATTGTACATACATTCATATGTAAATATATAAGTCAAATAAACTTTTCCGTTTGGGTCATTGACCGTTTTAACAATTGCATATATATATATATATATATATGTGTATGTGCATGTGTGTGTGTGTGTGTGTGTGTACGTGAATGACTGATAAGTTAAGCTGAATTCAGAGATGTTGATTGTTCAGTTTCTTCATTATTTCTCTATGTACAGATGCTATATAAATGAAATTATATTTATGTGGTCAATTGATTTGCCTTGCACAATCTTGAATTGAATGCAATTAATTGTGTCATGAAAGTTTGTATATATGTATGTATACATACAATTTATATGTATAAGTAAAAGTCTAATGTATATGTGTCTACATTTGTTTTCAGATTCTTTCTGAATCCAGTCATTAATTTATATATATGCTTACATAAAATCTATATGATAGTATGATTGATCTCTTGAAACCGAAAGCTTCTGTTGTTAGGTCAGCTATATTTTTAACACTTTTCTTAAAAAAACAATTGAAATAAACTTAATCTGCGTATAATAAGCAGAAAACTACACCATACATTTTCTCTATAGCCTTATACAAAGTTTCTTGCATTCAATCAGACTGAAAAATACCTTTATCCAATAGGCTATTGAGACTTGTATAGACGCTATGAACTCGAGCACAACTCTTTCAGCCTGTTAAATACATTTCCACAAGCTCATAACGCATACAAAATGTTACAATTGATCACAATTATAAACAAGAAAGAAAAAAAGAAATGTAATGCTGATTTCCATATACAAAAAAATGTATTAAATTATCTTTTTTATGGACTTTCAAATACAAAAATTTCATTAAGTTATGTTATTTATGGAGTGAAAACTTACCTGATCTATGTTCTTTTAACGCTTTATATAGATCTTCCGTGTCCAGCGTTTTTTTGCGTCCCTTGAGAAAGGTAGGCAAAGTATACCTAAATATATGCAATAGTTTATTTATTAAGTCAACTAGTATAATCAACACATATTTTATGTACATATATAATACATACCAAAAACATGCTGCCGATACGAAGTTACAGTGTTCCCTCGGATTCTCCGGCAAGTCGGCAGTTTTTACCGACTGCATTGCTTCTAGTTAAGTGGAAAACCCCTATAGCAATACATACACATGTTCAACTTAGTAGAAAAAAACAAAACATAATTGTTTAGCATTGTCTTTTCCTAATTGGTAATTAGATTGAAATCGTCTTTGATCGATTGATTCACAGTGATAAACACAATTCTGGAGGTCATCGAAACCGAAACATGTGAATGAATTTCACAATTCACATAATCATGTGAAAAATTCCAACTATTTATTTTTATTGGGCGTCACTTGATTATGACTAAAATTTATAAATTTAAACTTAGTTCTGATTATGCTGATGAGTGTGAGTATGGCAAGTAATAGAATCTACTTTATGAGTAAGTAACACTAAGTTCCGATGTAAATAGAATAATTTATAAAAGTTCAAGTAGTTTAGACACATTAATGAGAGCTTCTTTCCGCTCAGTTAACACAAATAGATTGGAGGTAAGAAGTATAAATGATTTAAAATTTATAGCTGTAGCTGTGTCTAAGGATTTTCAAATGTGCCTACATAATTGAACACTTTTACTCCAATATGTTTTCGTAACTTCTCGTACATGGGTATGCAAATTTACGAAACTACCTGTACCGATGTATGCTTTCGTTTGTATGCTAATACATTCAAATGCACGTAAGTGTGTGTACAGCGTGCCGGCAACACAGCAACAAACTCAAGAATTGAACGATAGATACACGATGTTCATAATAATATAATTGGACTACCTGCAGATGTACATATGTACGTACGTATACAGAAATGTGTAAATATTTTCACTTTGAAGTCAGTATTTATGTAAACACAAATACTGTGAAAACAATGACGAGCAACATAATAGAAATACAATATATTTGTTGTGCGTATTCATGTGTGTGTATTAATAGGCGTATACATATGTATGTATGGACACATATTTACATTTAAGTATATGATTACTGATAAGTGTATTTAGTATATCTACAAACATAATGCTAACCAACCGCGATCATAATAAAAAATCAGCATTCTTAAAATCGCACACACACATAAATGTTACACCGTCACACATCCATAGATATCACAACATATTTTTTGTATTTCATCATATTATTTGCACATATGAATGTACATAATACATGCATGCTTTATTTAAAAAGCACGCGGGCGGAATTTACACACAAGTACATATGTACATACACACACATATGTGCATATGTATGTATTAATATGAACGTGCATTCTTTGGTATTCTCTTTGCAAATTTCATTCTCGGTATTTTTGTATGTTCGGATCAAACACTTCGGGATTGACAGTTACCGCTAACGGTTCTTCATAACTATAGCCTAATCGACGCTTATTGACTAACGGCTATTAATTAGTGTTCTCATTGCTATTGACATTTTTAGCAATTTTCCGAAATTATCTAATCACACATGTATTGCCGTTCATGCACAATCACACGTGCAATCGTATGCCCGTTCACTACACACTTAATCTTAATTGTCCCCTGCAATTTATATCAAATCTAACACATGTACATACGTTTGTTTAAATTAGACAATGTTCAAATAAAAAATTGTAACAATCATTATTATGTTTCTTATTGGAAACGTCACGCAATTAGTAAGCGAAACAATACAAACGCAAGTACAACCACACGAAATTAAATATTGAACCGTCGGCCTGAAAGGGCAGCATGCGACTGAGAAACAGCTGGCGGCAATCGGCAGTTTTCAACCGAATTCGCCACACGCACACATGCAGATAAAATGCCTACGCTCATTGAATGTATGTACAAATTCAAATGTATGTACATACATATGTTTGTACTCAAAGCACGAACAGAACGATATGTACGCGGCACAAAGTAATCAACAAGTTTACAAAAAACTCAAGACAAAATAATTATGGGGATGTACAATCAAAAGATCGTGAAGCAGCAACTAAAACCGGATTCGAAAGCACAATTCTTAAAATTCATACAACGTTTGAGTAAAATATTTTGGCAGATTCCCTCTAAGGGCTTTTCCGTGCACACACACACATACATATGCATATGCATATGTACATTTGTAAGTATTATGTACACGCGATGACTCTTGACTTCTCTTTCTGCCTTAACCCTAGAAAGGTTTTGTAAATCGATTTTACACAAAAATATATTGTGATATAAAGAAAATTATGATATCTATGTAAGTAATGCGAAATAAATATAATTTAAAAGAAAACAAGCAAAGTTACTGTTTAAACATGTAGATTTTATTTATAAAAACCTATTTAAATACCCGTACATATGTACATATAAACATATGGTATGTTGCTACGCAAATTGAAGGTAATTCAATGTTTTATAATAAAAACTTTACATATGTACATACATGCTTCTTAATACTGACTTCAGCTCAATGGATGGGGCGAGACGTCAAAAATACTTCCATTGGTAGTTATACCCACTGTTAAGTTAGTCTAGTAACTCTTTACACAAATGTATGTATGCACAAGTAATAATGTACAATTATAGGAACTATGACTCGGAAATTAAATTTCTGTTAACTCAAATAATGCCAATATCATGCAATAGTGGGCATAGGTACCATCTTTTTATACCCTTCGACCATGAAAATTGTCAAAAAAGGGTATACTAACTTTGTGCAAATGTATGTAACAGGCAGAAGGAAGCGTGTATATATAATTTCTTGCTCAGGATCACTAGCCGAGTTGATTGAGCCATGTCTGTCTGTCTGTCCGGATGACCAGATAAACACCCAGAACACCCAAACACCGCCCCTGCAAATGAATAATTTTATTTTTTAAGTCAATTTGTAGGCGCTGCATAAAAGATTTAACTAATATGAGTGAAATATCTACGTATCCTCCAAATTGCAATCCGATCGGACAATAAACACAGAAGTAATTCAAGAAAGTATGATAATATCACTGAGTACTTGGCTCAGCTAAAAAGGGAGGCTGGCGAGTGCCATCTGTCGAGAATAATTAGAAAGCACGTACGTACTGTCCCACTGTCCCGTGCCGCCTGACTGTTTCTCTCGTTGGACTTAAGTTATTTGCTGACAGGGTATGAACACTTCGACATTCTAAAGTACCATTTATTATACCGAGCAGAGGATATATTAATTTTGGCCAGAAGTTTGCATCGTACCTTTGGAGACAACTTGGATCTTATGAACTACAGTGTAATTCCCATAACTGCCGTGATATTTAGCTGCATCGGTAATATGACTGCATAATTCTGAATATGAAATAGGGAATATTAAATTTGTAAGCTGGATTGAAAGTTGTCGAGGCAACTAAGCGAAATATACTGTATAACTATTATGAATGAAAATAAACGGTGGAGTCAAACTAGCCCTCTCTGTGTGCCCGGATGTCTGTATGTTAAAACGCAAATAAGGCACCTGGTTTATAGCTATCTTTATGTCGGACCGATTTTGTTATTTTTAAAGATTTCCAAGATATTGTAAAGCAATTTGCTACATTCGTAGTTTTCTATTCAGGTAATATGCTTATAAAATTCTATAAAAATCGAACTATTTATAACATATAGCTGCTTTAAGAATAAACCATCGAAATGAGGGATTTGTATTGAGTACCAGTATTCTTTTTCGAAATAAAACAATTTATCTACCCAATCAAAACTATACTGTAATCCATATACACATCTATATTAAATCCATTTCATCAAAATATATCCTGTAGCTTTCAAATATTCAAATTTAAAATATTAAAATTTTAATAAAAGAATGTTATTTGGTACTTACATCTGAAAATTTTAATTAATAGCACCTTGGACCGCCAACCTATTACTACAAGATTTGCTTTTGGTTTGCATATGAATATATTTGAATTCTTGAAAATTCATTTGCACCCCTGTACCACTTCTTTTCGATACACAAAATACATGTCTATTATATCAAAATAACACCAAACTAATTGTTATAGGCAACCAATCAAATCCACCCCGCATGAACTGGCAGTGTAAACATCTACTTAATTTAACCAAAGTTTTATTTTTCAAAAATGTAGTTTTATTTTTCTTTTGTGGTCTATTTGGACATTAATATGAATGCACTCACATTATGAAAACTTAGGCAACAAGAGCAGAGGCAGTGCTCGACTCGTACTTCCAGTTCGGAGCCAGCACGCTCTTCGTTTTGTAGTAACGAGCCAGACGGTGAATTCTGGACTCGACGAGAATCAGACGGAATTTACCGTCCTTATCCTTGCGATTGCGCTCCAAGTGCTTGCGGATGGCTACAGCCTTCTTGATCATGTGGTACAGATCCTCAGGGATGTCGGGCTTGAGACCAACAGACTTCATGATGCGCAGAATTTTGTTGCCATTAACAAAGCGCACTTGAGCCACACCGTGCGAGTCACGCAGGATAATACCTGAAATCGTTTGAATTTGTTGAGTACCATAAATATTAACATAACCTCAAATAACTGAGTTATAAACAATTTTATTTACCGATTTTGGAGGGAGTCAGACCCTTCTTGCCCAGCTTCTTGATCTGATCCTTCACATCCTCGGCGTTAAGCTTCAGCCACGATGGGACTGTGCGTCTGTAGGGAAGGGCTGATTGGGATATACCCTTGCTGTGAATATATTAAATTGTGTTGTTGGTGAATGACAGTGGAAAGAGGAAGAGCGGACGTATTCGTTTGCAACATGTGCTTGCCATGGTGGCGGAATAATTTATCGAAATTAACTCTTTGCAGGTCGAATAAAGCTTGCAATCGTGTCGTTATGATATAGGATGTTGGTCAAGTACATTTTGCACCGATCTTTGCTTATTAACTATTAAAAAATCAACTACCCAGGAGCGTGCATACGACCCATGATGTTACTAGCTTAGTTTTTTACACCGAAAAGAAAGTGGAGACTTGTGGAACAACACTTTAGAGCAGAACTCTACAAAGTACACAGGGTTGCATTGAGCAGAGCATAACCAATCGAGTGGCTCCACACTGCTTAACATACTCGTTACTTACTGTTAACAGACGTAAATATTGTTCAATCTCTACACTAGTTGGGTTTTGACAAATTCAGTAGTTTAATCGCTTAAAGAACCAAAAATGCAAACAGACAAATACAGTGAGTTGCTAAATAGGCTGGAAAATGAGGAATTAGAGGTAAGCGTTATCAGTCAATGCATTTGCGCTCTTATCTTTACCCATTTATTGAGTACCATTTTCTGCACAGAATACCGCCCTGGGCGCCGAATTTTATCAGCAGTTGTTAGCAATTTACCTTTATCAAATCGAACTGTTAGTAAGACAAATTGAATATAAATATTGAATGAATTGAATAACAGACTTGTTTGCAGTTCCAATGCGAAATTCCTGTGGATGCGCATACCCAACAATCTAAAGGAACAGAACAAAGAACTGACCCAGCTTAATCTACTTAACCTGGCCATGCAGCACAATAACTACGCAGAGTTTTTCAAACATATCAAATATGAATGGTCGGACCTCATTAGGCCCATTGTCGAGGATCTGTTGGGTAAGAATTATCATAGACTTCATGTGGGTATTTTAATTGCAGTATGACACTCCCAAATGCAGTTCAAAAACGCGATGAGCTTTTCAATTTGACGGCTAACGCATATGTGTCGATATATGAGCAGAATCTGCTCGAAATGGCCCTGATGACGCAGGATGAACTAAGGAATGCCTGCCCGGATTGGACGCGTGAACAGGATGGTGGAAAGCAAATATTGATTCCAAAAATGAAAGAAACACCACCTCGCATTGCAAGTGATGATCAGTTGCTTAAGTTGACCGAGTTTGTTTCGTTTTTGGAGAATTAATAACAAAATAAACATTAACATTTTATATTTATTATCCGGCTTTGGTCTGTTAGGGCGGGGGTTATTTTACTCAGTAGTGGAGCAATTCTGTTAACAAAGGTATCGAGTAAGTATCGCTTCATGTCTCGTTGTGTCATTTAGAAGATTAAAAAAATTGCACGGAAACGGCATCGCATTTTCTCTGGAAAATCAATCAGAGAATAATTTTAAAATTGTGGACATTTGAACGGATTGCATCAAAAACGCTTGCGAAAGCATTTAATTATCTCTTTTAAACAATCAATACACTTGGTCTTTTGTATTTCGTGTGGAGTAGTGAAAAAACCGATTTTCTATACGGGTGTGCGTGTGTGAGTGAGAAAAGAAAAATGGCAGCAAGCGACAAATCTGTCGACGATTCCCTGTATCCCATTGCGGTATTAATTGATGAATTGAAGAATGAGGACGTTCAGGTTAGTAACATCACTTATTTACATGTGATCAATAATTAGTATACATATATAGCTTTGTATACGCATCTACTTTGGGCGAGTAGCGTAGCAGGATACATGCAGCATTCGTGCATAGGTGTATGGATATGTAAAAGTATGTGAGTGTGAATCCATATGTCGCTATGCAGAAAAGTGCGTCACTGTGTGAATAGAAATGTGAGTCTGTGTGCGGGGATGGTGTTTGTGTGTGTGTGAGGGTGGATTTGTTTGTATGTGTGTTGATGTATGTACATATGTATGTATATTATTCTACGGCTTTTGCTATAAATTGTATTGTTTAATTAGAACGAATTCGATAAAAATTAACAAGTATTTGAATTTTCAGTTACGTTTAAACTCTATTAAGAAGCTGTCAACTATTGCGCTCGCCTTAGGCGAAGAACGCACACGTTCCGAGCTGATACCGTTTTTAACGGAAACCATATACGATGAGGATGAGGTGCTTCTTGCCCTGGCCGATCAATTAGGCAATTTCACAAGTAAGCGAAAATTGCGCATTAATATAAAATAAATAATTAACTACATATTCATCTTATTCGTAGGTCTTGTGGGTGGCCCCGAGTATGCCATGTACTTGTTACCGCCCCTAGAGAGTTTGGCAACCGTTGAGGAGACTGTGGTTCGCGACAAGGCAGTCGAATCTCTGCGCACCGTCGCTGCTGAGCACAGTGCATTGGACTTGGAGATTCATGTGGTTCCGACGCTGCAGCGTCTGGTTTCCGGCGATTGGTTCACCTCTCGCACCTCTGCTTGTGGTCTATTCTCCGTGTGCTACCCACGTGTCACACAGCCCGTTAAGGCCGAGCTGCGTGCCAATTTCCGCAAATTGTGCCAGGACGAGACGCCGATGGTGAGACGTGCAGCAGCTAACAAGTTGGGTGAATTCGCAAAGGTCGTCGAGACTGAATATCTCAAATCGGACTTGATTCCGAACTTCGTGCAGCTGGCTCAGGATGACCAGGACTCTGTGCGGCTCTTGGCTGTCGAGGCTTGTGTCAGCATTGCCCAACTTCTGCCGCAGGATGATGTGGAGCACGTAAATATAATTTAACATGTATATAAGGTTTCATTTGAATACGAAATGCGTGTTTTTTCTTTACTTTGAACTTGCAGTTGGTGTTGCCCACGCTACGACAGTGTGCCAGCGATTCGTCCTGGCGAGTGCGCTACATGGTTGCCGAGAAGTTTGTGGACCTTCAGAAGGCCGTGGGACCAGAGATAACTCGAGTTGATTTGGTGCCCGCCTTCCAATACTTGCTAAAGGATGCTGAAGCTGAAGTGCGTGCCGCTGTTGCCACCAAAGTGAAGGACTTCTGTGCCGCCCTGGACAAGGCCAACCAGGTCCAGATTATCTTGAGCTCAATTTTGCCCTATGTGCGAGATTTGGTCTCGGATCCCAATCCACATGTCAAGTCAGCGCTGGCCTCCGTTATCATGGGTCTGAGTCCAATGCTAGGAGCCTATCAAACGGTCGAGCAATTGCTTCCCCTGTTTCTCATTCAGCTGAAGGACGAGTGCCCAGAGGTGCGTTTGAACATCATCTCCAATTTGGATTGCGTCAACGATGTCATTGGCATTCAGCAGCTGTCGCAGGTGAGTTGAACTGGTTTTTCTAACTTTTGATTGTTTATTCGATCATTTTGATGTCCCCCTCAGTCTCTGCTGCCCGCCATTGTTGAACTAGCAGAAGATTCCAAATGGCGAGTGCGTCTGGCCATCATTGAGTATATGCCTGCGTTGGCTGGCCAACTGGGACAAGAGTTCTTCGATCAAAAGTTGCGCGGTTTGTGCATGGGTTGGCTCAACGATCATGTTTATGCCATTCGTGAGGCTGCCACATTAAATATGAAGAAACTGGTCGAACAATTCGGTGCACCGTGGGCCGAGCAAGCTATTATTCCAATGATATTAGTCATGTCACGCAACAAGAACTATTTGCACAGTAAGTATGCATGCATGCTACCACCCTCTGTATCTGCGACTGATGTTGTATATATGTATTTCCTCCCATTAGGAATGACCTGCCTCTTCTGTCTAAATGTTCTGGCCGAGGTGTGCGGTACAGACATTACCACAAAGTTATTGCTGCCTACTGTTTTGCTGCTCGCCGCTGATCCCGTTGCCAATGTGCGTTTCAATGTTGCAAAAACACTGCAAAAGATTTCCCCTTTTCTTGAGGCCAGCGTGATCGATTCGCAAGTAAAGCCCATGCTGGATAAGCTAAATGCCGATACCGATGTGGATGTTAAACACTTTGCTGCACAAGCTATAGCGGGCATAGCAGCCGGTAAGCATTGAGTTTCAGTAGAAACCTCTGTTAGAGAAACAAATTACGCACACAAATACTTTTTATACATAAATCGAATCAAGTATCTATAAGTAACTATAACGATCCCATAGAAATGGAACTGAATGTGTTTAGAACTGCAGTGCCGCCCTGTATGGGTATAAAGATTGAGCTGGCATTGGCCTCCAGGCTGGTCGTTGAACCGCCATCGATGTCTGCGGCAGCTGAGACGGGCGAACTTAGTGGAGACACTGAGAATGATTCTAAGGAGGAAATTGATACGGAATGTTAGAGGATGAGTAGCCCAACCAGAAGCATGATGTGAACACCTCATGTGTGATCCCTTCTTGTGCAGTATCTTGTGACTAAAGGGCAATCAATATGTTCGAAATGTAATCAATTGCTGGAAATTTGTGTGTGTTCATTTACGTCGGTTCATTCATTTTATACCCTTCGAACTGCGGTCAAAAAATGGTATACTAACTTTGTGCAAAATGTATGTAACGGGCAGTAGGAGGCGTAGGAGATCTAATAAAGTATACATATTCTTGCTCAGGATCACTAGCCGAGTCGATTGACCTATGTTCGTCTGTCTGTCCGTTTATATGATCTTCACGATCTCAGTTATTATAAGAGGTAGACTCCAAATTTGGGATGAAGGTCCCTGGATACTCTGCGCAGGTGAAGTCCATTACCGAACAAATAAATGATACTTAAATTCGATTTGTATGCGACGTATAAAATATACAACTTTCTGACAAACGGAGCTGATGGAAATATCGAAGGGTCCTCAAAATTTCAATCCATCAGACAATAAACACAGAAGTTATTCAAGAAAGTATGAGCATAATATTTTAGGAAGAGTGTTGGCACCCTGATGTTATTATATCTGTTGAAAGGTATATATAGAAGGATCATACAATTAGATACTTTTTACGGCAACTTAGGTCCAAGGGTATCCCACTGTCGTGTGCTTGTCGACTGTTGCTCTCGTTAGATCCTTTGTTTTATATTAAATTCTAATTAATGTTTCTCAATTCTTTTCTGTCTCTTTCCCGGTATTGAACTCGCTTCATCCCATCTGTAATTGTGTTCAACTTGTTTTTCACAGCGTAATCAAATTTATAATTTTTTATTCTATTTTTAAAATGTATGTATTTCACACACGCTGGCAACAAACAAACCAACATCAACAACAACAATAAATATATAACTATCGTGTAGCAAAACTTAAGAATGGAAAATTGTAGTTGAACGCCGAAGGCCGCCAGAGATATTGCAGAACACAACTGCAGAAGATCAGATCATTGTAAAACCGTAGCAGAGCCCCTCCTCCAGGCCGCATATTTACCATTTTCAAAATGCACAGATTGATCAAAAACGGAAGAGCCACAAAACGCGCGACAGATGAGAATAAATATATATATAACATACATACTTACTAAATACATAATTTACCACATAAGCATAAATTCATTATTAAAACAAAACAAATGTGTAGACTTTGAAACAAGAAAATGTATTGGTTAATCGCATCTGAATGCAAATAAAAATTTATTGTAAAAGAATAAACAATTCGTTTGATTCTACCAAACAAACATTTTTGTATGTCTCAGAAGGTGTTACTTAGGAACGACTATTGAAATCATAAGCTATAATCTGCAATGGTATAGAACCTTCGGCGGAGCGAAGGTATCTCTACTCTGGTGGCATATTTATTTTATCCAGCTGTTTAGAACGCACTTTAGTATACCCTGTAAAGTATATTTCAACTCAACATCAACAGGGGAATAAGCCATGACCGTTTTTCCGTCTAATGCAACGGAAGCTAGTTTCATTTTTAATGGAATAATACTATAATGTTTTATACTTTAACTTTTCAAGATATTATACAACAACAGCCCCTTATAATCTATAAGTACTTATGAACACACATACATTTCTTAAAAATTTGACTAAAATATCATAGACTGCTTGTTAAGTCGAAATAAGTGTTTTGTATACAAAAACTGTATTTTTTTACAATATATCTTACCTATTGCTATATAATATTATTTTGTATTGTATTTTAAAATGTCGAATTATAGTCTAACATAAATTAACATTTTTTACTTCTTTTATTAATATTTATGTGTATTTATATTTCAATATATTTGGGTTTACAGTCATGCACAGTGAATTGGCATTCAATTAGTTGATACACTAAGTCTTGTTTGTATGGCATAAACCACCTGAACCGCTTCTATCAATGTACATAAGTATGTACATATATATGTGTCTAAATATTTTGCAGAGAGCGTGAGCGAATGTGTGGATAGAGCAAAAGAGAAAGAGCGAAGTGTGCGCGAGAGCGAGGCGAAGAGTGCGAGTGTAATTACTGCACAGACGCGACGTGACGCGTTGTGTCTAGTCGAGTGCGCACAGGTTAGTTGAGTTCACTAAAGCCGTCGTATTAGATTGCGTGTGCTTGGTTAATATTTAATATTCATTACATGGTAAATATTGATCGATAACCAGTGTTTGTGGGAAGTAACGCGAGCCTCGCGCAGTGTGTGATTTAACGAAAGAGAAAGCCAATCAGTGATTTTCTGATTTGCCAAACTTTTGTATGCATATACGAAAAAATAATAAAAATAGCGTGTAAATATATTTGCATAATGGTACAAAAACATGTATGTACATACATACGTACGCAAGCAAATACATTTGCAATACAGGTCTATTAATGTAGTTGCACGTATTAATGTAGTTGTACGTACATACATATGTACATACATACTGTGGGCCTGTATTTGTGTTGACTGTGATTTAATTCTGCGACTGCAATTAAGGCTACATTCCGATCTACAGTTATTGCTCTCAAACCAACAATCAAATGCAATCGGGTATGCATATGTACATATAAATGTATGTTCATATGTATGTGCAGTGTACAGATGTAATTAAGTTAGCACCATAAACATAAGCTTTATTATTTCATTCATTAATAACGCGGATATGAGCGGCTGCTATCGCACTTTGAGCTCAAGTGGCGCGTTTTATTAAAGGTTGCGCCGCCGTCGCCGATTAGCCTGTTGCTCTAACAGTTGTTGTGTCTTCTTCAGTTGGTTAATTTAGATGATAGTTTGCTGGAAATGAAATGCACGACGCACAGTGGGCAGTAAATGTTCGTGCTTTATTTAATATGTAATACACGCATATTAATGTCTGTCCACAAGTACAAGTTTTGTTTACAATTACAGTCCCATCGAAAAGTGAAGGTCACACGCATTGCTTACCTTGCAGTGCTTTCAGTGTTGAATAGCAACACACATTATTAAAGTGGGCTAGTTGAGAAATTTCTACTTGACCCAATGGACATCTTAACAATAATTTTTACAAATAGGGTAGTTCTTAGTCGCATACTCTTTAGTACCTTCTTTTTTGTGTGTACATATGTATATACATACATATGTATACATATATATGTACCATATATCGGTACCGGACACATTTATTACACAGGTAATACTATTACAAAAATATGACGGGTGCTTAACTAAAGCTCGTTTGACTGCGATTTAGAAATCAGCAGACACATACGAAAAATATACATACTTGCATATGTATGCATATATATGTATATACCAACTCTTACAAATCCATGCATATAAGATATGCATTTGTATATCAAGACTTACCAACCATACATACATATGTACATATAAATGAATATGTATGAGTTTATGGCAGTATTATTATTATTATCTTATCTCAAATCCTAAGTGATTCGTCAGAATTTAATTAGATTTAACATTAATTTGAATTATTATATGGATTTTAGCTCAGTTTCTTTTAATCAGTGCAAGTGATTGGAAGTCTTTGAGAAACCTGCTTGAATAATACAAGAAAAAGTAAAAACTATATATATATTTGCATTTTACTTACAATATCTACATTTTTATATATAATTGTGATCTATTTTTACTTATTATAAATTATTTTCTTTTTGTTTTACAGTTAAAATATGCACAAAGCCGTTAAAAACAAATCCAGTAAGCAAAACCACTTTTAAAATTATTATTAGTGTTTATATATGTAAATAACATATTTGATCCCAACCAAACTATTTCAAAAGCATTATAATAATGTCAACTCAAAAATTTGTAATGAAATCAATCGTCTTTGAAGGAGCTTTTCAACCATCGTTTGTATATACTTATAACAATATATTACGTACTTACTTGTATGTGCGTTAGATAAGTCATTTATCTTTAATAGGTTAAATGGAAATAGTGAGAATTAAAATTATATTTGGACTATTTATATGTGTGCGTTGATATATATTTATCTGTAATAACTTCTTTATTTTTAAATTTTTCAGGGCTTTTGTGTGGCCTTAAAAATTCTAGGGCAGATCTAACAACAGCGAAGTTTATACTTTACTACGGGTAAGTAGACATTTCATTACGCCTGAAAACAGTTATCTAAAATTGTCCCCCTTGTTTTCACAGACCCACTGTAGCTGATAGTGATATCTATGATCTGCACGACTCAAAGAGTTTGTTGGAGGATGAGAATTTGGATTTGACAAAAAACACCGTGCTATATTTACATGGCTATCTGGAAGATCCCGATGTTGAGAGCATACATATTATTGCCGAGGCTTATTTGGAACGAGATGATACAAATCTAATTGTATTAGACTGGGGTGAACTGGCAGATGGAAATTACATATTCGATGCTGTGGTCAATGCCAAACAATTGGCTCCAGAGTTGGCCAAGGTGTTGCTTGAAATGTTTGATCATGGATTGCACATTGAGAAATTTCATATAGTAGGTCATTCCTTGGGCGGTCAGATGGCTGGCATAATAGGTCGGGAAATTCTGAAACGTACCAAAGGTGAAAAGAAATTGAAGAGGTAGATATTTACTTTAGCGATAACAAGATTGAGCTTAAGCATTACTAACCTTTTATAATATTTGCTTAGAATTTCAGCCTTGGATCCGGCATTTCCACTATTCTACCTCACTGCTGGACTGGCCGCTCATCTGAGTAAACATGATGCAGAGTTTGTTGATGTTATACATACAGATGCCTGGCTCTATGGAGCCCCGAGCAGCACAGGAACGGCCGATTTCTGGCCCAACGGTGGAAAAACATTGCAACCCGGATGTCCAAAGCGCAACTATAAAATGCTCAGCGATAATGACTTATCGAGTCACAGACGAAGTTGGTGGTTTTGGGCCGAGAGCGTTTCGGATCGTTTTCCCATTCGATTCGATGCAGTGGCCGCCAAAAGCTGGGATGAATTTAAACAGAAGAAAGTAATAGAGGTGGGACCACCCGTTGTTATGGGTCATCATTGCCCGACAAAGTATGTGAAATCTTAAATTATATTGTGCAAATAAGATCTCCTATTTATTATATTTTAGTATACATGGCGATTTTTACTTACAAACTAATGGCGTAACACCCTTTGCACGTGGCAAGGAAGGTACCAGTTATGTGGATCCCAAAGAGCTCTTAGGCAATAATAATACCTACGAAATCACTTCACAGGTTAAGGTTGAACAATGAAAAGTCAACGGAACATAGTGTAAATGAATGAGAAATTCAAAATTTTTATTTACTTCTGTTCTGACTCTAGAAAATATTTTTTATATATTGGTTTTTTACTGTTTTTTGTTGAGTATTAAATGAAATTATAAAAGAAATGCTACAAAATGTCAAAAAGAACGGTTTATCCGAAAATTCATCTTTATGTTTCTGGCGACAGATAGAAAAGTTAAGTCTTTAATAAGTTATGAAAGGGGAATTTCACACGTTTAATTTAATGGTCTAACACAATGCACTTAAGTGAAAAGCACTGTGTTTATTCTCTTTAAATTGTCCACTGTATGCATTGAGAGTTAAGCAAATATTAATTAGCTGACCACATTTAAAGAGTGTAAATTGTTTTAATTCACTACACCTCTTCTTCTTTACTTTATGATCGGAAATAAGCTAAATAGTTTTTTTTTTTTATCTGAGTTTGTACATTTCAGTTATTTTTTTTTAAATCGATGAAAATAAATCTGCAATCGATGTTATATATATCGGATTACTAGTTCTTGCAAGTATCGATATTTACGCTCGACGCATCTCTAGTAGCATCTCACGTTGAAGAAACTTCGCAAACGAAACGTATATAAATACATTTATTTGTAAATTTACCAACAAATTTATGAGAAAATGAAGATTAAACTAATTGATTCGGTTGTGCGTAGCTTTTAAGGTAGCGAAAATATTTCGCGAGAACACTGACAAAATCAACGCCATAGACTTTGCACCAAATGGCGAGCATTTGATTTCGTGCAGCGAGGATGATCAAATTGTTATTTACGATTGTGAAAAGGGAACGCAGTCACGTACAGTAAACTCAAAAAAGTATGGCGTAGATTTGATACATTTTACGCATGCCAACAACACGGCCATACACAGCTCCACAAAGGTTGACGACACCATACGATACCTGAGCCTGCATGACAACAAGTATTTGCGATATTTTCCTGGCCACACAAAGAAGGTGATCTCCCTGTGTATTTCCCCGGTCGAGGATACATTCTTATCGGGCTCATTGGACAAGACACTGCGACTGTGGGACTTACGTTCTCCAAATTGCCAGGGTCTAATGCATCTGTCCGGCCGCCCGATTGCCGCCTACGATCCGGAGGGCCTAATCTTTGCAGCTGGCGTCAACTCTGAGAGCATTAAGCTGTACGATCTGCGTTCGTTTGACAAGGGCCCTTTTGTGACGTTCAAGCTGAACCAGGAGAAGGAATGTGATTGGACGGGCCTAAAGTTCTCGCGTGACGGCAAAACAATTCTAATCAGCACAAATGGATCGGTCATTAGGCTGGTTGATGCCTTCCATGGCACACCGCTGCAGACGTTCACGGGCTATCCCAACAATAAAGGCATCGCCATTGAAGCCAGCTTCAGCCCCGATTCGCAATTCATCTTTTCGGGCAGCACAGACGGACGCGTGCATATTTGGAACGCCGACACCGGCAACAAAGTTTCTGTTCTAAATGGCGATCATCCCGGCCCCGTGCAGTGTGTGCAATTCAATCCCAAGTACATGATGCTCGCCTCAGCGTGCACAAACATGGCCTTTTGGCTTCCCACCTCCGAGGAAGGTGTCTAGATAGTAAGCTTAATTTTTGTATTTTTAAGAACTGACTAAAATTAAACAATTAGTTAAAATGTGCTATGATCTCATGTGCTATGATCTCTCCCCTCCTTGCTGCCTAGTCTTGTGTTGTTCGTATACATTGCGAATTGTGTTCAGTAGTTGCGCCAGATTTTGGCCCATTTTAGCGCTGATTCCTATTAAGCTGGGGTTATTCAGTTCCTCTTGCAGTCGCTCGTAGTTGGCCGTACTAGCTGGCATATCCATTTTATTGGCTACCACCAGCTGCGGCCGGTTCGACAGGCTACCGCCGAACTGTTCAAGCTCGTACATCAGTTGTTGGTACTGTATCCAGGGCTCCGGCGAACTGGCGTCGAGTACAAACAGCAACAACTTGCAACGCTCTGCGTGCTTCAGAAACTGTATTCCTAGTCCCTTGTTGCGATGTGCATCCGGCACCAGGCCGGGCAAATCGGCAATAGTCAACTGTACGTGATCATCGTATCGCACGGTGCCCAGATGTGGACGCAAGGTGGTAAAAGCGTATGGTGCCACCTTTGGCTTGGCCCGTGTCAATGCATTGAGCAAAGTGCTCTTACCGGCATTCGGAAAACCAATTAGTCCTACTTCCGCCATGCTGCGTAGCTCCAAAGTGTAGCTGCACTCCTCGCCTGGAGGTCCGTATTCACACACCTTGGGACTGGTCTCTTTGTCGGTGGTAAAAAAGCGATTTCCCTTGCCTCCGGCTCCGCCACGTGCTGCCACAAACATAAGATCAACACTGCCCAAGTCGGCAACAATTATGCCTTTGGTATTGCGTACAACTGTGCCAACAGGCACTTTTACAATCATGTGCTTGGCATTCTTGCCATGGCAATCCTTGGCAGTGCCGATTCCACCCTCTAGAGCTCGTACCACGCTGCTAACATGATTGAAATTGCGCACATCATTCGAGGCTTGAAAGATCACGTGTCCGCCATTGCCTCCATCTCCACCATCGGGTCCAGCACGCTCGTTGCACCACAGCTGTAGGAATGAAACGCAACCGTCGCCGCCCTTGCCAGCAACAGTCCTCACCTTCTTGGCATCAGAGAAGAATTGTGCCTGGAAAGTAATATGATTGTTATTGTTATGTAAACATTAATATGTATATGTGTAGCCCACCTCCTTGCGCGTTGACTTTGCCTTTTTGGGACGCAGCGCAGATGCGATCTGGCTATAGTTTACTCGATTTTTCAGGGAAAACAGCAACCGGCTTGAAATTGTCAACAGCGACATTTTCCATCGGTTACAATCACAGTGATGAAGACATTACTTGGGTCGATTCTTGTCGATACTTGCCGGTAAGATATCGCTTAAATGTCGCTTATCGATAGTTGCTTAAGCAAAATGTTGCCTATCGTCTAATGCCATTTAAAACGTGTAAGTATTTTTATCGATGGCTTTCGATTTCAAAATGTTTACCCTGTGTTTATGTTATCGTGAGTAAATACATGTTGTGCCGGAGATACTGTTTCTTTATACCACTCAGGAGAATGGCCATAAAAGCTGCGCTTATAGATTTAAGCGGTACTCTTCACGTAGAGGATGAGCCCACGCCAAACGCAGTTGCTGCTTTGCAAAGGTTGTCGTACAAGGATTGAAAAAAAATAAACATGAAGTACTGCATTGTTTCTTTTTGATTTGCAGATTACGCGACAGCGGAGTTTCCGTTAAATTTGTTACAAACACTACAAAAGACTCCAAAAAAACACTCTACGATAGGCTTTCTAAAATTGGCTTCAAGCTTGAAATTGACGAGATTTACAGTTCACTAAGCGCAGCTGCTGCGTTTGTTAAAAATGAGAAACTTAATCCGCTTTATCTGCTGACAGATGATGCCCGAAAAGATTTCCCCGAAGAGGATAAGACTCGTCCCCAGGACGCAGTTGTTGTGGGACTGGCGCCCAATGCATTCAATTATGAGCACCTGAACAAAGCCTTCAAGTGAGCTGAAGAATATTTACATAAGAATATTTAATAAATATTATTTGCAGCGTGTTGATGCAGCAAAAGTCGCATAGACTTGTCGCAGTGCACGAGGGGAAATATTACAAGCGCGCCGATGGTCTAGCACTTGGACCTGGCTGCTTTGTTAAGGGCCTGGAGTATGCAACGGGCAGTACAGCAACGGTTATAGGCAAACCAAATCCGTTTTTCTTTTCAAAGTTCATTGCCTTGCAATGTGAGGCCGGACCAATGTGTTATGATTGGAGATGTATGAACGTGTATAAATGTACTCCTTATATTTTCATGTATTTCTGTTTTAGGATGCCAATGATGACGTTGCAGGCGCCATGAAGGTTGGCTTACAGGGTGTACTCGTCAAGACCGGCAAGTTCTTGCCCTCTGCACTGGCTTCCATCGACCCGCCACCCACTGCGGTTGTCGAACATTTTGCCGATGCTGTCGATTGGATACTGTCCAAGCAGTGTCAACAGAGAATTTAGCAAATTTGTCTTGTCTTTTAACAAAATTCTCCAATAAAATTGCAAACAGTTTCAACTGATTTCAAAAAGATTACAAATGTTTTATATATTTATTTATAAATAAGCAAAAATCCATAAAAAATGCAGCATGGGTAACCGCTTTGAACAGTCGGATAATATTTTGTATGCATATGGTTAGCCTTTTGAGTATGTTAATAGTATTTTAAATGCCATTAATTAAGTTTCGTTTCGGCAAATTTGTTTGCCAACTCGACAATCTCGTCGACACGCTCGAAATTGCTGCCGGAAGCCTGAGCAGATTCTGGCTTGCCACCTCCCTTGCCGCCCAGTACAGGCGAGACGTGCTGCACCCATTCGTTGGCTTTGAGACCCTTCTCGACGGCGCTTTTGGGCACCGAACACAGGCAGAAGATCTTCTTTGAGTCGGCATCGACAGAGACAAACATAGCTGCTGTGTCGGGCAGCTGGGAGCGCACCTGTTTTAGGGCAGCATCCAGTGCCTTGGTATTGTTGTAAGCTTCCAGTTGCTGAACGATTACACTTGCCTTGGGATTCTCCTCGCAGAGGGCCTTGGCGCGCTCAACGACAGTTACGGACACGGCAGCTCGCAGGGCACGCTCCTTGCCATCGAGAGTCATTTTCAAGGACTTGAGCAGGTTGCGCATCTCATCCTTCTTCACATAGGGTATGGTGGCATGCGAGATTTGTTCGGTCAGCTCGACAATTTGCTTGACATACAGCTTGGAGTCCTTTCCGGTCTTATCTGCCTCAATGGTGGTCTGTAACTTGACAATTTCGTGCTGGAATCCTTCGGATTTCTTTAGGGCTTTCAAGGCTTCGGGCCCGGTCAGAGCGACAATGCGACGAATACCTTTGGCAATAGCCTCTTCGCTGCTGATGACAAAGTCCATAATGTGGCCAGATCGACGCAGATGAGTGCCACCACAAAATTCCACGGAGGTTTGTTCGCCGGCCTCAGAATCGGGTTCCGATTCAAGTTGATCGACGGGTACGCCGAAGGAGATAACACGCACGGGGTTTGGATAAACTTCATCGAACACAGAACGCAGGCCGCGAATACGCTTTGCCAAAGCCAACTGCGACTCCTTGGCATAGATGGGAACATTCTTAAAGACCATATCCCGCGTTAGCTGCTCCGTCTTGGCCACCTGGTCAATGGTCATAGCTCCCTTACTGTTGAAGTCGAAGCGCAGCTTCTCCGGCACAACCAATGAACCCTTCTGCTCCGTGTCCTTGCCAAGCACCTGCAGTAGGCAATGGTTGAGTGCATGAGTGGCTGAATGATTCTTCATTGTTAGCCAACGTCGCTCGGCATCGATATGCAATTGCACCTCGTCGCCCACGGTCAAGTTGCCTTCGACGACACCAATGTGGAGAATGTAGCCGCCTCTGTTATAAACCCGATCGACCAAAAATTCGTTTGCTTCATTGTTCAGCTTGACCAGGGCTCCCTGATCGTAGATCTGACCACCGCTCTCGGCATAGAAGTTTGTCTTGTCCAGAACAATTCCAGCCTTCTGACCACTGCTGATCTGCTGGACGAATTGATTATCATAGCGTAGGGCAACAACTTTGCTTGTGCATTCGCTGTACGTGTAAGGCGAGTCGAGAGCATCAGATTCAGCTTCGTACTTGTACTTATACGAATCATTTGTAAGCGGGACACCTTGTTCTTGGAGATGCGATATAGCATGAACGTCCAAATTGATCTCCTCGATCTTGCTGGCACCCTTGCCTTGGGAGAGTATATAGGAATTCTGCTTGGCGGCATCGTAGCCCTCCATGTCGATTTGCAGCGACTTCTCCTCGGCCATCAGCTGTGTTAGATCCACTGGGAAGCCGTAGGTGTCATAGAGACGCCATGCAACATCTCCGGGAATGGTCTTTTGATCCGCGCCCAATTTCTCGATTGTGCGATTTAGGAGATTGCGACCACGGGTCAAAGTTTTGAGGAACTGCAGCTCCTCCTCGTTAATGATATCGATAATATGTTGGGGGTCCTTCCTGACCTCGGGGAAGGCATCGCCCAGTAGCTCGACGACAGTGTTTACCAAAGTGGCAAAGAAGCCAGGCTTGGCATTCAGCTTTTCTGTGGCGTACCTGCAACAGAAAATGAGTAAAGTCGCTGTTTGTCTTGGTAGGAATGGTCATTTTTACCGCACAGCACGGCGCAAAATTCGACGCAGCACATAGCCACGTCCAGTGTTGTCGGGGTTGCCACCATCTGCCAAGGCAATTGTTATGGTACGTGCATGATCTGCCAACACGCGGTAGGCCATATCAATGCCATCCACATCGTCGGCGCCAACCCGCCCCTGGTAAGCAGGTGCGCCAGTGCCCACCTGGATAGCATCGAAGAGCGGAACAAACAAATCTGTATCATAGTTGGAGCGTTTGTTCTGAATAACAGAGACCAGGCGCTCAAATCCCATTCCACAATCAATATGCTTCTTGGGCAACGGCTTCAGACTACCATCGGATTCGCGATTGTACTGGATGAACACCAGGTTCCAAATCTCAAGCACATCTGGATCGTCCTGGTTAACCAACTCTGGCACACTGCGTCCGCCAATACGATCAAAGTGCAGCTCAGAGCATGGTCCACATGGTCCTGTCTCACCCATTTCCCAGAAATTGTCTTTCATGCTGCCCGGGAGAATGTGCTCTGGCTTCAGACCCAAGTCCAGCCACATTTGTTTGCACTCAAGATCAGGCTCCAGGCCATTGGTTGCGTCGCCGCCAAAGTAGGTTACATATAAGCGGTCCTTGGGCAAGCTAAGACGTTCTGTAAGGAAACTCCATGCCCAGGAGCAAATCTCCTTCTTGAAATAGTCACCAAATGACCAATTTCCCAGCATTTCAAAGAACGTATGATGGTAAACATCCTTGCCCACATCGTCCAAGTCGTTGTGCTTGCCACCGGCGCGGATGCACTTCTGCGTATTGACCACTCGCACCCACTTGGACATTTCGCTATTGGGATCAGCAGTACCCAGGAAAATGGGCTTGAACTGATTCATGCCGGCGTTGGCAAAGAGGAGAGTCGGGTCGTCCAGGGGTATCGTGCTGGATGAGTGGACATAGATGTGCTTCTGTTCCTTGAAGAAGTTAAGATACGCCTCACGCACTTCCTTGGCGGACAGGAACTTCATGGTGATCTTCTGTTTTTGGAAACCAAAGAAAGGTTAGTTTCTGCTCGTTGCCACGCGACGTACTTTCAATATGTAAGTTTGTATGTATCTTATTCAATGCAGCTGCCAGTTTTCGGGTTAAACGTTTGTGAAAGTGCACAAAATTTTAATGTTTCAACGTGACAAAGTTACAGATTTTTTTGATTATTTAAGCCTTTGATTACTTTTCTTTTGCAAACTAGTGTTTGTATTTAGATATAACTTTCTTTTGTTATGTATTACTCACTTTTTTCACAATTAAGTGCAAATACAAAACAATTTCGTCAACCGACTGCAACAACGTGTACGTAGGTGCTCCGATAACTATGCGGCAAATTTAACAGTGAACTAGTTCTCTTATGCGCTGCTCCAATCAGAGTAACATAAAGGTTCATTAATCGAACTACTTAAAATTTGCAATCGATTCTTCCATTTTGGCGGCGACATACAAAAACATTTCGTTTATAGGCAACTTCATATATTAATAAAAACAGGTAATTCATTTAATTTAAAAGTCTATACGTTGAGGCAAATTCTCCTCCTCGAGGTGGTGCTCAATTTCTTTCATGCGTAGCATTACATTAAGACTTTGATTTTCCTCCTTACCAGTCAGGTACATGGTTACAAATGCCTGTATGGCAAGAAGAGTGCCAAGGGCGGGAACAATGGGACGAGTGAATTTTTTGTACAACATAAACACTTCTCTCGGATTCTCTGTCACCGATGGCAATCGGTACGTAAAGCATCTTGTGGCAAACATAAATGCCGCGAATGGAGCTAGTATCGTTGGGTAAATGACACCTGCTGCTACCTGTATGAAGGCACTACGGACTTGAGTACAGACAGGACACTGAGTCATTGGCTTTAAAAGGATTTGCCGCTGTATAAAGAACTTGTGACCCAACATTGTGAACATCGCAGGAACTGCAACGATTGGCAAATAAGTAGAGAGTCGGCCATGCCCACCAAGGCGCAATCGGGTGCGATAATGGTTATTGATGTAGGCACCTGTTGCAGCCGCCATGGCGCTGAGAACACCTGGTCCGTAACGGAGGGCCCAACTGTTTTGAATGAAATTATTAACAATTGTTAGATAAGCAATTCAAAGAAGTCACACCTACACATCTCCGAGTTTATCCCATGCAGTTATAATTTTCCATTGGTATCGCAGCGCCTGATCCTCTGTTATGACTACTGCATCCTTTGGCAGTACATCGGGTTTGGCAAGCGATAATGCCATCCTTTAATGTATAATTAAAATATAACTCGATATGCAAGAGTACAAGTATGAGTACATATGAGTAAAGAACAGCTGTGCTTCGATGACCCGTCAGTGTTGTGAACCGTCAACAGCGTCACTAAAAATTTGAACGAAATGGTTTTTTCACTAAGCATCGATGCTTAGTGGTTTTAGGCTTCGAATTTTTGTTCAATTTATACATAAAAACAATGCCACACAAGCGTAGATCGCGTTTGGCTTTTAATCCAAAGCATCGTAGTCTGTTTTTGAATTGCAGTAATGATCCACCACCAAATGTTAACGTAAAATCGGACCATGGCACCGATATGGAGCATACATTTTCTGAAACAAACCCCCTGCCGCCGCCACCACCACCGCCACTAGCCTCAGTGCCGGCTCAGGAGCAATCATCTCAGACATTGTTAAACAAATACGCTATTCCACAATATAATACAACAATCCGCAAGAATCAGGAGCTTGAAGTCGTTCAGACGATGCCCACTGTGATTCGTACACAGCTGACACCGCGCTCCAAGGCAGCCCTTGCACCAATGGTACCAAGGAAATCCCAATTATCAAGGCGAAAATTAAAAAAAATTTCTTTAATAGGTTACCCAAAAGATGAACTTTGCGCCAAATTGTGCTGTGTTTAAGGACCTGACACCACTTAACGTAAACGACTCAATGGAAGAGAGGGAATGGTTCAAGACTAATGCATCCAAGGAGGTTCTCACAAAAACAAATACGGAAGAGCCACAGTTGGAAGATTATTTGGAGAAAATCGAGCATATGCAGCTCATAATGTCAGAGCCAGATTTGCAATTGGACTTTCCATGTGAAGAATTTGATTTTCTGCAAGCTTATAATCGCGTCTACGGTTTTAAATAACATATCATGTGTATTAAATAGTTTAATTATACATTTTATTCATTATCAAATAGATGTGATTTGAATTTATTTCTAACCAATAAAATTCATAACAACCAAATGTAGAATTACATGCGCAAATATGAAGTCGGCGAATCCTCGTTCCGGTGATATGCCCGCAAACACAGCCTTGTTCTGTGGATTAGCCTGGAGGCGAAGACAAACTGCCAACACGAAGCAGCTCACGGTGGAAATGAAGCCGGAAAGAAACGAGTTGAAAGGGAATGTGCCCACCAGGCAGCAGTAAACAAATTGTATGATGCCGGTCAACAGAATGTAACCCAAGTAGATGTCCACCATTTTCAATTTCTTCGGCGTATTTTGCACGTAGTCATTGTAGAATTTGGAAACGACTCCTCCGATTTCAACCATTTTGTAATTGTTGTTTAATTCGTTAAGCGAAATATGTAGTAAATTAATTATTATTATTTACTGCACCGCAGACACGTCACGCAATACGGGCTGAAACTAAGTGTTGTAAAGCGCTTAAATGTTGGCATCGTTGCATTTAACAGCACTGTTTAGTTTGCCATCGAATGGCTAAACAAGAAGAGGAAGAAGATTGGCAATCAATTGGTTTTGTTTTGATTTTGTGGTCTCGACGTCATAATTTAATATACTAAAAAGGTAATTTTGTAATGAATGTTGATTGCAGCTTACTTGAAAATGCTGTATATTTAGAGACAATCTGTTTAAATATGTTAAACAACTGTGTTTCTGTTAGATTGTTGTTTGTCTTTTAAATTGTGCAATTAAAACAGTTGTGGTCAACACTATTGATACAACGTACATATGTATACATGTGCATACATATTTCCGTTTATGTATTTATATTATATACTTACAATATTTAACAGCTGAGGCTAATCGTCATTTTAAATAAACAATATCTTCGTTTAATAGGATTCCATAACATTTATATCTTTGCTTTGCTCACAACGTCGGGGACTTCGCTGCCTCTGTGGACCTTTCATTGTCAGTGTCAAACGGTAAACAGAAAAAATCAATGGAAGACTTGACACCATTGACAAACCTTCAACAGGTATGCACACATATTTAGAAACACTATAAAACCATATTCTTGTTTTTATTAACTTTAGTTTGTTCTCTTTCAGTTTTAGTTCAAAGAATTTTTAATTTTCTTATCTATCAACGCAATCTGCTAGGCGGGTGTTTTAAAACTAATCCCTAACAAGATTTAAGTTATCTACAGTTTTTTGTGTTGTAAGTGTATTCATTAAATACTATAAAAGTTTTCATATCTAAGGTCATACATTCCATTGTAAAGCTGCTTGAAAATATGAATTGAGATAGTGCATAGCCGGATGTGTTTAATAATGTAAAAATATCATAAATACGAGTTTGGTCTGTTTAGTTGCGTGGTTTGCTTTTCCCGCAGAACGAGGATATCAAGTCATTATTCTGAGAACTTTGACTCTATTAATTACAGCACATAATTTGTGCACCCTCATTATTATAAAATCAATTATAAACTAGTTATATATGTAAGAAAAATGCATTCATAATAGAGACCTGTATGAAAGAGGGAAAATTAATCAAAAAGTAATGTTTTTACAAAATGAATGTATTCATGCAGGTCTTTAATACATACATTCATATGTATTCAGATCTATTAACGTATTGTCATTTTTATCTTTCGGTTTTTTTGTTTTGATAAACACACATGAATACATACATAATGTGTATGTAATTTGTGGGCGTTTCTTATGGAACTCATTACTTTTTAAAGTAATATAACACGATTTTCAAACCGCCTATATATGTAAATTAATATATTCCTTTGGTGTTATCGCCTGTGACTTGTTTTCGTGTCTGAGTTTATGGTAGCTGCATATAGTACAAAATTGAGTCACTGGTCGGCTCAAGTTGATATCGTGAAATATGTTATACGAATACTGTGAATTCGCACTTGCAAGTCGAGAACCGAGTTCCACATTATCATCGTCTGCCATATAATCAAGTCCAAGTCCAAGGCTTAATCATATCAGTTGATACAGTGGCACACGCAAAATTTTCCATTCCGGGCGTGCGACCGACCACCCGTCTGCATTCTCTTATCTTTATTTGAGTCCGTTGTCCGACTTATAGTTCTCTTCGGTAAACTGAGTCAGCGGAAAAGCGTCAGACACAAAAGCGGCTTGGCATCGTTTTTCCATTCAGTGTGAATACAGCTGTTGCAGCGCGCACACATAATTTACTCTCGCAGACACACACCCGCACTCACACACTCATACGAACACGCATACTCATACTTACACACAACCAGCTAGACATTACAGTTCATTGGAAATCCCTAGTATATTTGCCCTGTTTGCCTGATTTACAGCTTGCCGATCCCGCGAAGCGCAAATCGAAGATGACAGAGCGTCAGCCGTTGTTGTTGCAAAGCGAAGAGGGCAGTCGTGGCGGAAACGGCCTGGCTAGGCCCCCAGTGCGGAGCTCACCTCCGGACAGTACACTGGTCAATGTGCACAGTGAAGACAGCATCGCAGGTAAGCGACAAATCTAGCTATGCTTTGATGACATTTGCAAATAGTAACAGTCTCTATTCCTTTATATTGGAGAAGTTTGTGTTATACAAAGTATTTGAATCACAATACTGCATATTTCTTAAAGATATATTTCGTATTATTTGTTTTGCAAAAAGAAAATAAGATAAATAATTTATAACTGTAATTTACTAGTTTTTAACTTAAATTCCATTTCTAGAGAGTCCTTTGTTATATCCTCTCTAACTAGTAATTTGAATATATTCCTTCTTATATGATATGATGCCAAATGTTTGCCTTGAGTAAAGGTCATCCTAGCATAGAAAACGTGGTTGAATCTATTAATTTACTAACACACAGTGCACGCCGCAGCAACTGGAGATGAGGACGAGCAGAGCAGTCAGGCGGGCGATGAGAATCTCAAATCGATGTACAATCCCACACATCATCGCACATTGGAGCATCCCACGTCGAATTTTGACACCCTGGTGCACTTGCTGAAGGGCAACATTGGCACCGGCATCTTGGCCATGCCAGAGGCCTTTAAGAACGCCGGTCTATATGTTGGTCTCTTTGGCACGTTGATAATGGGAGCCATTTGCACGCACTGCATGCATATGTTGGTCAATTGCTCGCACGAGCTTTGCCGACGGCTGCAGCAACCGTCGTTAGACTTCTCCGAGGTAGCGTTTTGCAGCTTCGAAACGGGACCGTTGGGACTTCGTAGATACTCACATTTGGCACGACGCGTTGTGACCACATTCCTGTTCATTACACAGATTGGGTTCTGCTGTGTTTACTTTCTGTTTGTCGCACTCAACGTGAAGGATGTGATGGATCATTATTTTAAGCTGGATGTGCGCATTTATTTGCTACTAATGCTGCTACCCATGATCATGCTAAATCTGGTGCGAAATCTTAAGTATCTGACGCCGGTCTCTCTGATTGCTGCAGTCCTCACTGTGGCGGGTCTGGCCATTAGCTTTTCGTATATGCTGCACGATCTGCCGGATGTGCACACGGTGAAGCCGGTGGCCACCTGGGCCACTCTGCCCCTGTATTTTGGCACTGCGATTTACGCCTTTGAAGGAATTGGCGTTGTGCTGCCGCTGGAGAACAATATGCGTACGCCTGAGGACTTTGGCGGCACCACAGGAGTACTCAATACAGGCATGGTGATTGTTGCTTGCTTGTACACATCTGTCGGCTTTTTTGGGTACCTTAAGTATGGCGAGAGTGTGAAGGGTAGCATTACTCTAAACCTGCCGCAGGGCGATGTGTGAGTATAACCTTATATTGAATACGGATAATTTCTTCAATCTATAATATGTTATCCATTATAGTTTATCTCAACTGGTGCGCATTACAATGGCGGTGGCCATTTTCCTGTCGTATACGCTTCAGTTCTATGTCCCTGTCAACATGGTGGAACCCTTTGTCCGCAGTCAATTCGATACCATACGGGCCAAGGATCTCGCAGCAACTGTGCTACGCACAGTGCTGGTCACATTTACCTGTAAGAACAAATCTACTTGCACACTAGAATTCGTTGCTAATATCTTTGTTCTTCTTTCAGTTTTACTGGCTGCCGTTATACCCAATCTGGGTTCCATTATCTCACTAGTGGGCGCCGTTAGCAGCTCAGCTTTGGCGCTGATTGCACCTCCCATCATCGAAATAATCACATTCTATCATGTCGGCTATGGTCCTTATAATCAGATGCTCTGGAAGGATATATTAATTTTAATCTTTGGACTTTGTGGTTTTGTTTTCGGCACTTGGGCGAGCTTGGCGCAAATTCTTAATCCAAGTGTTTAGATTTCTTTCCTACCAATCAATCCCATTACCATATATACCATATATACATATATATATATATATATGTATATATATGTTACATACACATTACGATCCTGTGCGAATTTACTAGGAAGGCTTTATGTAGTTTTTACTACAACTCTACAATAAGTTTGTATAGTTTCGTTAAAGCAGGTGCTTAACTGCCAAAAGTGCATAGATTTTAATTGTTTTTTAAATGATTTTATTTATTTTTTCGATTAGCACAATTCAGTACCAGACAATAATTAGCATTTTAGGTCGATATTAAACGGATGTGTTTGTTTTGTTCTATGTTATATAAACGATGTCTTGTAATTTGTTGTCAATGTAAAATGTTTTGTTTTTTCTTTAATCAGAACCGCACAATGCCAAAAAGTGATTTCGTATAGTATTCCTAAGCAGATTACCTTTTATTGCATCTGTAAAGGGTTAGCGTAAGATCAGCGCAGCTTATTGCAAAGTGTCATTTCCCAGGATCTGACGCCAACAGCTCACAAGAAGACATAAAACAATAACTACGTTTAACTCAATTGATTTTGTGTGCATCATTATACTCTATATATTATAATATAAACTATATTATGTACAAACATATATTTATACACGTACTGTAAAATATGCATTATTCCAAATGGAATCCCGTTACTCTGGCTATTATAATACTATGAAAATGTTATATGTACATTATATATAAGAACGAGATTTACTTTTTAAATCTCCTTTAGTAGTGACTCAAAGAAAAATATTCCATGTGTGAATTTTCAATTCAATTTGAAACAATAACTAAAGACAATAATGAATTGAATTTCAAGTTTCTAAAAATAAACCCTATATATATGCATGTATCTAGTGTTTTTAAATACGTTAATATTTCAAGTGTTATTTATCTTACTGTCGTATGTTGCGAAAAACGTCAGTTTGAGTTCAAATTCATATGATTGCCGAAATAGATATATAAATACATAATACAGCGAGAGGGTTGTGTCAAGGACTATAAAATATCTAAATGTTATTCTGTTGTCTTTGGCTATAGTACATTGTACATTAACTATACATACATGTCCATTATACGGCAAGCTATGATAAATGTATGTAAATTCATGTTTTGTAGAGTGTTTGGTGTCAAGAGCTTTCTTGTGAACACAACGTCAGACTAAATAAAGTGTATACATATATATATTCATAATCCGAAGAATGCATTGTTTTTTTTTTAAATTTATTTTGATTTATCTTTATCACTTAATGTTGCACAGTGATCCATCACGGCTGTATTCATTTCATGAATTTCATTTATGATTATGATTCTATTATGAGAGCTAAATTTTCCAGATTTGGCATGAAGGTTTATGCAAACTGTGCTCAGATCGATTATTATGAAAGTTCAAAAGTTCAGAAAGGGCAACATTAATTTTTAATTTGATTAGCATAATAAAGATATTTATCTTTTTAAACAAAAAGTCTCAAATTTCAGAGTCCCAAAAATAAAATAGAGCGTCATGGTCAGTTCATACGATATATTATTATTATTTGAAAAGGGGATCTGTACTGTGGCATATAAAAATACATATAATATCCATTATAAGTGCAGTATATCTTATGAATTCTACGATTTTTTCTGGACACATTTACCTTCATTCTTTGATTTTGAGAAGGTGTCTCCCGAGAGTTGCATATCTACGGGCCAATGCCGAATATACTTTGTGTATGTGTTCAAGTCTTTTAGCAGGTCATGCGATATATGTTTATATTTTTTTTTACCTTCCAAATCCGAACCCGAAGTGAAAACTGTCAATCGTAAATGAATTTAAATAAAATGAATGTCAAAAATTATTCTTTATATTTTTTTTTACATATTATTGGTTAAAAGAATTTCTTTAAAAATAATGTTCTATAAAAAATGTAAGTAAGAACGATAAAACTATTTTTTATATTTATTAGGCGTTCCTCATTTCTGTTTATTCGCTTGTAATTCCCAAGTTGTTATTCACCACAATCGCTATATAAATTAAGTGCCAAGCAAACAAATCGTTTGTGTTGTTTGGAAGGAGAGCAAGTTAGCACTCCCCTAGACAAGGATGGAACACATAAACGAACGGCGGGGCACAAGACGATGCCGTTCACAAGTTTTTTTTTTAATTTAATCGCCATTGCGATTATTAAAATCTGTAATATACACAATAGTTATTCTAGTAATGCCGTGCACAGTCAGTCAGTGTGTGTGATCGCATTTTACTTGAAGTTTATAATTTAAAAGTTGCCATATTTCTATAATTTACATATGTACATACCAGAGAATCAACCCGATTCGTTTAACGGTTTCAGTTCCGGAATGCACTAAAATGAATTTAGGTTAAAGATTCGGTTCTCATTTTAAATAAAGGTTCGGTTTCGGTGCAGTTCTACAATTGTTATAGCGATTCACCGGTTAGTTCCAGTTCTTTACAAAAAATGTTTTAAAAGAATTAGCCCTTACAAGTTAATAAATAATAAACACATTAATTTACTTAATACAACTGTTTTGTAAAATAAAATAGCTGTACATACAATAAAATTTTCTTAAAACAGTTTTCAGTAGTTTGAAATTGAATCTTAGCGGTTTCACTACCGTTTCCGTTTTAAATTTTTTAAGGGTTCCTTTCGGTTTACGGTTTTGATTCCAGTCCGGTTTGATTCCGTGGTACATAACATACACGGGGTGACAATTAAACAACCGGATTTCTTATATAAATCATAGATGTGCAGTGCCATCTGTTGGATAAATGAATTGTTTAAATTATAGTACTACCCTTTGACCATTGAAAACGTTCAAAAATACGTGGACTAACTTTGTACAAATATATGTAACAGGCACCCACACACCCCCACAATAGCCGAGAGGATTGAGTCATGTCCGTCTGTTAGTCTGTCCGTCCGTGATTATGAAAGTTAGAGACACTAAATTTGACATGAACCTGTTAATCATACGCAGATCAAGTTTATTCAAATTTTAGATGCTTGGCATCTTGCTGCATGCTGTTAATATGCCGGGTATTAAGATATGTCAATCAAATTAACTACGTCGGACTTTTTATATACATTTAATATATGTATATATGTATGTACATACAAAATTACATCAAAATCGGATCACTATAGCATATAGCTGGAACAATAGGAAGAGTCGGCCGCAATGCAGGTTTTTGTATGCAATCCAGTTCTGATTTTATAAATTTGATTTTGTCACTGTCAATCAAAGTGAGACATAATATTGAATTCACACAATACCACTCAATTCTGCACCATTAAATATAACTAGTATTGGAACGAAGGTAGCCTTTCTTCCTTGTTTAATTCGATTTCGGATAAAAGATACAGATTTTTAGCCTCAAGTTACACATATGTACTTAGATGCCAATAATATCCAATTTTAATATGATCGGGCAACAAACACAGAAGTGATTGGGGAGGGGGTAGGGATGCAGGCGTGGTCCAATAATAAACAAAAGCTCTATTTTCATTTTACTAATATGTGCCCAATATTTAAAAACTCTAGCTTTAAAATGTTCGCTTAAGCCAACTTTAGGGATTCCAAGCTATATTGCAATGTGAAAATGAGTAAAATCATGTTTATAGTCGTTTATTTGCAGGTGAAAGTTTAATCTGTGGTAGAGCTTTCACAAGGCGGCACCCACTGCCACTCGGACCAATCGACACAGCCTCTTTCAGTCGTGTATCCCTGTTGTATCGGGCACAGGACGGTTTTGGGTTCGGCCGATCCATCGCAACTCCAGTAGCGGGTTGGATCCCAGAAGTTGCGGAAATTTCCGCTTGCTTTACCGGTACAGTCGGGCTTACCATTGCCATTTGGGTCGCACTCGGAGTGAACGGTAGACACGTACAGCGCCAAGCAAAGAACAAAAATAGCTACTGAATCAAAAGATAAATGCCACTGATTTAGTATAATATACACGGTATGCGGTATGTGACATTATAGCTAGAACTTACAGGCTTTCATCATGGTTGGTTGAAATCAGAAAGGCGAATACTACTGAATGTGCCACAACCAACCTATTGCCAAGCTTTATATAGTACAGCGAATCTTTTCTGGGCCTGATAACGTCAGCGCCAAATTATACTAGCAGTTCGTTATTAATATACAAACTTATCTGACCGTGTTCTGTTTTGTTCTTTTTTTTTTCTTTAAGTGTGAATGGTGTTTTTGTTCATTGATAACTCTTCTATTTTGGCCGTGACACGAACATAATCTTGTTTGAGTTTTAAATCAATTGCACTATCTCGACATTTGGTTTAGTTTTATTTCCTTAATTAAAACAAGGGAAAGGAAGAGTTCGATGAAATTATTTTTTGGCCAGGGTTCTTAAAAATGCACGATGGCCTTACATATTGTGTTTGTCAGAATGTGCGTAATTAGCGGAAGAAGCAATATACTCCGATTGTTCATATACTCCTTAAATGTATATATTGCACGGGGCAGAACTGAATAATTTTGACCAGAAGTTTGAAACATTTCTTAGGTGATATCTCCGACTGTATAAAGTGTATGTATCAGGATCAAGAAATGACTCGAACTAGGTCTGCCATGTGTCCGGATGTTATGTTGCAACGGAAACTAAGTTACTTTCAGTTTCTCAACTAGTATCTTAAAGAATCTTGGCACACATGGTTCTTAAATACGTCGAAACGAGCAATACAATCTGTTGGCCGATTTAGTTTATTTTTCAAGATACCGCTTACTTTCATATTCAATTTTATCAAATTTGGATCACTATAACATAACATATAGGAACAATCTGTAGAATGGTGGGATTTTGTGTTTTTCATTTTTAAAATATCTTAAGTTAAAGTTATATCATTACTGACTCTCTTTCCATTTTATTAAGATTGAACATCTATATTTTTTAGGTTTTGTAAGAACAATCAGTTAAAACTAAAGATTCTCATAAAAAACCAGTAAGAAAAGCAACAGTTGCGCGGCACGCGACAGTGGGATACCCTTCGACCTATGTTCTTATGTATGTATGTACTATACACATATATGTACATACATATGCACATGCTTTGAAGTTATGCTCATACTTTCTTAAATAACTTCTGTGTTTATTGTCTGATCGGATTGCAATTTGGAGAATACGTAGATATTTCATTCAGCTTAGTATATGTTGAAGTCAAAAAGTTTTATCTTTTATACAGCGCTTACAAATTGAGTTATAAATTTAAATTATTGATTTGCGGGGGCGGTGGGCGTGGCGCCTAACATTTGAAATAAATCAGCGTATAGTACACAAGAGTGTTCCTGCCAAAGTTGGTAACTCTAGCTTTTATAATAGCTGAGATCTGTGCGTTCACACAGACAGACAGACATAGCTCAATCGACTCGGCTAATCCTGAGCAAGAATATATATACTTTATGGGGTCTCCTACGCCTCCTTCTACCTGTGACATACATTTGCACAAAGTTAGTATACCCTTTTTTGACCATTTTCAATGAATTGAGTTATTGTGGTTGTTAACGAAACCATGAACAATGTTATTAAATTCTGTATCATTACAAATAATAGGTATAGGTGCAATCGGAGGAGACTGAAACGAAAAGCTGCAAGGGTATAACCTTGCTTTTTATACCCTTCGCGTGACTGTTGCTTTTCTTACTGGTTGAATTTAAAATTAAATGGACTTTCGTATTTAAAATAAAACAAGAATAAAAGCTACCTTCGGCATGCCGAAGGTTCTATACCCTTGCAGGGTATAGATCCTCGGGTCGTTGCAATTTTTGTAATATATGTTGGTGGAGAATTGGATGGTATTGTGTACATTCGTGTCCCACTTTGATTGGCACCGATAAGTAAAGTTATTTATAAAATCAGAATCGGTCTTCATACAAAAATAATCATTTCGGACGATTATTCCTATGATAGCTATATGATATAGTTGTTTGATTTTGATGAAATTTTATTTGCATATTACATATAATATTATATATATATATGTAGTTAATTTGAATCTAATATCTTGACAAATAACAAAAATCGGCCGATAGTTTGTATAGCAGCTATACAATATATCGGTCCGATCCTGCTCGTTCCGACTTATATACAGCGTGCAGCCATAGGAGGCATGTCTACCAAGTTTCATCAAGATAGCTTTAAAACTGCCTGGCTAGATTGGGTTGTAACAGACGGACAAACGGACAAACGGACACAAGGATACACGGACACACGGAAAGACGAACATAGCAATTTGGATTCCCTTAGTGACGCTGATTCTGAATATATATACCTTATAGGTTCGGGTTGTCTTCTAAGGTGCTCTGCAAAGTTCTGTCCAAAATCAATATACCCTTTGCAAGGGTATAAACATATCCAAGTAGGTAGAAAAATTCTTAGTTTGTTTAAAATATTTTTAATTAGGAAAAAAGTGAAATGGATTGGGATACGTTTCAGTTCCTTGAGAGATCGTTGCGCTGGTACCGGGGCTTGTCGGCTAAACAACTCTTGGGATGTAACAATCTATTGCACTCGCTGCGCGATGACATTGCACAGGAGTCTACCTATCGGGTGCACGAGTGCCTCCGGGTGTTGGGCCTGAGTCCGATGATATCTTCAAAGCAGATCAAGAGCATCATAAGCATCAGTCAGTGTAATGACCTAGCCTTTCTGTGGTTCACATGGGAGGCGTTCTACAAACAACCACAATATTGCGACAAGGAGACCACACGCTACACGGTCAATGAGCAGCTACTGCTGACGGCCATAATGCATCTGGACATGATGACCACTATGCGAGCACTCGACGATTTGCTGCCAAAGTACGAGCATTCCAAGAAATCTATCGATATGCAGCAGGCGAGGGAGTTAAAGCAACAACAGAACTCTGATCTGCTAATGAAAGAGCAAAAACGGCAACTGGAGAGAAGGGGCGAAACGAGCGGGGAAACTGATGGAATCACTGTTTCACCTTATTTGGTGCCTCAGCCGCGTCCTAAGCCGTTCGTTCCCAGCTCTCTGACTACTAGACCCAAGAGCCGAAAAATGATATTCAACAAATACGAGAAATACCGGGATCGCTTGTATAATATACCCAACGAGAGCTCTCGATGGTTTGCCACCTACGATCTTTCGCCGGTCAAGCGGGAAATCAAGCGTTGCCTTTCAGAAGTGCTGAATCCAATTTTCGGCGATAAGCTGCAGACGTCGGAGCCCGCCCAGTGCAATGTCCATCGGATGGTGGGGCGATCGTTGCAGCTTCGTCAGCAGGAGTTGTTGGTCGAAACAATGCGTCGCTATATGGGCTTATTGGATGTTGAGGGCTCAAAGCGGGAACGTCTTCGCAAGCATATTGTTCGCCGGCTGGAGGAGGATGTCAGCAACGCCACTCACATGCTACGCGAATATGCCCGCAAACAGTTGAAGAAGCTAAAGCTTATAGCCAGCGACAACTGCAGTGGCGGCGTGTGCTGTGATATGTGGAAGAAGCTGGTCATGATCACACCGGAAACAGCCATACAGCCCCGTCCGGATTTCTCATTCATTCTGGATCGTGAATTTGTGGTATCCCAACCAACACCCATAAATACGCCTGTGCTGGTTACCCAGTTAGATGCTAATGGGCGTAGTAGAAAGTTAATTTATGTATCCAAGGGTGATGCGGAGAATAATGCCCAAGGCCTGAATGCCTACTGCCAAGGAACGGTGAAGTGTCCGCCGACTGAAGGACTCATCTCTGTACTTAATGATCAAAACCAGATTTTAGAGTTTCTTGACGAAAAACTAGAGAAAAACTCATCTGACAAATCGGTAAAGAAGATTAAAAAGGGTGAACGATTTTGTTTTTTGAATAGACCAAATGCGAACGGGAATGTTTCCGAATTGAATGAACTTAAGTCGCCCGACTCGCAATCAAGTAACGATTCGCAATACAGATATTTTTCACAAAAAACCCTAATAAATGGTTTTCCACAATGGGACTATTTCAAGATCTACGAACCGCCCTTGCTGCGAACACAGTCGAAACTGGAGTTTGGGGATGCACAAGCTACGATCAAAGGCTGCTGTTTGTCTGCACTCAAGCGACCCATGAAGAAGAACGAATCGATGCGGCGAGGTGATAAGCCGTTTTTGGTGTGGAAAAACGACAATTGGCCAAGAAATAATATGCAACCCATGGAAATTTGGAATCCCAATACCATCACTGATGCCGCTGAGAAGTGTGCCCTTGATATGTGTAAAGAGGCTGCGAATGATTGGATCTCTGACCATAACAGTTCTGTGCCCATTATAGAGCCTTATCCGAAAATAAAAGAAACTGAGCAAGATAAACTGAGCAAGATAACCAACATCGATCCCAACAATAGGGATCAGATAATTGACCTGCTGAAAATCGCAATGGGGATCATGCAAATGGATCCCAAATATGTACTAGTCACGCTGCCCAATGCGCACATGATTCCCGAGCTAGTCGACTGGGTGGCTGATCGCTTTGGTCGAACATATGACATCGAAGAAATGTGCCGAATGGACCAGATGAGTGCAAACATATGCTATCGTCTCTTGACCAATGGAATCGTGTCCAACATTCCATACCCAAATTGGAATTCTATTGATATGTCGTCTATGAGTTACTCGGAGCTAGTCTTTAACATTAACAAGCTGCGCGCCGCTTACAATAGAGGACTCAATGACAGTGCACTGGAGGAGGCGCGTCTTTTATGGTTGGCGCTTCGTGGTTATTCTAATTTGGGAGGCTGCCTGGAAGAAACCTTTTTTGCCTATCTGCCCGCCAAGGAAGCAGACCTAAAGCGGAATTTTGTATGGAAATCAACGGACTATCGAAATGCAGAGGACTATCGCTTTACCACCAAGAAAAACAACAATACTAAAGGCTTAAAATGATTAAGTAGTGTTGCATGGATTGAAAAATCGCAAATTTTTTTAATGCATGCAACACTGCAGAATCAGATTATCGTTTATATATCAAATTTTTAAAATTAAGATAATTTATAGCTCTTAACGCATATCATATATCAAATATCCTTGAAAATACGCTAATAATAATAATCTTGAAAATAATCAGCATTGGGTTTGTTTATTTTGCTTATATCATATTAATCGGAATCATAAGCCTTGTGTAAATACATATAATATGACAAGAAACACTTTTCACACATGTAAATAACATTAACATGTAGACTGTGTATTATACATAAAGCACAAGCTAGAACAATTAATATACCACCATATATGTATGTACATTTTACTTTACAAATCACTCGGATGGTAAGACCCATGGAGGCACCGACATACTAATAAGATCTCGAATTAAACACCACTTCCTTAGTAATTGGAAGTAGTAGTAGACTGCCTACAATCTACTCTTATAAACCTCCAATGCTCTCACTCTGGCTGCTGTTAATTGCCACTCCGCTTCACAATCTCTGAGTGCAAATTCACAACACTCTTTGACTCGCTCCGTGAAAGGTTTGTTGCAGCTGGCGATTCTTCGCAACGAGTAAATGAACAAAAATCCAAACAGGTTACGTGTACCCCAAATAAACAAAGCTGCCCGCCTTTGGTTATGAACAACACGCGCATCCCATAAGCTGATGAAGGAACATATTTAGGGTATTCATCTGGACAAGCGGCTCACCTCGCTTAGACACCAAGAGGCCAAGACGACGCACATGATACCTAAAGCAATTGATCTACACTGACTTATAAGCGTTCGCTCTCCCCGTAGCCTGGAGTACAAAGTATTTTTGTATAACTCGTTTTAAGACCCTCATGGACCTATGACCCCGAACTATGGGGCAATGCATCGAGGAGCAACATCGACAGAGTACAGCGATCACAGTCTAGGATTCTGAGAATTATTACTGGAGCTCCATGGTATCTTCGAAACACAGAGATCTGCAAATAAAACTTGTTATCAAGACACATACATGGAAAATCGAAAGTCACAACCAAATCCCCTTGCAAGAAAACTTATTTTAGTACGCAGCCAAAGCCAACTGCAACAACCAGGCCACATGGCACGAATCATTTCATAAAATAATAATTAATTAATTTAGAATAAGACTTAAAAACTTATTGGTAGTCTGTAAGGTAAAATGGGAAGATTCAATCAATAAGCAAAAATAAACATAAAAAAGATATGTATTTATGTATATGTGAACATAGCAAACTCAACTATTATGAATGCTACAAAACATATCAAGAAGAATTATAAGAAGACCAATATAAGAATTTTTCGAGGATATGTAATTCATAATCTTTATAAATACTCCGCATTAGGTAAGCGAAATTAGATCAGGTAATTTTCTCATTCGTCGACCTTATCGTCTCGACGCATGCGAAACACACGTCATCTTTTAAATTAATCTAATAAGATCAGTGATAAGAGCTACCGAATTGTTTTAATTTCCCCTAAACTCTCACCATGTCTCACTTTTTGATAGCGATTTCAAATAGGAAACAACAAAACTGATAGTTTTTCGTCGTGGCGCGTTTTGATAAGAAACGTGGGTAACGACTCTAGTTCATGACAACTAGTAAGTGGGCAGGTAGTATGCGAAGGTAGGTAATTCTCTGCGGGTGCGTCGATGACATTGACAAGGCCAAACAATGAATTTTGCATTTGTAGATCTACTTAGATATACGAACTTTTGGCAATAACACAAGTCTTGCGCAACAAAATTCTAACAAATTGTACATTTTACGGTGATTCTTCTCCGCCTCTCTTCAAGTGCAACGATGTTGAACGCCGTTAAATTCTTAACTATCTAAAATGATATCAAATGCTAGGCATTTGTGGAGTTACTTTTTCAGAGGGGTGGCAGAGAAGTTTATGCGATGGTGTTAAAGGTAAATGTTTTCAGCACTTCAATTGGAACAGGATAAACTCTACTGTGTGTTATAGTGGATCTTCATTCTATATAATATCATCTATTCATATGTCATATCTGTGTGTATATTTAAAAATTTGTATTGCATACAATAATTAAAATTACTATTAAGAGAATATAATTATTATTTTATTATTCTTATTATTTTCCATATGTGTATACATAGTTTAAAAGTAGCCACTCATGCTCGCGTTTGGAAATTAATAAACTCATAAGTAATCATACATTCTGTATACCAATCAGATCTTTATACCCTTCGACCATTGAAAATGGTCAAAAAAGGGTATACTAACTTCGTACAAATTTATGTGACAGGCAGAAGGAGGCGTGAGAGACCCCACAAAGTATATATATTCTTGCTCAGGATCACTAGCCGAGTCGATTGAGCCATGTCTGTCTGTCCGGATGTCCGGATGTATGGATGACCAGATGAACACACAGATCTCACCTATTATAAGAGCTAGAGACACCAAATTTGGCATGAAGGTTTCTGTGTACCAGGCTCAGATCAAGTTTATTTCAAATGTAAGGTGCCACGCCCACCGCCCCCGCAATAATTTAATTTTTGAACTTAATTAATAAGCGCTGTATAAAAGATACAACTTTCTGACTTAAACAATTACTAAGCTGAATAAAATATCTACGTATTCTCTAAATTGCAATCCGATCGGACAATAAATACAGAAGATCTTCAAGAAAGCATGAGCATAAAACCGATTGCTCGTGTTAGCTAACAAGGGAGGCAGGCGAGCGCCATCTGTTGGGAATAATTTTACAGTATGTACATATGTATTTGTGTACGAATTTGACAAATTAAACTACACCGGAATATATGTCGAAGGGTATCCCACTGTCGCGTGCCGCGCGACTGTTGCTTTTCTTACTGGTTTTAAGTTATAGATAAGGCATTGTGGCTTGCGTCGCTCATGCCCCGACTGGAGATGTGCGACACGCCCAACTCTTTATGCGAAGTACCTTGAGCATGTCAGGTATTCATTTATTTGAATTTTATTTCATTAACCATTTGACGTCAAATTGGCAACTACACGCGTGTTGGCCAAGTTAATGGATCCGATGTGGAAAAGTGAAACGACTAACGTGAAATATTCCACAAAATGTGCGTCTGGCGAAAGAACTTGCTCTGTGGCGACACTAATTGTCGACGGTTGCGGCGGGTGTCGGCTTCAATGCGGCACAATGTGGCAGCAAGCGTCAGCGAAGCGTCTCAGCGGCGTCTTCTCGCGACGCTCACAATTTCAGGCTTAAATTGCCAAAGCGCAATTTGTCGCCAGTGCGCCGCGAATCCCCGTTTAAATGTTGCAACGTTGTCAGTTGTCGGCAGGGGAAATGTTTTATAAAGTCGATGACTTGGCTCGAAGAAAACTTAGTCGCAATGTTTGAATTCAAACGTGAAGTACGTATTAGGCCGCGTCTCTGGCTGTACCTGCTGCTTTTGGTCCTGCCCCTGAGTTGGGGCCAGAATGCCAGCCGTGTGGTGTGGGAGCCAAGCCAGGCAACAATCAACAATAAACGTGACGTCAACAGTGGCAGCAGCGGCAATGGATTGGATTACGCTGGCACCAACATAGCTAAGAGCTATGATCCTCCACCGGAATTCTATAGGGGACCAGGTTCCAGTACGGGTTCCAGCGCTAGTTCTGGTTCCACTAGTGGCGGCTTTGTTGGCTCCACAAGTGGCGGCTCACAGCTTGGCACTGTGGGCGAGAATCTGAACGAGGCATATAACAAGTGGCGGCAAGGTGCTGTCTTCCAGGATCGGATCAGTGTGGGTATGTATACGGTAGAGAGATACCGATTATGCAAACTGGAGTCTCCACTAATACAACGCTTATAAGGTCACTACGGTGGTGGTGCAGGGGGAGGCATTTCTTCGCATGTGCCAAGCACTCATGGCCCTGTCAGCTACGCCTATGAGGGACATCCCTATGAATATGCTGGCGGAGGAGCCGGTGGTCATCATGGCGGATATTACGGCAGTAGCAGTGCCGAAACTGGTATACCATTCGATGTTTATTCGCCGCGCCCAGGCCATGCATCACATCATCCGCATTATGGCGGCACTGGCGGCGAATATACGTATTTGGAAGGGCATGATGTCGCCGCCCACAAGGGGCCACCAGAGTTGTCCCAAAAGGCGCTGCTGGCTAAAAGTTTTCTCATACCACTGGCTAGTGCCGCAGTCCTGGGCATAGCTGCTGCGCTGGTCAGTAATCCACTATTGTTGCAACTCGGTACAGTATCAGGAGTGGGCGGTGGCCTGGGCCCTGTGGTCGGCAAACGCAAGCGACGATCCCTGCGACGTGGCTATACTGCGTATAAACAGTGATTTATAATGCTTGAAATGTTAATATACACTTTTAGTTTGCTTGCCAAATAAATTACGCCACACAATACAGTTCCTCAGAAATATGTTTCACCTGTACAACTAACGTTTCTTATTGTATATTTCAAAATGCATATCGATAAGTTTTTATGGCGGCAACTTACAACTGCTTCTTCTTTCTGCGCAGAACAAATCGATAAAAATGTACCCAAAATTATCGATTCCCAAACACACAGGGTTATGTACACTGACAGACTCTGTTAACAATAGCATAAGCCGATATGTTTCAATCAGAGTTGTCGAATTCAAATAATACTACATGTGTTAAGTTATCCTACCTAAGCAGGTGAAACTTCTGTGCAATGTAAAAACTAATATTCCATATGTTTCCTGTGAATGATTTATTTTGTTTATTTGAAAGTTCCAGTCATTCGACTGTTAATTTGAATTGATTGTAAATAGAATTTTAACTTAACAGTATGTTAATTGTCAATAGTAATTTTTAAATTTCATTATCAACGATGGCTTTAATTTTATTATTAGACTGAATGTATTAGCAAATCGGAAACATGATAAACAAATTCAAGACTATTTTCATATACAATTTATATCATGTGTGTATAGTATATCAAATATCAGCCTATTCTTTAAAGACTTCTTTAAGTTAGCTGCGTAAGGGACACGCTCGTGACCCACAACTCATTTAGTGCCCAGACAGATACTGCTACACACAGCGGAGTACAAAAACAAAAAATGAAACAAATGTACTAGTCGAGGAGAGAACGCGAATGGAAACCATAAGTACAATAATTGAAGAAAATGTCAGCAACACACAGTGGTACGTGACTTAATAATACTCCTTGTGTGCCATTATAACAGTCGCAACGTGTTGCTCTCTTCGCCAGCTTGCACCGTAACCGCAATGCTCCATTGACAACTTTACTTGTCGCTGACCATTTCATATCATCAAGTTTATGACTGTGTAACTAGTTTTTGCAAACAATAATAATCAGTCATGAACTGGGCAGTTTTAATTATGTACTAAGATGTCGGCGACAGATTGTCACAGTCGGAGGCATTTCAAGGCATGAAATTTTGAATTGGATTACAAAATAAACTTTAATATTATCTTTGTTTTTTCGTAAGGGAATACAATATATTCAATTAGAGTAATATAATTTTAATATAACTCATTATTATTACAAAAGAAAATATTAAAGAAAATGTTGTCATTTATATGAATTTCAACAAAAATTTAATGGCATGCATGGTTGGAAATGAGCACCAATTTGTTCTACTGTAAACTAATTTGCATGCATTTTAATAATTCAGAGTTTCGGGGATTTTAGGTTGACCAACCCACAAAAGACCCCGACCCTTATCAAACTGAAAACGGGCACATCGAAATTGGGTAACAAAATTATATGTTTGTATGCATATGTGGTAATTATTCAACAAATTAAAATCTATAAATTTTGAATTTCATATGTTTGCTAAAATGATAAACATTGGTTGCTGTGGTTAGTTTGGCAGTTACGCTTCTTTGTCAGTTTTTCAAATGATTAAATTGCGGTTTGCTGGTCACGTGGTTAAAACGATTTTCTACTACGAAAAATTTTAGACGGCAGTAATCAGCAATAGTCAGGGTACAAGATAAGGGAACAAGGATAATCAAGTTGAAATAATTAATAAGAGAAACTTCAGCCGATTATTGAAAATCCATTTAAAATCCATTTAAAGTTGATTAATATAATATTATAAATGTAGTCAAGGCATGGCCCCATGAACGCGTTGATCTGAGCAACTAAAATCGGCATAAAGGTTTCTTATCATACGCATGTCAAGTTAATTTCACTTTTTGGGATTTGTAATTTGCAATTATCAAGATTTTTTAAGAAACATATTTAAGTTACAACTTTCTACTTTCGGTTGCCTTACTAAATCAAAATTTATAAATAGTGTATTATACATTTTTATACTCGCTACTTATAGGTTGAAGAGTATAATAACTTTGTTCCAACCGAAAATGTATTTAACAGGCAGAAGGAGGTGTGGCAGATTTTAATCTATATTTGCACGTAGATCAAGGTTATTTTATTTTTTGGCTACGCCCACGTAAATCAATAATAACCGAATTTAAAACGTAATTTTGGTACTAGTTAATTTTTGGTAACAAACAAACAATAACTCCCAGCCAACAAGAGATTTCTTGAAAATTGGTTGTGATCGGATAATTAACATAAAAGTTATTTAAGAAATAATTTAAATGTAATGATTTCGAAGCCGCTTCCTGAAAGTATGCCAGACAAAATACGCAACATAAGCTATATTTTTCTAAGACATCGTTTTGGTCAGGTGGGAAGCGGGTGTATCAAAGTCGGACGCGCTCGACTGTTGCTTTCCTACTAGTTTTGTCAAATCTAGAAAATAAGTTTAATGTATAGTATGTTTTACCTTTTATTTTGCTCTCGAGTTTGTGTGCAAAATACATTTTTCATTTTTTTCGTAGACGTAGTGATTTGATTTGAGTTGAAAGATGGTTTAAAGCGTGGACACAACCACCTAAAGTATTTTCAGTTTTATTTAACATTTTCTGAGTGTTGAAAACGTATAAAGTTTTTCACTAACAAATTGAACTAATTCAGATGTGTTTGTATGCTCTCTAAAGAATCAGCTTAAACGGCAAATCGCTATTACATACATACATGCATACATATATGTATGTATACATACATATTTTGTTCACCACGCCCATTTCATTTCTCTAATAACAACAAATCACATTGACACTCACAAGTTGCACAACCATCCTACATTGTTGTGGGTGGCAGCCAGATCACACATTCTGACCAAGGGAAAAAGGAATGAGGGCAACAGGAAACAAGAGCAAAAACAAATTACAACTGTTGTAAAGTGTCATTTTTCAAAGGGCAGGGCAATAGAGCTGGAGGAGTAAGAGGGGCGAAACGCAATGTAGAAATAATCATAATAGCTAGCGAATATTTGAGACGAAATCTTGCGTAGAAATGTTGCAGAAACAACGGCAAGAAAAACACAACAAAGCGGCAAAAACAACAATAAGAAAAATGTGAGAAAATTTCGCTGGCAGCGCAAACGAAATGAGAAGAGAGACAAAAAAGGAAAAAAATCATGAGAGAACAAAAAAGCAACAAAAAAACTAAACCAAATTCCAATTTGTCAGGAATTTGTTCAATTTCAGTTTTGCTTTGTTGGGCGCTTCGTACGGGGCTAAGCTTCGGTCGCCCCTGCCGCAACCATTCCCCACACTCTTCGTTAGCATCTGCATGCCTCACACGTGCCGCCATGCAAAACCATAAGCATAACGGCTATGCCGACCTCCACTGGCCATTATAGAGCTACCACGACAAATCGCACACATTTAGCACATACACACACCGAGGCACATACTCGTGAATACACAGAAGGAGGTCTGAAACCCGGAAAAACTGCATACTTAACAGGCACACAAAAAACCAGCAGGCGAAACAGCTGTTCAAAATGGCTCAAACAACGTCGCAGCTTGTCGGTCATACACAAGGATGGAGGTGGTAGCGTGAGACGAGTCGTGCAATGTGTGACTGATATTTTTGAAGGCAATCACTTTTACTAAGTTTATCAAGACAATGCTGATTTAAAATATACTATGTACATTGGATCGGCCATGTTTCGTAAGGTACATTGCAATCCTTTGGACCAAAATAATGTTACCTCTGTATGTGTATAATTCATTAAAGTATTCTTTTTGTATGGGTATATATGATATGATATATGTATACATACATACATGTGTGTCCATTATATTACAATTAATATTTATATTTATTATATACAAATTTTAATTTTTAATATTAAAGAAAGAAATATATATATAATTAATTAATTTAAACGAATATTATTGAATACCCTTTAAATTGTTATTTTCGTATGCTCTTATGCAATTTACATATCGATTTTGTTATTCTCACACACTCACGAAATACATAAAAGTCATTATAAATTGCATCTTGAGAAGAAACAGGGGTGTTTTTTATTATTTGTTAACAATTAAAATCTGCATTCCAGCAGGGCGAGTCACGCGAGTGAGCTTACTCACGCGTGTCCAAGAGCTCATCTTTAGCTTAAGCTTAAAGCAAGTTGTGATTATACGTACGCCCACCCATAATGACAGTTGTACGCCACACTGTGGACATAGATATGACTATTCAAAGTTTGCGGCTCTTGGTTCACGGCAGCATGCATCCCTGCACTTGTAATGTTCATCCCAGAAACTAATCTCGGTGAATTCTTATTAAATTTTTATTTGCCACAGGAATTTACCTGCTAAATGGATTCGATAAATATATGGAATGTGCAAAAACGATAGCGCAAATTTATGCAAAGTGCAAGCACCAATTGTGTTGCATAATTATTTGAGTAGTGACGCACTTATGATCGCTGATTTTACCTGTTCATCTGTCGAGATACATAAATATTTGAAAATACAGTCGAAAGCACTCAATTGTTGGCTTTTCATGCCGTACGTAACATGCATACATTTATACATACTGCATATTTTGATGTCTGCCTTCCTTCCTTTCGTTCGAACTTACCTATCCAATCGTTTTAGCTGCGGATTTGTGTGGTATTGTTTGTGTGTGCCTGAATGTGTATGTGTGGTCGTGCGGGCTTTGTAAATCTGTCGGCGCTTGTGCGTCGAAGGTTTTAATTGAATTTTGAGTGGCGTATTTAGGGATTTGTTATTTTTAATAGAAAGGCCACCGAGTGCCACAGAACAATGGGGACCCGTGATACAATTCCGATGTGAGCAGAGAAAATCTGACACAATAAAACAGAGTAGCTTTTCCTTTCAGCTAAACAATAGAAAATGCAAACAAATTTTATTTCAAGTTAAATTGAGTTAGTGTGGATTTAGTTTTCCCAAGTTGTAATAAAGTATTAATACTTTTGTTTATATAAGTTGTGGAAACCAGTAAACATTTATAAATGATTTTCGCACTTTTTCAATTTAATTTGGATTGAGTTTTTAGTCTTAGAACTTGTTCATATTGAGAGAATAATAACCCAACGACAATAACACGGTGTTCAATGAAAATTCAATTATATGCAAAAAAGCATTTCGTTTGACAGTGTGGGGTTGGTAAATTTGTATAAATAAATCACGTGCGAGTCTTCTACCAATCAATAGCCAAGTATCATTGTCCTTTATTTTTTTGTGAGTCACACATCAAAATTGTGTTATAAAAAGCAATTTGTTAACGCCATAAAACCCTGATACCCACATGCTTTTTATTATGCTTGATGACCAATTTAAAAAGCAATATGCGGACACACACACAGTTTCGGACACGGTCAAGGCTATGCCAATACTTAAACCCACAGCAATTGGACGGCGGGTAGAACCAGCTACTCTCTTCAGTTTGCTATTTATTTTTGGGAGCAACATTTGGGGCACATGTCACATTCTACGAGTTGTATTTAACGGGAGGTTTTGAGCATTCGAGTATTTTCCTGGTTTTTTTTTCGGTTTTACGTGTGTGGGTGTGTGTAAGCGTGTGTGCGAGTGCATTTGTTGTTCATTTCATTTAAATTACCCTGCGGCTGACCTCCTTGTCACAACATGGCGGTGCACCATATTGAAACATTTTGTATCCCACACAGTTGGCTCCACTATCGAATACGCATTGAGGGCCCTTTCTGAATGGTCGACAATACTCAGTTAACCAACTGTTCGGCGGATGATTGGGTCGGGTGCTAGTGTGGGACGAGGGGGTGGTTCGGTTGTATACACTTCCTTTTTTGTGGTTTTTTAATCAAGTTGTTTGCGCACAAATATTCGATGCTGTTTTGGTTTGTTGTCGATAAAACAATAAAAACAACAGACTCTAGAGATGACTGAGTATGATATGATACTTAAATGATTGTGCTACGTGCAGGAGGAGTAAAAAACTTGCAAATGAATATATTTGTTACGGATTGAAATTACATGAAATCAACAGAAAGCATGTAGAGAAGCTATAATTGAAATGAGTATCAAATTAATGTACTGTTACGATAATAAGTATGATTTCAATTTGCGTTTAATGTGTAGCGATTGTATCGGTTTTTATACGCGCTACGCACAAACGTCCACAACAGGGTTGATAAGTCAGTTATATGTACATATGTGTTTATAAAACCTATTAGAGAATATATAGAACTCCTAAATTTGATGAAAATGTAGATTAAGTTTAAGAGTTTCGCTACGCTCGGGGTGCAAGGTTTTTTAACTTAGAAGTTATTTGGGAAATAACTTTAGTGCACAGATTTCTTAATATTAAGTATGCAATATAATGTACTCTTAACATAGAAGTTAAATATTTAAAATATAATTTTGGTGGAGAATCAATAAGTATTTGTTATTTAAAACTATAATTATGTACATTTTTATTTCTACGTGATAAGTTGAGGGATTTATTTAATATTATTATACGGGTGGAATTAATGTATTAATTGTATTTGTTTACATTTAAAGTTTATGAATGAATTTATAAGTTTAAATTTAATAATATAAATGTTGTTTATCGGTTATTTAACTAGACTGAACTGGTTTATTTATAATTGATTTCACGCCTAGAAAGTATTGCTGACTTTTAAGGAAAATGCCGACATTGTTGAGCACGAGTCTTGCGGCCACTTTCGACTGCGAAATCAAGAAAATATGTATATATATATTTTTAGACATCGTTGGCGTCTTCATTTTCCACCCCATCCTACCCTGTCTCTGTCGCTGTTTTCGCAAGACATACGAGGTTTTATTATATTTAAATTACACAAAGCATTAAATATAATTCACTCACTACGCTCCATTTGCTAAGGCTATATAAATGCGCACACACACGCACACACACATACGCGCATAGAGTCGCCATATAAGTCTTCTGTCAGCAGACATAGTACAAGAAAAAATGCCGCTGAAAATCGCTGTAATATTTTTTCATCAATTATATGATGCGCAAAAATATATATGTATATGCTGAGATTTACAATATCAAACGTGGCACACACACACTGACTCGCAGGCACACAGACTCAAATTTCTACACAAATAGACAGGCAGTACTTTATTCTCTCTTATTGAGCTCCTAACTTGCACACACGCTAGCACACACACGCACACAGGCACACATGTACACAGACATGCTCTAGATGGCAAACGCGTCATACTTTACTACTTACTAAATCCATTACAAAGTATTTACGTAGAAAATTGCTTTATATCTCTGCATATCTCTCAGTTGCCAACGTTGCCAATGTTCATCGTGTGTGGAAATTTGTTGCACAACATCAACAACAACAACTGAAATAAAGAAGTCGCCACAAAATGTAGCAGCAATTCGACTGCGGAATACCCAATAATCGTATATTGTGATTTAGAAGGATGCATACACTAATTTTCTAATTTTCATTTATATGTGTTGTATACCATAATCGTATGATAATAATTATAATTAAAGAATGAATAATTCCAATCAAATAATACCAATCGAAGAATAACATTTTTAAAGTAAACTGTAGGTACTTTATCTTTTTATAAGCATTCATTACAAATATCTTACATACATATCTTAAGCTCAGATAACACTTCATGCTTTAACTTCTAAAGGGTATACAAATTTAAGTACGTGGGAATAATAGTAAAAGAAAAAAGCTTTTGTATGGTGTAGTCGCTCTCTGGGCCCCTGATCCCTCTGCTCTCTTGTTTCCTACTCTTGATGCCAGTAGTCAGTAAGGTAGTCGCATCAGTGCGTCGGGCTTCTCGATTCTCTTCTTTACTCTCCTTCTCGCTATTTGTGCTTGTGCAGGAGTTACAGCTTTAGCTTGAGGTGGAGGCATTGCCCCAGGCCCAATGCCATTGGCCAATCCCCTCTCCCATATTCCCCTCGACCAAGACAAAATGGCTGTGTGCACCAATTTATGTGATTTTTCGTAAATGTCAGTGGCAAATAAGAAAATATTAAAATAGATTTGTGCACTGCGCAAAGACAATGGACATTAGAGTGAACTGAAGAGATTAGGGCAATGTAGAATAGTGGCGGTTGTGCCTTGATTGGATGCCTAAGCCGATTTACAAGCCGAGTAAGGTATATTAAAACTTAATACATAAAATATAAATTATATAAATGGACTGAAATTGACAAATAAAATAGTGCACATATATTGTTGTATTTATTTTATAAGTGTGTTTAATATTATGAAGTAATAATATGGAATAAAGATATTTTTTTAAAATGCTCTTCATAGCCTATTCTAACATTCTGTTATTTATACAATTATCAACTAAAGAACATGTCGGTTATAATTTCATATTATCGGTTTCATATTAGGTTTCAGCTAAATACAATTTGGAAACATTTCGATTATGTTAATTAGTTTGAACTTTTCTGTAATATTGACTGTCACTAGAACAAAATTCAAATAAGTCAAAAGAATGTGCATTAACAATGAACCAAATTTAACAAAGAATGTTGCTCTTCAGGAAATTATTGAAATCGCAGCGCAGGAATTCTCTTTTCTTTTACTATTTCCTAAAGCTTAAGTCCTGAATTCGCGTTGCTAACTATTAGAAAATTGTCGTGCTGCAGGACGAAAGCCGGAAAGGATGTGGACTGTGGAGAGTGAGGATGGGGGTGGCGGTGGCGGCGGGTGAGCGGTTAAGCTGCGCGAATTGCGCTACGAATCAGTCTAGCGTGCTATCAATTACTGTGGCAAGTGTTGCACGTGCCACGCAAGAAGTCCCGCCGCCAAACTTGCAGCAACTCGCGACTTGCAACATCTCATCTTATTGTGCTGGTGCTCGGGACCCTTGGCGTTTGGTTCGCTTGGCTCTCCTTCTAATTTCTTTTCTAGTTCGGTCCTCTTTTTTCTGCTCCACGCTCTCAGCGCGCATTGCAGCATTTTCCTGACAATTTCCTTTGTTGCTGTTGCTTTTTGTGTGCTTTCAATTGTTGCACAATTTTTTAATTTGTTTCATGACGTCAACGCGAGACGAAGAAACCAGCAAGAGAACTACTTGGAGAATGTGCATTTTTAATCTATTGTTGCAACATATTATCACTGGAAAAGCTGGAAAATTACTTACTTTCGAGGAAATTAAGCACGGATAACTAAGCTGAGTCGATTCTCCATACTTTTGCCAATTATATTGAAATTACACTAAAATTGTGCGCATTTTGAATGCAGATTTATGCATTCAATTAGCCACAAATAACCACACAATTTACGCAAATTAACCCATACACACATGCACACACTCGAGTATTCACACACTTAGATAAATAATGTCATAATAATAATTCAAGTAGCCACAAAACAAAACAAACTTCAATTCCAACCTCTTGTGATTTCTTCAAGGCAAAGCAAATTTCAATAGAAATTTGTGCTGGGAAAATGCCAGAAAATGTGTGCAAATCTAAATTTGTACGTTCAGGTGTGTGTATTTATACATGTACATTCGAATAAATATTTGGATATTAAGCAGACTAATATTCTTAGGACTTGTAATAAGCCTAGTTCCGAATGCATTTGCTGTCGGCACGGTAAGGCAACAAATGCAATTGAACATAGATTTTAGAAGAATTTTCCGATTACGAATTGAAAATACCCTACAGGTCACTGTTCTCCATAGTTTGATGAGTATAAAAAAAAGAATGACAGTAAACATTTGTCTAAATTTTATGACATTATAAAATAACCTACACTCAGCGACAAGAAAAAAGCCACACTGAAATTTTTCACGCACTTTGTAGTTTTCGTTCCCAGGGTTCTTTCAAAAATGTTTCTTTTAGTCTAATTCTATTTTTTAGAGGTCGTAAGTATATTTTTAAACATAAATGCATACCAAATTTATTAGTAGACAAGTAACATGATTAGAAATTATTTGATTTTTCCGTGCCCTTTCTATTTGATTAAGTTTTTGCCAGTATGACAATATTCAGTAAAATAATTTTATAAATCATACAAAAATTTGTATTCAACAAATGATAATTTTTTCTATTGATATTCTTTATAAGTGATTTACAAATGCAAAGTTCTTTGTGAAGGAACATTAAATTAATATTTTTTATTTTAATTAGTACTTCGTGGTACCACCTTTGGCCTTTATAACATTATCCTTCTTGGTATCGAATCATATAAATTCTGAAAATATTCATTTGTAATGTCTTCGTACCATACTTTTTCTATGATTTCTCGTAATTCTATATTTTTTACAAATCGACGCACTGAGCTTTCATTGCAATGTGTTTGAGCTGCAATTTCGCGATTCGACACATTTTACTCAGATAGTGCAATAATTTTAGCTTTTTCTTGCACGGTCAACTGTTTTCCCTTTGGCATGACGTACCAGCGCAAATAAATTATTCCTGAGGGAAACCCCAGGTCAGAGAAGTGAAAATTTCAAAATTTATCGAAGTGCGGCTTTTTGTTGTCGCTGAGTGTATACAAATATTTGTGAATAGGAAATTAAAGTGTATTTTTTAAATTCGTTATCGTTAGTTTTGCTTGAATTATATAAGATATGTTTCCAAAATTGATTTAAATCCAAAATAAAGTTTCAAGTAAATAAAGTTTCTGACATTAGTAATAGTAAAGTGTAAATCTTAAGCTTATAGAGTACAGCAAGTTCAAAAGCCTAATCTTATCAAATTCCGAATGTAATAAGCTTTTGATTTAAATCACAGCTCTTGCTGAAATGAGTTTATTATAAAGATGACAAGCACTCTCGCACTTGCAATGCAATTACTGTGAAAGAGAGCGAGAGAGAGATAGCGTGAGCGAGCAGGAGCGAATGAACAGCACGTTTTAAATTTGTGTTCTTAATGCGATGTGTAAGGCCCTAAAGGATTACACAAGGACCTCGAATGGACGTGGGCCAATCAACTCGGCTAAGAAGGAGCTTATGACATGCATGTACGTACAACGAATAAGCGATTTGAGGTTGCCTTCTCAACTGTTTGTTTGCCTGTCTGAAAGTACGTCTGTTAGCCCGTCTGTCTGTCCCTGTGTCTGTGTGTAATAAACTGACGCTTCAAATGTTGCACGTAATTGCCGTGTCCTTTTGCCGGAGTCATGTGCTCTGCCTAATTGCCGCAAGTGCTCGTATCATGACTTGTGTGTGTGCGTGTGTGTATGATTTTAATTGGATTAGAATTTTAAGCAGTGCATTTTGCCCATATAAGTGAAGTGGCTAATTCGACTTCCGCCAAAAACTAATCGAATGCGCCTTTAATTTACAACAGACTGTAAATTAATAACGGGACGAACGGAACCAACCGTAACCGTAATGCGGAACACGGCAACGTCTGCAATTACGTGCAACTTGCTGCATTGCATAAATTTACCTGGCAATAATCGAAAACCGAATACCGAGAACCGTAACACACCCAAGTCGGAGTCGAGGAACCAATCATTAATTATATGCGCCGCATAGGTCAGTTCCTAATTGGCGCCAGGTAGGCTGGCGAGCAGACTCTGGGCTTGTTTGCTTGGGGAATTTTCGTTGATTCTGTCGGCTAACAGATATCGGTCCGAGTTGGAGTCCAGTTAATTAGCTTTATTGGTTTCAGCTTGACTATGGTGAGGCAATATACTTATAACATACTTATATACATATTCATAACTGTAGCAATTAGGGAAGTCTGTTTTGTTAGCACACCTTATACTGAATTTAAGAAATTTGAGAAGTTTAATTTTAATTTTTAGGAGTATTATATATTTTGACGGTGTTTATTTTGTATTTAAGTAAGTTAGTTTAGGTAAATATTTTTTTGTGAGTTTTGATTTGTGTTATATGTATCAAATGAAAAAGTAAATAAACTTCCCATGAAAATAAATACATTTATGAAAAAGTGAAAATTAATTAAGGTCTGCTAAATTGGCCATTTCGCCCACTGTGCATGTTCCAAAAGGGGTAAAGCCCGCTCATTAAAAATCGGAGTGTGTGACATATTTGCCTGGCAAGCGGAAAATAAAATTACAATTGAAGCCAAACGATAGACAAAAGGCGAATGTGCGGAATCAGCATAAGGTAGTTTCGTGTTCTGCAGCTCTAGCTAGAGATTGTGGGGGAGTAGTCAAGAGTAGGCCAGGGGGTTAGTTTGTTGGGCGGGGCAAATGTCAAATCAAATTTATTGACTTTCATTGCAATGCTGGGAAGTTAGAGGGGGCAGCGACAATGAAATGTCTAAGGACTAAACTGCAACTGATTCTTCGACATTTGGCGTTCATTCAAATGTGCAAAGCCATTAACAGGGAGTGGGGAATGGTGAGTAAACACAAAGGAGGGGACTAACACCCTCTTTTTGAATACAAACATAAAATGCGCACCTTACATTTTTTGCTTGCACGATTAAAGCGCCACTAACAATGAGAAGCTGCAAATGGCGCCGGAGACACAATCAGGCATCAAAGTTTTCTCACTTTTCCTTGTTCTTCCTTTTTACTGTCCTTGTTTTTTGTACAATGCCTGACACTATAAAAATCATATGCTTCCATTCTATGCCCAGATTGAGCATTATTTCTGCTATCTCTCTCTTTTTATCATCCTTTGTCGCATGCTAAGTTTAACAATTATTTGCATTGTTCACTGAGTCGATTGTTGAACATCCACATGAATCGGTAACTACAACTTGAGTGTCTATAGATTCAGCATCAGCAAGTTGGTTAGTTAGGAGATTTGCTCTATCCTTCTTTCCATTGCTCATCATGTGCCCGATTTCGACAATGAAGACACAAGTCTCTTTGTTGCCTCTGCAGCAATTCGCATATATGAATGTGTGTGAGTTTTGCGAATTTGACATTAAATACTTAGCTGAATATTTGGACAACAAGAACATATTTCGTGGCTTGTTTTCCGGTGTTATCATCCCATATTTACATACAAACATATCCATAGTAACGAAGAAGAAAGGCTACCTTCGGCAAGCCGATAGATACGCAGTACCATTCAATTCTGCACCATTATTAAAAATTAGTATTGGAAGAATCGGAGGAGATAAGAACCTGCTAAGGTATAAACCGAAGCCGACTCCATTATAAAATATATTTATTATTATATTTTATTTATTTGTTGTAGATATTTGTCTTAGGAGTAGGTAGAGTAGTATATATTTTACAGTCAACTAACTACATGATAGAGTATAAATCTTTGTATCTGACTTTATACTTTATCAAGTAGTTGGTTGTCTATAAAAAGTATGCTAATCTACCTACTCTCCTGTCCGATTGGAAAATAAATAAAAAAAACAGTTATAAGTCATCTTAGTGTCGTTAAAGTCATATTAACCTTCACATTTTGGTACACCGCGACGTATTGCTGCCAGTGCATTGTGAGTAACAGGCACCCGCAACCAGGGCTTCAGCGACGCGTCGACGGGACGGTCATGGGGGCCACAACTTCTCGCAGGCTCCTATTGCATTTGCTTTGCTTTAAAATAAAGTAGTCTTTAGTTCAAAAAACAATTACAAAAAATAACGAAATCTTATACAAATAATATCGAACTCTTCTCTCTCAATTTTATATTGGCAACATCTTAAAAGTTTTGAAAAATCTATAGTTTGGGCCCTCTCATATACTGCACACGCTTCGCTACGGGCTTGGCATCAAGATTTTCCGTTAGAAATTGTTAGTGTATAGAACGTGTAAGGGTTTTAAACTTGGAAAAAGTATCTACTATAGCTTTCTTTACTTGTTTTACTTAATATTTATATTAAATAACAACCTTCACTAACAACCTTATTTATGAGGCTTGGTACTGCTTCTAATTTATTTTTATTTTTATTGTCCCTGCTGCTGATGCTAATCAAGAATATAAAACATGTATGTTACTGCGGGTATAAAAATTCACTTAAACTTTTCGCGCTAGGAAACTAAAAACAAAGTAATATTCTTAAACGTTGGAAATTTAAATACTTTAGATATTTGTGTTACTTAATTTATTATACGTTAAGAGACTATCCAATATAAAATTGCGAATCCTTTTCACAATTATTGGACAAATCTAATGAAGATGTATTTGCATTGCACTTTCTCAAGAGAAAAGCAAAATTTGATAATTTTTGCTAAAAATGTTCTGTCCTACCCTCATCTTTATGGGTTCCTGTCATTGTCTCTTCATATCTCTTGTCTGTCACATAACAGTTTTTTAAATGGCTGCTTCCGCTACAGGTTCCGTTACGTTTGACTTGTCTGCACGTAAATTTTGTGGCACTTCATCTTTATTCTTTTGCTTTTTGCGGTTTTTGTGCTATTTTCTGTTTCAAGCTACTGCTGATGTTGGCGGTGAATTTTAGCAAAATGCATGTATAATCTTTTTCACTTATCTGTGCACAGTTTTCTTTTCCAGTGGCGAAACTTTTTACGGGCTGAGGTTAAAAGTGGCTTCATACATTTTAAGAGCGTTGAGAGCGGCTTCCCTGTAATAAATGAAAAGTTGGCAGAGCTTGGAAAGGTGCACCAGTCGAGGAAGACCGGAGAGCAAAGAGAAAGAGAGCAAGAGAGCGGAAGACTGAATGCAATTTTTGCTGAGTGCTTTAGTTTTACTTGTCGGCAATCTTTTCGACAGATTTATGGGTTAATTATTGTACGTACAGTTGTCTGTGGGTGGATTAAGCTCAAGCAAAGCGGAATAAAGACAGAAGAATATGCATATGTTTATCTTTGCACATACAGATTTACATAACTGATTTACAATTAACTAGTAGGAAAGCAGTGTGTTATACCCGTCACCCACTTGACCAAATCAATTAAAAAAAAAAATATAACTTCTTTTGCGTATTTTGTGTTGCATACTTTCAGGAAGCGGTTTCGAAATTAGTACATATTAATTAATTCTTAAAGGACTTTTATGTTAATTAACCGATCACAACTAAATTTCATCTAAATTAATGATAGCTCTAGCTAATATAGTTAGTCTCTGAGGTATAGGTTTTGATACGATCGGACAGACAGACAGACACACAGAAGGGCATGGCTATATCGACTCTGCTGTTGATGCTGATTCAGAATATATATTGTTTGTGGAGTTTGCCACGCCTTCTGCCTGTTACATACATTTTCGTTTGGCTACCCTATGGGTATTGGGATTAAAAATGTTTTGTATGTCGCTTTGCCTTTGGAAACTATATCATTTATGTTTGATTAATCAACTAGATATTTCTTAATTTTTGGACATTTCTTAAAACTTAAATATTTCAAAAATTTTAAATTGTAATTGCTTACATATATCGGTTTTTTAAATGGTAAGCCAACTCTAAACAGCAAACAAGTAAGAAAGACATTCGATAATAGCCGACTATATACAATAATAATCTTCATACATACAAATACAATAATACAAATGTGTTTGTAAGTATGCCCTTCGAAAATATGTTTTCAGAATTTTGATAGCTGTCTGGCAATACTTTATATTTATTATACAACTATTGAGAATATTTAAACCGATTAAAATGTCCAAAAATAAAGTTGGCATTTGGAATGAGTTTCGCGATATACAAAGAGAACGTATGTCCGAATATCTAGCTCATTCCATCGACTTAGATAACAGCGTGACGATGCAATTTTGCGAACTGAGTGCTGCCCTTGGCTGCTATCAGCCCAAACCAGAGTATTTTATACAGGCTTTTGAATGTAAGCCAAAGGAAGCAGTTTATGGCATTTACCACTTCCGAAATCGTTTTTTTCAATTGACGTCTGCAAGCGATTTACTCCAATGCCGTCTGCAGCAGGTGCGATATAGGATTTTTGCACATCTCTACCGCCGTCTGTTTGAACTCGAGAAGGACAATGGAAAGCGACAGTTATACCTGACTTTTTGCTATAAACTATTCGATATGGATAAGCCATACGTGCTGTCAATTCAGAAGAATCTGATACTTTGCGAACAATTCCTGGATCGCCTTGCGGGTCTGACCAAAATGATGGGCTCTTATTGCAAGGCTGATTTGGAAAGTTCAGACATGAAGAAGGATGAATATAGCTCAACAAGGAACCTTCATTATTTTCCTATAAAAATAATGAAGTATGCGCTACGGGAGTCGTATGGGTATCTTAATTGTTATGTGAGTGGTTTACGTTGGCAACAGGAGTTCATTCTTATAACTGATCTGACGGAACAGTATATTGAACATGAATATGTTGATTATGAAATTTTTGTGGAGAATCAAATTTTGCTCTCCTGGCATCATAATGGGGATGATATATGTTTATTTCATGGTGCAATGCCACAACAATATGAGGAATACCTAAGACGTTATTCACAACTGATGCAATACGAAAAGAAAGCTGACATTTATTATCAAGATTCGTTTTCGACAGTTGCCGATATACCTGCTGGAAACTTATGGGAGTCCAGGGAGATGATTCTGTTTCTTACCGATATTATTGAGCAAATTTGTAGGGATTACGAGATTAAGGAAATTGCAGTTGAGGACTCACAGTTGGTCGCAAGTCAAGGGCATCAAACTGAAAGTCCTCGTGCTCAATACGTCGATCAGGTAGTACAGACATGTGAGAAATATATGTGGGAAAGTTGGTTGGATGAATTGTTTGACGAGGAAGGTGAACGAATAGTAATTGAAGAACTGAGTAATGATAAAGTTAGTTCTTCGTCGACTACTTTAGTCTTTTTGCCGCAAGTGGAGATGATACCGGAACCTGAGAAGGAAGTATTATTGGAAGCAGAGTTGAAAAGTGAGGCGATTGTATTTGAGCCCGATATTGGTCCAATACTGAAACCTGAACTCGATAACAACTTGGTGTTGAAAGAACAGGATAACGAAAGGAAAGAAGGTTTAGTGACAAGCATGCAACCGCAGAGCAAGCCAACACTGGAGGTGAAACCAGAACTGGTACCGAAGGCTCAACTGGGACTGGAGCATGAGAAGATACTTGTGCCACAACTAGATAGGAATTCGGAACCAGTTTTGGTGGCGGAGTTGCTTCCGGAGCAGAACATTCTCGAACCCCTTGCTATGTGGGAACTTCAGCGCCACATCATAGTAGCACCTCGTGCCATCGTACAATCCCTCAAATGCAATCCATCCTATCAACCTTCGCCCCGTGAGTCCGACGGATCGGATTTCTACGAACAACTGGCACAGTTCATCGAGACGATGTCGTTGCATGATATCATCAATATAGAGAGCATACGCGAACGTTTGGCAGCGGTTATACGCTGGAACATAGGCAAGCTTTGCCAGAGTTCAGAAAACTGCATAAAGGCAATGGCGACATTTCAGCTGGGCCAACTGCTAACGGGCCAAGAGCTTGAGACCTATAAGGTTATGAGCTGGTATCATCGCGATCGCGGCGACAACAACAACATGACGCAGCAGGAGCGTCGTCAGGATGCACTGCACGCCATGATGGGCTACGAGTGCCAGCAGCTGATGCCGTCGGCGCGGTACTTGCGCTTGGTACTGCGATCGCCGCATTATCAGGAAAGCATTAGCGAATCCTACTTGCTGCTCTCGCTGAGCCAGGTCGGTTATTTTTATCGTTCTCTACAGCTGCTGCGCCACAAGCTTACCCAGCTGGGAGAACAGGGCGAGGCACTGGTACCCTGTGTGATCAGGGAGATCATTGTGCTGCACGAGTTCTACAAGCAGCAACAACAAACCAAGAGTACGGCCTCGTTATTCCATTTGTTTGCGCGCACGCGGAGCTTTCAAGTGCATTTCCAGTGGTTGCTTCACCTCTGCGAGGCGTTGACAAGCCAAAACAGTCGATTGCTCTGGACGCTGCACTGCCAGATCGGTGTGAGCGGCGCCGTGTGCGATAAGTTGCTGCAAAAGTGGCTGCTGAGCGCTACGAAGCCACTGCTAGTGCGCTTGGGCAAGTGGCTGTTGGCCGGAGATTTGCCGCAATCGGAGGAGCATGAGGAGTTCTTCATAGTAGAGCGAGAGGAGATAATCGAAGACTTCTGGTTAGAAAAATTTAGAGTGATTGTGCATCGATTGCCCCCGTTCGTGAGCAGAAAGCTGGCCCAGCTGATGGTGTGCATTGGACGCAGTCATCGCTATGCCCAACAGTTTCTGGGTATCCAGCTTCAGTGCTCGCTGACTGCTGAGCAGTTGCAGGTGCAGCTGAGTGCTGCATGTGCGGAAATCTATCAGGGAGTCAACCAACAACTGTTGGAGTTGATCATCATGGGGCTACAGCGGGAGACATCCAGTCAGCTGCTCGAGCAACTGCAGCTGCTGCGCCCGTTACCAATAGAGTTGCTTACCAAGTTGCATCAGTATTTGCTGCTCTCCGATACGGACTTTGCACGTCAACTGATCGAACTGTTGTTGCCGCTGCTGGAGCAGCCGGTGTGCTGCTACAATGCGCAACAGTTGAATGATATAATGGGACAGTTGCTGGGATGCCACAACTCACAGTTGTATGTGGATCAGAGTGACGCCGGTGGGGCGACACACTGTTGGTCTTGTTTTCTTTTGTGCTGGAAACTGCCGGTGCACTGGCGTGCCATGCTCGAGCGCAGCCTGCCGCAATATGCTGCCAGCTTCGGGTCCCTGTGGCAGCTGCACTACGTGCATTATGTACTTACCGAGCGGGTGCAGCGCAAGCAATCGCACTTTCCGGAACAAATTGGCATAAGGCAGTTGGGAGATGCTCGAGAAGTGCGGTTTCGATTCGATCAATTTATCGATAAGCTCCGCGGTTTCATACAGACCCTACGCAACTATGTGCTGAAGGATGTGCTCGGCAGTGCTTTCGAGGGTCTCTATACGGCATGCAAGAAATCGAACACTGTCGATGAGCTGCTGGATTTGCACAGCGAATATCTACATGAAATAGCAGTCGGCATCTTTCAGACAAAGCCGGCTCGCAAGTCGCGCTTCTATCTGGACAAACTCTATTACATCGTCTTACAACTAGATGCTGAACAGAACAAGTTCCTTGCCCTCTATCAAGTAATGGTGAAATATATTTGTGGTGTCCAAAGCTTGGAAGGAACCACGAGGCGCTTACAGGAGTTTCGGTGGAGTTGCCAGTCAACATGCGATGTTCTCGATGATTTGGACAAACAGTTTCAATCGGGGTTGGTAAATTTCTTACTCAGTCTTTACTGCATGGGCGGCAAACATTGGGAAACATTGGCTAGGAAACTCGATGGCGACCGGTTCTATGCAAACAATTTCGAGCAATTGAGAGTCGTGCAAACTTTTTGGTTCCAACGAAAGAAAAAGAAACAAATTTAAAATGAAACCCAAATTTTTATCTTCAATTTGAGAGACAAATGGCGAAGAGTCTACACGAATAATGGCTTCAAGAGTACCTTGAATCCAGGTCTATTCTTAGGGCTTTTATTTGTTTTGTACTCAGCTGTTGTAAATTTTGTATTTTTATTATATATATATTTTTTATTAAATTAGTTAAAAACAAAAACTTTTATATTGTGTTTTTCTATAAGGTATTTAAAATAACATACGGGCTTTCATCAAAATTTTGAATTGTTACCCTTAATAAAATATAATTCTTATTTCTGCCTTTAATTGCAAATTAGTAAGAAATGAGAGCAACAGTCGATTGGCACGCGACATTGGGATACCCTGCGACCTATGCATATCTATGGTCCGGTGTAGTTTAATTTGTTAAATTCATACACATATACATATGCACATGCTTTTTAATTCTTCTAGACAGATGGCACTCGCGCTCGCCTGCCTCCCTTGTTAGCACAAAAGCACTTGAATGAATGACTCCTGCGTTTCTTGTCCGGAGGATACGTAGATAGTAGCCCAGCTTGCAGCTTTGGAAATATTGAATTCAATACAAATTTGCGTACTTTGATATGTATTTATATTCGGATCAGACAACACTTAACAGAATAGGTTTTCATCTAACATACGTGTATGATTAAGATGTGTATGCAATTAAGACAAATACTTTTCATAATAATTGCAAACTATCTTGTAAAAAATGAGATATGTTGTTTAAACAAACAGATGAATAAGGCTATACTCTGTGGTCTCAAATGCCTACTTCTGCTTGTTACTTATATTACTGTATATTTACTTACTTTATATTTATAATATCGTTGCGTGCCATGTTTCACTAATAAAATCTGACAGTAGCATACGGGCATATCTTTCTCCTAATATGCTTTTTAATATTCTGTCTAAAATTAATATCACCTTTGCCACGCAAAAGGAAGAGCGAAAATTCCCACAAAGTATAAAAACTTGTCGTTTTTTTATATAGTACAAATTTTGAAAATGCGTGCCTAGGGACTTATGAACGTTCGGATAGATAGACGGACGAACGAAGATGGGTTTACTCCACTGAGGATGCTGATTCAAATATACAATAAGTATAGTTACTGTAGTATATGTTAGTTCATGGGACCACATATGTCTCTATCTGCCTGTAATTGACATTCCAAATTCCAACAAACACAATCATTTATTTCAATATCCGCTCCCCACAGGGTAGAAGGATATAATAACTTTGAACCAACCAAAGATGTATGTAACAGGCAGAAAGAGGTGTGACAGACCCCACTAAATGCATATACATATTCTAATTCAGCATCAACAGCCGAGTCGATATAGTCATGTCCATCTGTCCTTCTGTCTGTCCGTATGTTCTACCAATCCTCAAATGATTTCTTGAAATTGGTTCTTGAATTGGGTTGCGATCGGACAATTGACATACAAATTATTTAAGACATAATTTATATGTACTGATTTTGAAACCACTTCCTGAAAGTGCAAATTAAGCAAATGAAGTTATATATTTTTTTAGGCCATGGATTTTAAAAAAATTCATGGACTATTGTGTTTGTCGGAACGGAATTGTGCGTAACAGGCAGAAGGAGGCATCTCCGACCCCATAAACTATATATATTCTGAATCAGTATCAGTAGCCGAGTCGATTGAGCCATGTCTGTCTGTCCGTTTGTCCGTCTGTCTGTCTGTATGAACACCTGGATCTCAGAAAGTATAAGAGCTAGAGTCATCAAATTTTGCGACAACATACGTATATATTGCAGTGTCTCAAAGTTTTTTTAAAATTTGGACACGCCCCTTCCCGCCTCCGTAAATCAGTAATAACTATTTAAAAACTACAATATTAGCTCAACAACCAAAGTTGTATATCTTACATGACAAATACTTTGCCACGGGCGTTATGTGAAAATTTCATTTAAATCGGACTATTAATAAGTGAGATATGATACGAATTAAACTCACTTTGAACATACATTTATACTTAAGCAGACCTAATTTACGCAAGCATACCGAAGTTCAAATCTAGACACACATCATTTTAAACTTTTTATTTGCATTGTATGGTAACAAAATTGGTTGACAATGCAGCTTTGTCGATGGGCCAAGGAATGAGGCAATGGCCGAGTGGTTAGAGTGGTGGACGGCTGTGAGAGTATGCGTGTGTGTTCAACTCCCGCTTGAGGCGGGTGCGAATTTTTACTTATTAATTATTTATTATTTTATTTTATTTTTTTTATTTATTTTATTCTAATAATATTCGGGCGGCGATTCCATACCGTTAAAATTTTTATTACGGTATAATATGATAATCCATGGCCTTATACAGTCAGCACCTGACTGTAGCGTTAGTATTATTTAAAATCATTTTGAACAAATGGGTTTTAAATCCATTGCCTATTTATAATGCCTGTATGATTTTCCGTCCCAGTTATGCCAGCGCATTCTTAAAAGTCGTTTTAGTTTCATCGGATTCCTTCACTCGCGAATTGCCACTTCAATTAAAATAAATCAAAGAGATACCTAAATTCTTGTCCGACACTGAATCTGATCAGGAAATATGAAGTATATTCTCTTCAAGTTATAATTAATTCCGAATGCAAAAGAATGGAAAAACTCACTGGCATTTTTGCGCACAAATTGGATTTTAATTGAAAATTAAGAATCGACTTAGGAATGTTTGGATTGTGCAGCTGCCTTTTGTTATGCTAATTTCTGCTCTGCGCTCTGTGTAAGTGTCGAATGAATAGATTCCAGCAGTCCCAACTGCCACGATGACTGTATGTATGAGATGCTACTGCAATGTGTGTGAGTGCTGCCTGCAAAATAAAGTAAATAATGGATAATTACTTTTTGGCTTAAGCGCTGACAACGAATTGAAGTCTCAACTCTCAGTTGGGTTTCTCGGTTCCTCGACGACGAGTTTTCGTGTCAAATTTAATTACGCCAACGAAAATTAAACCAAATTGAAAAATTCAATTCATAACTCTGACCAACACTTTTAATAAAACTTATTTATCTGTGCGTGTGTGTGTGCTTGAAATAAATATGATAAAAATACTTGGTATCTTGCTGCAAAATCTGACTGAAAAGTAATGCACAATGAAAATGCTACGAGCTTACAAACATAGACAAGTATAAACTTCTTTGTTATCTGACACGAGCAGCTGCTGACGTCTTTCGACTGTGCCACATATCAGAGAATACATATACATACACCCACGTGTATGTGTGTGAATATAAGGCAGCTGCGCCTTCAAAAAGAATATGTCAAGAAGATAATTGAGCTCGGCATTTAATTTAACCTTATATTGCAGGGCCAAAGGACTGCAGCAGCAAGGAGAAGCGTTGGATATACGAGAGTCGCAGGGATGAGGATTGTGAGCTTAGGAAATGGAAGGAGTCATCCAGTCTTTTTCTTTTCCTTTTCCTTTTGGCATGTGTGCGTCAGACGGCAAAGGCAAACAAAAGTCAAGTGAGTGACTTTTTGAGCGCTGATTAGGAAAATTAATTTCATAAAAAATTATTTTTCATCGCCTTTGTTGATAAATTTCTGTGTGAGAGCGCAGCTAATTTCGTGACTAAGGGTGTGAAAAAAATATGTGGGCTTTTTCAAGTTCAAGAGTTAATTAGAGTGTTAGCAAATCCTAGTTCAGCTTAGTAACCTTTCAGTATTTATTTCAATAAACAAATTTTATGTAATCACTGTATGTTTAATCGGAGGATAGAATCAGTTTTTAACAAAGCGCAGAACCTATAGTCCAAATTACCCAGCCAATTCAAACCTTCCGCATTTTATAAGTGCGCTACAAACACTTCAATGCAATGTAAGAAAAATTAAAATCAAAATTTAATCAAATTCCAATATAAATTTTAACTTGTAAAAAATCACATTCTACACATTTTCATTCATTTAGTAGTATAAAAAGCTCTTCTTTGCCGACTTTTAATGAATAGATAAAAAAAGAAACACACATACAAGTTAGTATGCCATCAAACACTCTGCAGGGGTCTCTGCAAGTAAAAATATTAATCAGCAATGCTGCGAAATTATATTATATTAAGTTTTAATGGAACTTTTTAAAACTTAATATTTTATGATATTAATTTAGTGACAGTTACTAATTACTTACAAATTGACATAAAAAATAAATTTATTGGTTTGCAGGTGGCGTGGGCGTTGCACACAACATTTGAAATAAACTTGTATGCGCGTAGTACACAGGAACCTTCATTCCAAGTTTGGTGTCTCTGTGTGTTCATCTGGTCATCCGGACAGACAGGCAGCCATATGGCTCAATCGACTCGGCTCGTGATCTTGAGGAAGAAATTTGTCCATTTTCAATGGTCGAAGGGTATAAAAATTCAAATTCGTTCTTTTGAAAAAAATAATAATATCAATAATCTTCTCTGAAATATAATGTTTGTAATCATATATAAGTTTATTGCAGTGCAATAACCCACTGTCACCATAATCAGCTGCAGTAAATAATATATTGTATAAAGGTAATTTTTGTATCTAAAATAAATATAAAATGTACATAAGCCATATATTATCTATATTTTAGATTTAAAAAGGGCAAAAAGCTACAGTCGATCGCGCCCGACATCAACATACTCTTTAGAATTTCAAAGTGTTCTTGAAAACAAGCACGCAAAAATTTAAGGATACTTTTAAGTGCATGCGGCGTTTGATTTAGAGGATAGGTACATACTATATAACACACATAGTATTGATCTATGTATGTATCCTAAATAATTGCAAATTTATTAATTAATTTGTCTGGACAGTGAGCGTTGCTACGGCTATTTGTACTAAACCGTTTCCCAAATGACCGTATACAGAAATTTGTATGCTAAATTTGGGGCCTCTAGCTTTTAAAAATAACTGAGACCTCGACTTTAAAACTGACAGACTTGGCTATTAATCCTGAGCAAGAGTATGCCATATTTATGTCTATGCGTTTATCTGTCCGTTTGTCTGTATGAGGGTCTATATCTTTGAGACTAAATTATCTTAAGCCACCAAATTCTGTAACTACACTTGTATGTATTGCAAGCAGTTAAATTTGTTATCGTTGCTCGCTCCTTTCTGCCTCTGTAAATAAGAAAACTAGTTAAATTAGTACTTCAAAGCTGCATTACAGCTGTAATAAAACTTAACAACAATATTTGTGTGACACAATTCAAATATTCTCGTAGCATCTATTACAACACCTTCAAATCCGGTGTCAGACTTTTTGTATACAAATATATGCAGTCACGAAGGCGAGCAACGCAATGGTGCTGCATTGTTTGAGTTCTAAACTACTAAACAAGAAGAGCTTGGTTCAATAATTTTAATTTTTTTTTAATGTTGTCATCGCAATTTGGTAGTCGAGCGTTTATATTCTCTGAGCTCTTGTTTATCATACGGGACATATCGACAGATTGACAGACGGACAGTCGGTGCCAGTTGTGCACATTTTCGGTTGGCATAAAGTTACAATACCCTTCTATCCTATGGGTAGTGGGTATAGATATAATAAGATCCATTGTTAATTAAATGCGGTCCGCATTTGTGTGATAGCCGCTCTGGTTCCGCAGCTTCCGCTGTTATCAATAGTTTAATTTATATCATGTAATGTGAAGTTCGATTCGCAGCGGCAATTGTGCAATGGCAAATTAAACTATAAAATTTATTATTATGACCATGACATACGGGGGTACTTGATCTGTTCTAGCCATAAATTTAGTCCATTTGGCCACGTCGGGGTTTTAACATTTTGCTATTGTTATTGACAATTTGTTGTCAGTTTTTTGTTGAGTAGAGCAGAAGGACAAAGAGGGAGACAGAGTGCGAAAGAGAAAGAGATACATAGAGAGAGGGGGACAGCAAGAGGGGAATCAGCTGGCAATTTATGTGCACGTTTGGGTTGGCTTTATGAAATACTTCTCATTATTGCTGAGAGGCAGCCTGCGCAAACATATTTGAACTATTTTCATTTCAATTGCAAACACACACACAAGAGTATACACTCACACATACAGACACAGACACAGAGACACACACACATTCACAATGTTGCGAGTGGCATGGCGCAGAAATCAATTGAATTGCCATTTCACATATGAAATGGTCATTTGTCAATGAGCACAACAATTGAGGGTGGTCAGTGGGGTGTCTTACTGGTGGACTGGACAACGCCCGACGATTGCGGAGGGCGTGGCCGTGTGCGGTCTGTCAAATGGCCGCATAAATATGTCGCACTCGCTTGGCCCTTCTCCACTCTCCACTTGTCGCTAAATTGCTGGTCGTTATTAAATTTCCGCTGCGTTGAGTTCTCATTTCCGTTTCAATGGGCAGCGCAGCTGGCGACAAATGTTGGCGACGGATGTTGCCGCAGTCATAGATACCGTTAGCCATCGAGTGCGCCAAGCAGCCCCATAGCAATGCTGCTATAAACAATGGCCACAAAAAGGGTTGCCTACACAGCACAGCACAGCACAGCACTGCAAAACATATGCAGATATGTTATGTATGTATGTATCGTGCACTGTTAAAAGCATACAATATTCGATTATTGTTATTATTATTATTATATTTTTCTGATTAGATATTGCACACACTTTTGGGGGAGCCTAAACAATTGCACATTACCAGCATTTCATGGCCCGCAATCAAAATCTATGCTGCAAGCCAATTGAATTTTCGGCTTTTTAGCAAATTGAAACTAATTGAAATGTGCAAAATGTTCAACGGCAAGTGGACGGGGGGACGAGAAGAATAGCGTTGCCGCAGTGGGAGCAATGTTTTCACTGATTTCCTAAATGGTTCGAGCAACTTGCGTCATAAATTTCAATAAAAACAATTTTCAGTAATTTTGGGTAGTGTGCTGATGTGTTGCTATGTCTGTGTATGTGTGAGATGTTGTGTACTTGTGTGCGTCTGTTATTCGCACTTTTATTGGCGTTGCGTATACGCTGTTTTGTCTCTCGCTGTCTTCCTCTCTATTGCTCTCTGTCCCTCTTTGGCGGTAGCATAACTTTACATTATGCGCATTTGCGCGCTTCTCACTTGCTTCTTGTTGATTTCGGCATTTACCATTATTTTATTTAATTCGCCTTCTTATTGCCATAAAGTGCAAAAAGCTGTTGATGCGTCCAGTGTCAGCTAATGCCAAACAACAATTTGACACTGCGCTGCGAGTTTAGAACTTACGTGCGCAACAAATCAAACAGTCTTATTCCTGCACAAGAGGGGGAGTTGGCTATTCGTTAATCATTGGTAAACGTTTAATTATTTGTTTAATGAAAGCTTGAAGAACTAAAATGTTTAACAGAAAGAATGTTGATAAATATATGAAATTGGCTTCCTTTTGCTCTTTGAGGTTGAATTAACAAAGGATTGTTTTAGTTTTGAATCCTAAAGTACCTAAATAATTTAATGAAAATATATTACGATCCTTCCCTGCCAGCCTTCCCTGTCCCTGTCCCGGTTGGCTTCTTATTTTATTGCTTGGACTTTCGCCTTTGTGGTGGCCTGGTCAAAACGAGACGAAGGAAAATATAAATAACGAAATTATTCAGAATTATGAACCATCTTTCAGGCAGCCGACCATATTAACCCTTGATGCGTTTAATATTAGGCAAAGTTTTTTTAATAATAAAGAAAGCATACGAAGAAGGAGAAAGGGGCGTTTGGCAGCTGACGGCGCCGCGGTTGTTAAATCTTAGAAAATGCATAAAAAGCTGCTAAGTAAATATATATTAAAAATCCGTGTCAGTTCTCGCCGGACGTTCGCAGCTCGGCTTAACCCATTTTATGCTGGTTATCATTATTATTATTATCGTTATTATTATTATTTCCTTTGCTAAACAAAGTCTGTTAATGGCCTGCACTTTCCATGCTTTTGTTCGCTTGTCAGCCTGCCAGTTCTCCGTTCCCTCAGTCCCTAAGTCCCTCACTCCCTCTCTCTCCCTGCTGCCAATGTCTGCCTTTTATTTATGCTCCGCTAATGGACAGCGCGGAAGAAGTGCAAACTTGCCACGCAGTATTATTTATTGTTATTTGCTCACATTGTAATATTTATTCATTGGGTTTATAGATTTATGTGCTCGCAACGTTTAAATCAAAATCAACGCAATGTCTTTTCGTGTTTCATCAATTTGATGCGCCTATTTGTTATTGTTTTCATCTTTTTCGGCACCACTTAGTTCTGTGCGAATTTATTGTGCCGCTGACCGCAAGAGATTCTTCATTTCGTAAAGGACGGCGCCCTCGTGCAAGTATCTCTTTCCCCTCTCCTCTTTCCTTCCGTCCCCTTGCACTCCAACAAATGCTGCTTGATTAGTTGTTGACACTTTGTGTTAGCAGAAATACACAGACACTTGCATATACATATAGAAAACAAACATACAAGTATATACATATTTGAGAGCATACCATAAGCAACAGTCAGTGGCGTATCCAGAAAGTGGAGGGTGCTAGCATTACTCCTTCCTTTATGACCCTCCTGTTGTGGCTCCATTTCTGCTGACGCCTCTGCGCAAGCCACTATGCCTTGCTCTTTTCCTCAGCGGTTCTTGTGGCTAATTTGATAAATATGCGCGCGTTTATTCAAATCAGTCAGCGTCAGTCGAATCGGTTGAGGGGAGTGGGTCGTCTCACTCCACAATTCCCCCGTTCTTTCATTGTCCCTTCTCTATCTCCATCTCTCTCTTTTCTCTTTGCTTATCGCATGTGCTTCATGCGTCTCTGCATCTTATGGTATATAAATTTGAGACTTTATCTTGTCTGAGACATATGTATAGATACACACAAACATATACGAGCACATACATACATATATATGTATGTACATATTACCGCATGTGCCTTTGGAGATTTCATTAATTTGCGGTAAACTATAAGGAGACGTAGTCCTCAAGGAACAATAGTCTCAGCACCCTGCGGAGTTAATGCGCTGCAATGCGAATGATTAAAATAAACCAATGCTAAGGCTGATGCTGAAACTGAATGGAGACATAAGCTACGGCTGAGAAATGGGATGAGGGTCTGGTAAAAGCATTTAATTACCCGAGACTTATTATATGTGTATCAAAATTACTATCACACTTTTGCATGTCATAGATATATAAAATAATAATAATAAATAAAAATGTCAACAATATACTGACTATTTATTCCCTTTAATTATTGAAAAAATTATAATAATATATAGTATACAAATAATTATGAAAATAAAAAGTTGTTAAATGTCTGGAGCTTTTATTCTGTCACTGACAAAGATAAAATATTCCCCTAAGTCATTTATTTTCTTCCTCTTTTCGTTAGCATTCATAAATTTCAATTGATTATGTGTTAAGGTAAACAGAACTGCGTACATACATATGTACAGATGTGTGTATGGTATTATTGAACTGGCATTATAAATTCGGATTTTGATTCCACTATTGTGGACTGCAAACCCTTGTGAACAGCGCATAAGCTTGGCAAATATGCTGCACAAGTTGTTTGTTCTGGTGCATTCTAGTAACTGACAGTTGGAGATTTTTTCCAATTGTAAGTATTAAGCAGCGTATACGTAATAAATTTGCCGTTGCAAAGTTTTGCGCAAAGTGTCCGCCAAGTGTAATTGTAATATTTGCTCGATGCGTGCGCTTAGTTTGGACAGCATTTTAGTATTTGCCAAGCGCTTGGCTCACACATCCCCCAGGTGCGAGGATAGCTTCGTAATCTTGGCAACAATTTCTGTCCCTTCGTCAGGTTTGCATGTGTACGTGTGTGTGTGTGTGTCTACGTGTATGCTTATCCAGTTGGCAGTTTGCTTTTCAGCTTGATTGTGCACAAATGAAAGAAGTGGAATCCCCTTCAATGTAGAGAAGGTTGTTTCAAAAAGTTTTATAAATGCTATTTTAAGGCTTCTTTTTTTCTAATTAAATTTAGGATATCTATATATCTTATAGCGGGTATACTAGCTTTGTGCGATTGTATATAACTGGCAGAGCCAAGCATGTATGAGTCCACATTTGTTTCTTTATTGCGTAAGCAGATCAAGTTTGTTGCAAATTCAAAGCGGTATCTTCCTGTCGGGTGCGCTTGACTCTAGCTTTCGTCACTTGTTTTAAGTACAACTCGATTTTATTTATGCTCGTAAGGCGATACCCCATCAAAGCTTCCATTCGAATTTTTCATGGCACCCTTTTCTCTCAGTTTTCTATTTTGGCTGTGTTTTTCTCATTGGCCTGTCCAATATATGTCAGATCTGCTGTTCGTTTATGCTGGAATCCAATCTGAAGTGGCCCAATTGGAAAAACGACGCTTGTCTCTAGGCAAATTCATTAAAGAGCCAATGAAATACTTGATTGCAATTCAGAGGCTCCACCCTCCTTTAAAACCATACATACTTAGCCTTCTCCTTTTACTTCTAAAAAACAGAAGTAAAAAAGTTTTACACTTATTTGACAATGACAAAAATGTCAAATTATATTACATTAATTTGCATTCTTTTCTAGTGTCTCGCAATTTCTAACGATTTTTACGTAGCTGTCAACACTTTTTCTTTGTGAGCAAATCAAGAGAACGTTAAGAAGCATTTTGATTTAATTTAAACTTGTCAACAAGATTTTCAATGCTTTAATTGTTTAAATAATCTAAGTAGTAATATTTGTTTAATATTACCAATAAAACGATATACAACACTTGTCTTAAATATTATTTTTATACCCTTCGACCGATGCTAAAAAATGGTCAAAAAAGGGTATACTAACTTTGTGCAAATGTATGTAACAGGCAGAAGGAGGCGTGGCAGACCCCATAAAGTATATATATTCTTACTCAGGATCACCCCCGAAAATAATCAATTTAATTTTTGAACTCAATTTGTAAGCGCTGTACACAAGATATAACTTTCAGTCTTTAACATATACTAAGCTCATTAAAATATCTACGTATTCTCGAAATTTCAATCCGATCCGACAATAAACACAGAAGTTATTTAAGAAATTATGTGCATAAAACCAAGTGCTTGTATTAGCTAACAAGGGAGGCGGGCGAGCGTATGGCGATGTGTGTTTCGCCATTAAGTTTATTTAAGTATATGTATTGAATGTATGTAGTATTATTGAAAGGCACAGAAAATGAGACGCGCGATTTGCATGTGCAAGTTCGAATTAATCACGCTTTATATTAAGTGTTGCCGTATCGCTTATATCTGGTATTATTTTGGGTTGCCAGATGTAGGTGACGCTACCGATATAATCAGTGCCGCCACAGTACTCCCCTTCCAGTGAATCCGTCACGATCATTGACTCGCGAAAGTCACTTTACGCCGCCTTTCATAAGTCCTTTGAAGAGTGGAGTTAGATTCCTCCGAGTCGAACTGCTGATCCTCCTTCACAAGGAAAACAGGTTTGAGGCGGTCGACTGTTACTGCTGAGTCCTTCCCGTCGATCCGTATAGTGAAGACTCGGTCGTTGTCGCGTTTGATGATTTCATATGGGCCGGTGTAGGGAGGCTCCAGAGGTTGCTTTACAGCGTCTGTGCGGAGGAAGACATGGGTGCATTTGTCTATTCCCTTCAGTAGGAACATTTTTTCTTTCACATGGTGTGCTGTGGGAGTCGGGCGAATTTTCTGCATATGGTCTCGAAAACTGCTCAGGAATGCCGTGGGATCAACCGTTTCGTCCATGTCGGCGAAAAATTCGTTTGGCAGTCGAATTGGTACTCCATATAACATCTCAGCTGCAGATGATTTCAAGTCTTCTTTGAAGCAGGTACGAAGTCCGAGTAGCACTGTAGGTAATAGTTGAGGCCACGGTGTGCCACTGCTGCACATCAACGACGATTTGAAAGATCTGTGCCACCTTTCTATAAGTCCGTTTGATTGCGGGTGATAGGCCGTGGTGTGAATGTGTTTGCTTCCGATCAGATTGGCTAGATGTTTGAAAACTGCAGATTCAAACTGCGTGCCTTGATCGGTAGTAATTGTTTTGGGTGATCCAAAGCGTGAGATCCAGTGGGTCCAGAATGCCGTGGCTATCGTCTCGGCAGTGATATTTGAAAGTGGAACTGCCTCTGGCCATCGCTAAAAACGGTCAATCATGGTTAGACAATAGCGGTAGTTTTGTTGCAAGGGCATGACGACAATATCCAAGTGGACGTGGTCGAATCTTCCATTTGGCACAGCGATCTTCTCCGGCTGAAGGTGATTGTGTTTATGTATTTTGGAGCGTTGGCAAGGAAGACAGAGTCTACACCATACTAGGACATCTTTGTTCATCGAGGGCCAGACAAACTTCTGTCTGATTTGACTGACAGTTGCGCGGCCACTAGGATGAGATAGATTGTGGATGTATGAGAAAGCGTGTTTTCGGAGTGATTGCGGCACAAAAGGACGGAGATTCGGCGTGGATACGTCGCAGTATATCGAACTATCCCCACCGAAGCAAACTTTCTTGAGTTTTAAAGAAGTAGTTCCTTGCAAGATACGTGCCAATTCAGTGTCCGAGGCTTGTTCTTCCTCAAGTTGCGCCGAGGTGATCGCTGTAGGCATCGTGATAGCGCAGAGCCGCGAAAAAGCGTCTGCAATTATATTTTCTGATCCTTTTATGTGAAGAATAGTCGTGGAGAATTGTGAAATATAATTTAGGTGTCGTAGCTGTCGAGGTGATGCTTTTTCAGGTCGCTGTTGGAATGCATATACCAGTGGCTTGTGATCAGTCTTTATCACAAAAATGCGTCCATCGACGAGGTGTCTGAAGTATTTGATGGACTCGTAGATGGCAAGTAGTTCTCGGTCGTACGTGGAGTAATTTTTCTCGGTGCTGCTGAGCTTCTTGGAGAAAAATCCTAGAGGTTGCCAGTTCTGATTAGTGCGTTGCTCCAAAACTGCTCCGATCGCTAAGTCCGATGCGTCGCAAACCAATTGTAGATCAGATTTTGGTGCTGGAAAGGATAATAGCGCTGCATCTGCTATGCTCTGCTTGCAATTATCGAAGGCTGATATGAGTTCAGCAGTCCATAGTATTTGCCGTTGGTCGTTCTTTTTAACATCCCTTAGCAGCTCGGACAGCGGTGCCTGGATGTGGGAAGATTGGGAAGACATCTGCGATAGTAGTTTATGACGCCCAAAAAGCGACCGAGTTGGCTGATAGTTGCTGGACGTGCATAATTCAGAATGGCATCGATGCGAGAGGAAGGTGGTTTGATGCCGTGCTCGTTAATCGTGTAGCTGAGAAAATTAACTTGCGGTTGTGCTAATTGACATTTGCTCAGATTGATGCTTAAGCCGTGATAAAACTGATAAAACTGCTCGAAGATGTTGCTCGTGTTCGGTGATTGATTTAGAAGTTATCAGTATATCGTCTATGTAGCAATATACGAAGTCCATGCCACGAAAAATATTGTCCATAAATCGCTGGAAAGTCTGAGTCGCATTTTTTAATCCAAAGGGCATGTACTGAAACTCTATGAGTCCAAAAGGGGTACATACGGCCGTCTTTTCGATGTCGTCTTCTGCCATGGGAATTTGGTAGTACGCCTTTACCAAGTCAAGCGTCGAGAAGACTTTGCATTCATTCAGCTATTCAGTGAAATCGTGAATGTGCGCAATCGGATAGCGATCAGGTATCGTAATTGAGTTGAGCTTTCGATAATCGCCGCATGCCCTCCAGCCACCGTCTTTTTTGGTGACCATGTGGAGTGGACTGGACCAAGGACTTTTGGATGGACGACATATACCTTGTTCAATCAAAAAATTGATTTTCCTTTTTGGCAGTGGCTAGTTTTTCTCCAGATAAGCGTCGTGGTCGGTCAGAAACAGGTGTTCCATGTGTTTCGATGTGATGTTGTACATCATGCTTCTTTGAAGATCTTATTGATGGTTTTGTGACTTCTACAAACTCCTGCAAAAGGTCACTGAACTTTGAAATACCATGCACAGTGGAAACGGATGTTTGATTCGCCTGTGCTAGGCTCGCGGGGGTTGACAATCCTGTGATCGAGTCAATTAGGCGTTTGTTTTTGAGATCAATAAGAAGCTGGAATTCGGCTAAAAAGTCTGCTCCAATTATAGCTGTGTGTACATCTGCGATGATGAATGGCCAGGTGAAGTTGCATCTGAGATCCAAGTCCAGTCTAGTGATATGTCTGCCATAGGTGTTGATGACAGTCTGATTTGCTGCATATAGTGTTAGATCCGCTTGAGTGGTTTTCTGCTTAACCTGCGTGCGAGGTATGACTGAAACCACAGATCCAGAATCGATGAGGTATCTGATGTTGGAAGTACGATCGGTGACGTGCAAGCGCTGCTCGCGTAGAGCTGCTGACAGAACTGGTGAATCGCTGCTGCTGTCCTGGCTGCCGCTGACCAGCGCGTCAGGCGGCAGCTCCTCTAGTTTAACGACGTAGAGCGTGCGCAGGGAGGTCGGCAGTTGTTTGCTTTGTCGCCAAAGCGCTTGTGGTAGAAACAAAGATTGTCCGGTGCTTCTGAGGTCTGTTGACCAGAAACGTCCGATGGTCTAGAGCCACGAGATGTACTGCGTGATCGGGCGCGTGATTGGATGCGCTTGACTTCCTTTTTTAATGCCGTGACATCTTGAATGAGCGAATGAGCGGAGTTGCGCCGATGGCAAACGAGGCGTTCGTGTTCATGGCTTCCAGCATTTTGTCTGCGATCTTTGCTAGCTTGTCCAAGTCTGTTTCCTCCCATACGGTGAGTAGCGGACGGATTGAGGCTGGCATTTCAGCGAGGAATAGTGTGTGAATGATGTTTTCACTGCCAGGATCCGGAGCCAAGCGTCGCATGTTTGACAAGATCTCCGAGGGCTTTAATCCAGTGGCACCTCCTCCTTGAAGTAATCTTCGCAGTTTTGATTCGGGCGACTCAGCGAACTTCTGCATCAAACGAGTTTTGATCGCTGCGTATTTGTTCTCTACCGGTGGACGAGTGACCAAATCCTCCACAACTAAGACCACATCTTCTTCCAAATGGAGTGTCACCAAGTCGAACTTGTCGGTGTCGTCGAGAATGTGGTGTAAGCGAAATGATCGCTCCACTTGAGCAAACCACAGGTGCGGGTTGCTGTGTGTGAATTTGGGCAAATGCACGGTAACACGTGTGTGCGTGCGTGGCGACTCATCTCTGTCCGCAGGAACGTTTGTCCGAAGTGCCTCGAGTTGTTGTTGTAACTCTCGAATTTGATCGGAGAGATCTGGATTTGGGTCCGGCATGGCACTTGAAAAGTCCTCTTGATTGGTTTCGTTGTTGAAGTCAAGGCGTCTTCTCTGGAAATTTCGCAAATTGTAACGGCTACTGCGCATTTACTTGGGTCCACGTGTTTGCTCAAGTGTGCGTGAATTTCACAATTATGCCGAAAATTGCTTTCAGTGAACACGTTTGGATTTTTGCACAATTGAAACTAGTCGGGGTCACCACTATGACGATGTGTGTTTCGCCATTAAGTTTATTTAAGTATATGTATTGAATGTATGTAGTATTAAGTTACATTGAAAGGCACAGAAAATGAGACGCGCGATTTGCATGTGCAAGTTCGAATTAATCACGCTTTATATTAAGTGTTGCCGTATCGCTTATATCTGGTATTATTTTGTATATGTTATGAATTTAACAAATTAAACTACACCGGAACATAGGTTGAAGGGTATCCCACTGTCGCGTGCAGCGCGCCTGTGGTTTTTTTCTATTTTTCCAAATGATATTTTCAGGTATTCCATTAAGTCTACGTTAAGTTAAGTAAATATATGAATCGTGTTTGCAAATAAGAGAGTGAAGGGCAAAAATTATTTACAACAAACTCTTCAAATAAAAGGTATTGTTTTAAACAATAATCTTGTCGTTCAGTACCTTCTGTCATCGTTATTTTGAAAATAATTCAGTTTAACGTATAACATCTTTTTACGAGGGTTGCCTTTTATAAACCGAGATTGAGCAACCCTAGTGTTGCAATTTGGCAATCTATCGTGCAGCTTCGTACTTATACGTACTCAGAACGTTTAGACATACGAGCGCTATTTGTGTCGTTTACAGTAACTTAAAAGACTCCTCTCGCCCAAAAAATGGAATTATAACGTGAACATTTTCGATTATTTTTTACAACTTTCGACGTGGATTAACTCAAAAACAGTGCATCGATAAACTTAATTCAATTTTTGGCGATAAAGCTCCATCAAGGAGCAGTGTTTATTCAGTGTATGGTAAATTCAACCGAGGTCGTAGTTCACTCCAAGACCAATTTTGTGAAGGTCGTCCAAATCAGTTGTTGTTCCGGAAACCATTAATGCTGTGCGCCAACTGATATTGGAAGATCATTATGTGACATATCGTGAGATTGGGACAACCTTAGGCATTAATAAGACCAGCATACATTCAATATTGCATCAACTTTTGACCGTCAAAAAAATTTGTTCGTAATTTGTCAATCGCTCAAAAAAAGATCGTGTCGATTGGTCGAAAAAAATGCTCCAGATATACGATCGCGGTGCTGCGAAACACGGCGATTTCGACACTTAAAGAAGCGGTTAATGCGTTCCGAATGCATGGTTTGGAGATACCTCAATCAGAGTGGAAAAAGTGCTTCGACAATTGGTTCAAATGCATGTAAAAGTGTATAGATATAGAATATTTTGAAAAACAATACAGCGATTTTCGGTGCTTAATATTTTGTTTTGTTCTCTTATCCCGAAATATAAAAGGAAACCGTCGTATCTGGGTGTTTTCAGTTTTGAATATAATTTAATAAACGCATAGCTGATTAGTTTGAGTGCGATATCTTTGTATCTTATCTTTCTGGAGCAACTATAAGATACACCGGTTTGATTTACTTACAACGTGCAGCTACACGTGTCCAAGTTGCATGAAAATAGCTTAAAAAATGGGAATTGACCATAAAAATCAGACTAATGAATATATTAGTAATTGATTTCCAAACTACTTTGCTGACAAACTTTGTTTTGAAAATTAAATGAATCATCGCTAGATCAGGCGTTTCGCCCAATGTGAGCTAACGTTATTAAAAAATTGATTCCGCCACTATTTATTTTTCACTGTTTCAATCAAAACCATCGATATTATATCTTTCGATATTTTCTCCATAGAAACACAATATCCAATGGGTAGAATGGTAAAATAACTTTGTGCCAACCGAAAATGTATGTAACAGGCAGCAGGAGGCGCGGCAGACCGCACAAACTTTATATATTCTAAATCAGCACCAGCAGCTGAGTCGATATAGACATGTCCATCTGTCTGTCTGTCCGTTCGTATGAAAACCTAGATCTCAGAGACTATAGGGCCTAGCGCTACCAAATTTGGTGTCAATATGTGTTGTTATTGCAGGCATATGAAGATTATCTTAGATTTTGGCCACGCCCCTTCCGACCACTTAAATCGAAAAAAATCTCAGCGTTATTTTAATGTAGGACAGTTATGTTAAGTTTAAAACTTTGAAAGAAGTTATTCAGAAAGTTCTAAATATGTACTTTTTCCGAAGCAGCCCCCGAAAGTATTTAAAGGAAAAGACGAAAAACTTAGAAGTTATATATTAAAGAAAGTCGAGCGAACTCGACTGTAACATAGCTTTCGTGTTTGTTTCTAACTATTTTTGAATTTGTATAATTGTTCACCAAAAAATTTTAAATATTGATGTATAATATTCGAAGACAATATATATTTATTCTTATTTATTTATTAATAATTTTATTAGTGAATTTTCATCGCACATTATATACCGAACATGAGAACAAATGTAAAATAATGTAAACACATGTCTGAACATATAGTGGCGAGCCCATCTGGAAACATACCATACATACATACCACCTTTTATATAAATAAATAAATACATGGATCTAACTCAATTTTTTTTGTATCATTCCTCAATTATTTTTTGTATGTTAGCAATAATATTAATTAATAATACCCAAAATCGACATGTATCTCAAAGAATTTACAGTTTCACTTGTTCATGATTTGCTTAGCAAAGCAACGCAATTTTAATTCCTTGGTATTTCTTTTGCAAAACAACTTATATAACTTATGCATACATATGAATATAAAATACGTATATACAAATAATATGATATCTTTATACCTAACACCTTAATATAACGTTCTCTTCTACTTAACACTTAAAATAGAAAACTCATAAAAAAGACAGACATCTCAGGCAAGATATAAACTTGTGATTGGATGTGTGTGTGTGGGTGTGTCTATGAATTTGTCGATTGGCTCGTCAAATAATCAAATAACCTTTGAATTGCTCTCGTTGTTGTTGCTTCTGCTGACTAATTTTCACTAATGCAAAGAAGCATCCCAAGGCGAAATAGGAGCATTCTGGAGGAAGGGTGTGGGCCTTGCGAGGCGGGAAAAAACTAATAAAATTTACGTTTATCCTTGGAAAGGCACTCGAAAATGCGCGCCTAATGCGTCGGGATGATAATGGCAGCTGAGCTGAAACGAAGTTGAGGCGACCTTAATATAGACAGCAAGAGGCTTGGGTCCTTATAGGAGAGCAGGCAGCGTGATGGACGGACAGACAGAGGGAGGGACGCGCAGACATGGCAGGCTAAGTGCCATCGAATTTCAATTCAATTTACAGCCTCCTCGCGGCAAGTTCCAAGTGTGCGCAAATTTCTATAGCATATCTGTGTGGGGCGCTTTGACTTGATTTGGCTGAAGCCGGGTCAATGCTGCGTATGAGTAATATTTTCTTTTTTCGCAAAGGGTTGTGAGCCACATAAGATCCGCTGATATTGATATCAAAAAGAGCCTGCCGCTGTGTAGGATTTTGGATTTTCGTGTGAATTTCGTTTTCGCGTTGAGAGCAGAAAAAGAAGAAGAAAAAAAAAAGTCTGGGGTTGTTTTCGCTTTCGTGTATTTTTTGTTGGTGTTGCTCTTTATTATATCACGTTTCCAACATAAATGCGTTAAGCACAACGTACGAGGCGCGCTTTTAGGCGCAGTGTGCGTATTTGAAATGCGCTTAAATTCATTTCTCGTACTTTTTTTTATACATTCTCCCTCTTTTTGGCACACACGACAGGCATTGAATTACAAGCAAAGTCCCAGAGTGTGTGCGTATGTTTACTAGTGTAGGAGCTTTAGCTTAAAGCCCAGCAGACTGCCATCTAAAGAGGTTGCGCCTTGGCAGCAATTTGATGGCATTTTGGTTCAAGTGGCTGGGTCTATTTCATATGTATTATTTGCTCATAGCGCCCAGAGGGTAATCCTTTAGTTTATATTATTAGCTTGTAATGTGCACATAATTGAGGGGATTTGTGTTACGAAGGGGGTGCCTCAAGTAGCTCAGAAAGGTGTAAAGTCCTTGGGCGGCTGCCACTCGAAAGTGATGAGCTCGGCAACCCAGAAAAAGATGAAAAAGTGTGAGAAAATCTTGAGGGAATTGCGTACGCACTGCTCAGCTTGGGATGATGATTTATTATAAGAATTTTATGAACTTGAATTGACAATTTAGTGCCAGATATACAATAAGTAGTACGCAGATATGACTGCGTTTCTATAATATATATGTGAGGTGTCTTACAGTTTGTTGAATCATTTCATTGTAGCATTTTCGTCGTGGCTTAAGATGTTCTTGGTTGGCATTTAAGATTTGTTTGCACTCTGTATGTGCAAGACACGTGGAGGTCTAAAATGGTTAAACATTGATTATAATTAAGTAAAGAGAAAACAACGAAACGACTAACATTTTCAAATATTTTGTATTATTTTGTTTTATATTACAGGGTATTATCTAGTCCTGCACAACCATATGCTGCAGAAATTATTGTATGCTCGTTTTCTTGCATTCCTCGTTGCAGCCTTTTAGTACTTTGTTGTCGGCAAACAATTTTCGTACCTTTGCGTGAATACTTTCAATTTCTTAGTTCGCTCTGTGTTTTTAAGGTAGTAAAAAAAGAATGTGTAGGCGGGTATGGGAAGAGAGGCCACTGGGTGTTTCTTGTTGGACCAGTTTACCCATTCTTAACGCCAGCTGTTTCAGATTTATATGAAAAACTTGCGAGCCCTCTGTGCACTTTCCAATTTGCCGGCGATTTTTGCCGGTTTGGCTTTTTGCTGCTGCTACTGTCGTTATTGTTGTTGTTGTTGCAGCAGCGGCAGCAAAATGTGTGTTTTAGTGGCTTGGCATTAGCATGTTGGAAATACATATTGTCGGTGGACCGTTATGAAATGCCATAAAAAAACAAAGTTGCATTGCAATGCTGTGTAAAGGAAAAAATCTTCCTTTCCATTTTTTACTTCAGCCAAAATTTATGTTCGAAAAATATGTGGCTTTTTTGTACGGAATGAAAAATAGCTAAAATAGAAATATGTAGGCCGTGTCACAAGGTGCCGCTTTCTACAGCAAATATGGGATTAGCGACAGGGGAAGGCTTATGCTTATTGAGAAATATAGTTGTGAGGTTTCATAAAGTTGAATAGTTTAAAATGTTTTACGATTGTATAAGTTAACGCACAACACATTTCTAAAGCAAGAAGTAAAATTCATTTATGCCACCATGATTTGACCTCAAGAATCCAAAAGTCATTTCGTTATTTTTGCATTGTCGTCATCGACAATGGGTGAACTCATCAATAAACTTGGCCAATACACATGCTTAAATATGGAGAAGTATTCGAGGACTGCGATCCTTTGTCCTGAGTGAGATACAGTAAAGACCATCGGAGGCTGGAGGACTAAACAAAGAACGGGAGACTTTTGCTGTTTGCATTGATGTCCCGTTTCGGTTTGACTACGCGTTGAAAGTGAGTCATCTTTTCAAATGAAATACAATACAATCGCTTATTATTTATAGCTGTGTTTTTTTTCGGTGAATACCATTCCGGACAAATGACTTCTACTTATCAGGCTGGCTGTACCTTTTGTGTTGGCACGAATGAGAATTCAATTCTATTTTTGTACAACTTCATTCTCCGTTCAAAATATCTTTGGGGTCATTCATTGAACTTACCGTACATATTAAACTTCTGATTAATGACTATTGCGAATGGCAACAAGTAAATCGTTATGTATGGAAAGTCTTGATGCAGGAGTAGAACTATTTTCGCAGACCTTAACTAGAAATAATTCTCAACGTATTATCATCTCATTTGTCTCAGTTTTTATATGCGTTTCAACCTCTTTTCCACTTCGACACATTAGTTTTCCTAAGTGTGTAAACTTGACCAAATGAGTCGAGTAAAGAAAATAGAAGAAGAGGATGAAAAAAAACTTCGTAACGAAAGTTTATAGCTTTGCCAAAACTTTTTCACACGACTTTGGACTGGAAATTTTTTTCAAAATACATTGAAAAGTTTTTATGTTTATAAGTTTATAAAAATAAATTCAACAGTTCCACTTTTGCTATATAGTCTGTAAAAGGTTTTTGAAATAAATAACATATTATGTAATATTGTGATACGAAATTTATGTAGACTTGTTTATTTTTAGGTGTAGAATTAAAGTGTATACTCTTTTGTTACTAAAGAAGGGTATAAGACGGTGTAAAAAGATTTGGATCTGGTTGGCAATTTGCCAATACTTGATATGATCGGGAAAGTTTGGTTTGCACTCTTCGATTTAAAGAAATAGTATTAACGAATTTGTGAACAAATGTATAACCGAATTAAGTAGTATGAAACTACCACTTCACTGAAAGAACTTATTACGAATATTAATTTTATACAATTCGTTTTAAGTTTTGTTCTTTGGAGTTCTTTTATTTATCAATTATTTTCTTTGGTCTCATTTATGTAAATTGTTCAAAATGTTGGCAAGAAAATAAAATAAATAAAATAAAATTAATTGCAAAAAAGATCTGTCAATAACAACTTCGTTACACTCTACAACTCAGTGGGAATACAAAATAATAATAATTTTTACTATAAAACTGTTAATGTATGTTAATCTTTTAAGTACGTTCGCACACTGCATTAGCCTCTTTTTATTTCCATACACCAGATAAAGTTTTAATTTCAATCATAAAAATTCCACTTTATTTTAAATTTACCGTTATCACATCAGTTTTTCATTTTTTTTCCCACGACATAGGTATAAGTATTAAATTTGTTTTGGAACCTTCACTAACACCTACACACCTACAAAAAAGGGTAAGCGTTATGACCAAAGCTGGAGCTGAAATTCCACACCCAGAGCGCTGCGCAAGCCCTTCACATAAAATTCATATTAGGCACAAGGCCGACTTGCGTTCGTTTATTATATAAGAAGATACAAAATAAAAGCGAGCATACAAAAAGAGAGAACACAACACGCGCGAAATGTTGTTTAAAACCCCGTAATGAAAAGGAATTATTTATATGACTGGGGCTACGCGTATCTGATGAGAGGTTGGCAAATGAAAGTTAAGTTTATGTTTGCAACGGTCAAAAGAATACAAAAAATAATTATATAAACATTATTTTGGTCTACGGCGGCTTAGTATTCAACTCTTCTTATGTATACCGTGGACCATGGTCTGCTTAATTGAAAAGTATGAAAACTGCGGGTGAGAATAACGAGTATACGAGTGCAAATATATTTTGGCTTACCTCTTTTTATACCCAGTCAAATTTGGGATAAATAGAGAAATTGACTCGTTTGTTCTAGGTTTCACTACATTTTAAAAGATAAGAAGAGTTAGGTCTAAAGATACCTCATTGACCTGAGCTCAGATATTATTACAGGATATGTAACAGTCAAGGACTCCCTTTCATAATGATACCTATTTTTGGCATTTTACATTTTACAACAAATTTTAATCGCAAGGCTTAGTTAAGTTTTACTTAGTTCGTAATTGAATCATAAATGCAGGTCGAAACCCAACCCAAATATCTTAAAAAATGGGTTATTAAAAATTAGAATTAGTCGAAAGACGAGCTATAAAAATACTTGGAATATGTTCGAATTTTTAACTCTCCCCAAATGAGTAGAGTTTTTTAAAAATATTTTAATTAGCAAGTGAACATGAGAAAAGCTAAAAAAACAAACCGAATTCAAGTTTTCGGAGCTACGTACAATGTAAAAAAACATTGAAAAATTAATTAATGCCAATTTGTAAGCGTTAAAATCGAAAACTTTTCTCCCAGTTCTTTCATACTTTCCACGGGTTCAAACGAAATGGGTAAAAACGAAAAGCGAAAAAGAATTCTTTTCAACAAAAATTGTTCGTAAAGTTTTAATAGAAATTACCATTTTGGCCGCTTGGTCGTTTGGTCAAGTGTCAATAAGTAGAACCCGCGACCGAGACCCGGTCCGTTGCTAGTCGAAGCGGCAAAGCCGATTTTTTGCACCCTGCCCATTTCCCCTCCCGATCCGCATGACATACCCCCCAGGGTGACACTTTTGATTTCAATAAATTTTCGTAATTAGCGACAGGCGCATTTTTCTTTTGAATTTCTTCGAGTCGTGCTGGTGTTTTTTATTTTTTTTTTTAATTTTCTTGCAGCTGTCAGAAAATGCAAATTGAATTTTGTGTTTTGTGAAAAACTCACTCAAGTGGCAATTTTCAGTAACAAATTGGATAGGGGTGTCAGCAGACGCAGAGGGTCTTAGGGCTTCAGAGTGCCGAGCAGCTCAACGACAAATTAGCACAACGCGTGAACCTTGCTCAAGAGAACCTATTTTAATGGAGAATCTATTGTAAGTACTGATGGTCAAAATTTCTGCTATGGGAAAATCAAGATAGATTGCTTGACTGCTAATACCTAGTTAAAAGTAATTATTTCCCAGCAAGGTTACCATATTCGAGTTAATATTAGCTCGTTTGAAAGAATAACTAGGGGGAAAGCTACAGTCGAGCGCGCCCGACTATAATATACCCGCTACGCGGCTGACCAAAACGATTTCTTAAAAAAATATAGGAAGAATATAGGATATTAGGAAGCGGCTTCGAAATCAGTACATTTTAACTATTTCTTAAATAACTTTTATTTTAATTATCCGATCGCAACCAAATTTAGAAATCATTTGGGCGTTGGTAGTTATTGTGTTTACCAAAAATGAACTGTCTAGCATTACGCTTAGAATTCGATTTTTCCCGACTTACAGGGGCGGAAGTGGCCGTAGGCATGGCCAAAATAAATAAAAGTAATATAATAAATCTATCCTGAAGGCAGCACGGCAACGTGCTCGGATCTTTGGTCACTAAGGTGACTTGAATAACTGCTGTGTTTATTGTCCGTTCGTTAAATTTTCTAGGTATATGTAAAAATGAAAAAGTTATATCGCTTTAAAAATTTGGTGTCTCTAGCTTTTATAAGAGCTGATAGCTGTGCTCAGGCAAGCAACATGGCTTAATCGATTAGACTAATGATCTTGTGAATGTATGTATACACTTTGTGGGGTCTGCCACGCCTTTTTCTACCTGTTGTATACATTTGCACAAAGTTAGTATATCTTATTTTTAACCATTTTTAATTGTCGAAGGGTATCAAAAAGTGAATTGGGGTAGAGTTGATTTGATTCAAAGTCTGCAAAAAATATTCCAGAGCATTAAATCAGTTTCATAGAGCGTTTGCTAATTCCCAATACATATATATTACTTATAGAAATATTTATTGGAATCCAATTCGAATTTAATATCGCTTACGAAATCGATATCTATCGAAAAGCACTTGGCGCTGCTTAGTAGCCAAGCTCATTTGGCCCACTTAGAATTTCAAATGCTGCAAATATAAAGCATACAGAAGAACTTCACAAATCTCGGGTTGAGTACGATAAAAATAGATAAAGAGAGAAGGACCGAGAATGAGAAAAAGAACAAGAACAAGTGCTACGACAACATCAACAACAACATCAACAACTAAGGGTTACAACAATAACACGAGACAAAGCAAACAAACAAACTGCTATCAACTGTTCGCAGTTCTTGATCTCCATCTCCATCTCATCGTTCGCCTGCCTAAGTAAAAAACAAAACGCAAAAAGCTGGCAAAATTATGCCTGGCAGCAGTTTTTAACATTTCGTGCGATTTACATTCGTTTTGCTGTTGCTTGTTGTTTTTGCAGCTTCCCGGCCTTAGCTTGTTTGTCTGCTTGCCTGTTTTATCGCCCTATTATTCACATATTTGTTGAAACGAGCGCTGCCATTGCCTTTTGATTTCAGGCCACACGATTCTTTGTTTATTTTTCATTTCGAGGCGATCCCTTAGTCGGCCGACAGACTTCCCACTTACATGTTATGCATATGAGCTGCCGCTGCAAGTGCGTGTGGGTGTAACATATGTGTAGATGCTTGTGTGTCTGTGTGTGTGCGCGAGCGGAAATGTAGTGAAATGAGAAATTTCCGTTTCTGGTTCCGCTGTCGGAAGTAAAACAAACGCCGATAAAACAGGCCTCCCAGTCGCTGCAAGCTAAGCGCAGTCGGGAGAGCGTAAATGATGGCTGATAATGAGAGGTGTGCACGGTGGCGAGCGGGCAACCGAGAGAGCGGGCAGCCAGGCAGAAGGGGCGGCTCTCTCCCGCAAGGCGCTCGCTTCGCGAATATGAGAAACCAGTTGCATACTTTTCGGCGTGGCGCGTTATTTATGTTGCTTTTTTGTTTTAGTTTGCAGACATAAATTGCCTGAGCACGAGCCATGCTCTCTTTGTATCTCTCTCTCTCTCACTCATTCTCTCTCGTTCACTGTCTCTTTCTCTCTTGCAGTTAGTCAGCCTGCTGTTCGAGTAAGTGTGTTTTGGGTCCCACTAATGGCTACATAAATTACTGCGACTAACTAACAGCTTCCAACTAAACACTGTCCGCCAAAATACGCCTACTACTATTGCTAATAATTTAGCTTATTATACATTGATCAAAATTTGAAGATAAAAACAGTAATAATAATCTATTATTATTATTTTATTTATATATAAAGAACTATTTTAAAATACTTAAAACACATTTTTAATTTATAGAAATCATATATGTTATAATTATTTATTATTAATTATAAATACAAACACTAATCATAATGTTTGTTGGAATCTATTTTGTTAATTACTTTACAGCTAATTCCAGGTTATTCCTCGGCGTGTTTATATGTTCATGCCCGTTTGTGTGCTGCACATTAAAATTTTGCTGCGACTAATGTGGTAATATGCCTTGCTTTGGCCCTCTACTTAGAGCGCAATTCCCTACTCTCCTCCCCCTCGCCTTTCACCCGTCGCACACAAAGACATAAATATAATAAAAATGTGGGCAACTGGACATTGGGAAATTACCGCTACGCAGTTGTCACAGTTTGTGCGGCCATAATTTGGGCTGGCCTGCGGTTATGTTTCATAACGTTTGCGGCAAGGCTCGGTATGCGTTTCGCATTGCGTATACGGCGCGTGTAGCGGGCAATCGTAAATCTGTTTTGCTGTGTGCAAGTGTGTGTGTGTGTGTGTGTTTGTTTATGAGTCGAAGAGGCAGTGTGTTAATGTGTGCACAATAAACAATCAATTCGTTTGCTTGCCGAGTAGAGGGGGAGGGGGTGCTCAAAGTATTTATTTCTATATTTTTGTCGCTGGGCTTATGCTAATTAAATGATAAACAAAGTCATAGGTTGGACACATGTTTATGCGTCAAATGTGATCTGTCAATTAGTTGTTTGAGATATAGACCACTTGAGATAAATCAAGGCAGCTGGATGGGGTTAGAGAAGTGAAAAGTCAACAGGGAGAGAGAGAGAGATAAGCTGGTTAAGAGAGAGGGATGTTTACGAACATATACATATATAGAAATCAGAGAGGGACACATAAAAGAAAGGAATGAGAACGAGAGAGATAATATATATTCGAACGTTTCAATGGACTTTATGATTGTTAGTTCATTTCCCTGTCAGTTTACTTTATGCAGACAATTGCTAATTACCTTATCAAACATATATGTACATCTAATATATAGATAAGTATATTAGTATACTTGACCACGTGACTTTCGATGATTCCTCTGTTTTGAAGAGGTTTGCGACTCAACATAGTTTCATTTTCCTTTCTCTCTTTTTTTTCGTACCCAAATTGACAGAATTATATACGACCATACTTAGTGCGATCTCGAAGTAAACTTCGGTAGTTACAGTTATATATATTGTGCCCATAGGAATGTGTATATAAACTTTTATTACCACGCGAAAATAGACAAGCTTTCACGCTGTTTTTCCCCGCAGCTTTCCCAAGTCTCTTATATTTTTGTCTTTGGCAATTTAACAGGCAATATAAAACACAATTTGCACACAACAAACTAAATAAGATATATACCCATATTCTCATATATATGTAGAAGAGTTTCATCCCCTGCTCTCTCCCTCTCTCTCCCACTCTCTCTGGTGACAAATAACAGTAAATTAAAATTTTATTAGGGTCTTTATTGGGCGTTGCTTACACGGTGCTGCACGTTCCCCGGCAAAAACAACAACAGCCGACGCAAATGAAAAATGCGAACCAAATAAAAGAAGAAAAAATTGCGGAATATGTTTTAAATGTTTCGCACTCAACGCACAAAGCGCCCAAAACAGACGAGGAGAGAACCCATTTGCATCTATGCTGTGTGTGTTTGTGTGTTTGTCTGTGTGTGCGCTGCCCTTAGGCAGCAAACAGCAGAGCGAGGGCGACTGAAGAATTGTGAACAGCGAATTCCCCAAATTGATTAAAACTTCATAAATTTACATTTTTATCGCTGGGCCAGGCGAATGCCAAAAGGGACAAACAAAACAAAACGAAGCCCAACAGAACGACAACAACAACAACAATATCATGTAAAGCGAGTTGCAAGAATACAATGAGTGACACACACACGCATGCATACATGCACGCACACACTCACACGCGACACGGACACCTACATACACACACATGAATATTTACACATGTTTTGTCGCCAGTTCTGCGCACAATTCGCCAATTCTTTCACTTTTTACCGGGCCTGTTTTATATAAAGCAAATAACATGCAAAAGTAATAATACAAAATAATGATGGACTAACAATTACCTCGTTATGGGCACTGATACGGCACTGGGAAGCTGCTCAGTAACTAGAGAAATGCACCAAGTATATTTTTGAAATTCTTTAGTGAGAATTGTGAACTTCCTTTGGCTACACATCTACTTGTCGTTCGACTGTTTGTTATTTGCTATAATTGCAGTTAATTTTGATCTTTGGGGTAAGTATGAAAACACAAATAATATATTGCACCTTTATAATTTTTTTTAAATTTCGTACAGAGCGCAATATTTCTCAGTATATACAGCACGTTTAATGATGATGTCGTTGCTCTTATGCGGGTTTCGCCAACAATTGTAATTGAATATTGACCATTTCCTTAATTAATATTTTGTGCATTGAATAATGTAAATGCGAATAAATTAAAATACACGCGAGTTTTTTGACGGAAATGATTACTTATTATCCAATTATTCCCCCCTTCTTTCTGTTGATCTGTTGATATTCTTCATTGATTTTGCCACCATGGTAACAGTCATTTTTTTCAGCCTGCAAATTTAATTTCACAGCAGATTTGTTGTTTGTGTATATAGAGATATATGGGTATATACCCACTGATTTACATTTCACAGGGTGTCAAAGAGTATCACCTGCTTTGGGGTTCACCCAGCTGAGCTTGCCAAAAAGCCAATGAATGAAAGTATGACGAGTGAGGCAGAGTGAGCGAGAGGGTGGCAAGGGGTACGCACTGAGGTTCGGGTTACTTGCTGGCGGACTGTGGTGGGGTGGGCGGGTGTTGCGCCGTTCCCAAATGAGAAATAAAAGTAAATTCACATCATCACAAAATATTATTAAGCAATCAACTTCTGTTTGGCCCTCGACTGCTGCGTTGCGGTTTCAAATTTCTGCCCTGCTGCGCGTCGGGGCTGTTTGAAGGTGTTGCCTTGGTGTCGCAAGAGCGGTGGGATAAAGGGTACCTTTGAGAGGGGTTGCAACAGGGTGCGGCGCGAGGCACCTGTCGCTTGATTGTGTGTGTACAGCTCACACAAGCTGCCTGCTAAACTGCCTGGCAGGCTGCGCTGATTAAGCGAAAGTGATTGAGCGACAGAGAGAGAGAGAGAGGGAGAGAACGAGGGAGTAGGTAAGAGAAAGATGGGGTGGGATTGGCGAAAGATGATTTCTCTGCATATTATTGTCTAAGTAGGGGTGTGTGTGCGCCAGGGAAGTTGCGGATGCAGTTTAATTAGGCCTCCACACAGAGAGACAGAGTTTGCTAAATTTATGCGTTTAATTAAAACGAGCTTTACTTAATTAGCATTATTTGTTTAAAAGAGTTTCTCGTAATGTAAAATAAAATTGGATGATTAATTTGAATGGCAAAAGATGTTGGCAAGCAGAAAACGAAGTGAAGTCATGATAAACGACTTAGAGCTCTACACTAATGACAATATTATAACAATCTCATATGAATTGAAACTATAAGTGGATTACAGTGGAATCGATAGACGATATGTATGTATGTTATGTATGTGATCCCAAAATGATAACCCTGTGACTTTGGATACCACAGAGAAGTTTCCACTCCTTTCCTTCTGCCCCTCCTCTCGTTCGTCCGAAATTGGTGCCAATTGCAATTTGTGGAATACAAGTCAAAGTTTAGTTTTAGTTTCATTAACGAAAACTGATTTTGCAGATTAAAGCGCAGCACTTAAGCGAAAGAGGGAAATGGGGCGGAGTAAGAAAGGGGTGTGGGGGAGGAGGGCATCGCAGAGTTTCTGGCAGCTTGACATGTTGTTGATAAATTCATTCAGCTCTTCTCGTCCAGAGTTGAAGTAATGTTTTTTTCCAACTTTGCGCACAACTTTCAGAAGCTTTTAATGCAAATGCAGCTTCGGAATAGGCAATCGGACTAGGAGAGTCTCTCTACAAGTCGTTGGGCTAGTTGGGGCGCAAAGTGTGAAACTGTTCAAATTACTAAGCATTATTTTCAGGTGAATGCCAAATTGAATTAAAAGTCAACGTCATTAGGCAAGTTGCCGAAAAGCTTTACAAACTTTCCGTACTTTTTCGTCGACTGCATCTTCTGCCTGTAAAATTGGACTCCCCAAGTACAGCACTGGAATACAGTTAGTAATCCCAGTTAGCTTTGATTAGCAGCTTAACTCATTGGACTCAAAGTTTGCATGGCTCGGAGCAACAATTTTCAGTTTCAGCTGCAAAACTCGCGAATTTAAGAACACGCAATGCCAGAAAATAGCAAAAGAGATGACAGCTATTACAGTTATTTGCGAACAAGGACTGAAAGCAACCATCCAAGTGTGGATGGTGGATGGTGGAGAACGAAGCGCAGATATGCTTACAATTTTGAGAGAAGGTATAAAGAGTATGAATTAATTTAAATCCATACTTAAGTTGTGAAGTATTTTAGTAATTTAGTTTGAGAAATACGCATGCAATTGTGAAGTATTTTAGGTCATCTCAACCCATTTCTTTTACCGTAAGTTGAATATTCTATCTTTACTTTACTATACTCCATTTTCAAGGAGTCACATTCAAACCTTCCACATAGCTAAGGTACCTTCTTTTAAAGGTCCGCAACATTCAAAATCGACTGTGTGCAAAGAAAATACTACAACAGGCTGAAGTTTCAGGCAACGCCAGAAAGAAGAGCAGAAGCCCTTGGTGTGGTGGGGTTGGGTGGGTGGTTGTCATTTAGGGGGCGGGCGGGAAAGCTGCAAAACAAATATGCTGTGTATGGCTGCAAAACAATAACAATGTGCAATGACCCAAAACTAAACACCAAGCAAACAAAAATGCAGTTAATTGTGAATGATCGATAAGGTGATACCCTGTAGGCAAGGAATCCACTTGGATATGACATACAAACATGTTATTTGAAACCGATTTGACTTACTTCGAAGTCACTAAGCATGCTTGATTTTTTCGCCCTGCTCAGCGCACATCATCGTCTCTGATGATGCGTACAGGGTATGGAAACGCCAAAAAAAGAAACATCGAGGAAAAGGGGGAACCCGCGACCAAAAAACAGTTTTCTCTTCTTTTGAGTTCTGTTTTTTTCGCGGTCCACAGACAGTGAACAGGCCTTGCTGGGCCCATATGACAGCAATGCATTCGTTCATAGTGCGCGGGTGGACCGGGGCAGGAGGAAGTGAACGAACTGGAAGAGGAGCGTTCTGTGTGTGTCGGCATAATCAACAATATTTTGAGTGCTTTTTGTGTAAAGTTCGCAGATTTTTTCTTTCTGTCTCTCTGCCGTGCCTGTTGTTTTTCGCTTGTTGTTGCAGTCCGACGCTGAATGCGGGACTGCAGCAATTTTCAGGGCTTGTTTCAACGACTCCTGATCGAGTTTTGTTAATTTTTGAAGCACACTTTTGGGCGCAGCTTGGAAGCTACGTGCTAAGAGCTGCGGTTAACTGCAGTTTTTCTAATGGAGCGAAAAGTTGGGGGGATTAGAAAAAGACAATGTCGGGACGCATCCATAAAAGTCCATAAAGATGTTGGTCGAGTGATATGAATTTGAAAATAGTAGGCGTGTACTTGTATTTTATTTTGTATCTACTGAACAAGTGCTTAATATTCTAAACTAGCTGTAAATGGTACATCAGCAGCTGGACACTGAAAGTTCGTACTGTGGGGGAACAGATCTCATTGCACTTCAGCAGTTATAATGACAAAATCGTGCTATCGTGTCGAATAAATAAATTACAAAAAAATACTAAGGCTACAGTCAGGTGCTGACTGTATAAGGCCATGGATTATCATATTATACCGTAATAAAAATTTTAACGGTATGGAATCGCCGCCCGAAAATTATTAGAATAAAATAAATAAAAAAATAAAATAAAATAATAAATAATTTGTAAAAAATTCGCACCCGCCTCAACCGGGAGTTGAACACACGCACTCTCTCACAGCCACTCTAACCACTCGGCCATTGCCTCACTCCTGGCCAATCGGCAAAGCTGCATTGTCAACCAATTTTGTTACCATACAATGCAAATAAAAAGTTTAAAATGCTGTGTGTCTGACGCTAGATTTGAACTTCGGTATGCTTGCGTAAATTAGGTCTGCTTAAGTATATATGTTCAAAGTGAGTTTAATTCGTATCATATCTCACTTATTAATAGTCCGATTTAAATAAAATTTTCACATAACGCCCGTGTCAAGGTATTTGTCATGTAAGATATACAACTTTGGTTGTTGAACTAATATTGTAGTTTTTAAATAGTTATTACTGATTTACAGAGGCGGGAAGGAGCGTGTCCAAATGTTAAAAAAACTTTGAGACACTGCAATATATACGTATGTTGTCTTAAAATTTGATGACTCTAGCTCTTATAGTTTCTGAGATCCAGGTGTTCATACAGACAGATAGACGGACAGACAGACATGGCTCAATCGACTCGGCTACTGATACTGATTCAGAATAAATATAGTTTATGGGGTCGGAGATGCCTCCTTCTGCCTGTTACGCACATTTCCGTTCTGACAAATACAATAGACTATGGATTTTTAAAAGAACCGAAAAAGCACGAAAGCTACAGTAGAGTGTGCTCGATTGTGATATACCCCCTCCCCAAATTCTAAAACAAATTTTATCTGCGTGCCACATATGGACAGTAAATTTCGTAGCCGTAGTTATTATACGTAGTCGCTGTGATCTAGAACGGACAGACAGTTAGCACATAGCTCTGTGGTCCGATTTGTGTGGAGACAGCGCCATAAATACGAAGGGTTGAGATATTTATACTGTATATATATATATACTGTATATATATATATATATATATATATGTATATATATCCCATATGAACGTTCTGGTCAAATTACCATAAACTTGTAATTTTTCAAGATTTATAACAACAAACAATATTACGATTTCCAAAAAAATTAACTACTTTACCTTGTTGCCTGTTGTCTAAACCCAATATAGAGTTTTGTAAATGGTCTTGAAAAAAAAAAAACAAAATTAAAAGTAATACTTTCTAGTACATTTCCACATTTAAGAATACATATAAACATCAGTTTATATTATAAATATCAAAATAATAACTTGATTATCGAATTTCTTTAACACGCACTCTTTTAGCAATGTTTTCAATTTAAATTGTATAGCCCCGGGCAGTTCCAGGCAGTTTGTTCCTTTAGCATATTAATCAATTATTAATAAACTATTAATACAAATATATATGATCACCTCGCTCGACAACTTAATGCTTATGGGCTTATGGTTTATGGGTTTAAGGGGCTATGGCTATGGGGTTTTAATTAGTACTAACACCAAGCGAAACATACTCACAAATGGTCAATGTAGATTTAATTTTTTTTTTAAACGATATACAAGACAATACAAGTTTTTAAGGTAAAAATCGAATCTAATATCTGATCGAAAATAATTACAATCAAATTACTGTTGAACATTTAATATGGGTACAACTTTGATATATTACACATTACACATTGCGTAGCATAAGGTCTAACTTAATGGCATTTTTTCACAAACAATAAATGATCACAATGCAAAATATATGTTTATTTAGAAAAGATAATTTATTTATGAGACAAATGATATTCTAAGAAGTGTACAATTTTAATTTTGTTTTTTTATTTTTGTCGCATGAAGGTGATTATAGTGCATATTTATAATAAAATGAAAATATATTTTCGTGTCCCCATCAAATGTGATACAATTTGCAATCTACTGCATTGAATTGTTACCTGTTTAAATGGCAAATGGTTTATATGCTTCTCTCCTCTCCGGCCTCTCTGTTCCCATTTCTCATTTTAATTTCGCACTTTTTGTATTTTATCTCTCTTCGTCTTGCTCCTTAGTTTTTTCTAGTTTTCTCTACTCCTTATGCCGTGAAAAACTTTTGGCCACATTTTTTTATGCTGGTGCGTGTTATCTTGTTAAAGCAAAACTTTAACTTTGCCAACTCTCCTTTACATATGTACGTATCTCTAAAGCATATTTATGTCCTCATTCTCTCTCTCTCGCTCTCATTCTCTCGCATCCTCTCTTGCTTTTCTTGTCTTCCTCGATGCATCAACAACTGCTTGGGCTGCATTTGGTTTGGCTTGGCTTGTCTAAAACATATCAAACGCAACATTTTGCGCCAATCGCACCCTCTCTTCGCCCCCTACTCTTCCTCCTGACCGCTGCACCCACCCCCTCCCTTCGAACAAAAGGCAGATAGACACCCTCGCCAGGCACAAGGCACAAAAACAACATAAATTTCTAGTTAAGTAAGTGTTTAAAAGCAAGACGGGGACAGAGTGGGGTGTGTGGCATGGATCTGGTTCTGATAAACGATGCTGGTCCTAGGTACGATACCCTAACCACAAGCAGCATGCTGCGCTTTTCTAGGCACTTTGTGACCGAACATGAAAAATGAACTAATGCAATTTCCAATTATTTCCTCCCACATTTCCCCCTGCACCCCATTTGGTGAGAGTATTAAGTGAGCTGTGCTCTCCCCTCTCTCTCTCTCTTTCCTTCCCTGTTTTCTCTTGTCAGTTTTTCTCTTGCTCAGCTGCTCAGCTGGTGAAATATGCAAAAGTGGAAAACGTCAGTGGAAAGTTTGACGCTTTTCTGGTCAGAAATTTGACTTGCGCTGCAGTTGAAGTTTTCTTGATGGCCGCTTAGCGTGAAAAACAAATAAAGTAGGGAGGGTTGGCCAAAAGGGGCGGGGTTAGGTGAGATGGTTCACCCACTTGTAATGGGAGTCAGGGCAAAGCTTAAATTCTTAACTGGCCAGCGACAAGGACAAATCCGGCAGTAATCCTCGAGCAGTTCGAACATTTTGAGTTGGCCGGCGATAAGCAGAAAGAGCCCGCAGCTGGCAAGGAACTCGCCAGGGCCAAACGCTGAACCCAAAACCCCCCAACCCCCAACCCCGAACCCCGAACCCCAAACCCCGATCCCAACCCAAGCTCAGCCAGGCCAGAACAGATCCAAAGACCAGAAAAATGTTTTGTGCAGCAACTCAAACACGCACGCATACTCACACATACACCGACACACACGAATATACACTCGCAAGCATGCACACACACACAGTCAGAGCCAGAAATCAAATGAAAAACTTTCTTGCAGTCAGGTAAAAATGGTTGAGCGGCTGCTGTTGAACTTTTCGCCTTTTCACAGTGCGAGTTTTCTGCTGAAATGGCTGGAAAACGAAGAAAAGACGAACGTACGTACATTCTCTTTCCCGCTTTTCCAACTGCAATTTGGACATTTTCTTTTGAGAGTCTGGGGTGGAGGGTGGGCGGCAGGGCGAGGTACGTGCAAACACATGCGTTAAATGGGCAGCCATTTTGGTACGTGCACTTCCGCTATGCAGGCTAAACTTCCGCTTGCTATACGCTGCTGACTGACTGACTGCACCTGAGATGGCACCTGAGTTGTGCATGTGCTCCATCTGCCCCTCCACACTGTCCCTGATGCTTCCCCGTGGGACCCCGCGGCAGGAATGCGCCGAATTTACCTGCGAGGCACCCAAATGTCGAGCCATTAAAATGCTTTTAATCAAATTAATGTAAACATTAGCGCATTAAATATATTATATGGGTACAGGAGGGGAGGGTCAGCTTGGGGTAACAGATAAAAGGTCAAATGGAGCTCTTAAGTGAAAAAAGGAAGCTGAGTTGAGAACAAGTTTTCTTGGAAATTCTTATTGAAGCTGCTATTGATCTGATTGAAAAAGTGGAACTTGTCTTTATTTCATTCCGTGGATACTGCAACTGCATTCCCCAATAGATTCGTTATTTGAATTGAATATTCAACTTCGAAAACTTCTTAGATTACATAACAAAACCACAATACTAATTATGTTTTAACAATGCAGTAATACAACTAAAATCATATTGTTATTTTAGTATGTTTAATTATTTAATAATATTTATATTCTGTATTGAATCTTTACAATCTTTGTTACACCAGAACCCTAACATCCTTTCTCTGTATAATTCCCTTTAGCAGAAGTAAAACTTGATGGGATTCTCTCTCTGACAGTTCCTGTTAAAATATCCCCTTTCGTTTGGGACAATTTCCCTGCTGAGAACTAAAGTACCTCAAGTGTAGTTCGAAAAAGCTTTGCATTTGCAGTCTCTGGCTTTCTCGTGCTCTCTTTTTCTCTCTTACTCGCTGTCATTCGCTCTCACATGCCGTTGACTCTCCCAGTTGGCATGTAAAATATCCCGAATGTCTGCCGACTTCGTCTATTATCTACTGACCTATAACAGTTTGAAACTGTCAGGTCAGCCTGCGAGTTACTTTGCGAATGTTGTGATAGGTTGCGGATTTCAGATGCTCTGCTGTTCGTGCCTCACTGTGAGCCAGGTAGATAATAGTGGACAAAATCGAGTAAGCCTGTGCTTGATTTTGGCTATTTTCTTCCTTCTTTTACATCGGTATACGTCATCGGTCACTTCTTGTGCATCCATTTTGCTAATCGGCTTTGCTTCGCCTTGTTTGAATATTGATAAGTCGCTCGGATGGGAGCATGATTAGTTTTTGCTTTGCAGAGCAGCTTTCAAATAAGCTTACAGTTCATTTTTAAAAATGTTGAAGTCATGGAAAGGTTTGAAAGACAGTATGAGAACAGCTCTTAAGCTTGTATTAAATGGCACTTTGAAAAGTTAAGATGAATCACTTAAATAGTTAAGAATTTCACCTTAATATATGCATTGTTCAATCCCCTAAGGTAATAGAGAGATCATTATCATTCGTGATTAATAATAGAGTAACATGATATACGATAAAACTAATGAAGCATGTTTTGTAAATCTATATTTGTTTTAAAATCAGTATAAGGTATCTTTAAAATAATTCAAAATTGTATTTAATATATTGAAAATCAACTTAATTGTTTATATTACTACAATGCCAAGCACACGCACTGGGGATCACGCCGTTTGAGCCCAAAGGGCAAACAACTTTACAACACGGTCATTAAGCCACGAAATAAGCTCGACTATGTGACTCCGGGTAGGCCTACATTCTGGCCAGCAGATCCAAATAATCTCCCGGATCTCATTGACTTCGCAATAACAAGAAAGATCCCAAGAAATAATATTACGGCCGAATCACTTGCAGAACTATCATCTGATCACTCACCAGTTTTACTTACTCTCAGGCATCAACCACATATAACTACAGACTGACAGGCAATAGGACCAACTAGGCAAGGTACACGAAATATGTTTGTACTCACATGGAACCAACTCAAACAGTGTCTACCGATGAGGATGTTGACCGCCTGACCGAATCGATGGAGGAAACACTTGTTGCTGCAGCCAAGGCCTCTACCCCTCCAGGCACACACAAAATGGCAAATCATATCAAGACAACTCGCGAAATCGAACAGCTAGTTGTTGAAAAACGAAGACTAAGAAGAGAATGGCAGAATCACAGATCCCCAAAGGCTAAGGAACAGCTAAAAATAGCAACATGTAGACTAACCGGGGCACTTAAGCTTGAGGAAGCAAAAGCCCAGCATCTATACATCGAACAACTATCGCCCACCAGCAAGAAGAACCCTTTGTGGAAAGCACACAAAAATATTCAGCCACCAGCAGAAACAGTCGTTCCACTGCGAGGCCCCTCTGGATGCTGGATACGCAGCGAAGAAGATAGAGCAAATGCATTCGCCGATCACCTTCAGAACGTATTCCAACCAAATTCTGCTAGCAACTCATTTTTCCTACCTGCAGTAATTTAAATCTTGCCACCAATAAATCCAATAACATTTAGTCAAAGTGAGATAGCATCTATCATAAAAGATCTTAAGCCCAAAAAATTACCTGGAGAAGACTTGGTGACACCAAAAATGATCATAGAACTCCCACCGTGTGCGGTTCTGACCTTATGCAATCTCTTTAACGCTATTACGAAACTTGGATACTATCCCAAAAGGTGGAAAAAGGCGGTCCCAAGCCAGGGAAAGACAAAACGCAACCCTCATCCTACAGACCAATAAGTCTCCTATCGTGTCTCTCGAAACTGTTTGAAAATGCATTTTTAAAACACCTAGCTCCGTACTTAAGAAGGCGAAACACAATACCATCGCATCAATTTGGTTTTCGCAAAAATCATGGAACGATCGAACAGCTCAATCGCATCACAAACGACATTCGTACTGCTTTTGAGCACCGGGAATACTGCTCAGCTATATTCTTAGACGGCGCACAAGCATTTGACCGAGTCTGGCTGGAACGACTAATGTACAAGATAACAAAACTGCTTCCGCAGAATACCCACAAAGTATTCGAATCTTATCTCTTCAAAAGTGTGTTCTCAATCAGGTGTAACAGTTCGATTTCACACGACCGCGTCATCAATGCCAGAGTCCCCCAAGGTAGTGTGCTGGGCCCCGTTCTTTACACCCTATACACAGCAGAGATGCCTACAAACTATCAGCTCACAACCTCTACGTTTGCTGACGATACCGCAATACTCAGCCGATCCAAATGCCCATCAAAGGCAACAGAAAAACTGGACTGTCATCTTAAAACAGTGGAAAGATGGTTTTGCGGACTGGCGCATTAAGATAAACGAGACCAAAAGCAGACATGTAACATTCAAACTGAATAGACAAACCTGCCCCCCCATGTACCCTAAACAATACATTCATCCCACAATCAGACGTAGTAACATATCTCGGCATTCACCTAGATAGGCGCCTCACCTGGCGGCGACATATAGAATCTAAAACGACTCATATGAAGCTTAAAGCAGACAATCTTCACTGGCTTATTAATTGCAACTATCCGCTTAGTCTGGAATACAAAGTACTTCTTTACAATACCGTGCTGAAACCCATCTGGACATACCGTTGTGAACTATGGGGAAACGCGTCAAAAACCAACATTGAAATTATACTGCGAGCTCAGTCAGCGATGAACTATCACTGGGGCACCATGGTACCTACGCAGCGAAAGCATCCATAGAGACCTCAACATTAATCTCATCAACGAGAAAATCCAGATGAGAAAGAGTAAACATCAAGCAAAGCTCGCCGCACACGAAAATCCTCTCGCGAAGTCGCTCACGCGTGTATGTAGTCAGAGCAGACTAAAGCCCATATGTTCTCCAGCCCAGCAAAGAAATCCTAATATTACTAATATTAATTATTTCAAATTGTAATAAATCTAATTTATATAATAAGATTTGAATAATTATTGTTAGTCTCATAATAAGAGTAGATCCAATAAATAACGCAATAAGTTTATAACAAAAAAAAAAAAAAAAATTGTTCATATTGTTTAAAGAAATCGTTTCAGAAAATCTTCAAAACTACATAAATCTTGAGTATTAATAAGTTTTTAATGTCAATTCAATTTCAAATTCTAATAGGGTTTTTTTTGTCATTTTTTTTTTAGATATTTATTTATTAAGTCATACGGTCATACGGCCATTATCGCCTTTGTGCCCTTGTCATCTATTAATTTAGCATTTGCGCGCCGCTAACTAACGTTTTCTAAGAAATATATAACTTTTCGTGTATTTTGTGTAGCATACTTTCAGGAAGTGGCTTCTAAATAAGTACATTTTAATTATATCCTTAGTAACTTTTAAGAAATCATTTTGGCAGTTATTATGTTTATTAAAAATGAACACTCTAGCATTAAAATTACGCATATAATTCTATAGATTTACGGGAGTGGATGTGGGCGTGGCCAAAATCAAAAAATCAAAATTTCATACGGACGGATGGACAGATAGACATAAAGACAGACAGACAGGCAGACATTGCTGTATTGACTAGGCTGTTGACACCTCCTTCTGCCTGTTACATACATTTTTTGTTGGCACAAAGTTATTATACCCTTCTGCCCTATGGGTAGCGGGTATACAAATTGTCCCTTTCTAACTTAACTTTTGTCGATCTTTCACTGAAGAGCGAATATTTAAGTTATCCATATGGTTATCCACATCCTTTTGGGCTACTTCTGTGACCCTTTAGCCTTACTGACGGTCATTATTCATTTGAATAAAGACAAGAGGAGAGAGATATAACGAAAAAAGTAGGTGGCAGGTGAAAAGCTCATTAAACACTTGCCGAATCACACTTACGCCCCATTAGCTCACTAAATAAGCGCAAAACGGGAATAGTGCCCGTTAGCCTGTCCCCAGCTCCCTCGTCACTGCACTGCCTGGCTACTAGAGATGCCGCATATAAAAACCGTAACCCGAATGCCAAGCCATACCATGAGCCAAAAACAAACCCAACAAATAACCCGCGGCGAGCTACGCGCACAACGATACAATGGAAAGACGAGAGCAAGGGACAGAGTAAAGGAGACGAAACAAAGGAGGGGAGAGGGCGAGTATTTAATGCTGGCTCACTGACAAACTAACTGTGTTACTTGTGTTGTTGTTGCCTTTGCTGTTGCTGTTAGCTGTGTTAACCCCTGCTGACCAATAAAGCCGCTTGTGATATACAAGGACAACGACAAAGTTTCACCAGCAACACATGTCCATGTCCCGAACGATGTCCCGGCACACACACACACACACACTCACCCCTTACACACAGAAACAAAGATACTGCAGGAAAAACTGAAATAAAATTAAACACATTAAAAAATGCTTCACAAATTTACAAATCTCCGTTTGGACAAAAAGACGAAGAGGAGGAAGAGGAAGGAAGCAAAAGGCGCCGAGATAGACTGACCCCACCACAGGACCACAACAAAAAGGTCAACAGCAAAAGGGTCAGCATATGAGAAATGAGCTAGCACTTTGAATATGCCAAGCAGCAGAGTTGCTCAGCCACCCACACGCCCCTTCTCTATCCTACCACCCCCCTCTCCGTTGAAGCACACATACATATTAAATTAGCTGGTTGGGCAACCCCAGCGTTAGGTTGGGGTTAAGCGGACGCTCTCTGATTTTTGTTCGGGGATTTATTTTTCGGCGCCCATCATGCTCATAGGTAGACTCGGTATTAACTGTCCTTGCTTTTGGTAGTTGCGGACACTTCATAAGTGCGGGAGGAGCGGCGGGAGGGGGGGAGGTGCAGGTGAAAAATTAAAAAAAAAAAAAACACAGATAAAAACTTAATTAAAGACTTTATTAACTTTGCTTTTGTTATGGCAACCAGCCGAGGGCATATATAGCCACACACACACACACAAACATACATTTATGAATACATGCTATATATAATGTATATATGTGTGTGTGTGTGTGTGTGTGTGCCACGGGATTGTTAAGTGGCTGCCCTGGGCTTTAAATTGTTGCTGTATTTTATTATGAATTATTTTCATTTCATTACCTTTTCATTAAGCTTTAAAATAACAGCACATTATATAAATAAACAGCAGAAAAAAACAACATGCTTTTGATAAACAATTTCCATGGAGTGCGTAGTTTGATAAGATACGGCAATCCGCGGGGAAGGCAGAGAGCAAGGGGCTGGACAGGGGAAACTGCATGTCGGCCTTACCAGGGAGCACAACTAACATTTATTCAGGTCTAATAATATAATTATATTTATATTAAAATACTTGTATGTATTAATTATTATATTTAAGACATATTTTTTTATACAAATTAATTTGGAAATCAAAACTAAACTTTTCCTTTGCTCAATTCAACCACAATTTTGGGTTCCTCATCCCTCTCTCCCCGTTCTGTCTGCTGCGTGGAGAGGGACATGCAGGGACTTCTTTGCCCCTGCTCGGGGGTCTGTACACAAATTACGCGTAATAATTTTATTTGCATGTTTTATTTAATTTTTCATGCCACTCTTATTTCAAAATTGAATTGGCAGCTTAGTTTTATGTTCGTCGGCTACGGCTACTTGCCACCAGCCCAGCTGGGCCACCTGCCGGTTTGCACCTCGCAGTTTGCCTGCCTCCGTCTCTGCATCCCAGGCCCACGCACTTTTGCTCTCTGCTGCGCCTCCTGCCACTCGCAATTCCCAGTTGCCATACAATTAGCGTAGTCTGAACTCCAGATGCCCCTTCCCCTGTCCCTGCCCCATCCCCAGCTCAATGCAAATCCCCTTTGGCCCATCCCAAAAACAGTCCATGAGTTTCTAATGATGTTCCTCCTCCAACTTTTGCCTTGTCTCAACAGTTTCATTTGCCATGATTGTTGTTTTTCCTTAGCGCTCTCGTCCTCTCGCTCTCTCTCTCTCTCTCTTCTTACATTCCCCTCACACACACTGTCACCAGAAATTTTATGCCAGCATCATTACATCCCGCTCCCCGAGCCTCGTCCCGCTGCTTCGTGGGACTGGACCGGCATTGGGCGTAACTTAAATGCGCTTAAAATTAAATCTGATTTCATGAATATTGATTGATTGCTTTCACCTTGAATGAAAATCCGCTTTTGTGCTACTTTTTGTACGCCTCACACTGCCTGCCTGCTGCCTTTTGTCCCTTCCTTCCTTCTGCTGTCTCTTGTATATCCTTACCTGGCCGCACATCCTGTCGCAGTGGTTCCTTTGGGTCGATCTGCCTGTTTGCTGGCGCCAGTTTCCGTCCGTTTTTTGCCTTGAACTCTTAAGTTAAATTAATGAGCTCGCCACGTTCGATGGCATTATGTGAAATTATTTGACCAAAAATAAGTCGATTTAATTGAGTGTGAGTTAAAGATGTCCTTGGCTTACGCAAATACCCTAATAAGGTCTGTGACTAGTGTATAGTATGTATTCATGTGTATCAGCTGAAAGCTGAAAGCAACTCTCAGCACCGTTAATCATTTCAGAGATGAAGTCTATCTATCCTCACCCTGCTTTCCTTGATTTATTTAATATTTCGCTCTGTTTTCGATAAATTTCTATTATCGAAGAAAGCATTGAAAAAGACTATAAAAAGAGATTGACGTTAAATACAATTAAATAAAAAATAAATTTCGAGCGCGAAAACATTGCAGCTTGTGACCATGAGCCATATAAATATTACAGTTTAAAAACTTTGCACTCAATATGCATGCAAATATTGTCAACAAAATAAAATAAAAATCACCAAAAATGGAATCCCTAAAAAAATCAGAAAAACTTTTGCGTTGACTGTGAAAAATATTGTGCAACAAAGTTGTGCACAAAAAAGAGTGTGAATTGCACTAGAGAACTGCACGCGTATTATATGCCTTTTATTTTCCACAGTAGTTGTATATTTGTGTGTGTCTTTGAAGCCTTGCATGGCAGTAGTTCCATTTATAGTTTTGTCCTATTAAATTTGGCCCTATTAAATTTATTCTCAGCAAGCTTTCAGGGCGACGGGGCCGATGGAAAGCTGTGTTGTTTGCTTTCCTTGATATGTATTTTTATGCCGGTTTGCCGGCTAACAATGCCAAGAACATGCACTCAAATTTGGGTAATGCAAGGCGTATGTATATGTTTTGCACGAGCACGCATGCCAAGAAACTAAGAATCAGTTTGAAAATAAAAATAATAATAAATATATTTATAGAATTATTATTTGATGTAACTTAAAATGATGTGAATAAGTTATATATTTGTTTTAGTTGAACCTATATTTCCAGTGTTTTCTTCATATTCAATCGCAAGCGCCGCATAAACTTTGCAATCCACAAAAGTATGCTACAATATTGTGTGCTTGCATGCACATTTGTGCGTCTAGTTACCGTTACAGCCTGCTCGCCCTAGCCCGCTTGCTACTTGAAACTTTCGCTTTCAATGCGCTTTCATAGAAACCAAAAACCACAGCCACACAGGGTTACCACGCTAGGGTTGCACATGCAACTTATGAGGGAAAACTGGGTTAACGAATGCAGCGCGCATTCCTTAGAAGCGATGTTGGCTTTGTTTGCCCGCACAAATACTATATTTCTAAGCCCATTTCCAGATCCCTCACCCTCTCCAGGTCTTTCTTCTTTTTCGCTGTTATTATCTGACCTTGCATGCAGTTATTAGGCGGAAAAAGATTGAAACGCGTTGTACAAATTTAATAAAAAAAAAAAAAAAAAAAAAAGTGCTTTAAATTCACTTTGAATGGCATTTGATTTTCGGGCAGGGTTAAGACGTACAATTTACATATAGACACAGATCGCTGCAGCTGTCGCCATTGACGGCAAGTCAAAAGTTGGCAGCTAACGGAACCAAAGCTGACAGCGCCAGACACCGCAATGACAATCGCCAGAAAAAAGGACAGACAAACACAGACAAAACTGAAGTCCAACCGAGAATTTGATTTCCACAGCCAACTATAATATATTTTTTTCTGTTTTGTCTCTCTCTTCTCCCGTGTTTTGTCGCCCACTCAGCAGCAGCTGGTCAAAAGCAACAACAATAAACAGTGAAGAAAGGAAAACCAACTCAAATTTTAATATAAGAAACAACAAGTGAAGAACCCAAGGACCTGCCGAGGGCGTTTTCCCAGCTGTTTCACTTTGGCATTTTTCTCATTTCCTCATTCGTCGTCGTCATCCATCGTCCGTGGGATGCCAGACAGTTTTCATCTTGTTTGCATGTGTTTCTGTGGTCCCTCTTGATGTTTTCACATTTGTTTCGTATTTCTCCGCTTACTTTGTTTTTGGTTCCTTGGCTTCTCGAAATATTTTGATACTCAGTATCAACAAATTGAGATTAAACAATAAAAGTGCGAGAAATTTAATTCAAAAATTCGGTTTAAAAATTAAATATGATTTAACTACTTATCTAACAACTTGATTAAAGTATTTGTATGCATTCCGACTTATTGCGGTAGTAGTTGTAGTTGTGAAAACGTCAAACTGTCATTTGTTTGTATTTTCATAACTTATTTCTGCGTTTTTTTCTGTATAAGTTAGTTTTCTAGGTTCTGTTGGGTATTATTTAATAAAATCTTAAAAATTCAACAAAAAGAACAAATTGACTAAATTGGTAAACAAATCAAATTACATAATCGAATATTGTCATAAATAAGGTTAAGTAAAAGGCAGATAAAGTGGGAGAAACCGAAATAGGCAAGTACTTAAAATTGTATGCATAGTTTAAAGCAATTTATTTACAAGTTTTCAAAGTTATTTTTTTCTGTTTACCGAGAGACCTTTTATGTTTTTGGCTCAGCAAAAATACAATTTCCGCGTTAAGTTGAAAAACAAACAAACTGTCTGCCAATTTCACGTTCATGTTCACGTTCTGCCAGACTAAACCCAACAACGAGTTGAATGCAATCGAGAGCTAGTCGAGTCTTGTCGACTTGAGTCGAGTTGAGAATCAGGAATCGTGAGAGTTGAGCTGCAGCAGTCTACCAAGGACTGAGTTGGACGACCGGTAGCCGGAGAATAGAAGATGGAAGATGGAGCAAAAGTAAATTTCCACTTGCAGTCAATAATCAACTGAGCATAAAATAGTATTTGAGCTATTGAAGCAGCAAAAATTTGTTGCTGCTACTACTAGTAAAAGGCAGCTGAAAAAGGGAATAAGAAGGACGCCGAGCAAAGTGCATGACAAGAAATATACCCTGCAAAGTGATGTGTTTAAACTTGAACACAAATTTTAATTACTATAAAACTTCTTGAATGCAATGCGCGATCCCTCAGTTATAATATTGGCAAACAGTAAATAAGAGTTATCAACTGTCCATTTCGAAGCACTGGTTTCTATGGATACCCCATTTCGACATTTTATTACAGGGTACAAATATAAGGAAAGAAAAATCCTCTTACACATTGGGCTTGCACTTGGTAAGTTGCCCAAATGTATGCTGTGAGAAAATGCAGGGTAAATCGAAATTTCTGTATTTTTGTTTCCCTGTTCTCCAGAAAATTTATTTGAAATTCTGCACATGCTCGCACTCAATTTAAGTTAAATTATTTTTAACCAATTTATATATTTACTTACATCCTTGACCAGTCGAACGTACATACATAGATCTATATACATATATACGTTTAATATACGCATGTACTCATTTCAAACATATATACATATGGTACATATGTACGTTCTACTTGCCAAGAAGGCAAGGATTGCAGGGACGAATAAGCTGGCAAAAGGTAAATGGTGAAGGTGAAACCGAAAACAGCCAAAAGATTTCTAGCTAATTTGCGGCAATAACATCAAAGCCGCTTTTGCCTTTTTTGCCCTTTTTCTCTATCAGTTTTTCTCCTTTTTTGGCCACCCAATTGACCTTTTTCAGAGCAAAGTGACGGGCGGCCGGAAATGTGGGCGTGTGTTTGGGTGCGCATCTGTTAAATATTGCGTAGAAAATTATTTTTTGTTAAATTCCACCAAAGCGAAACTCTTAAAGTATTTTCCGTGTTTTAATACTGTTGCGATTTAATTTAAGCCAAAAATGCTGCAAAAGACCTAAAATGTTGTTTTCGTTTCAGTGTAAAATACATAAACAGGTTTATTTGACATATAAATACAGAAATATTCATGGACATTTGTATATTTCTATATTTTAAAAGCTTCTAATATTAACAACAAACACCAAAACTATAGTCGAGTGTTTTCGACTGTGACATGCCCTCTATAATATTTCTTAAGTTTAATTTCAATAAATGAAATCCAAAAAAACAAAACAAACAATTATTCGCAAACGAATATAATAATAATACCAAAATTTGTCTGACAGATGAGTACTAGAAATTATTTCCTGAAAGTCTACCATATTTATTGTCCGATCTCCATTACATTTTCAGAGCTTTAATTGAGTTTGTAATTTGTCTGATTTTAGAGGCGCAAAGGGCCGTGGCCAAAGAGGTACATTCATTTCCGGTTGGCAGTTATAATACCTATAATAGCTTTATCTGTGTGTAAAAGAAATTTTCAAACACCTACCATATTTTGTAATGATGCTTACTTACATGATTCCGTTGATTTCTATTTATTAATTTAATAGTTCTCACGACTTTTTAATCACAAAACGATACATTTAATTGAAATAGATTCCTTGTAAAACTCAATTTTAATTGCAGTTTTAATATACTTAAGTAAAAGATAAGTTTTAAATTACATACATACAATGATATTTCGAATAAAAATTTACCTACATATTTTACCTATATGAGGCCTTGGAAGTGATACTTGGAGTTCTCCCCATTGACATACAGGCCAAACTACTAGCACAAAAGACCGCGCAACGTCTCTGTGCTACAGGAAATATGGCCCTCGCAAATTATGGGCACAGTGAAGTAGGAGGAGAGTCACTAAATAGCACGGACTATGTGAACCCAATAAACAACTTCTCAAGAACGCCCGCTCTAATGGGACATGAAGATTGGAAAATCGGCATTGACGAAAACGCAACAAAGTAATTTACGGACGGATCTAAAATGGAAACCTGCGTGGGTGCCACGGTGTACTGTGCAGATCCGCTCATTCAAGTGTCGTACAAGTTGCCGAACTACTGCAGCATCTTCCAAGCGGAGGTCTTCGCTATAAAGAAGGCTGCAGAACTTGCGACAACGTTCAACAAGAATGGGGTCAGCATCTTTGTCGACAGTCAGGCGGCTATGAAATCTATGCAATCCTATGTCATCAGCTCCGAAAGTGTACTGGCAAGCAGAGATGCATTAAGCAGCCGCTCGAAGGTGCGCATCTTTTGGGTTCCCAGCCACCAGGGCTTTGACGGAAACGAGATGGCAGATAGGCTAGCAAAGGAAGGTGCCAAATCTAGACAACTGACAGTTGAAGACCTGAAGATACCGCTACGATCTATAAGCCACAGCTTAGAAGAAAGCGCTGCATTAATAGCTGGAAGAAAGTGGCACAGCACAACAAACTGCAAGATAGCCCACACTATGTGCAAACATACAAATGCGAAATTGGCCCAATATGTTATTCAGCTCCCGAGAAGAGACTGCAGAACTATGATGGGTATACTTACGGGTCACTGCCTGACCGCAACGCACGCTAAGAAGTTGGGCATTACCGACAATGAAGAATGCAGGAAATGCAAGGTACCAGAAGTAAAAGAAACTATGGAGCACCTCATCTGCGACTGCCCCGCATTCATGACCTCCAGAGCGAAATGCCTTGGAAGCCCACTGCTTGCATCACTGGAAGAAGCAGCGGGCCTGGCACCCCAAAAACTCCTGGCTTTTGCCAAACTAACCAGCACACTAGACTGCGATAATTAAATCGAGAAATTAACAACCTTCATCACTTATCCGGCAACACTAAGGATCATACTGATCTATGTGAGGCCCCCACTTGGGGGCCTGCCGATATAACCTAACCTAACCTTTACCTATATGGTATTTCCTTTCATTTTAAATAACATAAATTGGTCACTCACAGGCTTCGGGGATATGTGAGGGAAACCTTTCTACCTACAGATATCCCGTTCCACATCACTCTAGCCTGTTGATTCAATTCGTTTCTAAGCTGTCGACATGGAAACCATTACAAATTCCATACAAAACATTTCTGTTTACCTCAGAAAAGCCCACAGCAGTCTCAAGTGCTTAGCTCGGTTATCGCATTGCATCGTATCGTATGCAGGGTGGCCGGCCACTGACCATGCCACACCCAACCAGACTGGAATAGCCCGAGAGCTGGAGAAGAAGGCGATTTAAAGGATTTTCGCGTTAAGCATTGCTTGTCAGCGTTTGGCATACGGCTTACAGCAGGCCACGTGGTTTATGCGCTTAAACGGCAAATGACTCGAAGAGCGAACGACTCGGGCCAAATGAATGAACCGGCATTTGCAATCACTTTATCGGATATGAAACTGTATTTTATTGCATTTCTCGGAACGAGCGTAGAGGCGAAACAAATGGTTGCAATCAATGCTGCAAATTAGGGCCAGCAATAAGAACGAAAATGGAAAAAAAATAACAAATGAGTGATATTAAGTTGATTTGGGTCTAAAATGTACTTCAAAATAGCATAGGAAAGCTCTGAAGTTTGGATTTTTAAATGGGCGCACATTAATTATTGTTAATATTTTTTTTTAACAATTCCAGGGGTTTTAACAATAGTTTTACATTTTGAAGCACAAATATATTTGTCTAAATGTAAATATATTTTTAATATTGTAGTCCTGTTTTCGTAATGCTTGTTGAGTCACCGAATATTGGAGAATTCAAAAATACCAAAAACGAAATTATCTACAAAGTGCATAATTCAATTTTACGCACCGTTGAACTTTCTAATGAATTATCGGCGTGCAGAACTTTTGGTTCCGCGAACTGTTTTTATTGCGTTTCCATAACATTGCATTGCATTTGAGCCTGTGTGTGTGTGTGAGAGTGAATGCGGCATGAGCCAACAGATTTGGTATGCTCTTTCGTTCTTCGTGGTTCGTTTCGTTCCGCCATGTTCAATGAGGAATTCGATTGCTGGACTGCAAAACTATTTTTGTAAATATTCACAAATAAACTGAGACTTACAAATTCACGAATTTAAATAACAAACTTAACGTCGGGCTAAAAAGAAAGTGAAGAAGGCGGAATTCAAATGTGCCATATCATAGCGCCATATGCGTCGAGTCAGATTAAATCAAAAAGTTTGCACGAGCAACGGACAGACAGTCAATTCGCAATGTAAAATGGAAAAGTGAAAAGTTTTTAAAATAAAACATTTAAAGGAATTAAAAATCAGTTGCATAGCAGAATTTCTAATTATTTCCATTGAATTACAGAACTCGAATATTTGTATTTTTGCAGCTCTCGATCTTACATATAGAAGTTGTACAGTCCACCAAAATTTGAATTTCTTTTTACACCCTTCGACCATTGAAAATGGTCAAAAAAGGGTATACTAACTTTATGCAAATGTATGTAACAGGCAGAAGGAGGCGTGGCAGAGCCCACTATCCGAGTCGATTGAGCCATATCTGTCTGTTTGTCCGGATGTCCGTCTGACCAGATGAACACACAGATCTCAGCTATTATAAAAGCTAGAGACACCAAATTTAGCATGAAGGTTTCTGTGTATTAGGCTCAGTTTATTTTAAATGTTGGGTGCCACGCCCACCGTTTAGTTTTTAAGCGCTGTATAAAAGATACAACTTTCTGACTATGTATGTGTTGAATATATGTATATATATCTAATAGCTGAATATATGTATCTACGTATTCTCCAAGTTGCAATCCGATCGGACAACAAACACAGAAGTTAGTCAAGAAAGTATGTGTAATGAGCGGGTGCTCATTAATAAAACGATGGTTTTTTAATTAACAATATATTTATTTAAAGGCATCCGTACACGTTTGTGGTTGATGCTCAACTGCCTTGCCAACTTAATATCCAGTGTTATAAACTACGTAAATCTAACAGTGTTGCTTAACTTAACTAACTCCTTACATGCTTTTTTTTTTTTTAAATTACTTTTAATTAAAATTAATTAGCGGGTGGACCAGTCTATTTCACTAAAACGCTGAGGTGGTCGCACTGATCGACCACTTCTTGTTTGATAGTATACGTTTGGATTTTCTGTATCAGTATGTGAACTAGATACTGTAAAATACTGATCTTCTGAATCACTTAATTCTACTAACATGGGATCATTGATAGATTCAATTCCCGTTTCTATTGTATTTGTATTTTCATTTTCATCATTATTTTAATTTCAGGTAGTACATTTTGATTATTGTTATTACATTTTATATTGTTTTCATAGGCTAAATCACTAGCATTAAAATCCTTATTATTAGTTTTAGCAATGAAGCGTCTATTCCTTCGATAATGATTATTGAAACTATCTTTTATTATATAAGACCGATTATTTACTACGCCAACAATTTTTGCATAATGCCATACATTTGAATTTTTTTAAATTTACCCAAATCACCCATGTTCAATTCGGCTAGTGACTTTTCATTGCGGTCGTAATAATACTTTTGCTTTTCTTATTTTATTTTTAATTTATTTTGAATGTCTTCTTCACTTAAACTATTCCTTTTTAACAGTGACTCTGATATGGGGAGTTTAGTCTTAACAAGTCTACCGAAAAACAATTCTGCCGGTGTAAGTTTCATGCTACCAAGTGGTGTGGTGTTATATTCTAATATTCTGTTTTGAAAACTTTCAACATCATTCGCTTCATAGCACCGTTTTAATATATTTATGACAATAGCTACGCACTTTTCCGCTAAACCATTGCTTTGTGGGTATCTTGGACTTGAGAATTTTAGTTCAACATTATATTTACAAGAAAAATCTTTAAATTCTACTGACCCAAATGGACTGTTATCACTTCTTATAATGGTAGGGTATCCAATTCTATCAAATATTGATTTCAAAACTTTTATTATATGTCCCGATGTTTTGTTTTGTAATTTTTCAGTTGCTACAAAGTTTGAGTACGAGTCAATTAAAGCAAAATAGTCGCGATTTGCAAATTCAAATAAAATCCATTCCTGTTACTTGAAACGGATAACTTGGTAACTTTTCTTACACCAACGGTTCTTTCTGATTACTGCGCCGAAATTTCTCACATACACTGCAGGATTCTACCATTTCTTTAATTTGATTGTTCATGCCTGGCCAATAATAGGGCATTCTTGCGCGCGCGAGGGTTTTTCTATTCCTAGATGGGGCTCATGTAACCATTTCGACACTTTTGCATTTTTGATAGTATAACTACTCTGTGATTCCAGAATAATAAACCATTTTCAAAATGCAATTCCGATTTTATAGCATGAAATTTCTTGCCCAAATCATCAAGATGATGATATCCCGGCCACCCTTTCTCAACAAAAGAAGCAATGCGATTATATTTTTCATCTTCTAGGCTCCGACGATAAATATCATAGTTGTCTTGTGTTACACAAATTGATTTAATAACTGAATGAATGACTCCAGATTAACCTTCAATCTCTGAAATGTCTGATAATTGAGCTCGTGATAGACAGTCTGCAACTAACATTTCCTTTCCCGGCTTATATACAATGTTTATTTTAGGATATTTCAGTAGCGACAGAACATACGCTGAAGCCGCATAGGAACATCATCTATATCCCTCAAAACTAAAGTCTCTAATGGTTTGTGATCACTTTCAACAGTAAACTCTCATCTGTATAAAAAGAAATGAAAACGCTGACATGCAAACACAACCGCTAGTAATTCTTTTTCTAGTTGACACCATTTTTGCTCACTGCAACTCAGAGTGCGCGAAGCAAATGCTACTGGGTGCCCGTTTTGGATTATTACACAACCCAATCCATCCTTTGATGCGTCTGTTTGAACAACTACTGGTAGCTTGGGGTCATAAATTACCAATACTGGCTCTGCAGTTACAGTTCCTAATAAGTTTTCGAACTCTCTATCGTGTTCTGCCGTCTAAACAAACTGTACATTATTTTTGGTTAAGTTACGCAAATTGTCTGATTGCCTCGACAAATTTGGAATGTATCTAGATAGGTATTTCAGAAGACCTAAAAACCGCAATACATCCGATTTACTTTCGGGTTTTTTCATCTTTAAAATTGCATCCCGATATTTTATATTTGGTTTAATTTTTCCTTCCGATATAACATTGTCTGGATTAAATTTTATACCATTTTCCCGTGCTCTTTTCATAACTAAATCAATCATTTTATCATGTTCATCCTTATTATCTGCGCAAATAGCAAGATCATCAAAATATACCATGACTCCAGGTAAATCACCAAAAATACTAATCATTTTCCGTTGAAACATTTCTGGCGCACAGTTTAGGCCAAATGGTACTCTATTGAATTTGAATCGTCCAAAAGGAGTCATAAAAGTTGTTCGAGCTAAATTGATCTAATTCCATGTGCCAAAATCCACTATTTAAGTCAAAGACCGAAAAGATTCGTTTACCCGATAATTTTGACGTTAAGTCATCAATAGTAGGAATGAGAAAATGTTCTCGTTTAATGCATGCATTTAGCGGCTTCGCATCCAAACAAATGCGAAGTTTACCATTTGGCTTTTCAATTATTTGCAAGTTATTCACTCAGTCAGTTGGATAGTCTACCCATGAAATGATATCATCCTGTAGCATTGTATCAAGCTCAGCTTTTAGTTTATCTGTTAATGAACTCGGTATCCGTTTCTTATAATGTAGCACTGGTTTTGCATCTTTAATTAACTGTATTTTGAAGCTTCCCGGGAATTTGCCTATTCTATTAAACACATCCTTGTATAACTCTATTGTTGAGGAACGGTGGCAACTCTGTTATTTGCCAATTTTAAAACATAACATTTGAAATGTATCGATACCGCTGCGACGGTCATTCACACAAAACCTATGTTAATAATTTAGTATAAAGAGAGATTTCGATCGTGCAAGATCAAATTTGAATACAGTCCATTAATAATATCGAACCGACGTTTTATTCCAAAACATAAGTTTGGTCATTCGAGCCGGAGATATCTTGTATTGGGATTGATTGCGTTTTATACTCACGGAAAATCAACTATGGAACAACAACTCAAGACTTTGATGAAATCTCGTGGTCCGCTTAAGGCAAGCATCACGCGTATATGGACATGGGCTCGTGGAGCAGATACAACAACAACGTCATCAGAGGCTACAGCAAGGAAGGAACAACTACAAGCTCTTTGGAAACAATTCACGGAATTCGGCAATGCCATAGCTATTCTCGACGAGGTCGACGGGTATGTGGATCCCGAGGAGGACAATGCAGTGTACGAGGAAAGGTATTTGCAGACATATGCAATGCTTTTGGAAAGGATTGGATCTCCGCATCCAACTACATCTACAATAAGCAATGGGGATGATAGCACCGGGCTTCATCAAAACGACGCAATAATCAATTTGTTGCAACAACAACATCAACTTTTCGAACGGCTAGCTGTAAATCAAGCAGCAAGAAATGCAACGGATTTCGGCGCCGTCGCGACGGGCGACAACGCGGCGCAAGCCACATCAAATTCTTCGGCGGGACGCGCATCAGACGCTACATCAGGGTTGCAAAGCGAATTACCAAAAATTCAAATTAAACGGTTTGCTGCTGGTAGCTACACAGAGTGGCCAGCTTTTCAAGACATATATGAAAGCACGATTCATAGCAAGCAGCATTTGTCGAATACTCAGAAATTTCATCATTTAAAAACACTATTGAGCGATGAGGCTGCAAACTTGATACGACATTTGGGTATTACGGATACAGCTTATAACACGGCTTGGGAACGCCTTAAGGAAAGGTACAATCGTCCACGGCATATTGTAAATTCGTTCTTGGAGCAATTTATAAGTTTGCCAACAACAACAAAGATCGATGCGTCAATACTACGGAAGGTATCAGACGGTGCAAACGAAATTGTACGAGGGCTGGATGCCATAAATCAAACGGGACGTGATTGCTGGATTATATATCATTTATTGGAAAAACTTGACGCTGACACACGGCGTAGATGGATCGAACGCAGCATGGACGCCGACTCACCTATTCTGGAGAAGTACTTCAAATTTTTGGATGCTCGATGCGAGGAATTGGAATTATGCAAACGTGAGACAGCTGCTGGAGGCAAATCGGCAGCGCAAGGGGAAAAACAGAAACGGATTACACAATCAAAGCACCGAGTGCACTAAATGTCGGTCGACAGAACACACTTTATATGGCAGTCAACAATTTCTGGATATGCCAATTGAGCAGCGAAGATCGTTCGTGAAGGAAAAATCACTTCGCTATAATTGCTTAAAGCCTGGCCATGGGGTCAGCAAGTGCAAGTCAACATACAAGTGCAGACAATGTAAAGGTCACCACCATACACTTATCCATGTTCAGAGGAATCAACCACAGGGTACTCAGCTTCAAGGCGGTTGGAATCAACAGTAAATTTCACAGGACACAGCAACGACCTTTAATCATATGGCACATATACAGAACGCAGGCGCAACAGTATGTGCGCAAGGGAGTGGAGCATCTACTCAACCAAACGGAGGACACAGAAGCGTATTACCTACCGCTGTGGCCTATGTAAAGAGTGCAAGAGGAGATTACGTTACATGTCGACTCTTATTGGACACTGGGTCCGAATTATCATACATTTCGGAACGTTGCATACACGCTCTCGGACTGGCACGTTCACCATCACACATCTTGGTCTCGGGAATCTCTTCGGTAGCAGCTGACACCACAAGGGGTTGCAGCACACTTCGAATCAGGTCTCGGATTTCGGATTACAAATTGGTTGTCATGGCTCACGTGCTTGGCAAAATTACTTCATCAATGGAAAGGCAAAACCTAGACACTTCGGTACTTGATAAGTTCAAGGATCTTCAACTGGCAGACACGGTTTTCAATACATCTGCACCAATCTATATACTACTTGGTAGCGAACACGTATGGAGTACACTCACAGGGAAAAGGATATACGACAACAGGGGCAATCTCATTGCCATTTCATCAGTTTTTGGATGGGTTATTACATCGCTAATGTTTAACCAAAGCAATCAGGCTATTTCGCTCACTACAACAACGGATATCAATGCAACGCTTCAGAGGTTCTGGGAGCTGGAAAACGTCAGTAACACCACAAAAAGGGAACCTGACGATGAACAGGTGGAGAATCACTTTCTCACTACACACACACGAGATGGGAATGGGAAGTATATCGTGGAACTTCCATTCAATACAACGGATCCTGTATTTGGGAATACACTTCAAGGATCGCTAAGCCGTTTCAAATCAGTGGAACGACGATTACCAAAGGATGAGAATGGAAGGCATCAGTTCTATTTACCACACCACCCGGTAGTAGGTCGGAAGCTAAGAGTGGTTTTCGACGGGTCATTTCGCGATGAAAATGGCAAATCTCTAAACGACACACTATTCACTGGACCAAGTATACAGCGCGACTTATTCGCTGTATGTCTTCGCTTTCGAATGTACAAGTATGTATTCTCAGCGGATATTGTCAAGATGTTTCGCCAAATCTGGGTAGCAGACAAACATCAGGATTTTCAAAAAATCGTCTGGAGAGAGGATCCATCCGGTCCAATCAAACACTTCAAACTCTGCACCGTAACTTACGGAACTTCATGCGCACCATTTCTGGCGGTGCTTGTTTTGGAACAGCTGGCTCAGGATCATATTCATGAATTTCCAAATGCAGCAAAACTGTTGCTGGAGGATTTTTATGTCGATGACGTACTTACTGGATCAAACAGCGAGGAGGAATTACTACGGAACAAAAAGGAACTTATTAAACTGATGGCCTGCGCTGATCTCGAACTTGGGAAATGGGTGTCAAATACAACCCGTATACAAACAGAAGATAGCGATTCTTCACAGCCAGTTCAATCGTCACCGGTTAAGGTACTCGGCCTCTATTGGCATCCAGGGGAAGATACATTATCATATAATGTTGGACTTTGTGCGAATCCCGATTGCACAAAGAGGCAAGTCCTGTCAGATATCGCACGGATATTTGACCCTCTTGGACTTTTGGCTCCTATCATCGTTCAATTCAAAATAATGTTCCAAAATCTTTGGCTTCTCAATTTGGATTGGGACTCACCACTTCCCAATAAGTTAGCCAGCAATTGGCTCAAATGGCGTGCTGATCTGGATACATTAAAGGATTTTAAACTATCACGGCTGGTTGTCAACGACGCGGACAATATTCAACTGCATGCATTCTCCGATGCATCTACCAAGGCATACGCTGCTGTGGTGTACAGCAGAGTAATTCACAAAGACGGTTCCATTTCAGTATCGGTGATGACATCAAAGACAAGGGTGGCTCCCCTGAAGCAGCAATCAGTGCCGCGCCTAGAGCTCTGTGCAGCTCTGCTTTGAGCCAGCTAATACGCTCAATCAAGGCCGCACTTTGAAACAAGGATATAACAGTGTATGCATGGTGCGACTCTACGATCGTACTTTCCTGGCTATCATACGTGCCAGCTCAATTAAAAACTTTCGTTAGAAATCGAACTTCTCAAATTCTGGATATCATTCCAAGGCATGAGTGGCGGCATGTTGACTCAAAATCCAATCCAGCAGACTGTGCTTCCAGAGGCATGATGACTGCAGAACTTATCAAGTTCCCATTGTGGTGGAATGGACCATCGTGGCTATGGGACAAGGATCAATTTCTGGAAAAGGTGAACATTTCACAACATGGCTAATTTATTCCAGACAAACGTATACAAGACGAAGTCAAAATCAATTGTTTGACAACAGTGGCTGGAGAAACTCCAGTGAATCGAATTGATGAACTTATTCAACGATGTTCATCCTGGTCAAGGCTCGTACACATTATGGCGTATGCTCTAAGGTTCATCCATCGCATGAAGAACCCATCCATGAAGGAAGGCTCAAACTCACTTAAGTTTGAGGAATTGCAAGCAGCGCGGAATGTTTGTTTGCGACAGGCACAAACATGTTTTCAGGAGGATTACCAATCAATTCTCAACAATCAATCACTGAAGAGCCGATCTCATCTAGCGAAACTCTCACCAATGATCGGCAAGGACAATCTACTACGGGTCGGTGGGCGGTTGCGTTACTCGCAGCTGCCAGCAGAGACAAAACAACCGATTTTGTTACCGAAGCATCATCGTACTACTCATCTCATTCTGGAGCATGAGCATCGCAAGAATTTACACCCCGGCGTATCAGCACTTTTCGTTATAGTTCGACAGAACTTTTGGATACTGGGCGCAAGGAATCTCATTTGAAAACTGTCACACGACTGCTTGGCATGCTTTCGGGAAAGGTAGCACAAGGCATATCAAAAAATGGCGGATTTGCCCAGAGTACGCATAACTCAAGTGCTTCCCTTCGTCAATACTGGCTGCGACTACGCTGGACCATTTCTTTTGAAGGATGCAAAGGTGCGCAAGCCGCGCATAAGCAAGGGCTACATATGCCTATTCGTTTGCCTAGTCACCTCGGTAATACACTTGGAACTTGCCACTAATTTATCCACGGACACCTTTCTGGCTGCATTGCGGCGCTTCACATCTTTGCGTGGCAAGTGCTCCAAAATTTACAGTGATCATGGTACGAATTTTGTTGGGGCAAAACGAGCTCTGGACGAACTTCAAAAACTCTTGGCATCACAACAGCATACGGACCTAGTCACCCCGCACCCTGGCGGATGACGGAATTCAGTGGATCTTTATTCCACCACATGCCCCTCACTGGGGAGGAAAGTGGGAATCTGCAGTTCGATCAGTGAAGTTACACTTACGGCGCGTCATTGGAAATTCGACCCTTACCTATGAGCAGATGCGGACACTACTCGCACAAGTGAGCGCAGTAGTTAATTCACGGCCACTTTGTTACTATTATAATCAAAAACACAAAATTCATGTGGTTTAATATTAAACTTAAGATTTGTTGATTTTTTTAAGTCTTCAAGTAATTTTAATTGGACACAGTTTACATCAGATCCGCAATCAAGCTTAAACCTTACTATCTTCTCTCCTATCTGATATTCTTTGGTCCACCGCTTATGTTTTAATTCTATAGAGTTTATTCTAAAATGATTCTTATTAAATTTTAATTTATCACCGTACCTGTCGATTTTTTTAACTTGTTGATGTCTGTTCCCTGCACCCACCATTGTAGCTCCATTTTTGTTCTTCTTTTCGAATGCTATTTTCGCTTCATGTTGTTGATTCTTCTGCTTTCGGCACATTCGTTGAAAATGGCCCTTCTTCTCACATCGATGGCACGTAATATCCTTTGCTTTGCATTCATCTTTATGGCCCGCAGTTAAAGCAAACAGGATTAATTGCGTTAATCGTTGCTTCATCCTCCTTTATGATGTTGATAACCGGCTTGCCTTCTAGAATTCCTTTGTGAATGTTCGCTGCCTCATATGCTTTACAAGTTTCAGTAACTTTTGACAGCTGCTCATCACGCCCGTCCAGTAATTTTAGCTGCAGTTTTTATCCTGGACTCCAATGATGACACGATCGCACAGCATTCGGTCTTCGTACGACTTGCCACACTCACAAATAAAATTGCAATGACGTACTTGCTCCCGGAACTCAGTCTCAAATTCACTAAATGGTTGTCTCTCCTTTTGTGCTATCATATTGAATTTGTATGACTCCATTGCCGTGTTTCTTTGTGGCAGACAAAAATCATCAAATTTTTTTAACACCTCTTCAATTTTCCGCTGCTTAACGTCACCATTCACTGTAGTTGGTCCAAGCATCGAATCCTGTGTACCATCATTTGGGTACAACGTGTTGTAGATCTGTGACCCTTTTCTGCCCACCAGCCAAGAAGTTTGCAATTTTGGTCTTCTCCGGTTCCGAGGATTTTCCCGTTGCAATAAGATACATTATGAACTCTTGCTTCCATGTTGGCCATTCCGTCGCTATCATGCTGCAATGCAGCTCTCTGATTGCCCTTTCACTCATGGTCATTGTTTATTTGTACTTTGCAAATTGAACCCAGTGTTGATTTTGCTTGACTTTGTGCTGCCCTGGTAGTTATCGATTGTTGAACTAGTTTGTCAATATCGATGGATACTCACTGAGTATCGATACTTTCCTCTGTATGTATATATATTTATATGTGTTTTTCTGTATACGTATATATTTGAAAATGTATGTAACCCGCTTAAAATCACTGTTCAACGTTAACTTTATATTAATTCACCTTTAATAAGTTTTTCGTTTTGATGTTCACACCTTCTGACACCATGTAATGAGCATGTGCTCATTAATAAAACGATGGTTTTTAAATTAACAATATATTTATTTAAGGGCATCCGTACACGTTTGTGGTTGATGATCAACTGCCTTGCCAACTTAATATCCAGTGTTATAAACTACGTAAATCTAACAGTGTTGCTTAACTTAACTAACTCCTTACAGTATTAGCATAAAACCACTAAGCAATGAACATATAGAGTACTCTATATGTTCATTGCTTAGTGATAAAACCAAGTGCTAGTGTCAGCTAACAAGGGAGGGGGCGAGCGCGAATTGCGCATCGAATTGAATTCGGTTACGATCGGTGTTGCTTTTAAAGCCCCAAAGCATGCAACACAATATATAATGATGATATTAATATTATAAATGAAAGACAAAAACTGATATTAATTGTTGTTTTGAGTATCCAATACAATGATCATTAAAAACCTATTTTAATCAGGGCGTGTAATGTTCAGTTTAATGAGTCTGACATTCATAGTGCTTAATAAAAGTAAAGTAGAGATAGCTGCACAAGCGTGTGAGCTTTTTCATTTATTATTGCCCACTGTGCAGAGAATCGTTTGTAGAGCAAGCTGAAGGAGTAATTAAATAAATAAAATCAGAAATCTATTGAAGTACATTTGTAAGATTTTAAAACTATATGACATGAACATTTTTACTTCTATTTGTGTTAAAGGCGTAACAAATAGTTAACTACAAGGAAAATCACTTTTAAGGCTTTAAGTTAATCGCGGCCAACCCACCTCTTATAACCATCTATCAATGTACCATCCCATGCCCTACATACGGTGGCACACTGTCATTGTCAAACCTCGCCTCGCACAATGAAAAGGCCATAGGGCATCATCACATTTCATCCAGTGCTCACATTCAATTTATATGAAAATTTATTTGTATTTTTGTTGTTGTTGTTGAGTTGATTCTGGTGTAACGATAAACTAAAAATGGCTTAAAGGGTTTATCGGCAAAAAATCATGTCGAATGTGAAGCGTTTCGCAGTCGTATATTGAAAACGGCCTCAAGGGTGCAAAATGTCAATCAATTTTGTCGCTTAAAAAATGATATACAATATATTTTGTATATTGTGGCAATACACAGGCCATGCCGACTGACCTTCAGCCAAATGTTAACCCTTAATAAATTTGCATATAAAAAGCCGCATGAGCCAAGGGCCTGTGAAGACGGTTGTGTGGGTTAGTGGATGGACGACAAGCGGCTTTTCGAGCTGTTAAAAGGCGCTTTATGATGTAAACTCATTCTCCTTTCGGTGCGTAGGGCCTTTACACATTGTTCACATTTATCAAGCATTATCTGTTTGCTCTTCTTCGCTTTATTTTCTTTTCGACTCTTTGCCAGATAACAGCTGCACGCAATTTGCATGACGCGTGTGCAAATGTGTGAAATGTGTGTGCGAGTGGGGGTATGAGTGTAGCTGTGTGGGTGTATTTGTCAGTGTGTTATCGTCACAACAACAATGCGCTGGGTAAATTTATACACTCACTACAAACTTCGCATGCAAATCATATAAATTATGAAAGTTTTCTTATCTGAGTTTTGGTCGAATATTGGCGACTTGTTTTCTCAATAAACCTGTCAATACTTTGTCACATTGACAAGAAAATTGAAAATAATCAAAAGAAGGAAAAGTTGAAATCGTTTCTTGTTTATCATAGACTTTTGAGTTTGCATAATAAGTATGGAAAATACAGAATCGTTTCATAATAACCCATACACAATGGATGATGCAGACTCTTTGAGTCAAAACCAGATACACAGACAGATATACATATAATATTACATTTGTGTAGAAGCGATTAACTATTTCAGGGAATTATTAAATCAACATCCCCGTATATCTTTAATTTGTATACCCTTTACCCATAGCGTAGAAAGTTATAATAATTTTGTGCCAACCGAAAACGTATGTAACAGGCAGAAAGAGGCGTGGCAGACCCCTTAAACTATATATATTCTGAATCAGCATCAAAAGCTGAGTCAGCATCATAGTCATGTCCGTCTATTTGTCTGTCTGCCTGTCCGTCTGTCTGTCTGTCCGTCTGTCCGTCCGTATGAAAACCTAGATCTCAGAGAGTATACTAGCTAGAGCTTTCAAATTTTGTACCAATATGTGTTATTATTGCACACAGATCAAGGTTATTTTAAATTTTCGCCACGCCCACTTCCGCCTCCGTAAACCGATAAAAACCGAATTCTTAGCGTAATTTAAATGCTATTTATAATGCTATTTTTGTAAACATAATAAATAGTACCCCCAAATTTGACATTTGGCTTATGTAAGAATTAATTAATATGTACCAGTTTTGAAGCCGCTTCCTGAAAGTATGCAACACAAAATACGCAAAAGAAGTTATATTTTTGCAGTAATTGTCAGGTGGGAAGTGGGTATAATACAGTCGGCCGCGGTGGACTGAAGCTTCCCTACTAGTTTTTTTGGCACCTTGTTTAAGATCCTCGTCAACCAACTTTACAACTTGTCAAAGTTCCCCTTATATTGTCAACTTTCTATCAATCTTTTACTACCATTAAACACTCCTTACTAATACGTTCCCCTTTCTCGCACATACATATACACTCCACTTACCCTCTTTTTTCACCTCCCGCCCCCTCGTGCCTTCCTCGATGTAGCGTGACAAAAGTGTAGCATAAAGTTTTAACTTTCCCATTGGTTGTGCATTTTGGTTGTTATTTTGCTAGATTTCCACCGTATATGTAGGGCTCACCCCATACCCGCACCCGTTGTTCACCCGGCAAGCTCATTCTGTGTGAGTGTCTTGTTGACATAAAAGTTTTCAGATTTTGGACGCTGCCTGGTTATGTAAGGCAAGTCGAGGGGAATGGCTTCAAGTGTAGGGTAACTTTTTCGTTTGTTGCAGCGTCTCTCGTTTTTATAGTGGACTTATATATATCCACGAATTTGCTGCGGCTACAAATTACAAATTGATTATACGTTCAACAAATGTGTTAATGTGGCATTGTTTGCAAACTTTTGCGGCGAGGTGCTGTGCGAGGCAGCCTGAGATGCTACTGAGCTGCTGCCGAGCTGCTGCTGAGCTGCTTCCCACTTGCCACTGACCATAATATATAGTACAACAAAACTTGCACGCAGCCAGAGTACGGGGGGCGCGAGTGAGACAGATGCAGCGAGAGTGATATGTCTGCACATGTATGGAAAAGTTTCGGTCGAGTTTTTCGGTTCGAGTTTTCAACGGCCAGCAAAACTCCGCACATTTTGTAAGCTCGCTGACAAGCGTAAACTTTCCATGCTAGCAAAATTTATTATGACCAAATGTTGGTTGGGTTTTGCGTCGTTGCGCATAAAGGGCTGGGGAGGTATGGTAAGGGGGAACGGAGGTATTTGTCCAGTTGCGGTCCGAAGGTCAAAGTAGTTAAAAATTTGAGCTGCTGTTTTAGATTTGTTGAAGCATGGCGTCGAAAACTTTTATTGCATTTATTATATGTACATATATACTTTCTACATATTGTTTTCATTAATATTTAATAAGCTTTTGTCCTTATTAAATTTACGGATCATGTGTAGCATTTTCGTTTTAGAGTTGTATGTGCGCATTTGTAATAAATTAAATTAAATTAAAACATTATGACATGTTTGGTTTATTTCGAGGAGGTTGATTCATTTTATTGTGTGTTAGTTTTTGGTCTGAACTGTCCTCGAGATTAATGCGTCAACTAAACTTAATTATCTAAATTGATATTTGGAAAAGCTACATTTTAATTCCGACTCTCATTAAAAATGTATTTCTATTTAAGCTTTGAATAAATTCTATTATTATGAAAATGTTTCACGCTACGGTTTATTAGCAATTTGTATAATCTAAGAACTTTTATACTTAAGTGTTTATGTTTAGTTTTTTACACCAGTATTCATAGGGTAGAATGGTATTATAACTTTGTGCCAATTGTCTGCAGTCTGTATGAAAACCTAAATCTCAGAGACCACAATCGTTAGGGCTAACAAATGTGTGTTGTTATTACACGCAGGTCAGGTTTCCGGTCTGGTGAATCGATTAAAACCGAATTCCAGTCGAAATTTTGTTGTCTGTATGTCCGTCTGTCTGTCTGTCCGTATGACAATCTAGATCTCAGAGACTATACTAGCTAGAGCTACCAAATTTGGTATTAATATGTGTTATTATTGCACGCAGATCAAGTTTTTTTTAGATTTTAGCCACGCCCTGCCCCCGTAAATCGATAAAAACCAAATTCTTAGCGTAATTTTAATGCTAGATAGTTCATTTTAAGTAAATACAATTAATAGTAAACCCTTAATGAGTTTATAAAATTTGGTTGCGATCGGATAATGAACATTAAATAATTAAATAAATAATTAAAATGTACTGATTTTGAAGTCGCTTCCTGAAAATATACAACACAAAATACGCAAAAGAAGTAATTTTGGTCAGGTAGGTAGCGGGTAGCGGGTATATCACAGTCGAGTGTACCCGACTTTCGTGCTTGTCTTATTCTGACCTTTACTTAATACATCTTTATGCGAAAGGAGTGGGATTTTCCTGCGATGTTTTCCTTTGCGAATCGGTTTCATATTTTGTTTCCATCTTTTTTCGTTTTCTAGCTTATCAGAGAAAACTAATTTGTTAAAATGTTGCTTGTCTTATTTGTCGTCGGGGGCTGAGCCACTGGCCAGACAGAGAATTTAACGATGACGACGACGACGATGAACTTGACGTCGCTGCTACAGTTGACGGAAATGCTCTGCAGAGAATCTCAAGTTTCCATCATACGCTTGGTGGCCCACAGCCAGTTCTCGGTTGTCGGCAATGAAAAAAGTCTTCAGGCATGGCAACTGTGACTTTTGGCGGCATCCTTGTCGCCTCAATGACATTTTGCGATGAAAAATAAGTGAAGATAAATAAATTCATGTACCAAGAGCGATAGTTTTTTTTTTATTTTCGCTCACCTTTTGCGTATGTGCGACATCAACTTGACTTTCAAGTCAAGTAAACTGCAAGCAAAATGCTTTATGCGTCTTTTTGTGCTCTCCACTATCTTCATCCTGCGCTTCTTATAACTACTCTTGCTTGTATTACGCGACATCTCGCACTTGCACGTCTGCGTTCCATCTCCTTTGGTAGTTTCCTTTGGCGGTGTGTTTATGCCTTGTGTGCTCGTTAAGCTTTCTTGTGCCGTCTCCGCTTTTTTGTAGCTAAGGCTTATTTACCGTCTCTTTCTCTGGAAACTTGAGTCCCGAACGGAGTCGCTTTTCATTTTAATGCCAAGGCAATCGGCCCGTTACATATTAAATTTTAAGTGGCTGTCGCTTTTCGGGAATCACCTAGGCACCCCTAAAAACGAAGTAAACCAGACCAGGGGAGGGGGATGGGGATGGGGATGGAAATCAGCCCAGGCTGCACATCAACAGGCGAGCAGACCATGATTGCCTCGCTTTAATGTCTCATGGAGCATTGCACACGGCACACCGTTCAGTTACAGACCGGGACACGGTGGTTAAAGCTCAATGAGGTGTCGCCTTGATTTAGTTAGTTGTTATGTTGCAGTGACTGTGTTTGAGGTAACCTAATGCTGTTAGTTTCCTCGTACTTCTCCGCAACCGTTATTTGACGTTGTTTCTATTCATTGAGAATTCAAGTCCGAGTGCAGGTGCATGTCATATGGCTTAGATCCTAACGAGAAAATAACAAATGATTTTATCTGTACAAATAAATGATTTCTATCTACAATATATATAGGTTGTGTTTTCCCATAAGCGGGCATCTTTGTAGATACTGTATTAAATTGTACATAGTAAGATAAATATAAGATGAGAAAATCATTTAGTCGCCACTCTGCGAGTACGCTGAATTTAAAGGTATTGCCCACTCATGGTCCGCCTTAACTTGATATTTACTTGCCAGTGAAACTGTAAAACATATCTGATCTCGTCTTCTTCAGTATTTTAGTGTGCTTCTTTTATTTTCTCATACTTTAACTGGAAAAAGTGACACTCAACTTTGCCATGTGAAGCAAATAAATCATCGTAAGTTTTCAGCCGGTGCAAAGGGCACTACCCGCTTCTCTTCAGAGCCCTCTGCTCCCGAGTGGGCGGGGACTTGCCGCGCAGTCCGGTTTTTTATCCTGACTGCTCTCAAGTTAATTCAATTTAAAGCAACAGAAAAAACAAGAAACTTTGTCGTACAGTTCCAGTTCTTTTTTTTGTATTTTGTAATTCACGTTTTCTTTTTATTTCGCTTTTTTCTTTTGTGTGTTAAGGTTTCGCTTTGGCGCTTCATTTTGTGCAAAGTTTGCAGCTTCAGCGAGTTGACACGTCATCAGGACAAAGCTACCAAAATTGTTCTATTGAATACGTAACTCAGAAAGCGGCAAGTCACATGATAAACAACACAAAAAGCACACTAAGGTGGAACCACAGACTAAGGGGCAGAGGTGAGGCGACAAACTAGGACAACTGCTTAAACTTCAGCCTGAGCTGGAAATTTGTCATTGAATTTGCTTTCAAAGTTTCTTTTGGCTCTTCTTTCGCTCTTTGTGAGCATTTCCTGCCAAACTATTCTCCATTATTAAACCCACAATGATTTTCCTACTGTGTTGCCCCCCTCGTGCATCATTTTGATTTACTTGGCATACATGTCATCAGTACACCCACCAGCCCCTTTTTGCTCACCCCTTGTGCTTTCATTCTTACCAACACCCCCCTCTCTTCACCTCACCCATCATTGCCTTGATGTGAAAGTTATGTGAAAAGTTTTGATTTGTTTAGTACATTTATTTCACAAAGCATTTCGAACTTGGGTCGAAAAATTCAAACTGCTTTTCGGAATTAACTGAAATTGAAGTCATTTTTATTTTTCCAATATCTCCCAGTATTGTTGTTTCTGAGTTTGCATGGAAATTCGTTGGCTCTCCCATCGGACGCTCTTTGTATAAGCCGAGAAGCGTTTAAGCTGTCCATCCCTTTCACTTTCGGTGCATCTCTCTTGTTCTCGCCTGCGTTTCTTCAAAGTTTTGCTTTATAAACTTCAGTTATAATTGAAAATATTGTTGTGGGTGTTTTGCTTTGCTTCCTTGTTGTTGTTGTTTTCGCTATTGTTGTTGTGTGTGGGCTCCTTTTGAGGGAGCAGCTGTGCTTTGGTTTTAATTAAATTTTCCTGTCCACAAAAGTTTAATAGGTAACATGTTGAGAAATGAGTGCATAAACAGAAATCATTTGTTTCCGCCGCGTCTTCATTACAATGAGAGCAATGTGAAACGATGAGATAAATAAGTCTTGGTGAAACCAAACACGATAAGGTGGCAGAATGAGTGGGTCTGTTGAACATACTACTTATACGAAAAGCTAGAAAGTGGATGCGGTTGTTAGTTTATTGACAAGCATTATCTTATTAATAAGTCATTATTTATATGAATTTGTAAGTACAATATGTTTCATTCGCTATGAAAGCTCCACTAAGTTCTGGAATTCTGAATTTATTTATACATCTATGTTTATGCATATAAATATTTATATATACATGTGTGCATTTATATACAAAAGTACATATTTATACCTTTGCAGAGGGTATATTTAATTTGGCCAGGAGTTTGCAATGCACCTTAGCAGACATCTCTGACCATATAAAGTATATATATTCTGAATCGACATCACCAAGGGAATCGAACTAGCCCTGCCCGTCTGTCGGTGTGTCAGTCTGTTGTAGCACAAACTATTCTCTAAGTTTTAAAGGTATCCCGATGAAACTTGGTACACATGCTTCTTACTACATGCTTCTAGCGGGATCAAACCTATATATTGCAACCATTATATATAATATACAAATTAAATTTCATCAATATATATCGTGTAGCATAGGAACAATCGGTCGAAATTATGGTCTTTGTATGAAGACCATTCTGATTTTAGAAATAACTTAACTTATCAGTGCCAATCAATGTGAGACATAATATTGAATATATAAAGTTCGATTCAATTTTGCACCATTATACGCAACTAGTATTGAAACAATAAGAGGAGATAAGAACATGTAAGGGTATAGAACCTTCGGCATGCCGAAGTTAGCCTTTCTTCCTTGTTATTATACATTGTTGTTACATTGTATTTACAATTTGTTCATGCACATATGTATTTATGTATATCTATATAACATTTAAAAGATTCCACTTTCATTATAATTTAAATGTCATAATCCCGTCATTAGACACGGAATGTTGAAGTTTTTTGTGCTTCTGTGTTGGCAAAAACCGCATGCCAGCTAATAATTTTTAATGCAATTTAAATCCTTCCGATTGACATGTGGCAAGTACCTCAATTGACAACCATAAAACGGGTTTATTTAACGATGAAAATGAAATTAATCTTTGATTTTGCACGTTTATTCTTATCCCGCAATTGATTAATTTGATTACACGCGATTTGGTCATGCATAAAATTATATAATTTGCGAAAAGAACTAACTAATTCGAGACTGTCCAGTCAGTTCCACATCATGCTGTCAATATTCTTTCACTTTTTGTAGTTTCTGTTGTTGTTGTTGCTGTGCCTGAAAAAATATACAGTTATTGGTGTAGAATGGGCGTACGTGAATCTGACATAACGGAGCCATTAGTTATTAATTAACAGTCCGCATTTGTTTTAATTAATTCCCAATTCGTGTAATATAGCAGAGGAGGTATGTATTTAATATGCTGCAAACGTGAATACATGTGCATTCATGCTGCAATCCAAATTCAATAATAATATCGTGATTTTCGTATGCTGCATGGGACAATGATTAATTAACATTGTGGAGACCACATTCCAAATGTGTTCAACAGAAAAATGATTTGTTTGTTATGTTTTGCCTATCATAAAAATCTCAAAAGTAACAACTAGCTTGTTGGATTTCTTTTGTAAATCTATGAGTCACAGGAATTTATTGATCCATTTATTTACATTTATATTTTGATTGAACTGCAGTTTTATAGTTATTAAAAATGCATCAATTAATAAATGTTAGAGAAAGAAGGAGAGGAATGGAAAAAATGGGAAGGGATAGCTTGTATGTGTGCTTGCTTTGAATAATATTCAACATTTCTCACACGAGTTTTCCGTTTTGGGTTTGCTTAAGTAAATGCCGTTTTAATAAAATTGCAGACAAGACAAACTTGCAGCTGGCAATATGAAGGGACAACAACAGCAACAAGAACAGAAAACTTAAACAACGTCGGCAGCAACAAAAGCAATAACAACAAGCATAACCCGGAGAAAATCTTCAACTCAAAAAGTAACAAAACGAAGCTGAAACTAAACTAAATGCAGACATAAATATGTTATGCTTAAAGTAAAAAAGTTTTGCAATTTGACTGCTGCCGTTGCAGTTGCACTAGCCAAAAGCTGCAGCCAGCTTCACACACGCACAAACGTACACTCGTACACACACTGCCAAACATTGTGGCCTCGGCTCGGTTGTTGGTTGTGCCTTTTTGCGAGCTTGGCCAAAATCTAAACATAAGTTAGCATTTAACTTGGCGCAGAGCGCAAAAGCATAAAACACGCACAACAACAACACACACTTCATGCTGGCACCCATTTTTACACACACACACGCACGGGTGAAAGCCGCAACCGCTCTCTCTTCTCTATCTGCCTCTTGTTCTGGTTCTCAATCCCTCTCTTCTGCAATGCCAGTTTTACACAGACTTCGGTGATCCACTTCCGCTGCGCACGAGATAAGAAATTTACTTGAGCTATTTAGAATCCGGAAGCCTTTCGTCGTCTGGGACCCTCTCGGCATGGAGGGAAAAGCAGGGGTTATCCCACACAGGTAAGGGGGGCTAGAACATGCAATAAAGAGCAAGGGGTATTCGGCAGTGCTGGCATTTTCAGCGCTATGCAAGTCAATTAAAAGTTTTTACGCTAGCAGGTTTCTCAGGTGGTCTCCGAGTCTCAGCAAATATTTAAAGTTAATGTCTATGAAAAAGTACGTAAATTTATGGCATAATTCAAATTAATTCGAATTGATGAGTTTTGAAAAGTATTATAAAATCGATTATTTTGATCTTTACAAAAAGAAAGAAAAGTAGATGGGTTTTAGAAAATGTATATATTTATAAATGTGTATGTAGTATGAAGGGCTCTGCTTATCATTCTATTAAACACTCTTTACTTAAGATTTGAGAAACAAAAGAATTATTTTGTTGAGAAGTTATAAGCTTGTAACATATTGCCTTCCAGTCATTTTAACAAAATAGTAATGGGAAAATGGACTGGCCTGGTGTTCAGGGGAGCAAGACATGTACTTAATATTTAAGTATTTGAAGTATTTTATTCTTATGCGCACCATCCAGTTTTTTCTAGCAATCGGAAATACCATTAAAGCGAGCCACGTGAGTTACGTGGCTCTAAATAATTTATAGTCCGGCCACTAATTAAAATTGTATGAACACGTCTCGAAAGAAATTTAACGAAAATATTTGATTTCATTGTTGCGGCTATAGGGGCACTTGTTCATGAGTATTCCCTCTGCTCCTGTGCTTCTGGCAGCATCTCGATGTCCTGGTAAGTTGGTTTTTATTTCATTAAGATGCCGGCGACATGATCTTTTAGTTTCGTTTAGATAAATGTTTACTTTCTATTTCCAATTTGTTTCTGCTGGCCATGCTGGCTGAATATTCATTGGACTCGAGACAGTGGCTTGAATTGGTGATGCCACCGATGAATTTAATCTACATATTAGTGTATCTTTCCAGCATTTAAGCTCGTTATGTGAAGTGTTTGGCGAGAAGAGTTTTGAATAATTAAATTTTAATGGAAAACGTAGATGTAAAATGAAGAGCTTATTTTACATTTTCTGCTGAACCCTAACTTTCGAGGATAGAATAATCATCTACCATATACACATATGATAGATTATTATCATGCTGCCATGAACCCTTCCATAAATTGCATGGGTGACAAACTTGTAAAGTTTTGACTGTAGAAGGCCAAATTGTATGGTGTGCATTTAACTGTACAAATAAATAGCACAGGCACACCAAAATATTTAATATACATATATGCAATGGTATATCCATGTGTACTTGTTTTTCAAATGTAGTAAATTGTTTGATTTAGGGTAATAGTTTGAGATTCGTACTATATTTCTGTTCCAATTTTGTTAATAGTTTGTTATAATCTTATTTTTTTACTGCCTAAGTTGGCATAATGCTTTAATTGTGATTATTTTGGGTCTTACACATTAGATTCAAAAACTTTCATAAAAACTAAAATTTTCTGCATTTCTAAAACAGATTTCTTCTTTTCTCCCATCTCTTTCGTTCTCCGAGTTGTTCTTTCAACTAATCACAAACTAAATAAGCACGTTTTTCACTCTCTTTTTGGCAGCTCAAACTATGAATAATAATCAAACAGAGTTTCTTTGCAGCCGCTTTCCCTTTATGTGTCTTGGTAGATCTCTCGCCTTGCATAACTTTCGCTTGCCTTCTCTTTCACGTTCCCTGCTCCCTGCCAATCAATTTCAATGTCCGCAATTTGCCGGGCATTGTCATAAATTGCACTAATGCCTAAGCCCGAGGCAGCTCCCTTTGACTACATTCCTGACCTCACCCACAACCAGCTCTGACCAGTACCTGCTGCAGGGGTGGTGGTCACCTGTCAATTATTCTAACAAGACAAAACGCATCAATGGAGCTGGTGGCCTCTGTTCAATTTTAGGGGCTCAGATAGATTCGTGTCCCGCACATCGGAGTAAATTTATACAATGTGTCAGGCATTTGCTTTATCTACATGAAGTATTTGATGATGCTCTCTCGCTCTCTTTATACAATATATACTTTGTTATATACATATATACAATAATATATATTTTGGTATAAGGGAGAAAACAAAAGCAACCGGGAGCAGCGATGTTGGAACGTGAAAATCCCCTTTGCGTTGAAATGGCTTAATGTCACTTTATTTCATGCGGTCTTGTCACGTCTGTCTGCGCTTTTTTTCGGCTGCTCTTCGCCATTTTTTGCTTTTTGGTTATTTTCGATTTTTGCAGGATTGTCGTATTGGCCCTCTGGCACGTTGTCCATCAGTCAAATGTACTATATATCGATTTCTGTTTGTGCCACGCTCTTGGCATTAGTTTTTGCCAATCAACACGCCCCAAATAGCTTGTCAATTATTTGGCAATTTCATTGGCCCGGTGACAATGGGATTTGCTGCGTTTCATTTAATATTTTTGGATTTGTTGAAGTGATGGGGTTGTGCAGGGTGACGGGTCAGCGGGGGGAACTTAAATCAACAGCTCAGAGCAGCTGTTATAAATAAAGATTTTCGCCGACGCTTTTAATTTATTCAAAATAGTCATTTCCTGTCGCTTTGGACGGAGATTTGGCAATTCGGCAATTTGGCAATTTGCGCCCATTTCAATTAAAATTGTGACTTATGTTCAAATGGCATCGTTCACGTTGAGCACAATGTACCCTTAAAATCCCGCGTCGAACAAAGCTGGCTGCCCAAAATGTTGTCTCCATTTGGCACGGCGGAAAGAGAGTGGTTGACGAGAGATGAGGTGAGGTAAAGGGGGAGGCTGGTGGCTCAATTTAAATGCCGTCATGGGGATCAACATCAACTGCCTATCAATTGCAGGAAGGCAGCGTGCCATGAAAATTGAAAATTAGCACAACGCAAGAGGCACCGAGGAAGGGTTGCTCTGTTCGCTTTCCACTAATTGGCAAACCATCTCGTTCCTTCCTGATCACCTCTTGCCTGCGAGGGGATGCGTTGTTCCCATTGTCATGTCAAGGGGTTTATGGCCGAAAATGTTTCAGCTTGTTTGGTTTCAGTTGACTTTTTTTCCGCCTGTTTTGAGCGGGATCTTTTGTAATCTGTGGACATTTGATTTATTGACATTTCGAGGCAATTTATGTTATATCTTGTAAGGGTGAGGAATGGGAGTTGTTTATTTAAAATTTCATGTTGCAACTTGAGAAAACGACTATTAACGATTGACGATTAAAAGGGGAATACTTGGATTTATTATATATTGTATATCAGAGAAATGCAAAAAATGTAGCAGGTTATCATATCTGTTTGTAGACAAAACAATTCACACAATTCACACAACAAATCACAATGCCCTCTCGCCTAATCGAGTCCAGCAAACAAACCAATCTGTGCGCAGTGTAGCTCTCAAATAGATGTAAACACACATTTACACCCTCAGGAAAACACCCAAAACGCTCAGCAATGAAGTAATTGAAAAAATAACTGCCTTATAGAGCAGGAATTCACAGACAAGCCTCTCCCTCATCACTTTTCCTCGCCCTATTCTCGTTGGACTCTTTTCTGTCTTTCTTAGCAATGCAAAAAATATACGTAGCATACATTACAGCTGCGACTGCAAAATGCACAAAGAACACAGCCAAATGCCAGACGAGCTGCCCAGCAACAACAAAAAGAACTACAAGAGTTGTTGGTCACTTTTGCTCGTTGAAAAATTGACATTTAAACATGGAATTCCAGCCAAGCTGAGGCAACAACAACAATTTCACAGGCCACTTTTGGGCTATATGTCTGAGAATTGCAAGCCCTGTTCCCCTCTTTAGCCCTTCACCACTCCACTGTACCTACTGGCGTCCTGGTAAAGCAAATCCCTGCACGACTGCAATCTCAGCATTGCAAGCAATTCGACCAAACTTTATATGGATGCACTTGCAAAAAAGAAATTGAAAATAGTCCTTTTCCTGCGCCATACCAAGCACCGACCGTTGTTGTCTCCGTCCCACTCTCGCACTCAGCATATCCACGCATCTATGTAGGTATTCCCCATATGACTGTCTATCTAACTGTCTATATGTCTTGGCGCACTGCCTCCACGTCTGTGTGCACTTATCGATTGCTCATACGTCGCGTTGTCCCAAAGTGTTGAAAGTAAAGGAAAAAGAATTGAAAAAATTGAACACGAAATGGAAAAGCAATGAAAATGTGCACAAAAGTTGAATCAAATACCAAAGAGCAAAGGCAGAAATCACACATTCTTACAGGGCAAAAACCCATTAACACTAATCGCTTCCCCACAGACACATAAACAATTTATCTGCCACATACACATATATTTACGCACACACACACACACTGTAACTTACCCGCAAGATCGAAGTCAAAGTTTTGGTCGGCGTCAGACTTGCATTTTCTTTACAATTTTATTTTATACCATTTTTTGTATGTTTGTTGTCGGGTTGTGAATATTTTGCTTACGTTGGTGGAAATTTATCACTTTAACCTTTGGGAAATGCTCATATAATTTATCTTCAGCAAGTAAATTTTCAAAAGCCCGCCAGCAAAAATAAAGAGAGAAAGCAAAAGCAGCGTAGCCTTGCTTAGAGAAGCTTTGGCTTCCACTTCACGTCGTGCGTTTCCAAAGTTTTAGACTCTGCCACAAAAATACTCAGGGGTTTTAGCAAATTGTGTGCACGGGTGTGTTTTTGTGTGTGTTCTAAAAAATGGTGCGGCATTTAAAACCATGCCATGTGAGTGGCTGCGTGCCCGTCTCTATGTGTGTATGCTGCCTATGTGAGCCAAGCTACACTGAGCCTCAATCAACCTCGCAGTCTGTTGGGCCGGAAAAAATTAGGTTAATTTGCGAAGCTTGCGATTGATGGGCCACCATCCAAAAACACTTGGCAAATAATTAATAAAATGTGATGTGTTGCAGGTGATTTTTAAAGCTGCCAAATGTCTCAGGTGGTCACTCACCCAGGTTAGGCAATAAATTGTATAATAACACGAGACCAGGCAGAGGATTTAAATGATTTAATTTTAGCTTACATTTCTGTCAGGTTAAAGACTTAAATTACTAACTCTTGACAATAACAATACAATAATATAACAATGAAATAGTTAATAATTAGTAACTATACCCGCTGCCCATAGGTCGAAGGGTATTATAACTTTGTGGCAACCTAGAATGTAGGTAACAGGCAGTTAGCGATCCTGTGTCAGAATATATGTGGGAATGATTTGGCAACGCTGAGTCAGATGTCCAAAGTAATAGTCGACAGAATGGCAACGACGTAGATTTATAAGAAGAACAGTTTGAGTTGACTATGCGAAGAGAAAAGACGTAAAAGAGCAAGGCTAACGCTCAATTAACGACGATCATATTAAAGAATAAAAAGATTAACTAAGACGATATTGAGATTAAACTAAAGTTCCAACTAATTTTAAGAAACTACATTGAAGTGTTTTGAAAAAAAATCACTTCATTTAATATTAAAAAACCGTGAATTTATCACAACAACTGTGACTTGAACTTTAAACAAAACGGTTTATACCCAAGTCCCACATATATGTATATACTTTACGAGGTCTCCCACGCCCCCTTTTGCCTGTTACATACATTTGCACAAAGTAAATATACTTATATATACATATATAATATATGTAAATATATATATGTACATATATATATAATATATGTAAAGGTGTAATTGTAAGGATCTTTAGGTATAGAAAGGGTACCTGAGACGGTTCAGAAACGAAACATATATCCAGCCCCCTGGAAATAGAATTAAGACCAGGATTGATCAGAGAAGGCAAGACAGTTCCGATGACGACGATAAATACATATGTAAGGCTATTATAAAAAAGAGTTTATTATTATGTTACAAATCCGTTCAGTAAGGTTTAGTTTTAAAATAATGGCGTTACAACTTCAGTGTTCTTTACAACTTAATATTGGGCAACTTTTAAAACTTAATAGCGCTTTGATGTTTGCAAGTTCATTTGTGAACTTTATTCGCGAGACTATCGATTGCGACTCTCTTTCGCTACTCCCTTCTGGCAACACTCTTCGGTTCGCAGGGATGACAACTTTCCTCTGTTGCTGGGTTAGCCAATCTGCATCAGAGTACATATATGAGCAGGTTATGCAAAAGTACCATAGAAGCCGGCAGAGTGTTGTTTCACACAAATGAATGCAATGTCATATTGAATCTCTCGTTGTAAATATCCAATGTAAAATGGAGTCTACTGTAATGAGAAATCCTCCACAAATTTTTGTGATCATTTATAAATTTGGCGCGGAATTTTGGCTAAGCAAAGGAAGTTTAATGGCTGCCAATTGTTATTTTCTTTGCATCGAATTCATTAAATATAAAAGTGCCAGAAATCAACAGTGCATTTTCGTCTAAAGAATTACTTAGGTACACTAAGTGGAATGGAAGATATATCCCTTTTGTAGGACACCTTCAATTTTGGTACATTATATTAATGGCTTGTATTTTGGTTTGAATGAAAACCAGAATTCGTTCTAGATGCTTGGCCACCACTGATAAAGAAATTGAAGACTATAAGAGGTATTAACGGGGAAAGACATTTCTGGCGTCACTGTTTAGTGAACAGAGTGAACCAAAGGAATATAAAAACTATGCAGATAGTACAAGTAGGTTTAAATTAGATCGATCACCGGTTGTACCATGAAAAATGTTTAAACTTCGGGGTGCAAAAGAGAAAAGGCGTCTGTTCATTTGATGAGGAGGAAGACCTTGAATATAGATATGTATGTGTCGACAAGTATGTGTTTTTTGGTGGATTTCCATTTCAATTATCCCCACTTATAGCCAGCAATGTTCTGCTTTAAGTATGCTGTTTTAGTAAAGCTGATGGTCTCTCTTTTCATCTCACTCTTTCGTTGGCTTAGTGTTTTCCCTTTGTATTGCACTTGTGTGTTCTGTTTCGAATTTAATTTTTCTAGAATTTTCCATCATTGCTCACCACATTGTCGTCGCTTCATTAAGAAAGTTTTCTTTACAGTTTTCGTTACATAAATGCAGAAAACTTAATTTCTGCTAAGTGAACTTGTTAAGTTTTGCGCTATGCGCTCGTCTTTGCTATTCTCATTTGCCATTGCTTTTATTCTGACTCCAAGAAGAGATAAGATGTTGGTTGTGGGAAGGTTGGTGCATTGTTTCAACAGGTCCTGCAACTCCCTTTGACACTCTAGTGGACCCATTTTTATTCTGCTCGCAATTCTTGCTGCTCGTCGATCTGAAGTCGCTGTAAGCGCATTAAATACCACGGCAGAGATGATAATGATGAGGAAGCGTAGCCCTAGAAATGGAATTTAAAATGTTGACGCTAAAAACTTCGAATATAATTACACCACGCTACACAGTCCAGAATACTTAACGCGCTGTCCTTTCCTCACAACGGTGGGGCTTTGCACGAAGTCGGTTTACTTATGAAGAAGTTTTGCAAATTGAAAGCAAATCATGTTTTAAAGGAGGAGGTGACTAAATGAAATATAATTAAAGCGAGTGTGCTGTACAGAAATATAACAAAAAATGTCAATCTTCATAAAGCCCCTATTGCCACATATTGAAAGCCTGTAAACTTGCCTTTAACGGCTCATCTCGTCCACTGTTTGCATTTAAATATGCTTGAAAAGTTAAAAAATAATTGACTTGATTTGTTCACATGGCCATGCGAAACATTAAAAGTTCATTGAATAGCAACTAAATCCAAGAAGCTCAACACTTCATAAACAACGGATGGAGATTCAACAGTCGCATCCCAAAAGCCAAATGAGGCGGGTGAGGAGGGGCAAGAGGAATAAAACCCAAAGAAGCTGACGACTTAAATCCAGTTGCAGGTGCACAGGTCACAGTTGGCAAGCGCTGCACATTTAGTCAGGTTAAATGAACCGCATCTATTGACTATCTCGCCATGGCGATGGCGATGCCGATGGCAATGGCAAATTTTGCTTTTGAAGGCAACATAAATTTTTCAAACGATTGACTCAGCAAAATGACCATGAATGTGTGACATCAGCAATGCTATTCTGCTTCGGGCAAGCAATCCCCATCAACATCATCGTCGATAACATTGTGATCATCATCATCATTATCATTATCATGCTGCCCCGGCTCCTCTGCTGCACAGCGGGCAGCAAATATCCAAAGGTAAATACGTGCATTGCCTGCTTCCGTTATCAGTCAGCTTGTTTGCTAGACAGAGCCGGCCAGACAGACTGAGAGATAGAGAGCAAGCGGGGTAGACAGTTGGCACGCCTACTACGGCCGCCCTCCACTTCGATTTGTGTGCTTATTGACGCTTTGAAGTCTGTTGAATTTGTACAATTTTGTCGCCCCAGCTGAGTGGACAGCCGAGCCAGTCTGATAGACAGGCCAGCAGGAGAAGCTTGCAAGGATGGTCCCTCCAGTAACTATCTTTTCTCTCTGCAGCTCCCCCTGTGTGTTCGAGTGTTGAAAATTAACTTTGAAAGATTTCCGTTAAATCAAATTGCTTGACATTGCATTTGCGGTTCAATGGGCTTCCACTTTGCTATCCAGTGATACGGCAAAGTTGCCCGATTCCAGCTACGGACTGATGAATGCAAGTGTCGGGTTAGTGATTGAGCTACATACGCTGCGTATGCTTAATTTGATTTGACAGGTATGCAGAGGCAAAGGTAATTAGCATAAGTGGAAGTAAGGCTCTGGGCGCAGATTAATCGAATGAAACATATAAGTAATTACTTAACGTAGAGAGTATTAACTAATAGCATTTGCATAATTTATGAAATCTTTAATAGCATTTGTGTTTGATAACAATATTATTTTTCAAAATATTTCCTTTCAAACTTAATCTTTTACCTTAAATAATTGTTGTAAGGCTATAGATCAAACGCACACTAACAACTAATTTTATTAATTCTCAGTTTATGTAACTGCTAAATTTATGCTCAGCCCTAAGTCTGCCTTGTCACAGGATTATGAAGAGCGCTTTAAGCTGTCGACTTATGTTAGTGGCATGCGAAATCTGCAAAAGGTTAAATAAATATGCCAAAAAAATAACACAAAGCAGACAGAGTGGGACAGAACAACAACAGATTTCCCGAGGCTATCAAATGCCAATGGCATCGTTGTCCTCATCGTCCTGCAAACTAATAAAACGTGCGCTAAATATTTATGAATTTTCATTTTACGACACCTTTGAAAGCAGCTGCAGAACCAGGCAACGAAAACTGTCGCTAGGATACTGGTCAGTTCTTATATAATTTAAGCAGAGCACAAAAGTGAAACAACAAGCAGAAGTAAAATTAACATAAGTCGTAAAAATGTTGTTAAAATTTATAAAAGAATGAAAACGAAAAGGAAAGAATCACGAAAAATGAAATCACGTTTGCAATTATACAAAGGAGAAGGTGGTACAGAAGGACAACACAATTTTTTGCGGCCCCACAAAAGCAGCTAATGTGCCAAAGTTTCAGTACGTTTTGAAGCCTCAGAGAAAAGTGTGGAGGAATATAAGAACAGGGAGCAAGCTGTTTATTTAGGTAAAAGGTCACAGAATGCAACTGTAAAAGTTATTTTAATTTCAAGGGGGCTTTCATTCTGGGGGTTCTGTTTGCAGGCGCATAATTTTCAAGTGAATTCTCCAATAGATATGTATCAAGCAACAATCTCGCAACGCTGCGCATATTATGCGTGGAACGTGTGAATTAAAGCATACTTTTCGGCGCGTGCGGGAAATATTGCGTGGTAGAGACAGTGCTTCGATAGTTTCCATGCCGGCTTTTGTGAATATTTTGCGTCAAATCGGAACATAAGTCGCTGAAATTCAACTCTAAAGCTTGCAAACTTTGAAAATAACTTGGCTTACAAAATCCCTTTACAAGGCTGCAATTGTAGTGCAGCATTCAAGCAAGGCAGTCTAACAACGCGCCGGAAAGCGCAACTAAGTCGCAAAACAAGTCACGTTTTTAACCACTCGAACAAACAAAACAGAGCAGTGACAAAAACACAAAGGCTGGCGATGTGGAACGGGCATATGCGGGGCCGTGCCATAATTGTATTGCATAATTTTAGCACGCTCCGATGTAAGTGCATGCCATAAATATGCCTGGAAATATGCGGCAATATATATTCGCAGCCAGCCTAGAGAAAGGGAGAGAAATAGAAAGAGACTCGCGCACAATTCGCACACTACTTTTCTCATTACAAATTGGATTTCGCAGTCACATTTCGCTTATTGCGTTAAAAATCTATGTAAATTTCTTTATATGCCCACTAGAGTAGCTGCCAGCCAGGCCCCAAGCCAACCTTACTCCTCTCCTCCTCCTTTCCGGCACTCCTTCTCTATGTATCTCTCTCTCTCTCTCTCTCTCTCGGGCGAGCTATCTGTGCTATTTTTATTGCAGCATACTTTGGTGCGCCTTCCTGCTGCATCTGCAGCACGTATAGCAGCAGCGCGCTGCAGCGGAGGCATTTTGTTTGCATCTTATTATTATTGTTGCCACAGTACTGCCGACATACACATGCACACGAGCTTACTCTGGGAGCTGCAACAAACCACACACCAAAAGAGGCGTCTGCCGGCTGCCAAGTTATTGCGAAAATATAATTCACTATACTTTTCTTTTGCACCATTTTTACTGTCACTCCCTCTGTGTCCCTTTCCTTTTCCCTTTTCCTCCTCCCTGGCTTCGTGCACTTGCAAATTAGCTCTGTGGCAATGTGATAATAAAATTCTGTAGAAATTCTGCGCAAAGAAGTTTATTGTCTGCAATTGCGCTGATTATATAATCATTGTTGATAAGGCGTTAGAGCAGCGTACAATATTCGAAAGCAGCAATAAAGTACATTTTTGGCGATCATATCGTATTGCTTCTATATACCAGACAATGCCCACAATTGTGGCAAATAAAATTATCGCTAAAAGTCTCGGCTTCAAAAGATTAATTCTATGTTCAAAGTAACATCCGGTATAAGAACATTATTTTATGTATTGCAAATTTGAAATATTTTAGAAGGTTTTTCCCTAATGAAGTTCTAATCAAATTAGCAACTTTGAAGTCCTAATTAATTTAGGAACTTTAATACAAATATCAGCTTGTTTCTGGGCCAAAAACACAATGATGCATGCTAATCATGCTAGCAAGACTATATAAAAAAGAGATGGCACTACCTCAGGTTAATATGTAAATACTCCTTAGCACCTAATCGACCCCATTAAATTCCTAATGGAACCTAACTTCACTTTAAAAGTAAACGAGAGACAATTAGAGAGAGCAGAAAACTGCAGAAAAGAAGAATAAAACTAAATTCTCAGTATCCGAGCTGCCTTGATAAACTTTGATACGTATAACTCTTATTGAAGTAGTTTCAAATAAGCAGAAAGACACCAATATATCGTAAAGCTTAATTTCGGGATCGCAAGCTGAGTCGATGGAGCAATATCTGTCTATCTGTGTGAAAACACCGATCTCATCGAATTTAAAAGCAGGAGACACAGCATTTGGCATAAAGATTCCTGTACAGCATACGCAGATCAAACTGTGAGAGCTAGAAAGCAAAAGAGCTCTCGGGTATAGCTGCTGTTACTTTTTGAAGATAACTCAATCAAGCCATATAAGGTTTTATTCTTACTGACCACTACAGTAGTTTCCAAACTATATGCTTAGGAGCAATAGGCTGAAGTAACCCTCACCTTAGTAATACAAAATAATTTAATAATTTAAGTAAAGATTTTCAGCGAGATGTTTGCCTATTACTTGTTTGCCAGGACATTTGTGAAACTTTCATTTGTACTGTGGCCAGAGCACACGCAGTGCGTATCTCATGGATATACCATAAAAATTAATTACACAATTTGAAGCTGTCTACCATCCACTCGTTTCGTTTAGGAGGCAGCTAATTGTAGACTTGTGCAAGTCGTTTCATTGATTTATGGCTTCTAATTTCTACGCACGACGTAAAAAGTATTAAATAATAAACTCTTAACACGCTGTCCTGCCACGAAAAGCGTTCAGTTCCCAAGCTCTATCCAATTCATGTGTCTGCTTTCTCCATCACATTTCCAAAGGCACACACCCACAGACACATAAACATACAGATGTATTGTACATACAAACAAGCAAGCGTCCCGCTGAGTTGCAATGGCGTCAACAGCGGCGTCATGGAATATGAGCTGCCTCTCCGCTCTTGGTTCGACTCTAGCTCATTTTCTGCTCTAGCTTTCACTGTCTTTGTCCCTGTCTCTGTCTCTGTCTGACTTTACAAGTGTTTTGTTCTATTTTATGGGCTACTGACGCTGCGTGCGGCCCTTTCTGCCATCCCTCAACTCTTCTGGCAGGTCCCCGTATCCATGGCCTTCTCTGTAGCCCCCTCTGGGAGTTGTCGCCCAGCTCGTTGGCATGTAATGAAATTAAAGGCGTAATGTAATACAGCTGCAAAGTTTTCGTAGCGGTTATTTTCATGGCTGGTAGAGGGTAACCTGCTCCTTACGCCCTTGACCACACCCAGTAGACTTGCCTCACCCTGTGCTATAAACAGACATTTAATTTAATCAATGCAAGCAACAACTTTTAAAATTGCTATCATTATAATATCTTATTCGATTTCGATGTGTAAATTGTCAAATATCACAAGATTTTAGTTTTTGATTCCAACTTATAGTGAGCTGATAACACAAATTGTTTCAAATAGTAATACAGTAAACTTTGCTTAAAACTTACATCTTTAGTCGAGTATAGACTTAAACATATTTTCAAATACATTCACTAATTCAACAAGATAAAATCTGAATAAAACCGCAATCAAATGGAGTCCTTACTTCCAATTAAAGCCGGCATTGCCAAAATGCCTGGGACACAGGTAGAAGTAATCTCGCCTACATCAGATACTGCAAATATCCCAACACCGGCTACAGTGGACTGCGAGAACAATAGTTTGGCTCCAGCCAGTATTGGAAATCAGAGTGTAGCGCACCCTCGGCACCCCATGATAACACGTAGTTACAGACAGATCACCGGGAGGCGACCGCTCCACTTGTCCAATTCATCGACATCGGCTCCAATCATTCGAACACCCAAAACAGGCACTCCGAAAAGAAACACATATAAAAAGAGGACGCCAATGGTTGTCAGAACACCTATAAATCCGAAGTCTTTGAAACCCCCAAAGACAATTGGGAAACCGAGGGTACAGGCTCCCTCTTCGGCCTCTTGCATTCCGGAGCCAAGCGAATCTGTGCAACATATCCCGGTTCCTGTAACTCGCCGACGCTCGCTTTACAATCTCAACTCCGAAGTTGCAACAAAGAGAAAGGTGTAAGTAATATTTAGTAGGATAGTGGCATAAATGTGATTCTGTAACCATAGGCAGGAGAGTCCAGAAATTTCAACGCTCTTGAATCCAAATTCATCCGAAATATCAGAACCGTCTCCTTTTAAGCGAACACGTTACGAATCGCCGCCAAGTCCAAGGCAATGTCCGAATCCCATTCATACACCTAGTACAAGTCAAAGTACAGTGATAACCGCCGAACAAATGGCAGAAGAAATTCCGGAGATTTCGCGACAACCTGAAGGGGTTAACCTTCTGGGAACCGATTCCCATGATGCCCTGGGAAATCCACAACATTATGAAATAACTGCCCAAGAAGAATCTCCAGTGGTATTGTGCTGCTGCGGATTGGAAGACATACCTCCCCATGGGGAGGAACCAACTAATCCAGCAGAAGAAAGTATAAATGAAAGAACTGCGGCCCAACCATCGATCATGGGGTCGATTGTCAATCGTTTTCACTCCAATGCGAGTGCAGTCCATGCAACATCTGATATTTCGTACGAGGATTCTAGTTCAGAGCGAACATTAACACCGAGCTCTGTTAGTAGCAATGTAAGCACCTCAATCGATCCAGAAGAGATCATAGAAAGAAATCAAGAACTGGCAGGCGTAGAGGTGCAAGAGAGAACTATCACCAAATTGTTGCCGGGAAATCACAAAAAAGATGTGCCTCCTCATGTAGGAGCAGCTTAGGAATTGAGCTTAGTTTCTATTTGAAATTGAAGAGCTAGGAGTTTAAAGTTTTATTACTAGATGTTTTACATTTGCGAGAAATTAATTTAACCAAAGAAAAACTTACAACTACAATAATTCAGATCAGACGACAGAAAGAGAGAGGAAAGGACTGAGCCGCAACACAGGCTACTAATTTGAGACTAAGGTAAAGTATAAAGTATTTTCTGAAATGTATATATACAACTAATTCTCAGAGCCTTAAACATACTATATGTACGAGAAGTACTCTTACGGGAACTAAATACAATAATAACAGTGCAGGATAAATGGAGAAACGAAATGCCTGCAACCTTTCATGCACACTGCCGGGCGTGGAACACAAACAAAAACCAAGTTACAACAACAATGACACAAAACTTCAGCTGACAAGACAACAAGGACAAGGCTAACAACAGACACAGCAGGCCGAGAAGGCTAAGGACCGAACGAAAGCAGCAGGAGCGGAGAGGCAATTGGGTGACGGACAGGAAGAGCAGCAATCGTAGGGCAACTGCTGCCATGTTAGAAGCACGCAGCGAGACTGTTACAGCATGGCAAACACGATGAGAACGACTTGAAGGAATGGGACTGAAAATGCGAGTGCCTCTCTGACTGTGCCAGTGTCCCAGTGCGAGCGTGAGTACGAGTGTGAGCACGAGTGTGGGTACCCATGCTCGACGTCGGCTGCTGGTAAACTTCTACAACTAATCCTGACTGATGTTGCGACAATATATAGAAAAGCACAACATATGCTGCAGCCGTTTCGCAGCTACGCTTTGCTGCCTCCTGGCAGCCTGTTTGCAAGTCTCACCCTCTACCTCTTCATAGTCTTCCCTGCCCATTTCTTCTCTATTTGTTATTTCTACTTTAGATTTATGCGTTAGCGCAAAAGTTGCATCTCAAATGGAGCTGAGCAAACGAAAAACAATGCGCAACTGTTAGATACATTTATAATGTATAAGTACCCAAAAACGGATGGAATCACAATTAGAAATGCATTATCAAACTTTTTTCGGTAACTATAGGGGTAAGGTTACGTGATAAGCAAGTAAGCCAACTGCCAGCGACTTTATTTTTGTTGAAATGTTAATCTAAATAAAAACACAACTTGCATGGTTAAAGATATGACTTTATTCTTTAAACTTCTGAGAGTGTGGAAAAAATGAGAAACATAAATTACATAAATTACTTATATTGCACATTTTTGTAAAGAGCATTGCATCCATGAATTAAATTTAATTTTATCGAGAGTGAAACACTTAACGAACCCGCGGCAGAATGCTTAACTCAGCAAGTGACACGGCCGCCCGTCGAGCCGTCTCAAGCGGCACAAGGGGCGTATACGCAATGTGTATGGTAAGCATTTGTGTTGCCAAAGGCGGTGGCACCGCAAAATTCAATCAATATAATTGCAACACTTTAGTTAAGAACTTTGGCACGGCAACAGCGAAAGCAGCATAACTCCCACCCACACATGCACATACATCCACATGAACTCCGACACACACACGCACACACACACGCACACACACACGCATGCAACTATGACAAAGTACGTAAACAAAGTAAAGCATTTCAAATACGTGAACCTCAAAAAAGTTGGCCCATGGAGAACAACGAATATCGTCAACTGATGACGAACTTCAGCATTGAAAGGGGCACATAAACTAGCAATAAAGAGAGGAGTCGAAAGAGAGAGACGGTAACTGTATTTATGCTTAGAAGTTTATGCACTTAATTAAGCCTCTAAGAGCTTACGTGCGTGTGAGTTGTGCAATGTGCACGGCACCGACCAGGCCAACAAGAAGAAGAAGGAGTAGCAGGAGTAGGAAAAGCAAAACTACAACAACATTGTTGTATACCTTTGGGCGCCTTGAGGTGCAACTAGTTTGTCATTGTTTTTGAGTGGGAGGATATTTCAGTACTTCCAGTTTTGTGCGTCACTAGAAATTTTGCAACTCAAACTTTTTCAGTGTGGGCGATGGTAACGGGGCGAAGTTTTGAAGCAGCCGCAGCTGTGACTTTGAAATACATTCAATCATTTTAGAAGCTCATGCAAAACATGCGCACAGCTCGAAGTTTTTCAGGGGATAAATGGCAATTGGGTCCAGAGGCCTTGGCATAGAGCCCGAGGCAGCAACCTGACAATAGTCACTTGTTTAACATATGTAGGTCTGAAATAGAGCTTTCAAGTAGCAAGAAAATAGTTTGCTCTTATATATTCAAGCTATTTTAAATTTGTTTATAAAATACTGTGCTATATTGCAGGTAAACAAATTGATTTTTAAAATTATATTTTCATTAATCTGCTAATTATGAGTCTCATTTAGCATTTGTTGTCGATTGTGGAGCACTATTAAACTTGTCCATTTGATTGGCCTGATTTGATAAATTTTATGTTTATAATAAGGCTAATTTGTTAAATAAGCGTAATCACAATTTACGCCTAATTAAAAAACTTAATTAGTTGAACGTTTTGCGGCTGTCAGCGGTAAACGAATAAATAGTTGTTTTGTGTTTTGTAAATGATGTGTAAACATACAAGATTGTTCAATTAATGGACAGCATGAGTGGTGGTGGTGAAACACAACCATAGGCCTTTTTTATATATGTTTTCTTATTAATTTGTTACACCCTTCATCCATTGAAAATGGTCAAAAAAATGGTATACTAACTTTGTGCAAATGTATGTAACAGGCAGAAGGAGGCGTGGCAGACCCCATAAAGTATATATATTCTTGCTCAGGATCACTAGCCGAGTCGATTGACCCATGTCTGTCTGTCTGGATGTCCGGATGACCAGATGAACACACAGATCTCAGCTATTGTAAAAGCTAGAGACACCAAATTTGGCATGAAGATTTCTATGTACCAGGCGCAGATCAAGTTTATTTCAAATGTTGGGTGCCACGCCCACCGCTCCCGCAAATCAATAATTTAATTTTTGAACTCAATTTATAAGCGCTGTATAAAAGATACAACTTTTTGACTTTAACGTATTACATTAAGCCACCTACACGCTTACGTAGAGTGCGAACTGAAGATAAGTCACAGTTTGGTGCTGTTTATGAGCTGGTGGCATTTTTGGACCGTATGTACTTCTTCAAAGATGATGCCAATCGTAACGTAACTGTGAATGGTGATTGCTACCGTGAGATGATAAAAACTTGTTCTTTCCCAAAATGCAAGAGCTTGACTTGCATGACATATGGTTTCAACAAGACGGTTCCACATGCCACACAGTACGCGTAACAATGGACAAATTGAGAGGCGAGTTTGGTGAACATTTTATTTGAGTCACGGTCAACATTTGCATGAAATAATCTTCTAACATTATTGACCGTACTATCGATTCAAATAAAGATTTCATGCATTTCTCTGAATTTTATGTGTTTATTTTTTAAAAGCTTTCCTATAGCACCTTTCCTATCACCCTTTATATGCTGGAGGTCATCACTAGAAGCAGCCGACAGTATTGATGCAATAGTTTCGTTTAGCTTAGATTAATATCCTGTAAGTTAAGTTTTGTTACATGCAACTCTGCTATCAACATCATTATTTAAATTATCGAAGAGCGAGGAGTTGATTCAGGAGTGTCGGTTGTGTGCTCGAGTTTGTTTTTGGGAAAACATTGAAACCCATTTCATTACTAATTTATAAATCCCCACATTAATAATCGTCTGTAAACTATTATATCAACTAAACTGAACAGTGTTTTATATAAAGACAATTGCTTCATAACAGTTAACCCATAAAACATTTGCCATTAGAGAGTATTTAGTATACTCACGTTTTGTTGTTAGCAAAAGGACACCTGGTGCGTCATCCAACATACCCATTGAGTTAAAAGCAAGAAGGTTTGTCTAAATAAGGTGCCGCGTCTTGCGCGATGATATAGTAAGTAAAAAGATAAAGTTTGTTTTAAATATAGTTTTAAAGAAAATTTTTAAGCCATAGTTATTAAACAATATTAATGGTCTATTGTGTTTGTCGGAACGGAAATGTGCGTAACAGACAGAAGGAGGCATATCTCCGACCCCATAAACTATATATATTCTGAATCAGTATCAACAGCCGAGTCGATTGAGCCATGTTTGTCTGTCCGTCTGTATGAATACCTAGATCTCAGAAACTATTAGAGCTATAGCAATCAATATTATTGAGCTTTTAAATTATTTAATGAAAAATAATAAAAAAAAAAAAAAATTTCACATGTCAACCGTAGTAGCAGCAATCGAACTCCAAACACTGTCAACATCATTGACCTTACAGTCCGGGACATAGTCTACTCAGACACTAAACAACTCTTGGCTCGTGCCAAAAAATCAACAACAGCAGTTGCATTGCGAGTTATTTATAAATACATATGCGAAAATAAGTTAGACAGTATGACAGCAGATTGCAGAAATTAATTAATTTGGGGAACATTTAAGTTGCTCAGAACATCTCGAGTCGACTCGGAGGTCACCAAAATGTAACTTTTAAAGAACAACTAGCCCCATTACATTTGCAGTAACCTCCCCTTGGTGTTCCCTAGGTACTGATTATTTTTGATAATCGGTGGAAAATTCGAGCGGCGATTCAATTATGTTATTTACAAACTTTTTTACCGTATACTATGATAATCCATGGCCTTCTACAGTCAGCACCTGACTGTAGCGTTCGTATTTTTATTCTAAACTTCATATCTTGATCTTATCGTATTTTTAGGGTTTTTACTATGCGTTTTTTAGTGCGTGTATTTCTAATAATTTGTACATTTAGCGAGTGGTGTTGATGTAGTTCGAGGAAAGAAATTTCCGCTTTGAAAAGAGCTACAAAAAATTGTTGAAATTTGTTCAGCGAGTGTCTATTTACATACTGTAGACTCATCAATTCTTTATTCCAATCATCTAGTCTCTAAATGCGCTTTTTGCGGCTTTTTGAGAAATTTAATATTTTAGGAAGCAACAACTTGATAAAAATTACGGGTTTTGGTTTAAATAGCAAGGATGGAGCCACGCCCACTTTTCTTAAATATTTCTAAGGGCTTACATAATAATTTAAAGGAAACTCCATCAAAAAAAAGTTACTTAGATCAAGAGTTATTTATTAATGTCAAAAAAACAGGCCGAATTCCCCATAGTGCATAGGTCGAAAGGTATCCCACTGTCGCGTGCCAATCGACTATTGCTCTCGTTTTATATTTTTTTTGTCCAAACTGCAGTACCAACTGTTACTGATACTGTTTAGTTTGAGTAAAGAGATTAAGCTTCTTTTGTGAAGAAGAGGCTTACAAGGTTTCGTATTATAAGAACTGTGTTACTAATTTTACAGAGCATGAAACAGTGGAGTAGCTCTACTTGTTACACCTCGATAAATTTGTAAACATTTTCAAAAATGGTTTGCAAACTGATATAAATTGTCAGAGCAATCAAAATGTAATATTTTTCACAAATAATTTGTTTATTTAATTTACAAATTTTTGCCCATTGTTTGTTCCCAGCTAAGTTCAGAGCACCTGAGCGAAAATGTTCATTGTTTTGGCAACAACGGGTGCCATCAGACGAGCGCGCGCGCGCCCGCCTCTGACATGATGTGACATTTGGCCGAAAATCAACAAACAATTTTATAATTTGGCCAACAGCTGAATGTGCACGCCGAGTACTCCGTGTTTCGCAATTTTCTAATTAAAATTTTTGGCAATAAATTTTGTCATGTGGCTGACAGCTTTCAGCTGCTGACAACTGACACAAAACAACAACGCCGAGAAGTAAATTTAAAAAAGGAAAGAAGAGTCAAAAAATAATGATAATATTTACAGCCCGCCCCATGGCAGGACAAATTTGCATATGCTCAGGTGAATGTGAGTGTGTGCATGTGTTTAATACATTGCAGAGCACGGCACAATATGCCCGAGTTCCGTTGACGGGCACCGTAAATATGTTACGCAAATAAATTAACTGCATTTTCTGCAAATCAGCAGCATATTTGGTTAATTTCTAAATAGCCTTCCGAGTGGTAACGCCAGCACCAGCAGCCAATATGCAAATTTACCCAATAAATAAGCGCTATTTAAATAAACTCCTCAAATATTTACAACAACCAAATTGTATATATATTATTTTTGGATATATTTTTTAACAATTTAATATATCTACTAATGAAAACCATAAGTAATAACAGATTCTTTGTCAGACTATTGCTTTTGTGCGATTTAATTAGTAGGTCTTCTTTATATTTTAAGGACGCCATATACATATGCCTTGTCAGTGCGAGTGTCTTTTTGTAGCCAATATACCCGCAATCAACTCGAATGCATTTAAGGTTGCAGCGTTTGATATTTGCATAGGTCGCGTATTTTGTGATTTACAGTATGCCAAATAGATTTCAACACGTATGTGTGAGTGCATTGGCAGTGTGCGGGTGTATTTGTGCTTGTGTAGAATAGTTCATTGTATACCTCAATAATTACATTGTATTTATTTGTGCAGTGTTCGATAGCTGCCGCCACGCTGCGGGGCATTCCTGATTCTGGGCTCAACCGTTTCCTGCATAATTATTGCAATTTATTTTGTTGCCAAAATCTGTGCAAACTATTTACACCCACTTGCGTGTATTGAGTCTGTGTGTGTACCTATCCACGTGTGTGTGCGTGTTTGATTTGTAGCAATTTGCATGGAGAGTTTGCTTATCGGTCGCACTTCATTATATAGTCGTGTAAAACATTGATGATGATGCAGCCCCAGCCAATCAATCAAAATACAAAATGCATGAAATGCATTTGTTGTATTTGCCGTTAGATTAGGGCGCAGGTTTGCGTTACACCCCACCTTCTTTACTCCCGGGAGGCTTTTTCAATAGACACACGATTAACGCAATTCCGTTTATGGCCAACAACTGTTTATAAACAAAGTGTTGCCGGGATGTGTTAACGTCCCCTTCAATTGATTGCGATAAAAAATATATTAAGAGTGGGCTCTTGAAATATTTGTAAACAGATTTAAAAAAGGGTTTCTTATGGTAGAAACAATACAGTGATCTATTCAATTTATAATTTTGATTAGCACACTCTCCATTATTGGTAATTATCGGAGTATATTAGTCATTCGACTTTGAAGTATTAAGCTGAGTATAATGAATTTATCTGGCTCCAATTAGAACACGCCTTTGCAATACAAAAATAAAATACTTCTCTGTTAGAACTTATCTATTAGCACAAAATATTTACCTCAAATATATATTATATTTATATATGTTGTAAATTGAGTTCAATCATGATAAATAACAATTTCGAATCAAACCCTTGATATGTTTGATTTATAGATTTGTATTTAATATTTTATATTGCCCGCAACACCAGCACCACTTATACACAGTATAGTTCAAAGAGGAATAAATACCAAAGTAGTGTTGGTTAATGTTATTTTTGAATTATAGAATAGGGATATTCTAACAATATATTGTATATAAGAACAAATAAAAAGGGCGAAAGGTGAAGGAATTTATTTAAATGTGTTGATGCGTGCGAAACTCTGCGAAAAGCGATGCTCTTCATTTTAGTGTTGCATAGCAGCTTTTTTATGGGCTTTAACGATAACAAATTGTAGTATAACTATATTTAATAAATGGTATTGTGGCATGTATGAACTTAATTAAGCATAGTACAAGCGCTGCACCCATTGCTGCACCCTTTAAAAACGTCGGATCGGTACTATCTATTTAAAAGATGGCATAGAACCAAATAGCTTCCATACAAACAAAAATCCGGTAAACCTGTAGTCGGAGAAATATAACATATTCTATAACTTTTAGAAGCTTTTTAAACTTAATTTGTTAACCAAAACTATAAATGTTCAGCAAATTCTAATTCCAAACTGATTAATTATCAGCTTCATAAAGTATAAATAATCTAATGCAAGAAGTAATCGGCGTATACTTTTGACGTAGGCATAAAGGGTATAAAACCTACCTGCGGCCAGTGAAACCTTATCATATTATGACTAGTTTCGACCATTAAGGGGTAAGACAATATTAAATCTAAGTTGTTGATTTAACGTCTCTTCTGTGATATTAGGACCTTAATGAGAGTGCTGAAATGATACGTTGCTAGCTCTTGTATGATAAAAGAATGTTCCGGATCACTACTTACCTATGCGATGCAATCTTTGTATACCCGTTATACATAGGGAAGAAGTGTATAATAACTTTGTGCCAAGTGAAAACGTATGTAACATCATTGTTAAAACTATTTGAATAAGTTATCGATATGAATTCAATTTTATTGTCCATCTCTGATCATGGGCTTTTTGTAAAAACGTAACGACGCAGCAGACGTTCAAATTTAAGTAAATCTTGTTTTAATAAATTAATATTAAAGTAAGTGTTTTTGACAACTATTTCATGACAGTAGGAGCTGACGCTGTGTTCCACCATCCAAGCGGTCGTTCGAGACAGACAATATATTATATAATATTTTCAACCGTCGGGTAACAATATCAAGTATATTTTGAAAATCGACCACGCCCCCTTCCGCCTTCGTAAATTGATAAAAGCCGGACTCCATGCGTCATTTTAATGCAAGACTGTTCATTTGGGTTTGGTTGCGATCGGGTAATTATGATAGAAATTATTTAAAAAATTTCAAATATGTACTGATTTAGAAGCCCGTCATTCAGTGACTTTATTCTTTAATATAATATTTACTGTTTTAATATTAATTGTTTTAATATTTATTTAAGAAATTTTTTGTTCTATTTTCTTAATAGTTATCTTGGTCATTTCGCTTTCGTATTTACAACCGTTTTCAGAATATTTAATTAAAACCATCACCAAATCCATTAAATGGCCCAAACAGAAATGAGAGAGAGTAAGATGGAGAGAGCAGACAGAACTTTACAGTGGCATCCACGCGGGCGTTTAGTTGTGAAAAAAGCGTGTTGGAAATTTATGCGACTTGGCTTTGCACGTGAAAGTTTTTAGGCTCAAGGTAAGCCACGCAGAGCGACACACACACACACAGGCACAAAGACTAACATACACACACACACACACACACACAAAAAAGGCACACAGACTAACACACACACACATGGCACCTTTAAAGTTTCTGCTGGCCAGATAAGACTCGACTCGACGAAAGTTTCGTATTCATTTGGAAATTAATTAAATGTTTGCTTCAACCTAGCGCGGTATCTGAAATGTCGTCTTAAGTTTGAACAGGTCAGACGAAACTTAACTGTGACTCGATTGGGCCCAAACATAAAGCCAACAATTTAATTGCGAATCCAATAATAATTGGCCAAAGCGGCTTTGCCTGCCCGAAAACATAAATCCCACGAGATTGTCCAGGTAGCACATCGATCTAAAGCCTGCTGTAAGTACTTACTGTCCACCCGAAGTGCAATGATATAGTGGTAGGATGGCTAGTAACGGATGGGCAGACGAAGAGATGTGACGGAGATGCATGTTCGCACAAATATTCCCGTTATGGCGTGTGGTTCTTTGTCTGAGACTTTCAAAAGTTTTCTCAGACGTACTTAAAGAGTCGCTAATACCAGTTAGTGTCCATTTTTCTCTCTCATTCTCTCTCTCTCCCTCTCTCTCGCTCTCCTTCTCTCTCTCTCTCTCTCTCCCCACACATACACTTACCATCTCTTTTATATTCAGTGGGAAGGTGTAAACGGTTCTCCAGCGCGATGCAATACCCTTATACCATTCCGTTAGCGGGCGGGTTTCCTTTTGTGTTGCGGCTCCGGCGTATTACATTAATCGGCTTAAGTATTATGTGTGTGTGCGTGATCGTGTGTGTGTGTGCGTGTAAGTGTTTGCTGCGACTATTGTTGGCTGTCTGCGTTTACATTGTAAGCCATGTAACGGACAGTTGGCGCATTGATACGACATAATCAGAATGTGGTCGGCTTCTAAACAACTGAGAGCAGAAGTAAGTAGCAGGCGGATTCACTGGTATTTAGTGTAGTGTAATTGAAAAAATACCAACTCATTTGCAGAATACACTGAAAAAGTTAAAAATAATATTAATTGTTGTGACTTTGGTCTGATGAGAATAAACCCCTACGTGTAGTATATGCGATGCGATACTTCACTGCTCTTGCCACTCATCCATTCTGCTGAACAACCAAATTGAGCGTAATGCCAGCGAGTACAACAACACCAATAGAAATAACAACATTGTCAACCATAATAATGTTAACCGGGCTACTTCAGGAACAGTTTGACTTTCATTACCGTAACGGCACGAACATCGATGAGCTGCGTCAACAACAAAGTCGCCACAGGATATTGGGCAGTACTGGGTAGATCAGGGTCGTGTCAGGGCCGAAGGGTTTTTCTTTCCCTCTCTTTGTTCGTAAGGAGAGTCAGGTGATTGGGGAGGCCGGGCAGCTGAGATGCAGCGCACACACTTGACAAATGCAAGTGCAGCTGCACTGTCAGCTGAGCTTCGTGGTAGTCCGATGCCGTCGTTGTCATCATCATTAGGGAGGGGGGCAACCATGCCCGGGCATCATCATCGGCATCGTCGACATAGTGAGCTGTCGATGCTCTCTGGCAAGAAAGCCAGCGAAGCAAATTGTTTTTAATTAAAAGTAAACAATATCAATTCATTCGACAGTTATCCAGTTATGCTGCTGACATTGCTTCATCGGCGTAGCTGTAGCTCCTGGCCTGCTGCTTCTAAGCTGTCTGCAGTTGCATTGTTTACCAGGGATTAAGAAAACGTAGCGATGGAGGGAGTGGTTGCCCCGTATCGGCATGGGTCCAACAAGCGCTGTCCATTTTCATTTCTGCTCCGGAGCAAACAACTCCTTGTCATCTTTTTAATATCCACCATGATTAATTGTCTTCGTCGTTGGCGCTTTCCGCTAGCTTAATATTGCAACTAACACAATTTTTTGAAAGTTATTCCTCACCTCGCTCCTTATCTCCTTATCCCTTCAAATTTTATTGCTCGAAACTTTTTGTTTGCTTTATGCATTTTAACTTTTTTGTACTTTTAATTGGTTTGAAACTATCCGAAGTTTGTTTTATGATTTTATTTATGTTTTGATTTGCTTTGCGCGAATTGGTAAAGCGAAACGAAAATAAGCACAAAAGTCACTGTGGAGTGTACTCGACTGTGATATACTCGCCACCCAGATGACCAATGCGATTTATTAATAAATATTTAAGACATCAATATATTATTTCTTAAGCCAAACATTAGGTTAAGTTCAGATGATACTGAACGATACCTACTGACTATAATAATAATAAATAACCTTGATCTAAAGACATCAATGATTACTATATTTTGTATGGCATACTTTGCAGGGAGCGGCATGGAAATGGCTAACTCCTTCAAATTATTTCAAAAAGAGCTCCTTTCTTTGGCTATACTATACGATAGCAACCTAGTTTTAATTTCGACGGTGAAAGTTATTATGTTATTATTAGTAGGAAAGCTACAGTCGAACGCGCCCGCTGTGATATACCCTCTACCCACCCGCCAAAACGATTTCTTAAAAAAAACTTTTTTGCGTATTTTGTGTTGCATACTTTTAGGAAGCGGCTTCGAAATTAGTACATGTCCTGTCGTTCTAGGGGTGTTGATAAGCTACATGGTACATGGGTAGTTACCCTATTCACCCTAGGGTAAGCGAACGCAGAACCGCTTAGTATCAACAAAATTGTACGCCTACTTTTAGTCGCTTTTTCGTGTTCAATTTCTCACTCTATTATAGATAATGTACATTTTTGTCTAAGTTGTCTAAGTACTCCAATCATGGGTACGCAATTCTCTACTTACTGGTAAACGATGTGGTGGCGATTGACCCTATTTGCGGAAATTTCATACAAAAAACGAAATGCTAAAATACATTGCTTAGGGTTTGTAAAGTAAGTAAGGGTAGTCCCTAAGTAAGTACTAATTTCAACAGCTATGAACTAGTGCCCAGTAACTAATTTTTAAAGTTTTTATGTTAGAAATCATGTTTTAAGAAATCATTTGGGGGTTGGTATTTATTGTGTTCACTTAAAATGATAATGTCTCGTATTAAACTTACGCTAAGAATTAAACCCAAATTCTCAATTTGCGGGGGCGGAAGTTGGCCAAAATCTAAATTAAACTTGATCTGCGTGCAATAATACCACATGTTGATACCAAATGTGGTTGCTCTAGCTATTATAGTCTCTGGGATCTAGGTTTTCATACTGACGGAAAGAAAGATAGACACACAGACGGCCATGGTTATATCGACTCGGCTGTTGATTAAGAATATATTTATATAGATTCTGGTTTCAGCCACGCCTTATTCTGCCTGTTACTTATTTTTACGATTGACACAAAGCTATAATTCCCTTCTACCCTTTGGTTAACGGGTAGAACATGAAACGAAAACTAAAGGTCCGAAAGTAAGATACCCTTCATACAATTACAAAAAACCGTATCAGACACACCACTCTATTAATTGTCAACAAATTTTGCAAATTCTGCACGAATTTTTATATGACCTACTTCTTATTCACGCACGAGCTCAAATATAGCAGAGAATATTCTGCCCTATTGTTATTTAAAAGTTCCATCTATCTGTCTGTTACAACGCAAACAAAAATAGTTATTCAGTTTTAGAGCTAGAACGTGCTGCACATGCTTATTTTTACTGAATGCTGTATATTCACAGCCAGATCGGAAAGATGTATGTATCATATAAAATTAGCAAAGTAATAATCTGAAAAAAAGAAGCCAAAAGCTTCAAGGGCTAAAAACCTTTGTTGTTTTAGTTTTACATTTGAATTCTGTTCTAGTTTAAAATTAAGAAATTATACCTTTGCAGAGGGTATATTAATGTTGTCCAGGAGTCACCTTAGGAAACATCTCCGACCCCATAAAGTATAATTATTTTTTATTCTGTGTATCCGTGTGTCCGTCTGTTGCAAGGCACACTAGTCTCTCAGTTTTAAAGATATCCTGGTGAAACTTGGTACACATGCTTCTTATTGCTACATGCTGTATATAAGTCAGAACAAGCCGAATCGGACCGATAAGTCGTATAACTGTCATCCATACTATCGGACCATGTTTGTTATTTGTCAAGATATTGCAACCAAATTTACTACATCGGATTTTTTCTATGTATATAATATGCATAATTTCATCGAAATCGGACCATTATAACATATAGCTTCCATAGGAACAACCGGCCGAAATAAATGTTTTTTGAAAATGGTCAAAAAAGGGTATACTAACTTTGTGCAAATGTATGTAACAGGCAGAAGGAGGCGTGGCAGACCCCATAAAGTATATATATTCTTGCTCAGGATCACTAGCCGAGTCGATTGAGCCATGTCCGTCTGTCTGTCTGTCTGTCTGTGTGAACCCACAGATCTCAGCTATTCTTAAAGCTAGAGTTACCAAATTTGGCAGGAAGACTCCTGTGTACTATAAGCTGATCAAGTTTATTTCAAATGTTATGTGCCACGCCCACCGCCCCCGCAAATCAATAATTTAATTTTTGAACTTAATTTGTAAGCGCTGTATAAAAGGTACAACTTTCTGACTTTAACATATACTAAGCTCATTAAAATATCTACGTATTCTCGAAATTGAAATCCGATCAGACAATAAGCACAGAAGTTATTTAAGAAAGTATGTGCATAAAACCAAGTGCTTGTATTAGCTAACAAGGGAGGCGGGCGAGCGCACAGCGCGAGCGCCATCTGTCGGCAATAATTTAAAAGTATTCTCATTTGTATATGTGTATGAATTTAACAAATGAAACTACACCGGAACATAGGTCGAAGGGTATCCCACTGACGCGTGCAGCGCGACTGTGGTACTTTGTATGTAAATTAGTTATGATTTTTGAAATAACTGAATTTATCAGTGCCAATCAAAGAAAGATATAAAACTCTGCACCAGTATATGTTTATTGCTAGAATAGGAACGATCGGAGGATATAAGAACCTGCAAGGTAGCCTTCGTTCTCGTTTTCAATGATATTTGCATTCTCTGCTGCATTGAGTGTCGTTGAGGCGGAACACGACCTAAAATCGAGCAAACATTAGTTACATCTCTAATAATATTAAGTACACGCCTGCGTGCAAACTCATGCACGAGTGTGTGTCTTTGCAGGCAGAGAGTTCTTCTCATCATCGTCATCATTATGATTTTGGGTAGCGAAATTCTGGGCTGACTGCTATACTGTTTGTTGAAAGGAAATACATACGTGCGCATTCATTTCATTTCAGTTTTGTGTCGCAATTTGAAGTTGGGGTTTGGGTTGGTGGCTGGGCAGGATAGGGTCATGGGGCGTTGCTATGACTATGTCTCGACTATAACTGCCTGGCTTGTTACAGTTGTCTGCTTGTCTATGCCTGGGTGTGTTTGTGTGTGTCCAACTATTTATTTTTATGACATAATGTAGCTACACTGCCTTGTTACACCACCCACCAGCCATACCGCCATTGACTGTGTGTACTTCTGTGAAGTTGCCATCTAAATATGTGAAAATTGCTCATTTGAAATGTTACCAGAGCAATACACAGGCATGTAAATGAAAAGAGGGCGAATGGGCCTGTGAGCAAAGGAGGAATAACCCGTAGGTGGGGAATTTCTAGGCAAATTGCCTGTCAAAAATTTGTAGGCAATTTGTTTGTGTTTCGCTGCCATTTTGCCTGATGTTTATCAAAAGTGTCTGACACAATTGTGAACATTTCTTTTATTGGAAAATAAAAAAAAATATTTAAAAATGATGCTGTGAAATAGATTTGGCTTTTAATTTTTTAGGGCACTGAACTTCGCTGACCGTATTCAGTAGTGAATGAAGTCATATAATAGTTTGGATCTATAGAAAGACTTTCATGTTTCTTGTGAATCCATGACTGCACCAATAGTAGATTCGTAAAAGCCGAATAAACCGATTCATTAGTATTATTTAAATTTCAGGTAAAAAATCCCAGTTGGTAGTATTGACCGGGATGATCTTCTGAGGGACAGAATAGAGACGAGGCAACCATATCGGTGATATTCGGAGTTCTGAGTGGGCGTTCGACACAGTCAAACGCCCCGGGAGCTACGTTGCCTCCTCTTAAAATTTCATAACATTGGTTCTTGTCCAAAATAGGAACTTCGACTTTGATCGGAATGCTTCTAGTTTCATTTTTATCAACTTGTGTTTTGTCCCAACCAACTAAAAGGCAGGACTTAGTGTTGGGAAACTCGTGTGAGCGAGGCAAACAAACAAATACTGGGCGTATTTAAAGAAGTCCAGTTCCTTATTCAGCTCTAGCAGAGCTATGTCGTTGTTATAGTAGCTTGTACTGAAATCTCCATGTATATAGACGGTATTTACAAGTGAGGTTATGTACGGTTCAACAGATGAGAATAGGTCCTATTCTGCAGCACGAATAGACAAACCCGTTTAATTTTCAGATGTTATGATGTGCGCTGCACTATGGTTGGTGCCAGGATCGAACCACTGCCGATGAAGTTTGAATCAAAGAATATCGCTGCGAGCCAAGGAAATTCGCCGAAAAACGTTTTCTCGTTCTGCTCATTGTTGACACATTGCTTACCATATCCAAGGTTCTGTCTGTAATAACAATTTTGAAATTTCTTCCAAATGAAATCATAGAAAAATTTACCTACATTTGAGTGATCGATCATTGTTTTATCATCATTTGTTTTCCATTTCACAAGCATTTTAAATTGAGATTCAAACGTGCCCCACGGGAAGACAAAAAAGAAAATAGGAGTATATTATTAAATAGATGATACATTCATTGCAACAGAAGTTAAATATTATTATATATAATTACTAAGAATTAAAGGTTACCTTGATGGCGTAAGTCTTTACCAATTGTTCCTATTACTTATTATTTATTCGATAAGATCCTCAGGAAATAATTCCTCTTTACATTCAAGTTTTTATACTCTTTCAGAGTGTATATTAGTTTTTGCCAGAAGTTTGAAACATACCTTAGTGGATACTATATGTACATATATATATATATATATATATGTATATTTTCTGATTCAGGATCAGCTGAGATACATTCGCTTCTTATTCTTACACGCTCTAAATAATCCGGAACGATGGCATCGGCATCAAAAAAAATTTTAAAATATCTGACTACTTTAACATCAAGCTGCCATAGAAACAACTGACCGGAATAAGGGTTTTTGTCTAAAAAGGCGTGTTTTTCAAAATATCATAACTTATTAGTGCCAATTTAAAATAGTTAGACCGTAATAGACGTATTCTTTTTTTATTTCATTAAAGTCAGACCATATGTCATATAGCTTTTATAGGAATGAATGCAGAAACAGTGTTATTCAATTCTCTACAATTTTATATAAGGAATATAGAAACGAAGTGTATAAAACCTTCGGTTTTATTATTCAATTTATCCGACTGCATGTTATAGCTTATGGAAGTTGTAACAAGCACGAAATGGTCTATTGTGTTTGTCAGAATGTATGTAACAGGCAGAAGGTGGCATCACCGACTCTATGAACTATATACTTATATTCTGAATCAGCATCAACAGCCAAGTCGAAACTATAGAAGCTGGTGTCGTACAAATTTGTGACAACATACGTACTTGTGTTTTGCAGTGTCTTGAAGTTTATTTCTGAATTTTTCCACGCCCCTTTCTGTCTCTAACTTACTTTAAAGCTGCAGTACTCTACAGCTACCATTTTAACTATCACAGTTGTGTGACACACATGACATTCACCAAATTGTAGCATAACTAAAGCACATTCAATTAGCAGACCCTTTTTAATGTATTTAATTATTTATTTGCAATCATAACGCACATAGCCGAGCGAGCCGATAATGCGACATTGGCTGAGTGGTTGGCGTGGCGATGCTCTGGGTTTTTTTTCAACATGCATGCTTTTAACATGCATCGATAAAGATTGAAAAGGTAGAGCCTGGGTTTTAGCTTTCGACTGGATATAATATATAAATATATAATAAGTAACTTCTATGTTTGGCGTCTCTTCTATGATCTGCATCTCTTATTGTTGCGAGAGAGCTAATGTTCCGAATCAAAGAAGCGTACAACTTACGCATTATATTAATATCTGTTTACGTCGAAACTTGCCGCCGAGGAGTAGTCAGCATTTTGGCATAAACAGTGCGAGAAGCCACCAAGGGCCTTCGCACTCTTTTATCCGGATAATGTTAAGCTAGGCTTAAGCTATATATTTAATTGTACATAAGACCAGTACGAAAATATACAGTGAAGGGAACACACACGCCTCAAGTTGTTTTTATTTCGAATAGTTTTTCTCGCGTCGGTTCCATTCTATATTTCAGAAAACTTCATCCCCCACCAACCAGAAGGAAGAAGCTACTGCCGCCGCCACGAACAATATCAATTGTTGATATGCTATGCTTATATACAATGTGTATGCATAATATCTGCGTCGAAGGGTATTTTAACATTGAGTGAGCTCAACGGTTGCTTTCGTTTCGTGTAGTAGTTTCTTCTTGCTGTCAGAGAGTGTAAAATATTTTCTTTGTGTTGAACAAAAATATTCTTATCACAAATATTATTGTCTGTAGGTCATGGGGCATGCATTGCGAGAGTCGTAATTGGAAAAAGCAAATTCTCTGCCAACTGGTGTGCCCCACCGAACACCTCGCACAAACAAATTATTCGTTACAATAGTTGACATTTTCGGAGCACATATGAATCATGTTGGTTACAATTAAGCGAAATGTAGCAGATGAAGTAAAGTAAAGTATTGTAGTTATCGAAACTGTTCGATCATATTTAATACCATCAATGTATGCATTTTTACTACTTTGAGCACTGACGTAAGAAATGAACAGCACCACACAGACGACTTTTACCATTTCGATCGGTCTATGCATTAGAGAATATAATTAACCGAATACACGCCCGATCTGAATAGCTGCCGAAATAAGACTGCTCAGCAACTTGTTGGGCTCTGATGGTTTGTTAGTTTTGAGTACAAAATGTAGCTTATCGATTAGTTGAATTGAAGCCAGTAAGAAAAGCAACAGTCGCGGGGCACGCGACAATGGGATACCCTTCGACCTATATTCCGGTGTAGTTTTATTTGTTAAATTCATACATATATACATATGCACATGCCTTAAAATTACTCCCGACAGATGGCGCTCGCGCTTTGCGCTCTCCTGCCTCCCATGTTAACTGACACAAGCAATTGGTTTAATCACTAAGCATCGAACATATAGAGTACTCAAACAGCGAAAAGTACTTGCCCAGTGGTCTTCGGATTATTATGACCCCCCGGCCCGAAGTGTTTCATGAGTGAGCGATCGGCTCTCTTTGGTGAGCAATCCAGAAGCAGCGAACAGCGGCATTAACTCAGTCGCACAACGACAGCGAAACGATGAGCATGGGCATATTTCTTTGCGCTAGCCATCGTTTCAATGTATGTGTGCTATGTATGCACAAGCTCGCATATGAATGCATGCGTTGCTTGTGAAGTTTGACAACAGTCAAATGCTTCGGCCAGCGGGCTGGCAGCCTAAAGTCAATTTTCTGTTTCGTCGTCGAGAGCCAAGAGACAGTGGGCGAAAATGGCTATCTACTCTATATGTTCATTGCTTAGTGGTTTAATGCTCATACTCTCTTAAATATCTTCTGTGTTTATTGTCCAATAGGATTGTAAATTGGAGAATACGTAGATAATTTATTCAGCTAAGTACATATTTAAATCAGAAATTATATAAATAATATAAATTATATCTTTTATACAGCGCTTACAAATCGAGTTCAAAAATTAAATTATTGATTTGGGGGGTGGTGGGCGTGGCACTTTACATTTGAAATAAACCTGATAAGCGTATACAAGCGTACAAGAGTCTTCCTGCTGTTGTAGTAGTTTGAACTTTTCTTTGTATTTGTTGTAATGGTTGCAAATGCAAACCCAACGAAAACTGAGCACCCTTTGTTTTAATTATAAATGTCCAACGACATGGAATTTTGTGAGCGGCACGTATTGAGACCCAAGAACTGATTAACTTTTTGACGAATTTGTGATGGGAAATTTAATAAATTGTTTTAAAAAGAAAAAAGAAAACTACCTTCGGCATGCCGAAGGTTCTATACTCTTGCAGGTTATTATATCCTCAAATCGTTCCTATACTAGTAATATATACTGTAATTATGTTTTACTTTGATTGGCAATGACCAGTTCAGTTATATTATTTCTGAAATCAGAACTGGTCTTCATACAAAAACATTCATTTCGGCCGATTGTTCCAATGACAGCTATATGACATAGTGGTTCGATGGACAGACACACGGACAGAGCTAGTTCGATTACTCTGTTGACGCTGATTCAGAATATATATACTTTATATAAATGTATCAGGTTTCAGCTATATATAGTAAAAACACTTTTTAGTTAGATTATTAAGTTCTTGATACCCTTCGACCATTGTCTTAAACTGTTGAGCTCAATGTTTCAGTTAAGCTGCGGTTGCATATATGTATGTAGATGACATGAAAGAGAGACTGTACGTATTATTGTATAATAAATATCAAAAGAGAAGGAATAAAAATTCAAGATAGATATAGATATAGATATAAATATAGATATAGATATAGATATAGATATAGATATAGATATAGATATAGATATAGATATAGATATAGATATAGATATAGATATAGATATAGATATAGATATAGATATAGATATAGATATAGATATAGATATAGATATAGATATAGATATAGATATAGATATAGATATAGATATAGATATAGATATAGATATAGATATAGATATAGATATAGATATAGATATAGATATAGATATAGATATAGATATATATATAGATATAGATATAGATATAGATATAGATATAGATATAGATATAGATATAGATATATATATAGATATAGATATAGATATAGATATAGATATAGATATAGATATAGATATAGATATAGATATAGATATAGATATAGATATAGATATAGATATAGATATAGATATAGATATAGATATAGATATAGATATAGATATAGATATAGATATAGATATAGATATAGATATAGATATAGATATAGATATAGATATAGATATAGATATAGATATAGATATAGATATAGATATAGATATAGATATAGATATAGATATAGATATAGATATAGATATAGATATAGATATAGATATAGATATAGATATAGATATAGATATAGATATAGATATAGATATAGATATAGATATAGATATAGATATAGATATAGATATAGATATAGATATAGATATAGATATAGATATAGATATAGATATAGATATAGATATAGATATAGATATAGATATAGATATAGATATAGATATAGATATAGATATAGATATAGATATAGATATAGATATAGATATAGATATAGATATAGATATAGATATAGATATAGATATAGATATAGATATAGATATAGATATAGATATAGATATAGATATAGATATAGATATAGATATAGATATAGATATAGATATAGATATAGATATAGATATAGATATAGATATAGATATAGATATAGATATAGATATAGATATAGATATAGATATAGATATAGATATAGATATAGATATTGTTGAGGAACGGTGTCAACTCTGTTATTTGCCAATTTTAAAACATAACACTTGAAATGTATCGATACCGCTGTGACGGTCATTCACACAAAACCTATGTTAATAATTTAGTATAAAGAGAGCTTTCGATCGTGCAAGATCAAATTTGAATACTGTCCATTAATAATATCAAACCGACGTTTTATTCCAAAACATAAGTTTGGTCATTCGAGCCGGAGATAACTTGTATTGGGATTGATTGCGTTTTATACTCACGGAAAATCAACTATGGAACAACAACTCAAGGCTTTGATGAAATCTCGTGGTCCGCTTAAGGCAAGCATCACGCGTATATGGACATGGGCTCGTGGAGCAGATACAACAACAACGTCATCAGAGGCTACAGCAAGGAAGGAACAACTACAAGCTCTTTGGAAACAATTCACGGAATTCGGCAATGCCATAGCTCTTCTCGACGAGGTCGACGGGTATGTGGATCCCGAGGAGGACAATGCAGTCTACGAGGAAAGGTATTTGCAGACATATGCAATGCTTTTGGAAAGGATTGGATCTCCGCATCCAACTACATCTAGAATAAGCAATGGGGATGACAGCACCGGGCTTCATCAAAACGACGCAATAATCAATTTGTTGCAACAAAAACATCAACTTTTCGAACGGCTAGCTGTAAATCAAGCAGCAAGAAATGCAACGGATTTCGGCGCCGTCGCGACGGGCGACAACGCGGCGCAAGCCACATCAAATTCTTCGGCGGGACGCGCATCAGACGCTACATCAGGGTTGCAAAGCGAATTACCAAAAATTCAAATTAAACGGTTTGCTGGTAGCTACACAGAGTGGCCAGCTTTTCAAGACATATACGAAAGCACGATTCATAGCAAGCAGCATTTGTCGAATACTCAGAAATTTCATCATTTAAAAACACTATTGAGCGATGAGGCTGCAAACTTGATACGACATTTGGGTATTACGGATACAGCTTATAACACGGCTTGGGAACGCCTTAAGGAAAGGTACAATCGTCCACGGCATATTGTAAATTCGTTCTTGGAGCAATTTATAAGTTTGCCAACAACAACAAGGATCGATGCGTCAATACTACGGAAGGTATCAGACGGTGCAAACGAAATTGTACGAGGGCTGGATGCCATAAATCAAACGGGACGTGATTGCTGGATTATATATCTTTTATTGAAAAAAACTTGACGCTGACACACGGCGTAGATGGATCGAACGCAGCATGGACAAAGACTCACCTATTCTGGAGGAGTTCTTCAAATTTTTGGATGCTCGATGCGAGGAATTGGAATTATGCAAACGTGAGACAGCTGCTGGAGGCAAATCGGCAGTGCAAGGGGAAAAACAGAAACGGATTACACAATCAATGGTTGCGTTGGAAAGCACCGAGTGCACTAAATGTCGGTCGACAGAACACACTTTATATGGCTGTCAACAATTTCTGAATATGCCAATTGAGCAGCGAAGATCGTTCGTGAAGGAAAAATCACTTCGCTATAATTGCTTAAAGCCTGGCCATGGGGTCAGCAAGTGCAAGTCAACATACAAGTGCTGACAATGTAAAGGTCACCACCATACACTTATCCATGTTCAGAGGAATCAACCACAGGGTACTCAGCTTCAAGGCGGTTGGAATCAACAGTAAATTTCACAGGACACAGCAACGACCTTTAATCATATGGCACATATACAGAACGCAGGCGCAACAGTATGTGCGCAAGGGAGTGGAGCATCTACTCAACCAAACGGAGGACACAGAAGCGTATTACCTACCGCTGTGGCCTATGTAAAGAGTGCAAGAGGAGATTACGTTACATGTCGACTCTTATTGGACACTGGGTCCGAATTATCATACATTTCGGAACGTTGCATACACGCTCTCGGACTGGCACGTTCACCATCACACATCTTGGTCTCGGGAATCTCTTCGGTAGCAGCTGACACCACAAGGGGTTGCAGCACACTTCGAATCAGGTCTCGGATTTCGGATTACAAATTGGTTGTCATGGCTCACGTGCTTGGCAAAATTACTTCATCAATGGAAAGGCAAAACCTAGACACTTCGGTACTTGATAAGTTCAAGGATCTTCAACTGGCAGACACGGTTTTCAATACATCTGCACCAATCTATATACTACTTGGTAGCGAACACGTATGGAGTACACTCACAGGGAAAAGGATATACGACAACAGGGGCAATCTCATTGCCATTTCATCAGTTTTTGGATGGGTTATTACATCGCTAATGTTTAACCAAAGCAATCAGGCTATTTCGCTCACTACAACAACGGATATCAATGCAACGCTTCAGAGGTTCTGGGAGCTGGAAAACGTCAGTAACACCACAAAAAGGGAACCTGACGATGAACAGGTGGAGAATCACTTTCTCACTACACACACACGAGATGGGAATGGGAAGTATATCGTGGAACTTCCATTCAATACAACGGATCCTGTATTTGGGAATACACTTCAAGGATCGCTAAGCCGTTTCAAATCAGTGGAACGACGATTACCAAAGGATGAGAATGGAAGGCATCAGTTCTATTTACCACACCACCCGGTAGTAGGTCGGAAGCTAAGAGTGGTTTTCGACGGGTCATTTCGCGATGAAAATGGCAAATCTCTAAACGACACACTATTCACTGGACCAAGTATACAGCGCGACTTATTCGCTGTATGTCTTCGCTTTCGAATGTACAAGTATGTATTGTCAGCGGATATTGTCAAGATGTTTCGCCAAATCTGGGTAGCAGACAAACATCAGGATTTTCAAGAAATCGTCTGGAGAGAGGATCCATCCGGTCCAATCAAACACTTCAAACTCTGCACCGTAACTTACGGAACTTCATGCGCACCATTTCTGGCGGTGCGTGTTTTGGAACAGCTGGCTCAGGATCATATTCATGAATTTCCAAATGCAGCAAAACTGTTGCTGGAGGATTTTTATGTCGATGACGTACTTACTGGATCAAACAGCGAGGAGGAATTACTACGGAACAAAAAGGAACTTATTAAACTGATGGCCTGCGCTGATCTCGAACTTGGGAAATGGGTGTCAAATACAACCCGTATACAAACAGAAGATAGCGATTCTTCACAGCCAGTTCAATCGTCACCGGTTAAGGTACTCGGCCTCTATTGGCATCCTGGAGAAGATACATTATCATATAATGTTGGACTTTGTGCGAATCCCGATTGCACAAAGAGGCAAGTCCTGTCAGATATCGCACGGATATTTGACCCTCTTGGACTTTTGGCTCCTATCATCGTTCAATTCAAAATAATGTTCCAAAATCTTTGGCTTCTCAATTTGGATTGGGACTCACCACTTCCCAATAAGTTAGCCAGCAATTGGCTCAAATGGCGTGCTGATCTGGATACATTAAAGGATTTTAAACTATCACGGCTGGTTGTCAATGACGTGGACAATATTCAACTGCATGCATTCTCCGATGCATCTACCAAGGCATACGCTGCTGTGGTGTACAGCAGAGTAATTCACAAAGACGGTACCATTTCAGTATCGTTGATGACATCAAAGACAAGGGTGGCTCCCCCTGAAGCAGCAATCAGTGCCGCGCCTAGAGCTCTGTGCAGCTCTGCTTTTGAGCCAGCTAATACGCTCAATCAAGGCCGCACTTTGAAACAAGGATATAACAGTGTATGCATGGTGCGACTCTACGATCGTACTTTCCTGGCTATCATACGTGCCAGCTCAATTAAAAACCTTCGTTGGAAATCGAACTTCTCAAATTCTGGATATCATTCCAAGGCATGAGTGGCGGCATGTTGACTTAAAATCCAATCCAGCAGACTGTGCTTCCAGAGGCATGATGACTGCAGAACTTATCAAGTTCCCATTGTGGTGGAATGGACTATCGTGGCTATGGGACAAGGATCAATTTCTGGAAAAGGTGAACATTTCACAGCATGGCTCATTTATTCCAGACAAACGTATACAAGACGAAGTCAAAATCAATTGTTTGACAACAGTGGCTGGAGGAACTCCAGTGAATCGAATTGATGAACTTATTCAACGATGTTCATCCTGGTCAAGGCTCGTACACATTATGGCGTATGCTCTAAGGTTCATCCATCGCATGAAGAACACATCCATGAAGGAAGGCTCAAACTCACTTAAGTTTGAGGAATTGCAAGCAGCACGGAATGTTTGTTTGCGACAGGCACAAACATGTTTTCAGGAGGATTACCAATCAATTCTCAACAATCAATCACTGAAGAGCCGATCTCATCTAGCGAAACTCTCACCAATGATCGGCAAGGACAATCTACTACGGGTCGGTGGGCGGTTGCGTTACTCGCAGCTGCCAGCAGAGACAAATCATCCAATTTTGTTACCGAAGCATCATCGTATTACTCATCTCATTCTGGAGCATGAGCATCGCAAGAATTTACACCCCGGCGTATCAGCACTTGTCGTTATAGTTCGACAGAACTTTTGGATACTCGGCGCAAGGAATCTCATTCGGAAACTGGCACACGACTGCTTGGCATGCTTTCGGCAAAGGCAGCACAAGGCATATCAAAAAATGGCGGATTTGCCCAGAGTACGCATAACTCAAGCGCTTCCCTTCGTCAATATTGGCTGCGACTACGCTGGACCATTTGTTTTGAAGGATGCAAAGGTGCGCAAGCCGCGCATAAGCAAGGGCTACATATGCTTATTCGTTTGCCTAGTCACCTCGGCAATACACTTGGAACTTGCCACTGATTTATCCACGGACACCTTTCTGGCTGCATTGCGGCGCTTCACATCTTTGCGTGGCAAGTGCTCCAAAATTTACAGTGATCATAGTACGAATTTTGTTGGGGCAAAACGAGCTCTGGACGAACTTCAAAAACTCTTGGCATCACAACAGCATACGGACCTAGTCACCCGCACCCTGGCGGATGACGGAATTCAGTGGATCTTTATTCCACCACATGCCCCTCACTGGGGAGGAAAGTGGGGATCTGCAGTTCGATCAGTGAAGTTACACTTACGGCGCGTCATTGGAAATTCGACCCTTACCTATGAGCAGATGCGGACACTACTCGCACAAGTGAGCGCAGTAGTTAATTCACGGCCACTTTGTGACTCATCGGACACTGAGGTAAAGTATTAATCTCCAGCGCATTTCCTAATTAGAAGGGCATTCACAACCATACCAGAGGCAGATACGCAACACATTCCAATTAACCGTTTGGGCTATTGGCAAAGCATTCAGTCCATGTATCAAGGATTCTGGAAACAGTGGCATCAGGAGTATCTTACTACCCTGCAACAACGTCCCAAATGGAACACACCAACTCCTAATGTTTCAGTCGGAAACATCGTGCTTATCAAGGAAGCAAACACATAGCCCGAGTTATCGAAACCTATCCAGGAAAGAAAAGAAAATATCAAACCGACGTTTTATTCCAAAACAATATAGATATAGATATAGATATAGATATAGATATAGATATAGATATAGATATAGATATAGATATAGATATAGATATAGATATAGATATAGATATAGATATAGATATAGATATAGATATAGATATAGATATAGATATAGATATAGATATAGATATAGATATAGATATAGATATAGATATAGATATAGATATAGATATAGATATAGATATAGATATAGATATAGATATAGATATAGATATAGATATAGATATAGATATAGATATAGATATAGATATAGATATAGATATAGATATAGATATAGATATAGATATAGATATAGATATAGATATAGATATAGATATAGATATAGATATAGATATAGATATAGATATAGATATAGATATAGATATAGATATAGATATAGATATAGATATAGATATAGATATAGATATAGATATAGATATAGATATAGATATAGATATAGATATAGATATAGATATAGATATAGATATAGATATAGATATAGATATAGATATAGATATAGATATAGATATAGATATAGATATAGATATAGATATAGATATAGATATAGATATAGATATAGATATAGATATAGATATAGATATAGATATAGATATAGATATAGATATAGATATAGATATAGATATAGATATAGATATAGATATAGATATAGATATAGATATAGATATAGATATAGATATAGATATAGATATAGATATAGATATAGATATAGATATAGATATAGATATAGATATAGATATAGATATAGATATAGATATAGATATAGATATAGATATAGATATAGATATAGATATAGATATAGATATAGATATAGATATAGATATAGATATAGATAGAAGATACAATATATTATTATTGGCATTGCAAATGTGTGTAACAGGCAGAAGGAGGCTAACTCCACAAAGTGTATATATTCTTGCTCAGGCTCACTAGCCGAGTCGATTGAGTGAGGTGTATCTGTCTGTCTGTGTGAACATATATGGTAGATGTCAGCTATTATAAAAGCTAGAGATACCAAGTTTGTCATTTTGGTTCTTGGATACTATACGCTGATCAAGTTCAAATTTCAAATGTGTTTGTGGAAAACTTTTGATTTTGGCTGATTATCTAACCCGCCTATAGTTGACGAAGGGTATCTTACTGATCATATTGTCTCGGCTTTTAATGCTGATTAAGAATACTTGCACTTTGTTTGGTCGCAGACGCCACCTTCTGCCTGTTAAATACATTTTCGGTAAATACCACATAATGAAGGCGAATTTCATCATTCAAACAAAAAATTATTTTGACAACAAGTAACTAAAGCTAAAGTTGAGCACGCCTGAAAGAAACATACCCATCGCTTTAAAAACCGCTACAATCACAATTGCAATTCCCAACAACAAAGTATTCTGTCCTATCATCATCAAAGCATTTTATGGTGTATGACGAAGCAGTTAAGCTATATAAATGTTCAAAAACATCGATTTGCGTAATTGCCGAGATGTGATGTGACCCAGAATAAATACTATACGTATATGTTATTGATTGTGCAAGCCTCCTCCTGCCTGTCACATACATTTGCACATTGTGGATATACCCGTTTTTGATTATTAATGGTCGGGGGTATAAAAACTGTTTTCAAGCCGGCACACAGTACTCATTAGAATGCAAATAATTCAAAATATGTTTGCGGAATTTGCAGACGTCTGGGAAAACCAACTAATGAGCTAACAGTCAAAAATAATAAAATAAATTACATAATGATGATGAATGTGTGCATATAATGGCAAGTTTTGTGTGCTGACTTTAAAGAGCTCTACGACATTTTGAATACCAAGGAATTTCCCTACGGGCAAAGTTTCCCTGCCTTTCATTTTCATCATTCGCCCAACTAATGTTTTTCGCTGAAAAAGAGAACAGACCATGAGAATACCCTTTTACTTTTATGCATGTCTGCCATCAGTTGTTGGATTTCAATAGACGAGTGTAGTTTTGTGCCACGAAAGTAACACTCGACTCACTCCAGTCCCTTCTGCTCAGCCATCTATCTCTCTTGATGCAAGTATTATTATCAATAGGTGACAGAGGCTGTTAAAAAAGTAAATATTTTCAAATGCGAAGTACTCTGCAGGGGCATGGCTTGTGCAAGAATTCATGTGGCTCAGTTTGGGTTTTTGGCTCAAGTGGCTTTTAAAGCCGGTCAAGGTCTTGTCTTTGGCTCGGCTCTTGTGTAACTTGTCGCAGGCCTGACATTATGACAGGACCTGCACTTTTGGGTCGCCAGGCCCGCCTAACTAACTTCCTGAACATGGCTGATGACTTGTATGTGCCTGCTGCAGCTCTCCTCAATCTTTTGTCTCTCGGCCCGTACACGCTGTCATTGGCATACGAGTTGCACTCTGCCAAATGGCTACATCGACGTCGTTATCAGGCGCAGGCGGAAGGGAATAGAGAGCAGAAGACAGGGAGCGTTGCAGGGCGCTGGGGCATTGTACATTGATATGTCGTGGCTTCGTAGCCCCTGTTTTTCTGCCCATGGATCAATCCGGTAACGTGCCACTTGTTAACGCACAATGGACACTTTTATAAGACTGATTGATATAGTCGACGTCCTTGTTTGGCCCAGTTTCAGAAGCAAGAGTTTAAATTTCTAGAGTACCTAATTGGTAGGCTGATATTAATGAAGATGGGGAAATCGATTTAAAATGGAAGCACTGCACGAACGAGTTAGATGCGACTTTGTAATCCCAACTTTGGAGCTTAAGCTCTGCTTCCGAAACTGTGTAACTGTGATTTCTTTATAAAATATTTCCCATTAACTCTATTTTGTGTCGCTATTGCTGCAGACCTTCTTTGAAATCAACTTTAACCACACTGGAATTACCATGACAACTAAAACTTAGTTCTTTTTTTCAGGCGAATCCTCCATTACCATATCTTAAAAAGAATACTTTAAAATATAAATTAACTTTCGGCTTTAGTTCTTCTGGTTCTATTTATGCATGAATGTTTCATATCTGTAAAATTATAATAACGCTTTTTCTTCTTCTCTTAGTCTGTTCTCCTGTTACTAAACACGACTCAGGAGCTGGGCATTATGGGCGTCCCTTTACATCACTTTTGGGTCGCACTTTTTGGTAAGTTGTTGACAAAATATTGACACAGCTATTATGTACCGTGTACAAATTAATAGCAATGGCTAGGTAAACACTCGCACACTTGAAGCACACACACATACACATGTGTTTACACAACTGCACTGCTATGAAAATAGGCGAGGAGGGTGGCAACATTCATTCACACATCGAGCAAATGCTATTCAGTTGGCATTCGCTCTAGCGAAATCTCTTGAATGCTGTTCACATGTTCGTACGTGTCTCTGTTGGCAAATTAACACCCAGCCACGCCCCCACTTACACAATACCCACATACAAACTCGATCCTACACAAACATATACATAGGCCGAGCAAACAAAAAGCATAGCCTACCTTGGCAGCCGGCGTATTTATTCACGCCTTTGAGTGTGGTTTATGCCCCGAGTACACGTATGATTCTCGCCCCATCCCGCATGACAAAAGTTTTTTATCTACAGCCACAGAGTGTCGCTATTTTATGAGGCGACATTAAGGCAAACATTTAATCGATTCGCAGAGCAGGCTGTAGAGGTACAGCAGCAACTACTGCTTAGTCCTACCTTAACTAAATACTTTTTGTACAGTTTTATCACATTTTCTCTCTCACACACATAGCCAGCTTCGCGTGAATTATCAATGTTGCATTGTATAACTTCTATGCCTATGATTCTATTGAAGTTATACTCAATGTACATATGTAACATTTATTATGACTATGCATTAAAAAGACTTAATAATTGGCTTAAAGTTATTTATATTTATATATTAGCCTATACATTCTTAGTGAGCCTGCTAAGCCTCCATCTACTATTTAACATATTTGCATACAGTTTAAATAAATAACTTTATCCCAGATACTATGATTCTAATCTAAACCTTTTAACCGGCCGCGATGCATATCTGCAACATACCGCTTTAATTAAAATATTTTCTAAAATATGGAGAAGAAGTGACAATTCTATATTTTATGTTAATCTAAACCTTTCTTAATTTGTGTATTGTCGATAAGTTTCACTCTAGTATTCGATTAATAAAAGATATAATCACTTTTCCCAAACATTTTTTAAATCCGCATTACATAATATCAATTAAAATACAATTTTTTATTTATTTTTCTTCAATAAAGTGATTTTATTAAAAAAAAAAATAGAAAAAAGCCACATTCGCGCTGCACGCGACAGTGGGATACCCTTCGACCTACGTTGCTATGTATGTACACATACACATATGCACATGCATTTAAGTTATTGCAGATGGCGCTCACGCTTTGCGCTCGCCCGCCTCCCTTGTTAGATGATACAAGTACTTGGTTTTATGCACATACTTTCTTAAATAACTTCTGTGTTTATTGTCCGATCGGATTGCAATTTCGAGAATACGTAGATATTTTAATGAGCTTAGTATATGCTAAAGTCAGAAAGTTGTACCTTTTATACAGCGCTTACAAATTAAATTAAATTCAAAAATTAAATTATTGATTTGCGGGGGCGGTGGGCGTGGCACATAACATTTGAAATAAACTTGATCAGTTTATAGTATACAGGAGTCTTCCTGCCAAATTTGGTAACTCTAGCTTTAAGAATAGCTGAGATCTGTGGGTTCACACAGACAGACAGACAGACAGACGGACATGGCTCAATCGACTCGGCTAGTGATCCTGAGCAAGAATATATATACTTCATGGAGTCTCCGACGCCTCCTTCTGCCTGTTACATACATTTGCACAAAGTTAGTATACCCTTTTTTGATTATTTTCAATGGTCGAAGGGTATAACTAACCAATAACACTGGGACATCCAAAAAATATTTATATGAGCAAATTTTGTAACGTAAAGTACTTCATTGTATGATAATCTCAACTCATTAACAGATGTAACGTTATGTAAGCCTTTACACGCATACGTACATGTATGTATACGAATACGTGTATATGCATATACTATTTCATTAGCTAAGCACATGTATGTATGTATGTGTGTTTGTTTGATTGCAAAATATGCGTGTGCATAGAAAAGAAGAGAAGAGACACAGCTAGCTATTATTGTTATAAATCAGAAAGTTATACCTTTTTTACATCGCTTACAAATCGAATTTCAATTATTGATTTGCGGGCACTGTGGGCGTGGCAACCAAAATTTGAAATAAACTTGATCTGCGTATGGTGTACCGGAACTTTTATATCGAATTTGGTGTCTCTTGCTTCTATGATAGCTGAGATCGGCTCGTTTATCCAGACTGTCTGTTCAGTCAGTCGACTCGGCTAGTTATCCTGAGTAAGAATATGTAATATATACTTTATGGGATCTGCCAGCTTTTGTGGTCAGCAGAACGCAGTTAACATACTCACTGATAACGATTTTATTTATTCTTAACTTATCGATTTCATAAATGAATATTTGAGAATCGGCATCAAATGAAGCTTTGTTAGATTTTATTACGCTAAATAAATCCTTCTCTTTTGATTGTGCTTATTCAGTCCTCCATTAAAGAGACTGTATCTAACCTAACAGTAAATGAGCTGTAGCTGCAATGTTGCATCAGTTTAAGCCCTGGTGCAACCCTCTCTCATCTCTGCCAATGTTTCCCTGCCCTATCCTGCCCTCCCCTTGTCATCCATGGCAGGCATCCTTTCGCTGTCGTTGTTGTTGGTGCTGCTGCGTTCTTGTTGCTGTTTCCTATCTGAGCGGATAACATAACCTTAAATATAATCTGCCACCTGGCAGGCGTCAGCTAATTAAGCGCGTTGAAAAGAAGCCAAGTTAATGGGAAAGCAGGTCGCGGGGTCAGTTGGCAACTTGCACGGCGCTGCGTTGCGAATTTTGCCCGTTTGCCAGTTTGCCGACTAATGAAGTTACCACAAAGTGAAAGACGTCCAGACGAACATTGCAGGCGCTAATTAATTAGAACAGCAGTTTTTTGCCGCACTTTTCTATAATCTTCATTTTTATTTTCATTTCGTTTTCATATTCATTTACTTTTTCTTTCCAGCGTGAGCTTCCCTGAGGTTGCTCACGCGCTAATGAGACGAGTGCCCCCCAAAGTGGGTCACAGATTTCTCGGGAAAAAGACGAGTGTACAGAAACAACTTGGATGCTGTGTATTGTACAGTACAGTACGTTTACATGTTTTTGCATAAGCAAAGCGTCAGCTGGCCAAAAACAGAACGGGGACGGAACAGAATAGACGAGAGTGGACGGAAGCTTTCAGGAATAATATTTTGATGGGAAACTTTTACCTGCTTTCAAAATCAATAAAAATGCGAACTCATGCAAATGTTTTTGAAAATATTTTGCTATGGGATGTGAAATAAAATAATTGTAAAACCCGAAAGCATAGATAGAGCAATAACTGGGAACAGTACGGAGAGCACAGCAGTACAACAGCTAAACAATAAACTTTTGGCAGCGACTGTGCACTGTGCTGCTGCTGCTGCTTGTTTTTTGGCTTTTTCTGCTTGGCGCACCTGTTAAGACAACAACAGGCACAACAACAACAATTGTATTTAAAGTATTACAACACCTTTTCGAAAGTTGCCTTTGTTTTTGCTTCTTTAGCTACAGTTGGCGCCGAGCTTTGTTTGCTTGTCAATGCAACAGCAGCAATAACCCGAAAGAGTTGGAGGTTTTCAAGCTGAATACCCGATGATAATATGTACCCACCTGCCCGACTGACGTTTCTTTGGCTGGCATAACAAAATCAAATTCTATAACAATTTGCATTTCATAAAATAAAGTTTTGTGTTTTTCTCCCAAGGAGGAATGTAAATTAAAATTCGAAATGGCGGCTTTGAGAGCAGAAAACTTCGAAAAACTGGAAGGCAACATGTGGCTAGAATAAATTCAAGCCAGAAAGAAGAGCTAGCTTCGTAGTACCGGAGGTTTCATACCCTTCCAGGTTTTTATCTCCTCCTATCGTTCCTATACTAGTTATATAGTCGATTGCTGTATAACTGTGATTGCAACTTGTTGGAATACCCTGTTCCAAAATACAAAAATATCATTAACCAACACTACATTTAGTATTTATTCCAAACGATGGTTGGTGACTCTCTTAAGTTCCTTCTTCCTCTTTGATCTCTACTCTGTATAAGAGTGGTGCTGATGTTGCGGAAAATATAAAATATTGTATACAAATCTTCAAATCAAATCGGAGTTGTTATTTATAATTATTTAACTCAACAGCAAAAATAATTTAAGTAATTTCGAAAAACTATACAAGAACGCTCTTTTCGCCCGGTTTTTCCTATGACAGCTATATGTTACTGTAGTCCTTTGATGATGACATTATTATTGAAGCTGAGTCAGAAGGGTCGAAGATGTCTCCTAAGGTGCGTTTCCAACATCTAACCAAAATGAATATATCCTCTGCAAGGGTATACAAATTATGAATCAAAATTAAGAGCAGATAAACCTATGATATACATAGTATGTTATGCATCAATGATGCTCATTTTTGTAAAAAAAAACATATGATTTAATTCTTATTAAAATCACTTTGCCGGATAAAAGTTACTTCGGCAAGCACTTTGCTCTTTCCTATATATCAGACTACAAAACATATTTCTGAAATATTCTCTGAATGTATTGTTGCTTTTTCAACATGGTATCCAAAGCTCTGTGAGGCATTTGAGGGGATGGTAATAACCGAATAGAAAGAGTTAACCTTCAAAGGAACAAAGAAGAACAACACTCGACTACGAGATGCCTACTCTCACGCATACTTAAGCTCACATCCAAACACACACACACACATACACACATACACACACAAATGCATACTTGCAATTATAGACAATGCACAAGTAGGAAAACAAGAAGAAAAACAATAATGGCTAAGCCGGAGCTCAATCTTGATAACAAAGTAAATAATACAAATTCTCGCAATTTTTCTGTAATTAACACATCCCCTAACAAAACAGCAGTCAAAAGACACACACACAGGCATACAGACACGGGCTTACACTGACACACACGCCAGAGTGTAGTGGTACAAGTGTGTGTCTGTGCGTGTGAGTGTTGACTGAAAGCATGACAGGATTGCGTGCTGCAGGCATGAAACGAAAACGGTTTTGTAGGGGGCGCTTAAGCAGTGCGTGGGAGAGGGTGTGGATAGGGAGGGGGGAGGGTAGGTTAGCACAGGGCTCGCCTGCAGCTTTCGCATTTACAACTCATACAAAAGTGTTGTCAGCTCGCATTTTTATGAGCTGGCCGTGCGAGTGTGCGTGTGTGTGAGTGTGTGTGCGTGTGTGTGAGTGTGTGAAAGGACATGCAACCTGTGTTTGTTTATGAGCTCATGTCAAGTTTAAGTGGCGTCTCTCAGCTTCGCTTGTTTTCTGTCTTACTCCCTCTCCGTGTCATTGTCTCCCTTTCTCCCTTTCTCTCTTTCTGTCTCTGTCTCTCTCTCTCTCTCTCTCTCTCTCTCTCTCTCCTTCTCTGTTATTGTCTTTCCTGCCGCAGCTTTCTTAAATGCCAAATTGGCACGTCACTTGCATAGTCTGTTGCTGTGCGTGTGTTCGTGTGTGTGTGTGTGTAGGAGTGTGTTTAGCGTTTGCAATTTGTCAGTGGGCAGGAGAGTGTGAAAAAAATTAAATGCGTGTAAATCATGTAAAAAGCAATTAAAACAATGCACGTCAGCAGAGTGTACTGCACCTCCCCCGTGCCCTACTTCTACTTCCCTGACCTCCTTTTGCGTGTGAAACCAATTGAGACCAATTCTGACAACGGACCCCAACTGAGCAACAACAAAGGGAGCAACTACGATAACAACAGCAAGGAATGTAAAAACAGCAACTCCTACAACAACTGATATAACAATAACAATAATAATTTCATTAAATAAATTGAATATTGATTGATGAGTGCGTCGGACAGTTGTGACATTTATTCATGTTATTCATGTTCGCATTCATGCGTGAAGGCCCATAAATGAATTGCAATAAAAATGACAACAGAATTTGACTATCAGCTGGGCAGGAAGTGCCAACTTCGTCCAATCAACTAACTAACGAGAGGATTTGCGATGGCAAAAAATATTCGAAATGGTTTTAAAGGTCTATTTATTTAACTGTCGAGGGATCCCAGATAATGGTTGAAGCAAGAAGCAGATGTGGAGACCGACATATGTAAATGTAACTTAGAATTAAGTTGAGGTAAAAAAGCAGTTATTTTTTTTTATAACTCTTAACTTTCATCTTGGTGTTCCTATGAAAGCATTTAAAAAATCCTCAATATCACACAATACGAACGAAAGGTAAAGTCGCTATATCCGTTACCCATTCCATAAAAATTCGACTATTAGATTTGCAACTCCTGGTAAGGATATGATAACAAAGGCCATTTTAAGAATTCTCGCAAAGCGAGCGCTCTTCTTGATTTCATTGATATTCAATGCGATCTTAAATATCGAAGCAATGGAAGAATGCCTGGATCTCAAGGATCCCCAAGCCAGGGTAGCCGGAAAGTATTCGAAAGACTGTACATCTCCCGGCTTCTTGAGTATATGAACGCCAATAAAACAATTCCGCCCCATCAGTTTGGATTCCGGTCTAGTCACAGCACCGTCGAGCAACTGCATCGGGTGGTTAACCATATATTTAAGGCATTGACCGAAGAGAGTACTGCAATGGAGTATTCCTCGACATCCAGCAAACCTTTGACAGAGTCTGGCATCTGGAACTACCGGCAAAAGTCAAGCTAGCGCTGCCAGCCAATCACTACAACCTTATCCGCTCGTTCTTTGCCGAAAGAGAGTTCGAAGTCCAATGCCGAGAATCAATATCTTCCAGTCGACCTCTAAATGTCGGTGTTCCCCAAGGAAGTGTCCTAGGACCGCTGCTATACTCCATATTTACAGCAGGCACTCCAACTCCAGATGCGACAGAAATGGATATCCACAGGGAAAATATGCTTCTATCTACATTCGCTGATGACGTCTGCATACTCTACTCGGCAACCAGTGAATATGGGGCTTCCGACGGCATTCAGGAGTACCTCTATTCATTTCAAGAATGGGCCAGAAGATGGAACATGGGCATCAACGCCCAAAAAAGTGCAAACGTCTGCTTCACCCAACGTCTCGGTACGACACCAGCACTATTCATCAACGACACTCCAATTGAGCAGTCAACAAAACCCTAATACCCTGGCTTGACATTAGACTCCCGTCTGACTTTTCGCGACCACATAGCCAACACAGTCGCATTATGCAATGCAAAAAGGAGAAGGCTGTACTGGCTGCTCAATAAAAGGAGCAAGTTGGCACTTCGGTGCAAACGTCTAATCTACTAGCAAATCATTGCACCGACTTAGAGATATGGCATTTAAATCTGGAGTATTGCAGCAGCAACTCACAGAAAAAGAATCCAGACAGTGCAGAATAAGTGCTTCAGACTTATTACCGGCTGCGAATGGTACGTAAGCAATAGTACACTTCACAGAGATCTCAACCTGCGTACGGTTGAGGAGCAGATCTCATTTCACTCAAGCAGGTACAACGACAGACTGACCATGCATTGTACCCGACTTGCCCGATATTTAAGGCGGACAATTCCAGTAAGACGACTTAAAAGAAGACATTTCCATAGTCTTATGGAGATCTGGCAACCCTTTGAATTTGCCAATCACATTTATTTAAATTTTAATTTGCATAGATATTAATCTGTAATCGATATTCTTGTAATCATCGCTAATTCTTCCTCTGTCCGTCGCTATATGTCAAGCACACCACACGTGCCGCTTTGTGACTTTTTAAAACTTGTATCTTAATTGAAATAAATCTTAAGTATAAATAAACATTCACTTCACTATTGTGTTTGTTGGAACGGAAATGTGCGTAATAGGCAGAAAGGAGGCGTCTCCGACTCCATAAACTATATATATTCTGAATCAGTATCAGTAGCCGAGTCGATTGAGTCATGTCTGTCTGTCTGTCTGACCGTCTGTCCGTCTGTCTGTCTGTATGAACACCTAGAACTCAGAAACTATAAGAGCTAGAGTCATCCAATTACGACAACAACGACATTGCAATGTCTCAAAATTTTTTTAACATTTGGACACGCTCCTTTCCGCCTCTGTAAATCAGTAATAACTATTTAAAAACTACAATAGTCGCTCAACAACCAAAGTTGTATATCTTACATGACAAATACCTTGCCACGGGCGTTATGTGAAAATTTCATTTAAATCTGACTATTAATAAGTAAGATATGATACGAATTAAACTCATTTTCAACATATATACTTAAGCAGACCTAATTTACGCAAGCATGCCGAAGTTCAAATTTAGCGTCAGACACATAGCATTTTATTAAACTTTTTATTTGCATTGTATGGTTACAGAATTGGTTCACAATGCAGCTTTGCCGATGGGCCATGTAGTGAGGAAATGGCCGAGTGGTTAGAGTGGAGGGCGGCAAATTGAAAATACTGTGAGAGAGTATGTGTGTTCAACTCTCCGGTTGAGGCGGGTGAGATTTTTCATTTATTAATTATTTATAGTTTAATTTCATTTTGTTTATTTATTTTATTCTAATAAACTGAAAGAAAAGTTACAGTCAAACGGGCTGTAATATAGCCGCTTCAAACAAAAATTAAAATTATTTAATTTAAATTCAATAAACAGTAGAGTTTCCTTATTTTGTTTTCATACTATATTGTACAAATAATATTAATTATTTATAAATAAAGTTTATTATTTTTATTATATTTAGCACGCATCATCCCTTTCCGTATTTTGCCTGTTAGAACTTTGCAAGTTCAATATGATTCTTATTGGATATTGTTATTTTGTTTTGCTCTCAATATTTTGCAATTAGAATGCTAGAACATAACAGCGATCATAAGCCTGTGGCGACGGCAACATCGATATTGTCCGTTACACAAAAATAGACGCTAAGTACAGACAACAACTGAATTGTCACGCTTATCATTTACGCATACGAAATAAATGTTTTAATTTAATAACAACATAGTGTGATCCACCGTTTCACTACAAGTCCTTTAAAAGTTGTGAGTGTGCGAGTGGGACGCCCATACATACATGTCTGCATATCCACATGTTTGTATTCGCATCCCACTTCGACACACATTATTGCACGCATGTATGTACATACATATGTACAATTAGATTTGGAGTTGCTGTTGTGTACCAACGAAAGAAAACTAAGTTCTAATTACATATATTACGTACCAAAAACTTTAAAAAACCGGCTACCGCCGCCGCCCCTTTTCAATGTTATTGAGCTTTTAAAATATTTTGATGAAAAATAATGAAAAACAAAAATTTCACATGCCGATCGCTGTAGCGCAATCGAACCCCGAACACGGTCAACATCATTGGCCTTACAGTCCGGGGCATAATCCACTCAGCCAAGAGTGGACAACAAGATACTAAGAAAATCCATGGCCTTATACAGTCAGCACCTGACTGTAGCATTTGTATTTTTTTATTACACAAACATCTAACAAAACTATTGTTCACCACAGTCTTATAAACTAGAAACAATAAATAGTATCTGGCAATTAAAATTTAACAACCATAACTACCAGTAACAACCATAGATGCTCATTAAGTTATAGAAATATATGTATTCTGATCCCTAATGAAATAATAAATAAAAAAAAATCAAAATGGAAATCAATACCCTCTTAAAAATATTTCTGAAATAACTTCTATACTAATTATCTATTCGCAACATATCATATTTGGACTCGGCTGTTGGTGCTGATTAAGAAATTTTTTTTTGAAAATCTTATTGCTCTAATTAAATAAAATAATATATATTTGTCATTGTAAAAATAATGGGTATGCACGTAGTTGCTTTTACTAATACTCCTTGACCTCTTTGGTATTATGCTTGTTCTTATTAATTGTCGATGGGTTAGAGACAATAGATAACTTATTTTAGGAATGAGATTTTGTGTAAAAGAGACCAATAGAGCTGTTGCTGAACGTGGGCACTTGCGCTGCTTGGTTATAGGGCGATAGCAATACAATGAAAAGGAATTCCAAAATAAGAAGAGACGTCGCAGACTGCACGAAACTTGAGTGAGCAGTAATTTTTGAGAAGCCAAAGCAGACGCAAGTGAACTCGTTAATCTTGCGCAGCCTCACAAAACTATTCTAAGTGACAATAATATGGACAAGCCGACAGACAACGATAGCCTAAATTCTGACGACCCGACATATTTATATCATAACCAAACATTGTTAACATCTGCTGCAATACCTTTAATAATTTGGTACTTAGCAATGTTATGGAATATCTATGTGTTTGTGTAGGGTGATCACATGTGTATAGCGATAATATCCACCGCAAAGGATGAATAAAATTCAAAATTATTCTGTTTTACTGTCCGTCTGTCTATCTGTCCGTCTGTCTGTCTGTTTTATTTAAGAAATTGTAAATATATCCCTATAGTACTGGCCACTAGTTCATAACTGGGGAAATAGATACTTACTTAGGGACTACCCCTACTTACTGTACCAACCCTGAGCAATGTATTTTCATATTGTTTTTTGTATGAAATTTCCGCAAATAGGGTCAATCGCCACCACATCGTTTACCATTAAAAAGAGAATTGGGTACCCATGATTGGAGTACTTATGTAGCTACTAGAATTGACTACCCCTAATTAGAGTACTTATGTAGGTACCCATGAATGGGTACAGAATGAAGTAATTACAATAAGAGTTCTTTTGTAGGTACCCCTGAATTGGTAGGTGAAAAGAGAACCCATGACTAGAGTAGTTATCTATATACCCATTAATATGTGTGTGGGAAGAGTACCCATGGATAAAATGCATTAAAATTATGATTTATATTTTAAATGTTTTGTTAATTTAATTTTTTTAATTTAGCAAGAAATTGTACACTGCTAACAGATGGCGCTGCCAGATGAGCTGTGTGCTGTGATATATCGTCAGCGCCATCCAACGTCTGTCGGTCCGGGTTATCAATAGTTTTTATTTTTGTAGTCCTAATGCTTCTATTTTGATACACTTTTCGTCGGTCTCAATTCCATCTAAGAGTATTTTTTTAATTCGCCTTTAATTGGCTAACAAATTCATCACAATTCTTCAGGTTAGATAAACCAAAATAAATTCCAATTGGTAATACCGGTGCATTTTTAACATTTGTCTGAAATAATGTTATCATTAACAAAGCAAAGCAATTTCAGTATGACAATTGTTTTTGAAATTGTCAAAGCCAACTAAGACCAAAATGTACATTATCGTAAATATAATGAGAAATTGACCTCGAAAAAAGCGACTTTAAGTATTCGTTCAATTTCGGATACTTAGTGGTTCGGTGTTCGCTTACTAAAGGGTGAATAGGGTAACTACCCATGTAGGGAGTAGTCGAATAAGTAGTTTAAGTATGGCTTAAAGACACCCCTAGAACGACAGAATACGCAAATATAAAACACAAAATACGCAAATATAAAAGTTACATACTGAAGAAATCATTTTGGTCAGGTGTGTAGCGGTATCGAGCACACTCGACTGTAGCTTTTGTGATTGTTTTTTAATGCTAGCTATAGAAAATACCGAATTTCTTAAATCAAAATTGATGAATTTTCGTTCCCATTCATTTAATGTTTTGTACAATCGACAATGTGCCATAAATGCCGGCAATTTTCATCAAGATTTGTTTTCTCAAGCATTTGGGCTGAATCCCTTTTGTTGCTTTAACTGTCTCCTCTTTCTGCCTATTCTCTTTTAATTGTCTTTGGCTGTGGCATTGTGATGGCATTGCTTACTCTTGTTATTGCTGCTGTTATTGTTGCTGTTCTGTTTTTTTCTTGTTGCTGCATTCCTTTGCTTTGGTTGCTTTCATTGGTTTTCGTGGCGCGTAAATAAATTTCATATCATGACATTTATTACTGACCCTTAAGCCGGCAACCCACAGTCGAACCGAAAGCATTCCAATGCGAGTGTGGTGTGCGGTGTATGGGGATGGGTGTGTGGGGGTGTGACCACGCAGATTATCCTGCGCACCCTGCAGAATCTGCGTTGGCAACAATTTTCATTTAAGATTTGTTTTGCTCTTCGTATCGCTTCTTTTTATGTTTTGCTGCTCGTTCTTTGGCCTCGCATTTTGATTTATTTCGGCACTCAATGGTATCGTACTGGGCACCGGGCACCGGGAACTGGGAGTCTTCCAGAGAGATGTGCGAACAATGAGGAGGGCAAACAAGCGCCAAGAAAATGAAGGCGGCTCGAGATGACTGATTGTGAGGAAAAAGACAGAACAAATGCGAATGAATGTGAACAAATGCTGAGATGAAGATTAAATGTAAGTGGATGGCACGTTGAAAAAACAGAGAGCTGAAAACAATTGTAGTTAATTTACGCGTAGAGAAATGCATAAGAAATTAATGGAAATGAAAACGAACAAAACGAAGCAACAGAATTGCAAAATTGCTTGGGCCGCAGACCAAGCAGGCCTTACTGCCAGGCCCTCATTGCGTATCTTTTAAAGTGAAGTTGACTGTAAAATAAGCCGAGCAAACACACAGCGCGTTGTCTCTGTTCTCTGTCTGCATAATATATTTATGTTTTAATTTTTGCCCCAAAAACGAATGAATTCAATAGCAGAAAATGCCAACAATTTCAAGTTAGCAAATAATTACGAGCTTAACAAATTTAATATTGTCGAGACCCTTTTCACTTACCAACTATTTGTTTTTATTGTTCGCCTTCCACTCTGTCGCTCCACTTTCATCTGTTGATTTCTCATACGTTTTATGCGTTTTAATGAGTTGGCCGCGCCGCCTGTTTGCGCCTCGATAACAATGAGCGCGTCCTTTGCCAGTGCGTCTTACGTCTTGTGTACTGACCCCTTAACGGGGACTCGCACAGAGGCTGCTATTACAATATGCACACTTACCACCTGCCGTAGCAGAGCTTTAAGTCGTATCAAGCGTCATTGTCCTTGCAATTAGTTGCCGCTCTTTCGCATCCTTTGTCTGTGAGAGCTCTTCACTGTTGTCGAGCAACTTCAAATGCGAGCAAGTCAAAACGATGCTCTGGCTAATTGCACACGAGCGTTCGTTTCTTACCTGGCTAGCTGTCGAAAGATTCAAAAGTCAAACAGAATCTCCATCAAAATTGTTTTCTACTTGGACATGAGCTTGAACCTATTGAATAAAATTTATTTTAAATTAAATTTCTTGTGCTCTGCAGTAGCTCTCTATATACAGTATGGGTAAGTGTGAGCGATCGGTTCTTATATTCTGCTTCTGTGATCCATTCTACTCTACGTAGAATTTAAAGACGACACGGAACATTCTCAGCTGGATCCACCGCTTTTTGTGCGCTGCAATGGGGCGGACGACAAGGAAGCCAGGGCTTGTCCGGAAGACGATAAGCTGAGTGCACAGGACGAGATCAGTGTGTCGAGTATAATATCGGCCCTGATACGACCTATCGAGCCGTCCGAAGATATATACAAGGTGTGCGATTGGGGCATCGATCCCAAACAGTTTCTGCCGGTCAAGCAGGCAATCACTTTTAATGAGAAGCTCTTCATCTCGAAGCTGCGTAACACGAACTGCAAACTGAGTGAGAGCTTGAAGATCTTCTTTGAACGCGAGCTGAAGCAGATCGGAAAGTTCTGCTTGAACGTAGAGGAGGCCTTCGACGGGTACGTGATCTACAGCAGCAGCAAGATGAAGAAGGGCAAAGGAATCACGGAGTGTGGCCACCAGCTCAAGGGGAAGTACACTGACAAGTTTCTACTTATCTGCGAGAAGCGCACCGAGTTCGACCGCATCGACCACGCGACCGTCGAGAAGACACTCGAAGTGAGGAACCATGGGGATCTCTATCTAACGGCCTTGCGTGAAACCAAGATCAACGAGGAGTCGCAGAAGTTCAAGGCCACCATCGATATCAAGGATCGCGACCACACCTTCGTACTCGACGGCGGCATCATGCTACTCATGCGCCACCTGGTGTGCCACAATTTCGTCGGCACCTTCGAGTACTATACGATGAACTTATATGGCCGTGTTCTGCAGTGCAACTTGATCGTCCACAAGGAGCGCAAGTTGATACGCATCTTCTATCGTACCTACAAAAACTGCGTACACATTGTGACCCAACAGTGCTTCAACGGGGAGCTGCAGGATGTGGCTGAAACCTTCATGACGCCCGCGGGTCGCATTGTGCTGCACTTCTGGCGGGGCTACAACTACCTACTGCATGCTGCCTGCGCGCCGCCCAAGAAGAAGGAGATGATCCTGCCAAAACTTGAGCTGATGTGGCGACAGGACAAGATACTAAAGCGTAAATTCAGGGAGCTGAAGGCCCTCAACTATGAGAACACCACTCGGTATCTGGAATCAAACTCTGAGCTGGCGGACTTCATGCAGGACTATGTGTTGAATGTGCTGCGCTACAAGCCCAGCAACGTGCTCGAGTTCTCCATCATGTTTTTCCAGAACATGGCAAATTCCTAGAACCTCAAATTGTATAGGTATTAAACAATTACCAATTATTGAATAATGAGCCAGGTTTATTTTTTTATGAATACCATATATCACCCCAGTAACCGCTTTGTAGTCAAGTTAACTATCCAAGCAACCCGTTTTCACATGTTTACAACCCTCAAACAGACGCCTTAAATTGTTCAGTAACATTCCGAGATTCGTTTATAACACTTCGCTGTTGAAGCAGGAAATTTCGAAAAATATTGTTTTTCCACACACTCGCTGAGAAAAAAGTAATCTTTTGTCTATCAAGTTAAGATGGCCAAGGTGGTTGGATGTTGCAAAGAGAAGGATCTGTACGAGGGCGCTGGCGACTGCCAGGCCACTGCCATCGAGCTACACCCGACCTCAGCATGTCCGGCTCCATTGATTTGTCCGCCGCCCCCTGACATGGGTCCCATTCGGCGGCGCAAATGGAATGAGATTACCCCAATGCCTCTAGTGCCCAACACGGAGGCCATACAGCGGGAGCTGCAAGAGCATGCCAAGCAGAATGTGCTCGATCCTGTCCAGGAGCATCAGCAGGTGCAGGCGGACCTCAAGGCAGGCGTCGATGATCAGCAGCACAAACTGGCTGAGATGCGTATAGAGAAGAAGCCCCTCAAAACGGAGGAAGTGCAATTCGCTGTAGGTGACCAAGTGAATTATGAACAATCTGTCCTTCAGTGAGATTTCCCTTGCAGCGCTCTATCAATCCGCAAGCAGATAATCTGCAGAACCCGCCGTGCTACTTGCCTCAGGCTGGCGACGATATGCCGCACAAAGATGCTATGACACCCATGGGGCCTATAGGGCCCTGGGCAACTGGAAAAGTCGACTGGAGTCCCATGGCAGGTCTGACAGGCACTCGGCCCGTGGTCGATAGATACTCGATAACACGTTTCAGTCCGAACGAGTGGCGTGCCAGGAACCAGCAGACGGTTCAGCACACAAACAGCGTGCTTGACAAGGCGGACAAGTAAGTCGGCATAAGGGACCTAACGGGTATTGTTTGTACTCCCAAACATTTGAAATGGCCGAAAGACAGAATAATAACACTGAAACAATGTACGTAATATTTGGGAAAAAGCGTGGCAGTCCCTGCAAACATGTCTGTCTGTGTGTTTGAACCAGTGTGTGTTAGTAAGCAGTGCAAAACAAAGTTGAGAAGAAAGTCACTGAAAACCCTTTATACCTTTGCAGAGGGTTAACTAGTTTTGGCAAAGAGCTTGCAACGCACCTTAGGGGATATATCCGACGCCTCAATTAAATATACATATATGGTATATTCTGGATACGCCTCAACGGGGGAGTCCAACTAGTCATGTCTGTCTGTCCGTCCATCTGTCTCTTGCAACGTAAACTAGTTTATCAGTTTTAAAGCAATTGAAACAGTAGAACAGGAAAGATCAAAGGAGATAAGCACCCTTAATCCTTACCCGGTGAAGTCGGCACTGCGACTGATCTGATGGAAGTTATGACGCTCCCTTCTACAAATATAAAGTTGGGTACTACGCCCACCCTCCCGCAAAATGATTATTATTAGCAAAGTATTCGTCTTCTCTGATGTTATATAGTGGATCCAACTATTTTAGCCTAATCGGACCCAGAAGTAATTTAGGTTAACGTTCCCAGCATCGCTGCCTGCTCGTGCCTGCTTATGTGTGTAGGAGTGAGAAGGCAATCAGTAGCAATACAATTTTGGCAGAATATTCTGGGTGAAGAGAACCTTTCTGACGTGGTAGTCTTGTTTGCTTGTTCTCAATACGCTTCTCTCATCCATTCGACCGTCTCCAATAGAAACCGCTTCAGCGCCACTACCGAGTTTCAACGCCTGACGGCGACCGTCAACAAGACGCAGGCTGAGACGACGGAGAAGTTACGGCAGCGAGCACAGATAATTTGCAAGTGGAAGAGTACGCTGGAGACTGCCATAAAGGCGATGACTGATGAGGTCTTCCTGATCGACGAGGAACGCAACAAGTTGCGCAAGACGCTGGTCGTACTGGGGGTGCCTGAATCCATTGTGAAGGAGTGCATTGAAAAACGCTGCGGCCGTCCGGATATTGAGCTTGTCCGGGATACTACGGAGGAGGAGCTGGTCAATGAGCTGGCGCTAATTGCGGAGATCAAGCGGCAGCTAAATAAGACGCTGGAGGACTTCGAGTCACAACAAACTGAGAATCGGGCGGCCAAGCAGCGTCTGGAGTTCGACTGGAGTGACAAGCAGGAGGCCTACGATATCGATGCGATCAACCTGGGCCTGAACAACCAATCGCGTACAATTATGTTCCACGCGGGCGCCGTGCGTCAGCCACCGGAGCAGTCCTCGGAAAAGTATTGGGAGCACTTCAGCCTCGAGACGCTGGAGGAGTGCGAGAAGTGTCGTCAGCGCTCAATGGCGCTGCGCAGCACACTCAACACACTCTTGATGAACGGTGCACGGGACTTGCGCAGCCAGGCTGATATTGTCGAGAAGTCGCTGACAGCACGCATCAATTGTACCCAGGAGGCGGTGACTCGTTTCGAAAACGACCTGAAGCGAGTACTGCGTGATCTGGCAGAGACAGAGGGACGCATCGAGACGCTGCACGGTCGCATTCGCAGCTTCGATGCGGCCATGAAAGTGGTCCAGACGCGCATGTACAATCGCAATTTCCGGCCGAACGTCGAGAACTGCCGCGACGTAGCCCAGCAGAGCCTCATCGACGAGGCGCACATCATTCAGAGTAGCGTGACGGCCATGCTGCACGAACTGGCCGCGGCGGAGGAAACCAAAGATGCCCTGGTCGGAGCACGCAACAACCTCGAGCGCGAGATCATGCTGAAGCGTCGCACCCTCTTCATGGACCGTGAGCGCTGCATGGTGCTGCGTTCACACTACCCCCTCCACAAGTGCCCTAACCGGAACTGGAAACTTTTAATGGTCCTCCTCACGCACACACAACTCTAAACACCGATACTTCAAAATTGCATGTCTCAAATTTGATGTCCTGAGTGCGGCATATTTAGAGTAATAAATCGGCACAGTCTCGCCTTTTGGCTGACTATAATAAATAATGGAAAGCCTATTCTATGTCTTGAAGTTTACCTGTATTGTAAATTGCATCTCAAGTGTTCTCGGCTCAAGCTCGTGCTAGCTCCTTTCATGCTCCTCTCTTTCAACTCGGCAAAGTTCCCTTGACCTTGCCCACGCATTACACACTTAGCCCGAAGGTTCAGTTTCAGGATTTGCCTAACAACTGCGAGTCGCAGTCCCTGCCGGATGCGCTTCATGTTGAGAAACAACACGTGTCACAATAATAAATCTTGTCCGGCAAGTGTTCTGCACGTATGCGGAAGACAAGGAAAACCAGCCCCTTCCCCTTGTCACTCCCCCGAAAGGGAAAAGAAAGAAACTGAAACCGAAACTGTAACAAACAAAAGGAACATGAGAGTAGGTGTGTGACATGGCGATGTTTTGACTTGGGATTGCTGTCGGCCTGGACGCAGCACGTGGCGTATGAGCAATGTCGCCTGACCTTTGGCCTGTCCAGAAATTGTTATGAGAAAAAAAGACAAATATTTGAAGTAAAAGATAAAATAACTTCAATATGTTGTCGGGCTGTGTACTCCGAAGCTTGTTCGAGCAATTTAAAACTGTTGACTTTTATTTTGAAAATTCCTTTTGTTGAATATTGACCCCCCCCTCCCTCACCAACTCCTTTCGTCTGCATTCTTGCTTTCTTTTTGGCTGTGCGTGTAATTTATTGTCCTTGAGCGGACAGTCTGTTGTGGCACAAAGTGTGGACGAACAGACGGACTAACTATCTGCTGCACTAAGTTCTCAGTTATCCCTTGCCCGCTCACTCTATTTCTATCTCTTTCTTTGTGTCTCTTACTCGGCACTCGTGTATCTCTAAATTGAGTACGTGTTGTTCTGGCTGTTGAACGTGTTTGGTAAATAATAAGTCCACGTATGTATGTGTGTGTGTGCGGTCTGTGCGGACCGTGTGTGCACTATGTGTGTTGCTCGAAGTTGGCAACATATTTCCACTTTTATGGATTTCCAAACGTGTCTGATTGCCCTCTAATGTCACTTAGTTGATTTCGTTTTATTGCTTTTTTGGATGAATTTTTATTTGCACTCGTTAGGTTGAAATTTAAAATCAATTTATAAATTCTAGATGAACGATGTGGAGTATAATTGTACTAATACACAATTTACCTACTTTGCTTTTTAATAAAGTACAAACAATACAAATATTGCAAGCCTTCGTTAAAAAGAAAATTAATAACACAAGTATCTTCCACTAAGCTAAATCATTAACTGTTTAAATTAATTCAAATTAATTTATTATAGTTTATTCTACCTTATGCTTCCAGAAAGTCGATCACTTAGTCAATATTTTATTAAATTATACATAAATAAATCATTTAGTTTACAACGCTTTCTTTTCTTTCATTATTGTTTTCAACAGTCAGAATCTGTGCAAAGAGGACAATCACTTTTTTTAAGGCATTTTACAATTGGATTTACTTACAATTCGTTGGAGTTACATTAAAATAAGAGAATTTTCTCAAATTAAACGGGATTGTATGTCAAGTGGGCGGAATCTTTTAAACTTTCCCGGTCGACTGCTGTTGTCCAGTAGCTGGAGAGCAAGTACATTCTCGTAATGTTCCAGATGATCTATGTATTTGTGGCTGAACTTAAATAGGGTCTACTGAACTGTAGGAATTTTGAGATCACGGTGAAACACGGAATTACGAATATAGAAGGATACATCTACTATTGCTGTTCTTAAAACTTTTGACTCAAACATTTTTATGGAATTTGCATTCATGTTGCCATTTGTACCCCACAACTGTATAGCATATATTCAGACTAACTTCAAAATTACCTTGTATAGAAGAAGTTCAAAATTGAGACTGGGCAGTGAAGCCGATCTAAGTAACCAAAAGAGTTTAGTTTAATTATACATGATATAACTTACTTACGCGTCCTCCACCAGTTCAGCAATACAATAAGGTGCCAATTCGTAGCGCGAAAACATCTCTGTAGCTTTCCTTAATGGCGAGATCCATACCATATTGGGCCGCCTGTTCACTCCCCTTTGCATTGCCGCTCTATTTTTAACTCCATTACCATTTCTCTTGCTATGCATGCCACATGCGGTGTCGTTTTTTGCATTTGCGTTGTTAATATTTCGTAATGCCGGTAAAAATCACAGCATGTGGCATGAAAGCAAAACAAGAAAAATTGTTATGTCTGACTTGTCGAAGATCTTATACCTTATCTTGCAGCCTTTGGGGAAGTACTGTGGTGCATGTTTTCAAGCTAATTGTATACAAAATAATTGGTATAAAAGCCATATTTAATAATGTTCATTGTTCTTATGAGAGCATTTAGAAATATTAGTCGGTTTTTTAAGAGATTTGTTTTTAATAAAACTGACGTTCAGCTTAAACTGAAATTAAATAGTTGCGATGATTCACGAACTTTAACTTCGTAAATATGGCTACACGCCGTGCAACATTTATGCCAAATATCATCGAGATGGCGATGCAGCTGGCAGACAGACCACAGGGGAACAAATTAACATAGCTATTTGGACGCACCTGTTAATGCCGCGCGAGAATTACAATCCCCTTTTCAGCGTTGCAAACGTGTCGCCAAAGTGAATACACCTTCTAAAGTGGAATAAAAACCGAATAAAAACAATATCGTCCATGTATGTGCAAGTGTGTATCACACACACTCACACGCACACCCGTACACAGACGGAGTACATTGTGGTGCTGACGGTGCATGCAAAATCGGTGGCTCTTTCGCGTGTCACGGCCCATCGCGCTCGCCTGCTTTTTGTTTGCTTTGTTGGCACCATGCGGCGAGTTTTGCTAAGAAAAAAGCTGTTGCATACTTTGCGGACAGCAAAAAAGTTGGCTGTGCTCGCAGACATCCCGCAATGCCAAAACATAAAAGCAAAAGTACAAACATAAATAAAAACGGATGTGTGCAAAATGGCATTTTAAAAGTTGTTGCATTTGCTGTGATAAATTAATGGATTGCGTAACGGCTTGTTTAAAGTTAAAGGCCGAACCGAACACCTTCTCGATGCACACTTAAACAGAAACAAAGAGAGAGAGAGCGGCCGCAACTGTATATGTGTGTATGATGTGAGAAAGGTGTACACCTTAGGAGCTGAGCTGGGGGTAATAATTTACCTTCAACACAGCAAGACATGCAATTTAATTTTAACAGAACCTGACATTATCACACGAGCCAACCGGGCCAAGAGTAGACACCGCCAGCAGAGAAGCTGTCCCGGAGGGGCAAGCAGAGAAATAGCAGACGACGAGGGGGCTGGGGGTCGAAACAGTGCAACACAAAGTTGGTAACATAATAAGTAGCAATTTTCGGTTTCCGTTTTCCGGGCCAAGCGGCAGCGGCAACCTACCATAAAAATACATAAAATTGCGCCAGAAATAAAAGCAACCAAAGCAGACGCAGAAGTATACGAATAAGAGAAAGCAAGAGAGAGAAGAGAGAACGGAGAGTGAGAGCAGCCAAAAAGCAGCAGAAGCGGCAACAGCCTGCAGACTTTTGGGCTGCCGAGGGGCGTGTCTGGCTGCCAAGATAGTCGCCGCGCATGCAGAGTAAATTGGAATTTTATAGTTGAAACTTCTGCAGAACCTCATCTGGCAAAGGTGCAACTCGCTCCAGTTGGCTCCGTTTTTGCTGGGGTGTTCTGGAATATGAGAAATAGAAGTAGAAGTAGAAGTAGAAGTAGAAGTAGAAGTAGAAGTAGAAGTAGAAGTAGAAGTAGAAGTAGAAGTAGAAAGTAGAAGTAGAAGTAGAAGTAGAGTGAAGTAGAAGTGAAGTAGAAGTAGAAGTAGAAGTAGAAGGTGAAGTAGAAGTGGAAGCAGAAGTAGAAGTAGAAGTAGAAGTAGAAGTAGAAGTAGAAGTAGAAGTAGAAGTAGAAGTAGAAGTAGAAGTGGGAAGTAGAAGTGAAGCAGTAGAAGTAGAAGTAGAAGTAGAAGTAGAAGTAGAAGTAGAAGAAGTAGAAGTAGAAGCAGAAGCAGAAGCAGAAGCAGAAGCAGAAGCAGAAGCAGAAGCAGAAGCAGAAGCAGAAGCAGAAGCAGAAGCAGAAGCAGAAGTAGAAGTAGAAGTAGAAGTAGAAGTAGAAGTAGAAGTAGAAGTAGAAGTAGAAGTAGAAGTAGAAGCAGAAGCAGAAGCAGAAGTAGAAGTAGAAGCAGAAGCAGAAGCAGAAGTAGAAGTAGAAGTAGAAGTAGAAGTAGAAGTAGAAGTAGAAGTAGAAGTAGAAGTAGAAGTAGAAGTAGAAGCAGAAGTAGAAGTAGAAGCAGAAGTAGAAGTAGAAGTAGAAGTAGAAGTGAAGTAGAAGTAGAAGCAGAAGCAGAAGTAGAAGTAGAAGTAGAAGTAGAAGTAGAAGTAGAAGTAGAAGCAGAAGTAGAAGTAGAAGTAGAAGAAGTAGAAGTAGAAGTAGAAGTAGAAGTAGAAGAAGTAGAAGTAGAAGTAGAAGTAGAAGTAGAAGTAGAAGTAGAAGTAGAAGTAGAAGTAGAAGTAGAAGTAGAAGTAGAAGTAGAAGTAGAAGTAGAAGTTGAAGTAGAACACGAGTTGGGAAATGAAAATGCCTTTCCCGCCACGCCTCTGGAAACGGAGCTAAATTAGTTGCAGGCCACAAAGCAGGAACAGGAGCTAAAAGTTACTCAGAGCCACGAGGACGATATTAGTTGCAGGCCACAAAGCAGGAACAGGAGCTAAAAGTTATTCAGAGCCACGAGGACGATGAGGACAACAAAGGTTGTCACTCGCCTGGGCTCGTTAGCATTTTACATCACTGACGCAGTCAGCGCATCATGTGCACCCTCCCACCTCCGGCTTCTTACATCCTCCTGCTCTAAGATGATTTGTGACCAGCTGTAACTTTTTGCCGACGCCCACGGCAGCCATTTTTGATATTATTTCCACGCTGCCGCTGCACTTCCGCTTCCGCTGTGCCGGCGACTCGCAGCATTGCATGTAAATGTAGTTTTTTGATCGCTTATCGCAGTGTGTGTGCAAGTGAGAGGGGGGGATGGCCGGAGTGCCTGCATAATATGAGGGGTGACTGTTGATTTCATCTTTGTTGCTGACTTGTTGACACTGCCGGGTTAACTGTGGAAATGTTTATGACTTCATTGTGCTAATAAAAGATATCATTCTCCTGCTGCAGGAGTGCTGGCCCGCGGAAGGGTCTGTGGCTTCGTCCTGGCGTCACGTGCCCGTAAGGCAGGTGCAAATGAAGAGCTTTGGCACTTTTATGAACTTTCCCTTTGAATTCTTACACGTTGATTTGTTTGCAGTCGGGTTTCTCTAATTCTCTGTCGGCCTCGCACGTATTCTCTGCGTAAAATAATCAGATTAGCATACGATTAACTCGCGAGGTTGGCCAAGCTGGCACAAGCCAGAAAAGCAACAATCCACGTGAAAATCAGCCGGTCGTGTCAAACGCATCAACCGATGCCGCCGACAAACAACGCGGCGTATCCGCAACGCAGTGCAACGGAACGCATTTTGGGTTTTTAGGAGCTTGCGGCGCGTATTGCCAGCTCCCTCGTCGGACTTCTTTGCCACGTGTGCCTTGCCTGGTCAGCAGCTAATGCGGCGTGAATATGCAACGTGGAATGGCGACCTGCGGCCGCATCCGCGTTATCATCATCAATGCACGATTCCAGTGCTGTGTTTGCATTGCAGCCCCCTCTACCCTCCCTCTGTCTCCCTCGGCCCTTCTCCCTAGCCGGCTTGCCACAGGCTGTGCTAATGTGCGGTCTGGCGGTCGTCGAAAGATTAGCCGGGGCCCCATCTCTGCGCGGCGCCCTTTGGATTTGTGTTGCAAATGTCTCTCGTTGATTCTTTTGCCTCCCCTCCCATCACCCTATCTCCCTCTCTTACAATCTCTCTCACACTGTCTCTCTCTATCTTTGCTACCCTCGGATGTGTTTTGGGCTGAAAAATCAAAATTCTAGCACGCGCAGATTGTCTGGCATTTTATTACCTGGAATGTTGACGCTGAAGCTGTAGAAATGATTGAGATTGAATGACATGCCAGCGCAGATGACAGGCCGGAGACGGGGACTTGCTTCGGCACCCATGCCACAAACACACACGCATGAGCACACACACACGCACAGTTAAAATATGCAGAAAGAAGCGTTGCGAAAAGGTTTAAAAGAAAATGCCATTTAAATGCAAAGCATATTTTTGGCAACCAAAATGAGTGAAAAGGTGCACAAGTCATTGCGTGTGGCAAGCGGTAAGTGGCAAGTGGCAAGTGGCAGGTGGCAGGTGCCATGTGCCTGTTGGCTGTTCGCTGTTGGAGAGTGGCAAGTGGAAGCTCCGCTCTGCACGCCTGTAAATAATCAAGTTGAATGTTGACACGCGTAAGCTACCCACACACGCACACACACAAACACTCTCAGCCACGCCCACTCTCTAAAAGGGGAACAAAATATGGCAACTGCTGTGCGTTTTCTCAACTCGCACATAAGGCTGTCGGGGCAGCTATAAGAGAATCCTGCAGATTCCCTAGAGAGTTATTGCATGGGAAATTATCAAGCCACAACTGAGTAACTTATCTAATTCGATAGACAGTAGATATGAGACACAAGTTATTAGACTCGTACTTAAAAGAAGCATTCTATGATATTACTTTCCTACAATAAATACCTTAGCTAAATTGTTTTAAACTGCAATTATAGAAATATTGTAATCTGTCACTTCAATCCTGAATTCGGATAGACACAAATATTATATAGTCGGAAATATCGCATATATCAAATACAAATACAATAAGGATTGCGCAATTTTGAGTAGCACGAAAAGTGTAGTATGAAATAATAGCCCCCTTGCCCATCCCTGTACAGGGTATTCAGAAAGAATGAACACTGCGCCCCAGATGTCGCTGACTTCTGGGCTGTCAAAAACTTTTGGTGCTGTTGCAAAATGTTCCCACGCCTTTTCACTCTCTGCAGCAAAAATGGGTGTGCATGTGTACGTGTGTGTATATGTATGTGAGTGTGTTGTGAATGCCACTGTGCGTCGCCATTGAGCTGTTTGTCTTTTAATTGTTTGCACTTAAGAAGAATTTGGCGTCTGCTTTTCGCTTCCTCTTCGACTGTTTGTCGGTCTGTTTGTTCTCTTTCCCTCTTCTTTTCAGTCCCCGCTACTTCTTTCAGTCATACGGCTGCGTTTGTGTGCGCCTTGCAGGTTATGACTCTTGTGAAAAGTCGTTAAGAGAGCGCTCAAAAGAAAATTACAGCAACAAAGTGTGGCACGCAGAGTTGAGAGCGATGTGGTGGCCGGCAACAGATTCCAGCTGTCTGACTACATAAGATAAAGAATTCTCTACGAGAACCCAATCACATTTCATATTAGTTTCATTTTCTCTGCATATCAAGGCTTTTAAAAATGAATTTGTTGGGGAAAGCTTTTAAGCAAATGTTTCGCTTGCCATTCAAATAACAGATTCCCAAAATAATTGCCAAATTATTTCAAGTGCAGCAAAAGTGTCCCACTACTTCCCATCCCCTCTTCAGTGCACAATAAAGTGCTTGAAAAACAGGTCACACACACACACAAACATACACACGCACACATACAGCCAGGCACACATGCAGTCGCATGAACGAGTCTACCTGAAATCGGATAGAACGGCAATTGACTTATCTGTGCGGTCAGGCAACAGCAACATGTTTGTCCTGACAAACATTACAATCTGAAACGTTCGAATAGCAATCCCAAAATGCAATCGGATCGCATCCAGTCTTGGGTAAATTGATACACACATCTCCGACGAAGGGTGCCTTGCGACGTTGCAATAGCCGCAAATCTTTGCCTAAATCAAGCAAAATGTAAATTTTACTAAAAGCAACAAAAAAATCTTGACAAACGAAGAAGAACTCGCAAATTCGAAGCAAAGCCTGACGAACACGAGTTGCAAGTGGAGACCACAAAGAATTGGCAAAAGGGCAACAAGGAAAATGCGGGCGAAAACTGAGAGAAAATTGTAGTGCAGCATCACATGGCATGACCAGGTTGAATTGCTGCCGGGTAAAATGACGGCAAGGTGGACAACGAAAGCGCCGCAAAGTATGCAACGTTTTCAAAGCAAACTTTCGACCGACAAAACCTTATTTATCACACGTAACGGCAAAGGCAAAGGTAACTGTAACTGTAACTGTAACTGTAAGGGTAACTGTGACTGTAACGTTACACGTAACCCTCACTCTCTTTCGATTTCTCTTTCACAGCACCCCACCCTACTCTCCTTCACTGCCATTGAAAGTTTTCGAGCCCATTTTGGTTTCTGAAATCGCATGCGAGCACTGGCCAATTGGATTTGGTTAGTCTGTGTGCAATCCAGCACCTGGCGGCAGCGTCTCTCCTCAGTTTTTGGTTGCTCGCCGCCATTCGACTCTCGCATCCCCTGTCGCAGAGAAGACATGTTCATACCGTGAAAACTGGCAAACGCATTTCGCACCTTTTGCAATTTCGGGCGAGAAATTTACGCTGACTCTCCCAGTTCGATTAGGTTTGGTTTTTGCAATTGGATGCGAAATGTGACACCCTCTCGGCGAAGGGGAAGCACAAAGCAGAGGCAAGGAGAGAGGTAGATGGACAGTGTTGTGGCTGTTCCGTTTTCTTGCCACAAATCGGTTGCACGCGGAATCTCAAGTACCGCACACAGCTTTCCGAGCTAAATTCAGTTATTAATTCGTGACTAAACGGCAGCTGTGTGGAAATAGTTAGTGCAAATGCTCTTGTATCTTCATATCTTCATGCAAGTAATTTTTCATCATTTTTCAGGGCGACCTAACTGGCCTCATTTAAAGTTGCAGCTCAACTTGATTTCGCTTGCAATTTAAACAATAAAATTGCCTGAAAGTGCAGCCGAGTCACTGCTGCCAAGTAATTTCAACCTCATTCAATTAGGTTGGCAAGGGGTGCAGAGAGAGCGAGAGAGCTATAGAGGTGGAGGGCGTTTGCAGTTGCAGTTGCCATGTTATATTTCAATTAGTTAGTCGGCAAAGAAACTGCCACTGAGTGGCTGCACAATGGCCGAGCCGGCGAAGGCGTTGCAAGAACCTGTGCAAAATAATTAACTGCATGCAACAATTTGCATGCCACGCCTAACTAGCAGCTGTGGCAACCGTGGCAGCAGTGGCAACTGGCAACTGGCAATCGGCAATCGAGAGTGACAGACGAGAGGGTAGTCGGCGGTGCCGCGTTCGTATTGAACGCGTTGAGCTCAGCAGCAAAGTGAAAATCTGCATTTAATTTATTGATGCAACAACAACAGTTGCAACAACAGTCGCAGCGGCAGCAACAATTGACAGCAACAAGGCAACTTTTTGTTCACAGTGCCGCGTGGCAATGGCGCCTAAATGTATGCAGCGTAAATTGTTAAACGCGCGCTTAATCTGCATACGGCAGGCGTTGTCCATTGCCAGTTTTTGGCTTCGGTTTTCACTTGGGGCGGCCCGTGTGGCCAGCAAAGGTGGGGGTGTCTGGCTGTGCCGTATTGGTAGCTCAGTTTCGGATCTGTAGGCAACGAAATTGTTTCATTTACCCATTAAAATGTACGAGACAGCGAGGCGCAAATTTAAGCACTTTATTGCGTTTTTCGTTACGCCCCTCTTGCACCATACCACATGCCCCTCGTCCCTCGTCCCACGCCCCACGTCCCGCATCCCAAAACCTTGGCCCACATGCTGCATGGCCCATTACTCTGCCTCTTTGGCGCGTTTGCATATCTGTTTTCCATGTTCACAATCGCTAATCGTTAACGTCTGCTGCCTCGCACGAGTATCGTTCCAGGTCTGTCTGTCTGTCCCTCCTTCCCTGGCTGTTGCTGATGTTACTGTTACTGTCTATGTCTAGTCTGCCAGAGTGGCACGTTGAGGTGGGCAGGTGTTCAAAATGGGTTCAGGTCTCACCTTTAATTTATTACATTTAAAGCGATTTTAGTATTTCTCATAGGCAATGCAAAGTGTTGAAGAGATTGAATGTTTGTACTTAGGGATATTACTTTATACTTTTATTCATGTTTTAGTGCAAACCTTTTAAATCAGATCTACTGCTATATGTTCATTCTAGTGCCTGAACGCTCTGCACGACTCTTTCATGTTACTTAGTTCGTCTTACAACAAGCTCTACTGTATTGTGTCCAATACTTACTCTGTAGCCTTTTTGAAACTTGTAGTTCTGACTCACTTATTTACAAATTAAACTTATTTTTCTCGAACTAAAGAAATCTATAATTTTGCCTAGACTGGTTGACCATTCTCGTAAACCACGAGAATGTCAATGCCGGACATTCTACAAGTACGTTCCCGGACTCTTACTCTCAGATCTTCAGAGAACATTACTCACCATTCATAGTTTGTTAAGCTGTGCTTTAAGCGTACTGTGACCTGTAAGTAAGTATAAGGAGATCATTGTCTTTTTACTAATCTCAGGCACTCCCTGACGTATTCCTGTCTCTGCTCCTGCTTTCGCTACTTTATCAGCTTCGCTATTCCCCCGTGTGCCCCGATACCCATCGTTGAGTAGGGAGTTATTATTTCCCAGCTTGTCGAGTTGGGTTTTCACCTCGCATTGGTTAGCATTTCACTTCTTCTCATATTACAATAAAATACGCACTTTCTTCGTATGTTTTATTTATATTTATTTAAATTAGTTTATAGTCGGACTAAGGTCAGTCGACTGTTTAAAAGTAAAGAAAAAGTACAATTAATAGTTATAATTTATAATTTTAAGTTAAAAGTAAAATCTTAACTGTGAGAAAAGAAAGAAAAAGAAATTAATTGAATTGAGTTTACATTGGGATAAAAAAATGAAAAAGCCGATCCAACATTTTTTGCAGAGGATTGGGGAAAACCCAGAAAAACCCAATCAAATCAGGAGAGTTAGTGTTAGTAAGCAAAACCTAATCAAAATAGCGATTAGAATGTTCAAACATGCAGTTAGTTAAAAAGTACTACTGTTACTAGAAAGAAGATAAGTATATATTAAACTAGTTACTAGAAAGGTGGGTAAGGATTTGTACTTTTAAGCAAGATACAGAATTATTGTTGTTGTTAGCGATAATGTAATATAGTTTATTATAGTCCGAACATAGTACCCTGAAAGGCTCATGCAGGGCATAATTCGAGCTACAATTGGAAAGTTTTAGAGGAAGATAATTACGGGTGATTCTACCAGGGACAGAGAAGTGTAGTCGACTAAGCAAGTCGTTACTATCTATGTCCCCTTGTATAAGGTTATAAATAAATACAACACCAAGCATAGTTCTACGATTAGCTAGGGAAGACAGATTTAGTAACAAAAGTCTACTAGGATAGGAAGGAAGTCTTGAATTTACGTCCCAGTTAAGGCCTCGCAAGGCAAAAATTAAAAAGTTTTTCTGTACGGATTCAATGCGGTCCTTGTGAACTGTGTACTGAGGACTCCAAACACATGATCCGTACTCTAGAATTGGACGAACAAGCGAGGTGAAAAGAGTCTTAGTTAGGTAAGGATCGTCAAACTCCTTAGATCATCTCTTAATAAAGCCGAGCACACCCATAGCTTTATTACATGCAATCAATACAATTCTCCCTCTTTAGGAAATTGTCATATAACTTTAGGGCTCTCCAGCAAATTGTCGAGAGGAACCTCCAGTCCATCACTTAGTCCAACATTAATTTTCAATATTATCCATTCATAAGTTATACAATTCGCCGACGTCATCCATCAACTATTTTTAGTCTGCACGTTGTTTACTGTGTTTCCCTTCGGATTTCAACTGACCCCGTCGCAGGCTGAGCTCGTCGGTGCTGCTCGTTTTGGCAGGCGGCCAAAGAGTATTTTTGAAAATAACTACAACAAGTTGAAGGACTACAACAACTGGCTTTCATATTTGGGAGCGCGTTGTCCCAGCTCCCTTTGACTTGCGCCGTGTTGGGTGGGGTCGTCTCGCTGTCGCTCTCGACAACCTTTTTGATTAGATTACGCAACGTAAAACTGGTTTGCAAATTGAATAAATGACTTTTGTGTTGCCAATATAAAACGTGTTTGCAATTTTTGATTAGTAAACAGTAAAAGAACGCGAGGTGGACCCCGACCAGAAAGACAGAGCTAAACAAAAAAACAACACGCAACGCACCCAAACAGTTTTCAGCTTAAATTTTTGGCAGAGGCCTAGACTCTTTCTGGTTCCGGGGTAATGTCATTTGTCAATTTCGCTTGGGTCATTTTGGTTGCTGCGGCCGCTGGTCGCTTTGTGGTGTACGTGAGCAATTGTTGTTGTTGTTGCCGCTGCTGCTGCTGTTTGGGCAACTGGTCCAATTAAAATTCATTAAACGTAAATTAACATTGAAGTCGCTAGGGGAGCGGGCAGGGCGGCATTATAAATTAGGGATACCAGATAACGCCCCACGAAACGCTGCGAACTGCAGGCAGAATGTGAAATTAGCCCGAATTGAACTGACAGTCAATTTCAGATTGTTTCGTATCCGATTGGGCAGATAACAAAGTCTATTAGGCTCGTCTCAATTCGGCGCAATGGCGGCAGAGGCCACTCGATGAAGTTTTGTAGAACAGAAAAGGCTGCCTAAATGGAATTTAATTTAAGTAAGTTCATAGTAAATGGGTAAATGGTTAATTGACTTGTCAAATAGATACGGAATGGGTGAATCCTTAAATTGTATGAGAAATCAAAAAAAAATAAAAATGTAAAGAATATAATAAATATTGGCTACAAGTTTTTAAATAAAATCTAGATTTCTATATGAACGTGGGGATTTTATTATTAAATGTTTAGTTAGTTTTTATTTATTTTCTCAAACAAATTTCATCACCTTCAAATTTGCAGTACATCGTTGATGGGCTGATCGCACCCAGCTGCTGCACCAAACGTTAAAAAATATTTTAGTGTTGTACGCACGCAGTCTTACTCTCGACTGTACGTTAGCTAATTATATTAAAGAATATATTTAGTAATCAATATTTATTTATTTATTTATTTTGTGTTAGGATCTTCGTGCTCTTGGATATTCTATCTTCGTCATTGTCGTTATCATGAGTAATAATCATAACTTTTGGTTATTTTGTACTTCATCTTCCCACATGAATGACATCGGTTTATTATGGTTATCCTTAAAAAATATATATTATTATTCATACAGTGCGTTTCATAATATATATATAATATATATAATATATATATAAGACACTTTGCAAATAGATTTTTGTTTTGGAGTAAGAACATGTAGAAGCATTTTAAAACGGTTATTTTTGCATTTCTGGTGCTTGCACATATTTCTGCCTTTGGTATACCGTTATAGGCGCCAGAGCTCGCGCCTCACCATAGAACCGTTATCTTTTGCTTGGTGAGTGCTGTTTTGCTGCCATTTTCGTTGATTCATAATTATAAAACACTAGTCGAAAATTGATTTTCAAAGACAATTGACGTGTCAATTTCTATTGTTTTTGGGTTTATTTGAATTAATAATAAATTTTAAATAAAATGCCGCGAGGTTCGACATTATCGTATTATGTATATTACATATTCTATATATTTCTGTTGTAATCCATTTCTATATTCTGTCTATCGCTCCTTTTTATCCCTTACCTGTATGTGCAATTTATTCTTTGCGTTTCTCTCGCTCCCTTTCTTTTCTCCATCTCTTCAACCCTGTCTCCCTTGCCCCCTTGTCTCACTCTGCCATTCAACCACTCTTCCTCTCTCCATCCTCTCCCCAGCCTCCTCAATCAATTGCTTCCATTTCACTCCAATCTCTTCTGGATATGTTACACAGCCGCCCCGTGCACTCCCTCCCGTTGGCTTTGCCAAGTTTCTCTGCAACGTTAAAATCCAATTCGGACTTAATGAGCTGTGTAATATTTGCATTTCGTTCACACGCTTAACACTAATTTGTTCGCGATTGTGCCAAAAACTGGCCAGAGATTTTTATTTTTCTTGGCAAAGTGCCGCAAAGCGGAAGCGAGTGGACCCAAAACGCCCAGCTGCGGCAACTGGTTCCATTTTAACTTGGACATTTTGCAATTTTCTTGTCGCACAAAGAGTTGCCAGAAACAGAAGAAGAGATAGACGGAGACGGAGACGGAGAGAAGAGAAGAGCGAGAGAGAGAGGGAAAGAGAAGAGAGCGGAAGGAGGAACTGTAATGGCAGTAAGAGAGATTTGCATATTGGATTAGTCCGGTCGTCAATCGCCTGGCATACGTAAATCTATTACGGAAAGTGGAGAACGTAAAAGCGAATACAGAAATCAAAAGCCATAATTCAATATTAAATCACTCATACGGCAGGTTAAACCAATTTCTGCAGCTCGAACAGCAGTTGAGCAATGAATTGGATTTTTCGATCACACACACATGCACAAACACTAACACAAACACTAACACTGCCACACACAGACAGAGTCGCACATACAGTCCGCACAGCATGAAACAAGCACAACAATTAGTGTGTCAGTTGGAGTTATGAGAAATGAATGTGTTGGGTTCTTGGTGCAGCTTTTAGTCAAATGAAAACCTCAAATGCCTCACTAGCTCTCTTCAGCCCTCGCTCAGCTTGGCCAAATCTTCTTGCCAAAATCAACAAAATATTTCAAAATAACAAATGTGTCCTTTGGTGCCCGGTGCCTTGCCCGGCCCGTCCAGCGCTGACCAGCTCCAGCTTCAGCTCCAGCTCGAGCTCTTCTCCCAGGGATGACAAAGTGCTTGCAAACGCATAATATTTGTCTAGGTCATGCATATCACAATCGTTGGGCGCTCGCTCGCTGCCAGCTTACCAGTTAAATGCAAACAGAAAAGCACAAAACGCAAGACATATTAATCAGTGAGCGGAAGCAGGCGGGGCAGGAGGACGCTTGCAATTTTAGCTTTAGTTTTGGTCTGCAAAACAAATAAATTGCAATTTGTGTAATTCCAACACCTCCAGGCAAAAATCAATGCACGCCATGTCGCACTATCTCTGTCCCTATCTAACACACTCCTTCCTCCTTTTGCCCTCACGCTCTCTCACTTGACGTGTGTTTGCTTATTTGTGCGTGGTGTCAGGTGTGTGTGAAAATATTTACAATTAAACACAATAGCTTGCATACGGAATCAGTTTGTCGAGCATGCTAAGGTTTCACTTCCGTCCCGCCTCTCTATAGTTGTGTGTGTGCGTACGTGTGTGTGCGTATGTGTGTGCGTGTGTGTGTACGTGTGTGAGAGGTGCGTATTTGCCCGAAGTTCGGCAGAGTAAAAGCATTGTTTGCGGGTTCCCGGTGAAGGGGCCGAGGGAACTCTGAGGCATCTTTCAAGTCATATATTTGATTTTAATTACATTAAATTTATTTGCCATGTGATTTTTGTGCAAAGATCGTTAGAATCGGCAGTATAAATAGAGAAACAATTGCAGCACTTACAGCTGGTGAAATGCCCAGACTGCTGAAAGAACCCAGCAAATATTTACCTGATACCGATCCTTTTGTTTATCAAGCAGTATGCAAATTTACTTATATTTACTTTCAATTTACCTGATCCGCATGATTCTGCACTGACACAAATCACGAATCTGGCAGCTGGATGAATCCCGAAAGTGTCCCCAGGACATACAGAACCTGCTTCGCTAAGTTTTTCTTTTCAAAAGCTGTCTGTTCGATGCTTTCTGCTTCATAATTCAATGCCAAGTTGCAGCCAGGTTGACATTGGGGTATATCACTTACAACGCGAACGAGTACCGAGGGTACACAGGGTCAACTGCACCACTTGGCTGCCTGAGTTGGGTTCAATCTCGGGCAGGTTCAGTCAGAATTTGCATTCTGCTTATATTTAATCAATTTAAAAGACTTTCCGCTTTCAGCGCATTCGTTCTGCGAAATGGACTCGCCATAACCATTAAATATTGAACAGGCCACAATTAAAGTCCCCGCAAAGGAGCAGTATGGGTGGTATGGACTGGCAATGAGCTTATAAAGCTATCAACACTGTGCATCGATGGCTAAGACAAATTCGGAGTTGGCCACAGGGGGCTGGTCTGCCATTAAGATGAGCAGCCAGATGCCCCGAGGGGCTCAGCACACTGCTTAGTGGCAAAGCACTCATGATGAATGCCAGCGGGCGAAGGGGTTGGAACTCCCAGCTTAACCCTAAAAGAACAGTTTTAAGCAATTTTAAAGGTACTTCCTCCCCTCCTCTAACTCTCTTTCTCTCTCTCTCTCTCTCTCTCTCTGTCCCTCCCTTTGACGCCTTCTATTGTGGCTAAAAAGCTTTAAAGAAATTTATAGCGTGGCCATAGAAAAACACTTTAAGAGTTTTTTCTTTTATTGTGCTCGAGCATATAGAAATTATACGGCTGGGCGTAAAGTGAAAGCAACTAAAATAATAACGAGCAGCAGAAGAAGTGAAGCTATAAGGATCACTCTTTCCACACTAGCAGATACCCTGGAAAGGTTCGTGCAGGTAAGTATTTCAATTGGCAAATGCATATTCAAATATAATAAAGGCTAATTAGTATAAAATATATACTTATTTATTTATTCATGTATTCATTTAATTATTTATTCATTTATTCACTTAATTTATTAATTTATTTATTCATTCTTTTCTTCATTTATTTCTTCATTTATTTATTGTTTATCAATTAAATTTTTTATTTATTTAGAATGAATTAAAGTTTGGCAAAAGTACAACAAAATTTTAAAAGAAATACATTTAAATTGGTTAAGAATAAAGTATAAAAAGTACACAATATAATATTTTTGAATATTTAATCTAATATAATTTAATACATTTTTTGTATATGATACATTTTAATTACAGGGTATTTACTAAACTAGCAACCGATTGTGGAGAAATGAGCAACAGTCGCCGCCATTAGCACCGCTACATAGTACGTATGTATGTGTGGCTAGTATGTGTTGTGTGGCACATTATTTACAAAAAGAATTTCATGGCGAAAGGAACGTCTGGCCGAGAATTCTTTGGGTCCTTTGGAAGGTGCCTAGGGAGCTCGTCTGGTGTAATAACTTTCCCAGCTAGGCTGGCTCAAACTTGCTGTTGCTATTGCTGCTGCAGATGCAGTTGCTGTTGATGTTGTTGTTGTTGTTGGTGTTGTGACTGTTGGTGCAGTAGCGAGTGCCATTAGATTGGGCCAGTTGTAAGCAAGCTTTCAATTTTTTCACACTTTTGTTTAAGTTTAAGTTTTCATGCGAGTTTTGTCTCTTAAAAACCCAATACAATTGCACTTAATGGTACACACATACCCACACACACACACACATACACACTCGTGTACTTGCATGCGTTGAAAGTAAATTGCCTTCGGCTCTGCGCTCACACGTTTCTCTATCTCTCCCTCTACCTCTCTCTGCCTTTCGCTTTTGGCTTCGGCTCCCTGCAGAAAGGGCAACTGCAACTATAACGAGGGCGTGGCCAGGAGAAAGCAGCTCAAAGGACGCCATGCCGCCTCCTCCGGGCACAAGCTATTTGTTGTCCTTTGGCTGCCTAGCTGCCTTGCTGGCAAATATATAGCCTGTGGTTGGTGTGCCTCCAGAATTTATGTGGCCCCCGCACCGCTCGTCCAGTACATGGGCGCATATTGTTTTAAATACAATTGTTTTAAGTTTTTCATTTGCTACAAAAGCGTCCATCCGACTGGGCTGAGAGGTGTTAAATGCTTAGGTTTTCAGCACTCTATCAAGTGTGAATTTATTTGAATACATTTACAATGTGTAACGTACGGATTGGTAAACAACTCAGCGCAGTACGCTGACTAAGTCACCAAAGCTTCGGGCATCATTTCTAGTAACAATGGCGATTGAAATTCGCGCAATTTGCTGAAAATGAATTACTAATAATGTCATCGCAAATACAGCACAGCGACGTAAATTGTATAGATAACATACATTTTTTATTAACTTTTGTTTCTTTTCACTTTTTGCAGTAGCTTAATTAATTTTTACGCTTTCACTTGGATCGTGATGAAGCATTAAATATTTATAATATAAACTTTGCAGAGCCATGATATACTTTATATATTTTTTATTTATTAGCAAAAACATAAATGAAAAAAAAAAAAAAAACAGAAAAAAATGATTATTATTTTTGAATATATTAATTTGTCATTTTATTTTCTATTATTAAATATTGTGAATGTGTTTATGCACATTTTACATTGTACTTTAACAATTGATATTGATACAATACACATCTCTCTTTCTCCTTTCCTTTCTTTCTTTCTTTCTCAGAAACCAACATAAAATGTAACATGTTCATACGAGGTCGAAACCTAACGACCCGACTTTGCCCCAATTAACGTCGCCAGAGTGTTGGGCAAACAGTTTTACCAACTGACATTTCGATTGATTTATGTTAATTAATGTTTATCAGAATACGCCCGACTGATTACTAAATTGATTTCAAACAAAATGCAAATATAGGGTAAAAAGCGAACCTTAATCGGTAAACAGACGATGATAATGATTATCTACTTTCCGGTTGATTGACATCAAACATTAGGAGAATGCAGTTGGGAAGAAAGAAAATAAAGGCAAATAAAAATGCTGCGGCTTAGAGTACGGTGGGTAGTTTCTATTCGCGTTCAACAAAAAAATTTGCAAAAAACTCAATAATTAAAACTGAAATGTTTTTTGTTTATAAATATATCTGTTTAAACTAACTGCTTAAGTCTATAAACATATTAAATATAGTTTGTAGTCCACTGAATAAATAATTGTTTGAATCGAAGACATTATGATGCACTCGCTGATCGACCCATTTGAGGACGTGACATAGTGCACTCACTCACTAAGCTCACTTCCTGCACTAGTGTTGTTTAAAAACATTGTCGGTTGCTAATTTATAAAAACAAAATTAATTCTAGCCTTAATTCTTGATTCCTTTTTTTCTAGCGCCTTAAACATAAGTTTTAGCTTTTCGCTCTAAAATAAAAAATGAATAATACTAAAATAACAACAAGGAAGATGAGCATACAGTCTCTGTAACACTATGGTTATATAAATCGATGCTGAATAGCACAAAAGAGGAAGCTTATGCTTTTCATTCGTACATTTTCGAATACTATCTGAGCATATGTGTTCCATACATATTTCATTTTGGTAGACAGAACTACAATGATGGAAAATACAAGGTTAGAATAATGTACGGTAAAGCAACAATACTTCCCAAGAAGACCTAACCTGGTCAAACTATAGTAGCTCCTACTTTGTGGCTTTGACAAGATTTTCATTCTTATTAAATACCTTGATATTTGACTTTCTAACATTAAAAGTCAAAAAACCTAATGAAACTCACAAACGAAGAAATTCATATGTTAGTTATGGCGATTAGTAATTTTTTGCCTACTTTTGACATGTCTGGACCACAGTTGTCATCCAGTTGCTTCTCGTTCTTCGTGTTGTTAAGCCCTCCAATTAGTTTTCTGTTTACACTTCCCTTTAATACAGTTTACAGTTTAATTAATTTTATCTGAAAATTGTTTGCATGTTTCTTCGTTTTTTTGCCGTTTCATTTGTACCTTGATTATTTCCGCTTACCAGAAGCTGTTGATAGAAATACTGTTCAAGTTACACAGCAGCTAGTCAAAGCTGAAGTCACTTGTAAACGAAACTCCAAGTAGCATGGGAAAGCTGTGAGAAGCCTCAAAAAGTAAAGATTTATTTGTTGCAATGCACTCAATAAAGTAACGAACGATGTCATAAGAAAATAATTGCTCTAAACAGAGTTCATTTGGAGAATTCTATGATTCAGACTGAGGTCACATTAGCCTATTTATTTCAGGTTAATCGCGTTAGCAATTATATACCTTCCCTATAATTTAACTGCAATGGGGAAGGTTGTCGTGGGCCATCGGCTATTGAGTTGTTGTTGTGGTCTCGGCTGTCAGCTACAGTCAAAGCGCAATGCTAGACATATTTGGCGTCCCGCCGCGAACCACGAAGTTGTATGTGAAACAAAGGCCTATCAATGTCTTCTACAACAATGTCTCATCAACAGACATGCAGGCAATGCATGCTTGCATCGAGTCTGTGTGAAAGTGTATGTGTGCGAGTGGTTTGGGCACATGCCAACACACAAAACATGCCATAAATCCACAGGCAGCGTACAATTAATATGGAGTAATTAATGTGCAGCAGGACTTGAGACTGCAAAGCACCGAAATTCAAATTGATTAATTAATAGCACAACTTTAGGCGCATACAATGCTATATGAGGGGAAAAGCCTTATAATAACTAAAAAATGATCAAATATATTGATTTAATAATATATTACTTAATTTATATTAAGCTTATTGGTTAGTATGTAATTTCCATTGGACATATACAAATAATGATGTACATATGTTGTTCTACAAGGGCTTACGATAGGATGTTGAACTTGTCACTGACAAAGTGCGGAACAAAGAACGTCTTTTAGAAACGTGCCAAAAGAAAATAGCGAAAATTAAAAAATAATTAAAAATTGTGTATCATATTGCTTTTCATTCATATTTTATGAAGGCCACTAAATGAAAAACTGAAAAAAAATGTAAAATTGAAATTAAATTTATCAAGTTGGACTTTAGCTTTTGTAAGAAACAGCCGAGTTCTATTTTTTATACCCTTCGACAGGCAGAAGGAGGCGTGGCAGAGCCCATAAAGTGTATATATTTTTGCTCAGAATCACTAGCCGAGTCGATTGAGCAAAGTCTGTCTGTCTGCCCGAATGAACACACAAATCTCAGCTATAATAAAAGCTTGAAACGCCAAATTTGACATGTACTATGCGCAGATAAACTGTATTTCAAACGTAAGATGCCACGCCCAGCGCCCCTTCAAATCAATCATTAAATTTACCAATTAAATATATAAAGTATATAAAGGTAAACTTTCTGACCTTGACAAAGACCAAGTTGATTAAAATATCTACGTATCCTCACAATTTCAATCCAATCGTACAATAAACACAGAAGTTATTTAAGAAAGTATTGGCACAACACCAAGTGCTTGTGTCAGTTAACAAGGGAGACGGGCGAGGGCGACCTCAATCTATCGAGAAAATTTGAGAGCATGATTATGTGTATGAACTTAATAAATTAAACTACACCGGAATATAGGTCGAAGGGTACTACTATCGAGTGCGCTCGACTGTTGCACTCGTTTTAATTTGAAATTTAATTTTAACAAGTTGTTTGCTAAAATTGCAACATTGGTTTAATATGAAGTTGGCATACGAAATATTAATCGGGACATTATACACTTTAAAATTTACCCTGCATGTCTGAGTTTTGACTTAACCTCATACAATTCAAAAAATACTAACGCTACAGTCAGGTGCTCACTGTTTAAGGCCATGGATTATCATATTATACCGTAATAAAAATTTTAACGGTATGGAATCGCCGCCCGAATATTATTAGAATAAAATAAATAAAAAAAATAAAATAAAATAATAAATAACTAATAAATGAAAATTCGCACCCGCCTTAACCGGGAGTTGAGAGTTGAACACACGCACTCTCTCACAGCCGTCCGCCACTCTAACCACTCGGCCATTGCCTCAGTCCTTGGCATATCGGCAAAGCTGCATTGTCAACCAATTTTGTTACCATACAATGCAAATAAAAAGTTTAAAATGCTGTGTGTATGCTTGCGTAAATTAGATCTGCTTAAGTATACATATACCATATGTTCAAAGTGAGTTTAATTTGTATCATATCTCACTTATTAATAGTCCGATTTAAATGAAATTTTCACATAACGCCCGTGGCATTTGTCATGTAAGATATACAACTTTGGTTGTTGAGCTAATATTGTAGTTTTTAAATAGTTATTACTGATTTACAGAGGCGGGAAGGGGCGTGTCCAAATGTTAAAAAACTTTGAGACACTGCAATATATACGAATGTTGTCGCAAAATTTGATGACTCTAGCTCTTATAGTTTCTGAGATCCAGGTGTTCATACAGACAGATAGACGGACAGACAGACATGGCTCAATCGACTCGGCTACTGATACTGATTCAGAATAAATATAGTTTATGGGGTCGGAGATGCCTCCTTCTGCCTGTTACGCACATTTCCGTTCCGACAAACACAATAGACCATGAATTTTTTAAAATCCATGGCCTAAAAATATTAAAATGCCCTTAACTCAGACGCACATCAAGTACACACACATGCCAATATGCAGATAATTTTCATAAATTTGAAAGACGAAAGCCATTGTGTATTTATCTGTATTTTTCTAACTTTGTGCTTGAATGATTCTTCATTTCCTATTCTGAGAAGTTGTTTTATTATTATTCAGTATCAACCATAAGCAACATAGCGTAGGCAATAACAACTACAGAATATTTTATTTTTATTTTGCACGCAGTTTTTCTTACTCTTCGTCCAAATAACTGTTATAGCCGCAGTCCCTTTTTATTTAGCTCTCTTCGTCTCGCTAAATCTCGCATCGCATTGTTTTCTTCTCCCGTTTTTTGTGTTTTTTGGCAAGTAAACAAATTTTTGTCACGGGCATTAATTCCGTCGTCGTACTCCCCGATATTTCGTTTTTAATGCGGGTGTCGCGCCAAATCAAAACAGAAATCGCCTTATTTCCATCTGATATTTGCATAACATTTAAAATTGTACATGCAAATTAGCACATTAGTCAGTTTTTCCCAACAATTTATAGACCAATGCGATTTGATCTTTGTTTTTGAACACTTTAAAGGCAAAAGTCGCACAGTTGAACCATTCGAGTTTTCACTCTCTTTCATGAATCACATACATAACATTTATATGTGTGTATGCATAGCACTATGGGCGTGGCACCGTCCCTTTTGTGGGAAATTTCCACTCAATGTTTGAACATTTTAAGAGTTCACTTTTAACATCGAATAAATATTTTGTTATAGTATTTGAAATTAGTTTAAACAAAAGTGGGCTTGGCATGCCTCTAACTGAAGAAAAAAACCAGAATAAAAGGTATTCCTTGGCATGCCGAAGGTTTTATACCCTTACAGGTTTTGGTTTCAATCTTTTCCGATTGTTCCTATATTAGTTATTTATAATGGTACAAAATTCTATGATATTGTTTATGTATTCGTTAACAGCTGAAACGTCGCTTATGCTCCACATAAACGATATTTTCATAAAAATCTTTATTTCTGTTACTGAACAAACTGATTGTTCTTATAAATGCTATGGGTTATAGTTATCCGATTTTTAATAAAAAAAATGTAGCTATTTAAATGAAAAATGTAAGTTTTTACATAAAAACCCGCATTTCGGCAGATAATTCTTATAACAGTATATGTTATAGTGGTCCAATTTCAATGAAATTAAGTAAGGAAATTGAGTAAGCATATTACGTATATATAAAAAAACCAATAAAGTAAATTTGGTAGCAAAATTTTGAAATACATATAACACAGTTCTGCAAGCGATTCTGCGTTGGCTAAATTAAGGTTGCAATCGTTAATTTTTAATTTTGTGCAAAGTGGTTAAAAGTGTCATTTTTAATAACACTCATTTAAACAAGAATTTAATGTTCTAAATTATAAAATATTTTTCATAGATGGACTCTGCCGGACTCATTTTAAATCTCTACTTCATTATGAAATTTTGCCAAAAATATGGCACCTCGAATTTTTACTCAATTAAGGGGACAACACAAGTTTTATCGACATTGGAGACTCAGAAACACAAAATACACACAACACTGTTTAGAACTCGATTAAAAAATTTTAAAAATGCTGCTTAATTTTTCACTGAGTTTAATATATGTATAGTACCATACATGCTGTGCAATTGCAACAGCTGCGTTTATAAGCTGATTTCTTTGTAGTGGCGCCATCTATTGAAGATTGGTCTATTGTGAATGTGTTCCACTTAAAACTGTTTAAATTCGCCGACTTTTAAAAAATGGATTTTGGCCAGAAAAACTGGTAAAATTTCCAATAGTAAATTGTGAGCTGCTTCTGATTCAAATGTTAACATACATAATATATACTTGATAGGGTAGGAGAGATCTTTTAAACTCCTGTCTAAAAGTAATATACCCGTACATGGTATAAGCAGACACCCAAAACCACAGTCGAACGCGCTTCACAGTAAGATAATGAGGGAAGATTAACTACCGTAAGGTTACTAAGTAGAATAGGGAGGAAGTCTAACATTGACATCCCAGTTAAAGCCTCGTTAAAGCCAGTTAAATTACGACTATTTCAACAAGGGACAGAGAAGTGTAACCGGCTAACTAGGTCAACAGTGTGAATATCATCTTGTATAAAGCTATCTAACATATAAAGACTACACCAAGCACGGTTACATAAAGATGGCAGATAACATAAACCTACCAGTGTAGGAAGGGAGTCTTACATTTACATCCCAGTTAAGGCCACGTAAAGCAAAGATTAGAAACTTCTTTTCTACAGATTCAACGCGGTCCTCATGATATTGAGGACACAAAACGCATGATCCGTACTCAAGAGTTTGACGAACAATTGAGGTATTGAGGGTCTTTATTTAATAAGGATCCTCAACCTGCTTAAACCATTTATTGACTATTGAGGATACAACCACAAAGAGAGTAAGATACGTGCTGCGAACTAACGCGTGAGAAATCTTTTTGACACATATGTACATACTCGTATTACTTTCTCGATCTCACTCGCGTCGACATCAAAAATTGCTAGAAGAAAGTTAAGATTTGAATACTTTCCTTTATAGCCCCAAATTACTGATTTGCATAGGTGGCGGGCGTGTTATCAAAATCTGTATTCACTTGATTTAAACTGGTTTATACAGATTGATAAAGGCTTGACCAAAATGAAGCTCTAGCTTTGCGTGGGAGTTTGGCTGGGCACTACAAATTTAAAATGATGCACTGGAATTACAGTCAGGCTCTGAATGTATAAGGCCATGGATTTTTATACACATGTGCATACTTTTAAATTATTCTCAACAGATGGCGCTCGCGCTAGCCCGCCTCCCTTGTTAACTGACACAAAAACTTGATGATATGCTCATACTGTCTTAAGTAATCTAAATTTAGAAGATACGTAGATATAGATTGTATATTGCAAAGTTAGAAAGTACGGAACTTTCTTATTTTTAAGCATGAGTCTCAATATTGCCTTTTACGTTCTGATATTATATATTAATTACTTTCATATTCGCAAATTTGTTGTCTACGGTGTGAACCAAACCACGTAGGGTCGTTAACAAGTTTATCCATTGTGTTGATAAGATTAACCACTGTTAAATTAAATCCGTCTTTTTATTTTTCTAAGTCCTTAATCAAAGTTCCCCGATATTGACATTATTTTATTAGCGTTTAGTCTTGTGCTCATGTCTTTTTCTTCCGCTCTGCCCATGTCTTTTTCTGTCACTCTGCCCTGGGTCTCTCTTCTTGTTAAACTGCTTTGGCTCGTTCTTTGTTTCGCTGTTTATGCGCCCAAACTGTACCTTAATCGCAGTCTATTAAAAATGCGCGTTTGTACGTTCCAGTTCCCAAACCGCCACCCGATTCGCCAACTGCGGCGAACCCGCACACATACACAAACGTAACGTTTTCCACATAATGTTTGTCTAAGATTCACGTTTGCCCCCAGCGTGGCAACGAACGTAACTTTTATTCGCTTTTATACCCTTCCAGAGCGCATATTAGCTTTGCACAAATGTTTGCAACACACTTGATTGGGATCTTGTCCGCATCTTACTGTTCCTATATCTTTGTTATGGTTTTTAAATTGCATTAATGTAAAACAACAATAGTATATAATATACTTAGTTGATATACATATAAACGATTGCGTCACATTAAGGATTTCGTAAGAATACTTATCTTTTCTTTTCAAATAACACATATTTCCATATTATAATTGAAAAATAATGTCTTATTTAATTCATCATCCATCATTCGAAAATGGTAATTTTCTTCAAATAATGGCTTGTCCAGAAAATTTACATTTATTACAGATACACGAAAACATATGTGTTTATCAGTCACAATTATGATTGAAGAGGTAATTTTGAACAATTAAGTTTTTAAAAAAAATATCAAAAATGAGTTTTCTGTAAAAAATGCGTTTTCTGTACCCATACAACAATTTTCAGCGTATTCAGATAGCGACATATCACAAATAACCAGCGTTCCGGTTTTTTTCGCCCCGCAATGTGGGCGTAAAAGAGCAGGGAAAACTCCGGATATTGGCATCATACACCTCCAGCCAATTTTAAATTGCCAATATTGATTTATATGCCACATGCGTTGCCACATGGGGCAGCGAGGCATCCACTTGCTGCGGCGCCTCTCAAGCATTGTTAAGTTGCAATATTGCAGGTGGCCCGTGTGTGCAACCGGGCTGCATTTGCAGTAAGTAAATGGGCAGTGGGATCTCGCAGTTAACGCCTGGGAAATTTATTGGAAAGCACGCGATGTGTTCATAAGTATACGCGCCCGTTTAACAGGACGCGGACGTACATACACACGAACATACAAGTATATACACGTACACACGATCCGCGGCTGATTTATATCTCTTTATTATATTACTTTACTGAAATTCCATTTGATATGCCATCAAAGGGCTCAAACCAGACATTTTTCCTTTTCCGCTATATGAATCACTTTTTCCTATTTTTATTTCAGACCTCGCTTTTGCAAAAGCCAAGTTTTACTGTGCTCTGTTTGTGATTTCCCAAATCCCATTTAAGTATTCCCTTTATGGGACCACAACCCACCGCACAATTCAACAAATTCTTTTGCATAATTCAGCCAAAGACTTCCCTGCCTCTTTGTCTCTGTATCCCATATTAACGTCATCTTAAATTCTGTTCAGGTGTTATAAATCCAAAAAAAAAAAAAAGCTTTCACGTGTTAATCCTAAGTTCTAAGCAATGATTTCAGCTATTCCACTGTTGAGACTATCTACACTATTAATCTTGATCTGTAATAACCACAAGTTCTTGTGCTGTACTTTGATTAATAAACTGTGTGCCATGGATTTAATAAAGCATATATTCTTGATCAGGAAAATTATTCGAACTAGTTTTGTCCGACTCTCTGTTGCTATGCTAACGAGATTCTAGTCTTTAAGCTGTCTTTATATACGTACATATGTACCTTGGGGCACACACTTATTAGCGCTAAATGTAAATTGAAAATAAATTGAAACGTGCCGTTTAGGACCGATACATTGAATACCCCTATATTACCTATCGGTCGATTTTTGTTATGCATTTACAACATTGCAACGCGTCTTTTGATCTTCTGACATCACTGATCCTATAATGTATGTATTCTTAATCATAGTTAAGATTTTGTAAGAAAACTAACTACATAAAAAATATATAAGAAATATACAATAAAATATTATACCACAGTCGTAGCTGCTCACCAGTATTATTTTTAAAATAACTCAACTATTACAATTAAAAAGTAACCTTTGCATCCCCGAAAAGCAGTTATAAAAGTATATCCAAACCAAGTATATAATTATTATATATTATAATATATATATATATATATATATATAATAATATAATATATATATATATAATATATCCAGTAGTGACCATTTCCAATTTATATAGAAATACATTTATACGCTCATTACGAAAAGAGTACGCACCCAAGATATGTATGTTCGTCTTCTCGTTTGTTGCTCTGTTTGTTCCTAAATCAGGGCAGACATTTACGCGGGCTCGTCTTAAAGCTGCGAACAAGCGAGGCCCGCAACTCTATGGTAATACAGGACTCGCATCCATGGCGCTGTCAGCCATTTCAGCGTCGAGGACGAGGACAAGGACAAGGACAAGGCTGCCGACTGGATGCTGTCTTTGGATAGACTCTTAGGATTTCCTCCCCACTTTTATTGTTATTGGTGGTTGCATCATTATTTCAGTTGGCGCCTTGAAACACTGTAACATATCCTCACCCCGCCATTGTTTCCCAGCAGCAACCTCTCTCTCAAACGAGCTAGCTACCCCTGGCGCCGAGCTGCTCTTTTCATTCACAGTTCTATTTGTGCCGCGGCCACTGCGGCGGTGTCCTCTTGCATTGTGTCCGGGTCCACCGGCTCTCAGTGCGGACGCTTGAGCAGCGCATTTTACCATCATTGTAGATAAAGATAAATAGTCTCAGATAACGCTGTTATTTGCAAACAAATACAACTGCGGTTCATTGATGGCGGTTTCATTTCGCCTAGCACCAATGTAAGAGTAGGTAACAATAAAGAAGAGAAATTGAGTGAGACGGGGAGAGTAGGGACCGGCAATTGAGTTGGCCATTACATTGTGGTTGATAAGGCTCCTTTTTGCTGGTTAAAAAGAAGTCAACCGCAGGTTAGTAATGGTGTAGCGAGCACATCTGAATGAACTTTTAACATTATGAGAGGTGATGCGAAAAGAGCTTTTCATCACATTAAAGCTAATTAATGCGCATTCCAAAACATAGGTGTCAAAAAGTGATTGGGTAACATGAAAATATACTACAGATTTCGATGACACTAAGGCGAACTCAACAGTCGGGAACGCACGAAGTCGACGTCAACAACAGTCAGCAGAGGGCAGGTAATGCTGCAGGGAACTTGGGAAAATTTTAACTAAAATTACCTTTGATTTAAACTTGAAAGATTAGTAGATGTAGTTTATATCTACCATATGTGTATGTATTTGTTTGTCGAAACAAAAAAAAGACTTAAATACTTTACTTAATATCCGCAAATTGTGGCATCCGAAATTGGAAATAAACTTGTTAGCTTATAGTAGCTAAGATCGGCGCGTTCATTCAAACGACCAGAGAGACATGCCTTGATCAACATGGCTAGTGATTCTATTATTTTAGCTTTTTTAAAACATCTGGTAGCTTCATGTATTTATAATTTTTTGTCGAGGGCATGAGAGCAGTTTCCAGGGCGCCAAAATTGGTCTGTGGATTGATTTTTATAGATCTCAACGAGGTAACACGAAAATAATAAGTAAACATGTTTTGCTTTCGGCTTAACTTAATAGATGTAGCCTCCGATAAGTCCTGATATCCCATACAGATTCTCAGCTGAAATGGCCAGTGAGACCAAGTTTCGAAAGGTAATATTTATATTTTTGATATTATTTATACTTTGATGCATTACAATCTTTCACTGTGTTTACTTAATGTTTGCATTTGAAATGAGAAAACGCATTTAAAGTTCGTTTAGTTTGCTTATAAAAACCAACAACATTATGGTTGGTGCGTTGCGCATTTAGAATAATTAGATATATTGTATTATTGCATTTGCTTTAATATAAATGAAATGGGCAAAAAGTTATAGGCAGATACTGGCCAGAATGCGTGCATGCCAAACAAGCAAATATGGAAGCAGCCTAAAATATTTTGATTTTGATTATTAAAACTCTTGACAAAAGAAAATTGAGCTCCTGATTATTTGAATTTGTTAATTTTGTTAATTTAAGTTTTCAACACGTATTATATTCATGCAATTAAAATGATCAGAAACAAATTTTTTTAATAATGCATTTTCCGTCGATAAAATCGATAATTTCGATGGACTAAACTATCAACACCGGAAACCCTCGATGGTAATCGGTAGTTTCACAGCAGAGCGAACAGGCGGGTATACGATCTATTTTTGACTGGGACTGCTCATACTGTAGTGCGCATTCAACATAAGTGAACCTCACTCGGAAGTCTTATTTTTGTTGTTTGGTAAAAAGAGTAAGAAGTGAAAACTTCGTTTCGTATATGATTATTTAACAACAACGATCATGAAGTTTCAATATAAAGAGGAGAATGCATTGGCAAAGCGTCGCGCCGAAGGCGAGAAGATCCGTCGCAAATATCCCGACCGTGTACCCGTGATCGTTGAGAAGGCACCCAAAGCTCGCATTGGAAATTTGGACAAAAAGAAGTATATCATACCGGCCTTTCTGACTGTGGGCCAGTTCTATTTCCTCATACGTAAACGCATTCACTTGCGTCCCGAGGATGCACTTTTCTTCTTCGTCAACAATGTCATTCCCTCAACATCGGCAAACATGGGATCCCTGTACGAGGAACATCACGAGGAGGATTTTTTCTTGTACATTGCCTACTGCGATGAGAATGTTTACGGCATGGAAAAGTAAAAGTCACTGCATCTACCTACAGGCAGCATCATTAAAACCATCCAACATATAGAAAAAAAAATAGATTTAAATAAACATATACATATTTTAAGATGAACATGAACTTAAAATGAGAGATTTTACTTTTTGAAACTTGGTCACACTGATCATAACAGCTGAGAATTTGGGTGAGAAGTCGGGACTCGTCGGAGGCTATATCTCCCAAACTAAGCCGAACATAAATATTATATATTATTTTCGTCTTATTTCGTTGAGATCTATAATGATCGTCAGATCTAGTAAACTGGAATCCCCCTATGATGAGCTTGGTGTAGCCATCAGCTGTTTTAGATGTAAATTAACTTAAGTTTAATAAATAGATAAATCAAATTAAATTAAATTTGACATTAAGTTAGATAAGTTACAAAATCTTGTGTGTCTCGAAAATAAACTGAATTTTGTCGAAATATTGCATAAATAGTTCTATCATAAGACTGACAATTGTAATGGGAAATCGTGTGGGAAATGTGAAATGCAGCATACAAAATAAACAACAAAATACACGTAAATTTAATAATTTTCTAAAATTAATTAAAAAAAACTAGAAGCGACCGCTAAATAATTCTTTAACCTAAAATCATGATAAATACAGTCCTATCAGTAAAATAAATTTAAACAAAATCGGTGACGTAGGCTAAATAGCTGCCTACGTCACCGATTTTGTTTACCTTTACCATTGACTTCATGCCATCAATGCCTTCGCACATTCACATGTCAGCATGTGCATACATACAGGCACACATTGAAGACGAATTACACCCGTGCTAATCGATTCGCTCTCATTGTGCGAATATGTTTTTAAATATATATTTTTATTGTGATATTTCTTTTGATTAAATCAGTGATAGGCCACGACGCGTCGTTTTTGATTTTCGCCAAGTTTGCTTATGTATGCGTTGCGTGTGAAGTTTGACAACAGGCAAATTCATGGGCCAGTGGGATGGCAATATCGAGTAATATACCATATCTAACGGGGTATTTCCTAACCTATGCTACCAATTTTTATACCCTTCGACCATTGAAAATGGTCAAAAAAGGGTATACTAACTTTGTGCAAATGTATGTAACAGGCAGAAGGAGGCGTCGGAGACCCCATAAAGTATATATATTCTTGCTCAGAATCACAAGCCGAGTCGATTGAGCCATGTCTGTCTGTCTGTGTGAACGCACAGATCTCAGCTATTATAAAAGCTAGAGTTACCAAATTTGGCAGAAAGACTCCTGTGTACTATAAGCTGATCAAGTTTATTTCAAATATTAGGTGCCACACCCACCGCCCCCGCAAATCAATAATTTAATTTTTGAACTCAATTTATAAGCGCTGTATAAAAGATACAACTTTCTGACTTTAACATATAATAAACTGAATGAAATATCTACGTATTCTCGAAATTGCAATCCGATCGGACAATAAACACAGAAGTTATTTAAGAAAGTATGTGCATAAAACCAAGTGCTTGTATCAGCTAACAAGGGAGGCGGGCGAGTGCAAAGCGCGAGCGCCATCTGTCGACAATAACTTAAATGCATGTGCATATGTGTATGTGTACATACATAGCAACGTAGGTCGAAGGGTATCCCACTGACGCGTGCAGCGCGACTGTGGCATTTTTCTATTTTTTTTAAAGTCGAATGTGGGTTTATTTTTCGCAATTTCTAATTTTTGTCAATGGCAGCTAAGGCTTGGAGTCGTCTCTTCTTTACCTCTTACCCGCTCGCGATCTCTGTCCTTTTCTTTCAGATGGTCGCGCGTTAATTAGCGCTAACCGGCATTAAGCTGTTTATTTTGTATGCTGCATTTCACATTTCCCACACGATTTCCCATTACAATTGTCAGTCTTATGATAGAACTATTTATGCAACATTTCGACAAAATTCAGTTTATTTTCGAGACACACAACATTTTGTAACTTATCTAACTTAATGCAAATTTAATTTAATTTGATTTATCTATTTATTAAACTTAAGTTAATTTACATCTAAAACAGCTGATGGCTACACCAAGCTCATCAAAGACACAACCCATATCGTTTAGGCCTCGAACACAGATGGTCACCTTGGCATTGTCTATTCGCAGCACCCCAACCACAGCTCAACAGTGATCGATAAAGTGATTCTTTCGCATAAATATTCAGTAATTTGAACATTATATAAAAATGCTTGGAGTATTAACTAGTAACAAACCTTCAATCGGGGGATTCCAGTTTACTAGATCTGACGATCATTATAGATCTCAACGAAATAAGACGAAAATAATATATAATTTTTTATGTTCGGCTTAGTTTGGGAGATATAGCCTCCGACGAGTCCCGACTTCTCACCCAAATTCTCAGCTGTTATGATCAGTGTGACCAAGTTTCAAAAAGTAAAATCTCTCATTTTAAGTTCATGTTCATCTTAAAATATGTATATGTTTATTTAAATCTATTTTTTTTCTATATGTTGGATGGTTTTAATGATGCTGCCTGTAGGTAGATGCAGTGACTTTTACTTTTCCATGCCGTAAACATTCTCATCGCAGTAGGCAATGTACAAGAAAAAATCCTCCTCGTGATGTTCCTCGTACAGGGATCCCATGTTTGCCGATGTTGAGGGAATGACATTGTTGACGAAGAAGAAAAGTGCATCCTCGGGACGCAAGTGAATGCGTTTACGTATGAGGAAATAGAACTGGCCCACAGTCAGAAAGGCCGGTATGATATACTTCTTTTTGTCCAAATTTCCAATGCGAGCTTTGGGTGCCTTCTCAACGATCACGGGTACACGGTCGGGATATTTGCGACGGATCTTCTCGCCTTCGGCGCGACGCTTTGCCAATGCATTCTCCTCTTTATATTGAAACTTCATGATCGTTGTTGTTAAATAATCATATACGAAACGAAGTTTTCACTTCTTACTCTTTTTACCAAACAACAAAAATAAGACTTCCGAGTGAGGTTCACTTATGTTGAATGCGCACTACAGTTTGAGCAGTCCCAGTCAAAAAATAGATCGTATACCCGCCTGTTCGCTCAGCTGTGAAACTATCGATAACCATCGAAGGTTTCCAATGATAATATCGATTTTATCGACGGAAAATGCATTATTCAAAAAATTAGTTTTTGATAATTTTAATTGCATGAATATAATGCGTGTTGAAAACAAAATTTTACAATAGTTTGAAATAATCAGGAGCCCAATTTTCTTTTATAAAGATCGTTCAAAATCAAAACGTTTTTGAGCTGCTTGTTTGGCTTTCTTTCTTCTTACGCAGTTTGCACCGTTGGCTTTTTTATTTTATTTATGTATTAAGTGGTAACTAGGATATATTTAATGAATCATATAAACAAGTTTGAATTAAGTGGCTTTGTTACTTAAATGTTCATACGTCAATAAACTTAGTACTTGCAAGCATGTACTCTTAATTGCACGCTACTGAATATACTTTGTAGGCTCTGTCAAGCCTCGTTATACCTGTTACATACATTTTCAGAAAGTTGGTACAGTATAATGTGCTTAACTGCCTCACCATGTTTGCCTCAAAAAAATGTGCACTTCTCCTAAAAGTGCACTTAGCTTATGTATTTGGAAGAGAAAATAATAAAAATTGCAACAAAATTCATGCAGTTATCCTAAAAATGCACTTATATTGAATGCAACTAAATTAATATTTTTCAAACAAAATAGCTTTTCGTTGTACAAAAAAAAGTATGTTTGGGCAGTTATCTGTAATATGCAGTTAAGTGTTGATGCAGTTAAGCACATTATACTGTATACCCTCTTAGGACTATTTTCAAAGGGTGTTACGAGGTAAAAGTCTACCTTTGGCATGCTATATATACTCTAGTTATATACTCTTAAAGGTTCAATAAACACAGAAATGATTAAATAAACCTTGATCGCTTGGATTTTGTATACAAACCAGCAAGCCGTGACGTCACTGCAGTGCTCCTGTAGGAAAGAAAGGAAAGAGAATGCGACCGCGTAGCTTGAGCTGTTTCTTTTCTTTTCTATATACACACATTTTTTGCTTCAAACGCACACACATATGTACATAAGTGCTTAGCCAATGAAATGCTACATGCATACACGTATTCATATACAGACGTATGCAGTAACGTGGCTACAGCCCCCATAGCCCCCCCATAATACAAGGAAAAAAAAGAGAAGATGTCCCTTCTGGCAAAAAAGATATTTTTCGGTCACTGCTAACATTCCGATTGAGTTCTGGAAACAAAAATTTTAAACCTTTTTTTTTGAAAACGACACCGCGAAATTTTACTCTGATTAGCAAAACAGTACAGAATGAAATTCTCGATATCATCTGCCAAGATTGTCGAAAAAGTAAGAGTGCGAAGTATTTTTCCATTATTTGTGATGAAACAACGGACGGAAGTCACATAATTCAAATGACGCTATGTCTGCGCTATGTTGATGTAGTGGATTTTGTCGTGCGAGAGGATTTTCTCGGATTCATCACTTAAGATGAACTGATTCCAAAGCTATAAACAAAAGTTAAAGTTGAGGAAATAGTGAATGCTGCAAGAGTATACAAAGCAGATTTAATAAGCTGCAATGATACAGAGCTGAAATCAGAAATAACCCTTTGGCACCAGCATTGCAAGACATCTTCATTTCTACAAGCACAAACAGCGATTGATGCTTTGAAAAGCATAGAGGCAAATAATTACAGATCGTTTTTTCCGAATGTTGCGACACTGCTTTAATTATTTGCAACAACGTTCTTTTTCAGCGCTCAAGAGACTGAAAACATTCCTAAGAGTCAACATGTCTGGAAATCGACTCAACGGTTTTGGTTTTGGCTTTGGGATATACACATAAAGATGTGAAAATCTCCAGTGATGAAGTTGGATCTTTTCGCTAAACTTAAACCTCGGCGACTTGCAACGTTGCATTCAAACAAAAAAAAAATGGCACTGTTATATAGTGTTTAAATAAATATTTTTTAATTAAAAATTAGGATTCCTTCTAAAAAATAAAAAGAATAAAGTGGTACTGGTTTTCATTTTTCTTGCAAACATCGATTTATAGAATACTTCCAAGCCCCCCATAGCAAATGCTAGATCCGCCACTGAACGTAAGCATGGTATGGGTTACGTTACGTTATTTCTATTAAGGAGTATTATAGTACAATTTTATACTCTTTACGTTCATAGGTCGAAGGGTATCCCACTGTCACGTGCCGCTCGACTGTAGCTCTCGTTTTTAACTCAGATCGATAAGCATACAGTCACGTATCGCCCTGCGAGCTGCGTCTAATCTATGCCAACTCATCAATAGATATCTAAATTGGTTGAGCCAACTTGTCGTTTACAGAGGCGGGGTGTTGCAATTTAAAAGCGGACTTCAGACGTCAAGCTGCCATAATCCTTGGCTTTGCTGAAAAGTAAAAGTTGTTTGTCGTTTTGGTTTGCAGCGTCTTGACTTACTTTTAACTTTCATTTCGGGCTCTGTTCGAATACATACATATGTATATATGTTACACAAAGTTCTGCAACTTTTTCTGCTACGTGCATTGCCGATTTGCCTATGTGTGAATGGGAATGTGAATATGGATGCGGATGTCGATGTCTATGTGGTATCAGGACTCTATTGCCTCAGCCGCGCGCCAAAAAGTATGTTAAGCACTTTACTCTCAGTTTCTCGGCACACTTTTGGCATGGTTCGTATCTAGCCTACAATTTATACGTGCATGTAATATGTGTAATTTATGACCGACAGGATGTGTGTGCGTTTAAATTATGTGCAAAATGCTACCGAAGGCTGCCGTTCTATAGTCGGCGAAAGGAAAAACTTTTTACGATTTAAGCTTACAGTAGGAGAAGATCAAATCCGACATTAGAAAAATTGAAGAATCACCTAAAAAATGTATGTATGAATGTATTGTGTAGAGTATGAACTTGTCCCTGGAATATTAGAATATATACATATGTATATATGTAATGGCTTAACTCCTTCGAAACAAGATAATTAAACCAAACGATAGTATCTATACCCGGTACACATAGGGGAAAATTGTATTATAGTATTGTGCGTACCGAAAATGTAGATTGTAAACATAAGAAAACTTATTCTTGATTAGCGTCTTCAGGTGAGTTGATATGGCAAAGTTCGTTTGTCTGCCCTTTAAGAGACAATCACAAGTGTTATTTTATAGTTTTAACATGAGTTCCGCATATGGTATTTCATATAACGACAAGAACGAATGCTACGGTCGAGTGTGCTTGACTGTTACATACCTGACACATGCCTCTTATTGATGTGCTCTGTGGCATATAAAAGACTGTTTCGTATATCTGCAATAGAACATATCTGACGGATTTTTTTTGATTTTTAGAGATACTGCACATTGCAATTGACTGCACCGAGGATCGAAATTGGACCTATAACATATGGCTACCATAGGAACAATCTGTTGAAATAAATAAATAATTAAATTAATCAATACCAATCAAAGCAATACCTACTGTTTTCATTTCCATTGGAACACTGAATCATATACATAGCTTTCATTGGAACAATCAGTCAGAAATGAAAATGCTCATAAAATAAAGTTCGTATACCCTTTTGCCATTTTCAATGGTCGAAGGGTTTATAAATTAAAATTACCGCAATGCAGAGCCAATGCGAAGTCTACTTGCTGGGTATGTTGAACAAAATCGTTTTCTATGGAACGTCAGAAATTGTTTTATTCCTTTCAAACGACATTATTTTGTATCGAAATTGCGGCTATACAATAAAATGGCAAATCTGTGTGTCCCTGTTGAACATACTTCAATTCATTTCTTAAGCCTCTAAACACTGGCACGATGAAGCTAGAACATTCGTATAAGCACTAAGCAATGAAGTGATATTTTAGCTACAGTATAATGTGCTTAACTGCCTCACCATGTTTGACTCAAAAAAATGTGCACTTATCCTAAAAATACACTTAACTTTACCCATTTCGAAAAATTGATTTGTAAACAAACTATGTACTTGCCATTTATATGGCATTGCCAAGCATAAGTAAACGGTCATGCGCAGTTTGGCGCCACGATCAAAACGAACACTATAATCGGTCGCGTCCTTTTCACTTTACTAGCAAAGAGTGACTATCTATAATAACAACGAAAAAATTATGGCGCTTTTGCAAAGTCGAGTAAAAGGTGGCGCACTTAACTTATGTATTTGGAAGAGAAAACAATCAAAATTGCAACAGAATTCATGCAGTTATCCTAAAAATGCATTTATATTGAATGCAACTATATTAATATTTTTCAAACAAAATAGCTTTTCGTTGTACAAAAAAAGTATGATTGGGCAGTTATCTGTAATATGCAGTTAAGTGTTGAGGCAGTTAAACACATTATACTGTATTATCTTTTTGGCAACACTGGTTGCCAAACAACTGACACATGTTTCGTGTTTTGTATCACTGTCAAACATCTTCAGTTAAGACCACGAATCGTGTTACAAACGAACGAATTTGCAAGCGAATTATGGAATTTTATTATCAAAATGCGTGCGCTGTTAAGAAAGTTCTTCGCGCGTTTCTTCCATTTTGTGGTCAGTTTAATCGAGCCACTGAAGCGGCTATTCGGGCTATTGTGACAAAATTTCGCACCAAATTTACATAGTTGGCTTACGTAGAGTGCAAACTGAAGAAAATATCGAAGCTGTATAGGACAATGATGATCATCATTGGACCGTACTTCTTCAAAGATGATGCGAAACGTAACTGTGAATGGTGAGCGCTACCGTGAGATGATATCAAACTTTTTCTTTTCCACAATGCAAGAGCTTGACTTGCATGACATGTGGTTTCAACAAGACTGTGCCACATGCCACACATCACGTGTAACAATGGACTCATTGAGAGGCGAGCTCTGTGGACATTTTATTTCCCGTTCAGAACCGGTCAATTGGCCGCCTAGATCGTGCGATTTAACGCCTTTAGAATATTTTTTGTGGACCTATGTTAAATCTAATGTCTATACAGTCAAGCCCGCTTCAATTGATGAATTGGAGGACAACATTGAAGCATTTATTCGTGAGATACCGGCCGAAATGTTGGAAAAAGTTTGCCAAAATTGGACTAAGTGGATGGACCATTTGAGGCGCAGTCACGGTCAACATTTCCATGAAATAATATTCGAAAATTAAATTATATGGACCGTACTATCGATTCGAATAAATCCCCCCTTTAAATCCGTCTTAATTCCCTAATATATCAACATTGCAAATTAGGTAGCTTTTGCGTGTGCCTACTGTAAGTTATTAGAAGTTTTATTGCAAAAAGCTCAATCAAATATCGTTTGTTGAGCTCTGCTCACAGATTGCGCCGCTACACTACTTTGTAGGCTCTTGACCAATTGCATGATTTTCGCCCAAAATGAGTTTTGATTTCCAATTACATTACAATTTTGCTTTTGTGAGACGCATACAATGTCAGCAGCCATTGTATCCCTCTCTCACTTTCCTGCTTCTCTCAGCAACTTGCTACTCAAACTATGGAATAGCTGCAGTTACAATTCGATTTCCTAATTTTCAATTTTACACGTTTGGCAAACACTCGAGAAGATAACGCAAAACGAGAGCAGCCCAGCTCTAGATCCCAAGCTCAATCCCAAATTCACTATCCGCATCCGAGTCCGCATGCATGCCAGGCCAGGAGTTCTGAGAAATTTTAATTAAAATTGAATTTTCCTTGCATTTAATTAAAAGCTTAGTTGGCGCCACTGCTGCACATGAAAAATGAAGAAACGCAGAGGAAAGTAATACGAAAAACTATGCTCGAGATGGCAGCTTGATGGGGGAATAGGATGCGAGACATGCCCTGCGGGGGAGACGCACTCGAGTAGAAGAGCATGCTCTCGTTGCGCCAGAGATATGAGAATCATCGCAGTCATCGGGTTACACCCCATCCGTCTGCCTGCATGATGCCTGCCAAGCTTGTACTAGGACCATAAGCATCACTTGTGCCTGCTGCAAATACTTTTGTCTGTCTACAAAACCTCGGCAGAGTTCGGTTCCGTTCGGCTCAATTCGTCCCGACTTGACTCAACCAAATGAAACCCTGACAGCCACTGTCAAAATACGCAACTAATCTCAGCTCAGCAATACTGTTTGCTAACCAAACCCACTAGCTGATACAGACACTAAGATGTGCAAAACCAGCGACTGTTAAAGAAGATCCAGACAGCATTTAAACATTCGACCCTTGAAACCAAATTGTTAACTTACATAATCACATTTTAACTTTCTGATGTAGTCACACGAATTTGTCCAGTTAAGTTGCAACTTTTATAGACCGATAAGTACTATTTTATAATAAAAAATACTAACGCTACAGTCAGGTGCTGACTGTATAAGGCCATGGATTATCATATTATACCGTAATAAAAATTTTAACGGTATGGAATCGCCGCCCGAATATTATTAGAATAAAATAAATAAAATAAAATAATAAGTAATTAATAAATGAAAATTTGCACCCGCCTCAACCGGGAGAGTTGAACACACGCACTCTCTCACAACCGTCCCCCACTCTAACCACTCGGCCATTGCCTCACTCCCTGGCCTATCGGCAAAGCTGCATTGTCAACCAATTTTGTTACCATACAATGCAAATAAAAAGTTTAAAATGCTGTGTGGCTAGATTTGAACTTCGGTATGCTTGCGTAAATTAGGTCTGCTTAAGTATAAATGTATGTTCACAGTGAGTTTAATTCGTATCATATCTCACTTATTAATAGTCCGATTTAAATGAAATTTTCACATAATTATTTGTCATGTAAGATATACAACTTTGGTTGTTGAGCTAATATTGTAGTTTTTAAATAGTTATTACTGATTTACGGAGGCGGGAAGGGGCGTGTCCAAATTTTAAAAAAAACTTTGAGACACTGCAATATATACGTATGTTGTCGCAAAATTTGATGACTCTAGCTCTTATACTTTCTGAGATCCAAGTGTTCATACAGACAGACAGACGGACAGACAGACATGGCTCAATCGACTCGGCTACTGATACTGATTCAGAATATATATAGTTTATGGGGTCGGAGATGCCTCCTTCTGCCTGTTACGCACAATTCCGTTCCATGGCCTAAAAAGACGAACACTATAGCATATTATGCGTAAATTCTGTCGCCACTTATTGCTTTCACGCTCTCACACGCAAAAGCAGGGTATTGCTCCGTAGAAAAATATGAGGCTCCCTCAGTCGCTCCACGCTATTGGTAGATATACTCGAACGTGTCAAGAAGTGGCAGGCCGTCTGCACCTTTGCATAAGGCACAATGAAGCCGCTGCGAAATTTGGAGAGCCAGCGCCGTTCATAAGGCGTGCTCTAAGAGGTATCCGCTCAAATCCTGCGTAGAAATACAATATTTGCTCTAGAGCACATCTTTTTTTTTATTTATATCTATATCAATATGTAATATATAATAGTAGACATTTCCGACCCCATATGGTATATACTATGTTGTGAATCAGCATCAGCACGGGAGGCGATCTAGCCCTTTCTGGCTGTCCGTCCTTCCGTCCGTCTGACCACGGATTCGGATTCAGCGACCCAAAATACATATTACTGCATATGCCGCGTAATGAACTTTTTTTTTGGGATTCACTCAAGTTGTAGTTGTGATCAAGCCCCATCCTTATGATATATTTACTATCGGGTTTTGAAGACCTGCTGCCTCCCCCCTCTTTCCTCCTCCATCCTTCATAGTTGTGGCACATTCTTTGGCTGCAGTCATATAATTGTTTTAAATTTTTCATAAATTCGCCCGTAAATTGGTGAAGGGTAGAAAAATTCACAGCGCAGACTTTGGTGTAGGTAACTCTAGGAGTGGCTTGACTCCTGCCTTCAGCCCCAGCAGACTAAAGTGGAAGTGGCTGAGATGGAACGCACGGCAGAGGCTCAGCTCCTACAACCTGTCCGGTGGGTTACACAGGAGGAGGTTCTGGGGTCGAATGACGAAGACGGGTCGTTCTTTTCAACATTTTTATTTTTACCACGGGAAGTAGAGTTAAAATACTTAATACTTCCGCAATATTAAATCTTCAGAAATGTGAATGGAACCGTACTATATGTTAAATCGGCAACCACAAGACTTTGTCGAACAGAAAACCCTCCTTCCTAATATTGCCTTTCTGTGTGCAAATTCAACAATGTTAAAATAATAAAGCCAACAGGGCCGACAGCTATAGTATATGTATATCTCAAATTTCGACGAAATTTAGAAAGCCATTCTATCAGAGAGTAGAACTATGTGGTATTTGGTATTTATAGCTACCTTAAAATTTTAAGTACTTAATATTTTTTAATATATTTTAATTTTTACCTTAAAGCATTTCATTTTTTACCCATTCGTTTCCATGTATGAATTATTTACAACATGATTTGGTTTGCCGATCTCTGGTTTGCACCACTCGAATCATCTGATTAATTCTGCAGTTGGCGCTGGCAAAATTTAATTTGCCCTTATTCAAATTCGAAATGAAAAACGTCACAACGGCGGAACGGTATAGCGTTAATTTCCCATTCAAATCACGCCCTAATCGAACCCAGTGCAACTGTCAAATCACAAAAGGATGACATTAATGTTATGTAGTTACATATTGCTGGCTGCTTTGCGGTCCCTTCTCGCTTCTCATACTTCAATAAGACTCCATTGCCAGGGCATTCGTCTCGCGTGTTGTCATTATTTTGATTTGAATGCTGTCAACATTTTCTCAACGGGCTGACAGCCCGTGACAATAGGAGAGAAGAGAGCAGCAAAGGACCAAGTAAAGTCAGTCTCGAGACAAATATAATTGTTGTCAATCTGGCATTGAAAATTATCTTCTCATGTTTGGGTTTTCCATATTTATGCGGATAAGTGAGTTAATTTTTTCACTGCTAGACTGACGCGGCGCTCAACACAAAGTCTCTTATCCGTCTTTCTCTTTCTTTGCCGTTCTCTAGTTCCCTTAATCTCTTGTTTTTTCCTGGTTTCAAGTTCTTTGGATTTCTCCCACTGTTATCAATTTCACTGCCTGCCACTCCGAGCTCCCAAATGTGCAGCATCATGTTGTCGGGTCCGGGGCTTATTTTCATGCCTCTGACATATTCTCTCTTCTCACTCTTCTTTCTCTCCCAGCTTCTCTTTATATTTTTTTAATTAAAGACAAGGTATACGCTCTCCGCGGGTATTCTGGTTTGCTGATTGACTTTTACACTTTATAATTTTAATTTTAAATTTTTAATATAATGTATAATAAAATTATATAATTACGCAATTCTTAGTTGAGTTAAATAAAATACAAAAATAAATAAAAATAAAAACAGTCGTTTATTTTCTGTTTGCTTGTCCGAACATGGGAAAAACATGCACTAAATTTTTTTCATTAAAATGCATATTTTTTCCATATTCCCGCTTATCAGACTAAATGGCGCAATATAGAAAACGTATTTCAATTTTGGGTTTTTCGAAATCTTTGGGGAGATTGCGTTATCAGGCGTGCCTTTGTTGTTACTCATTATTTTTTCAATAAAATGTATTTCTTCTGAGAACCATTATTATTATAATTTACAGTCGCTATGTACCCGTATGTACTGTCCAAGCGATACGTTATAAATTTTATTTTTTCACTGATAGCGACTGCATCAAATCAAGAGTATTTCATCATCGTGCCAATCGCAATTACTGCGAACTTTTGACTTCACCATAATAATTATTTCCCTTTTTTTCTACAAAAATAAGTAAAGGAGTATTAAGGGTGCAGAAATACTAGTATATTCAGCATTGGGGCTGTCACGCAAATGTTGCTTGTCAAATTTGCGCTACCCCACCCACTTTTTATACCCTTCGACCATTGAAAATTGTCAAAAAAGGGTATACTAACTTTGTGCAAATGTATGTAGAAGGCAGAAGGAGGCGTGGCAGATCCCATAAAGTATATATATTCTTGCTCAGGATCACTAGCCGAGTCGATTGAGCCATGTCTGTCTGTCTGGATGTCCGGATGTCCGGATGACCAGATGAACACACAGATCTCAGCTATTATAAGAGCTAGAGTTACCAAATTTGGCATGAACATTTCTGTGTAGCCGGCGCAGATCAAGTTAATTTCAAATGTTGGATGCCACGCCCACCGCCCCCGCAAATTAATAATTTAATTTTTGAACTCAATTTATAAGCGTTTATAAGCTGTATAAAAGATACAACTTTCTGACTTTAACATATAATAAACTGAATGAAATATCTACGTATTCTCGAAATTGTAATCCGATCGGTCAATAAACACAGAAGTTATTTAAGAAAGTATGAGCATAAAACCAAGTGCTTGTGTCAGCTAACAAGGGAGGTGGGCGAGCGCGAAGCGCGAGCGCCATCTGTCGAAAATAATTTCAAAGTATGTGCATATGTATATGTCTACATACATAGGGACATGGGTCGAAGGGTATCCCACTGTCGCGTGCTGCGCGACTGTTGCTTTTCTTACTGGTTTTTTTTAAATTGATTTGGTCAAGTGGGTGACGGGTATAACACACTGTAGCTTTCCTACTAGTTTTTATATATGTATGTATTTTACTTTCTTTTTCAAAATGTACTGTAAGTTACATTTACATACGAGGATCGGTGTATACTATTCATAAATTTGTATGCACATGTATTGTATCTACTTTGTGCTCAGAATTTGTCCCTAAGCCACGTTCGTTCAACGCCGCGTGGCATGTTGACTGCCCGGCTGGCTCTCCACTAGCAATCTACAAATGCCACTCTTGCCCTGTTGCCAGCAAGTTACGCTGCCACAGTGGTGTCATCCAAGTACGATTTGTGTTAAGTTTCAGTGTGTTTCGCCAATTTGCATACTTTTCGAACACTTTCAGACCACTATAGCGATGCGCTCGGCCTCCTCCTTTTTAGTACGCTCTGGCAGTCGCATGCTATGTTTTTCAATTTGTAAAAATATCCTGCGGTAAAAACCGGAAAAAAGCGAAGCATTAGTAAACAGATGCCATGCCCCTCCAAACACCTCGTCCTCAAGCAATGTTCGTGCAATAAAGCAACTTCTAACTTCAGCAGCCTGGGGCGCTGACATGGCAAGAGAATGAAATGCATTTGCTTCATTTGTTGGGCGTGTCATTCATGTCAACTTAATGTTTATTAGAAAGCGTCTGTTGGAATTGTAGCGGACTGCCGACAGACCCGCCCGCCAAACCCCTCCAGACGGTGTATGACAGATTCACGACTATGAACCTGTTACCAGCAGTTCCTTTAAACGTTGCAGTCCCAGAGGAGGTATTAATAGAGTGCCAACATCAGTTTTGCATTGTATATATCTATGTATTGTAATCGATAAGAATTAACATAAGTTAAAAAGTCTTTTTTTTTTTATTTTTTTAATACCAGACACGAGGAAAATATAGTAATAAATAGTAGTTTTGATTTGATAAAATGCGAAAGTATAAACAGATTTATTACTAATATGAATTTATATTGATATGTTCTCAACACAAATCCATCATTTTTGCAGGTATGCGTTAAAGAGGAGGTTAGAGCCGAAATTGAAAATATATTAAATCATATACCGTTATATATCGTTTTTGTGTGGTGCCAATTAGGAAGATGTGATGCACTGATCAACAATAAAAGATATTCAACCAATTATTGGTTGAACGAAACGAATACATTGAACGGTTAAGTATGTATTTAGTTACTATAATGCCTATTTGCGGCGTTTACATTCAATAATTTAAAAGAAAAAAAAACACCGTAAAAATTACCAAAAATTTTCTGAGGTAGGCAGTAATATCATATGCAAATAATGGCAAGAACTATATTTTACTTTACTTCGAACTGTGGAACCTTCTTTATTTTGTAAACATATTTAACTTTTAAATAGAATTTGAAAACTTGCAAATGTTAAGGAATTATTGATTAATTTATGTCCTTGCGATCAATACGTGTAGTCTGAGCTGGAGACGGAATTTCTGTTAAGGATGTCCTTAATCCATGGCAATAGACTTTGCACGTCAGTGTACACGCCGGGCACATCTCCCTCTCCACATCCTAGGCCCCAGTTTACTATGCCGACCAACCGATAGCGATCTGGGAAGCCTCGTATTGGACACACCAGTGGTGCGCCTCCGTCCCCTAAACAAGCGTCCTTCCCTTCTTCACTGCCAGCGCAGAGAAGAGTGTGGTGTAGCTCGAAATTGCCTCCTAATAGATTTGTTTGGCGCAACAGAGCTTGGCACCTTTGGTCTCTTATGTACGGCAAGTCGATCTTCTTCAGTATATGTGGATAGACTTCCGCGTTTGCGTTCTCTTTTCCCCAGCCCATGACAAGACAACGATCGCCTTCGAAACTGTTATCCTCCCGTGGTAAACAAATAGTTCCAATGTGTTCAGCCCGGTTAATGGGCACTTGAAGTTTGAGTAGAGCCACATTATAGAAGCCGGTTTGCTTATTAAATTGTGAATGAATATATTTCCTAAGAACGCCGGAATCAACGTGCTCTAAACTTTCTCTCAAGGTGTGAGTATCCCATTCTCCCGCTCTGATCACTATGTTATATTCGTCATGATCTGCGACTTTATGGGCAGCAGTCAATACCATATTGGGAGCCACTAGAGCACCGCCACCAATGCTGTCAAATAGATCATTTTCTTGAGCTCTTACCATAATGCTCACCACCCACGGAAACTCTCCGAATTGGGCTTCACCATTCACAGTATGCTCTAGTTTTATTTTTAACCCTTTTGGGTTACTGTAGCCACATTCCTGGTGAACAATACCTGGCGTATCCACTTTCTGAAATGCAATAATATATTTAAGTAGTCGTAATTTAGTGCGTCTCACTCTCCACTCACCTTTTTATCTGTGGAACAGCATATTTCAGTCCAGGCGCAGATACCCGTGATTGCACTACGGAAATCGATGATGGCTCTTCCATCCTTAATAACGTTGTTGTTCGAATCGCACAAATGTCGGGGCACACATTCCTTCATTTGTCCGCAGGACGAGTACTTTTTGTCGGCTTGCGAAGTGCCCAAAAGAGCAATCACAGAGATCAAGCATAAGAACGTTTCGGCAAAGCGATTCATATTAGCAACGAACCGATGAATCTGCTGCTTACTGAGCAACTGAGAAGATGCTAGACTCGGGGAACAATCATAAGCACAATAGGTGATTACCTTAGTGGTGCCCAAGTCAGAGAGAGATAGAGAGATGATAACAAAGTGAGAGGAATTCCTCATTGTCCGGGGTAAAACACATAAAGAAAGCTAGATTCGTGTGCCTCTCGCTAATTTTGACATATCAACAAGCTCCACAAGATTCTGAGCACCTTCATATTATTAGACTTTATTAAGCTATCTTGAATTGATCAATGCAAGGTATACGCATTATATAAAGCGATTTTATAGGTACAGCTAACATATAAGATTGGGAAAAAGGGAATAAGATTATATAAGAGCATGTAAATTAGTCAATTACTTGGGTTTTTTTTTAGATTCTTTCGCATCAATTGCGTATGCGTTGTTCAATCCATGGCCGCAACAACTGCACGTTGGTGTACACGCCAGGGATATTTTCGGCTCCACATCGCACGCCCCAAGAAACCAATCCGACCAGCTGATAACGATCCGATGATCCACGGAATGGACATACAAGTGGAGATCCGCCGTCGCCGTAGCAGGCATCCTTGTCCTTCTCACCGCCAGCGCAAATGAAGGTATCGTGCAGTTCAAAGTATCTTCCCAACCGAGTATTCCAAAGGAGGCTTTCACATTTTCTTGAGGCCACGACTGATAGTTTGATTTTCTTAAGAATACTGGGATAGAACTGATCTCTATCGGACTTCGTGCCCCAACCCATTACGAAGCAGTTCTCCTGATCGATGCTTTGCGGCGACTCGGGCAGGCAGACAGTACCCACGTTTGGAGCCCTCATGAATGGAATTTTTAGTTTAAGTAGTGCAATGTCGTAAACGGCCGTCGCTGCATCAAAGAGCTCGTGGATTTGTACGTCTTTCACCTTATTATCGCTGTGCCCGTAAGGTTCTTTTGTACACTGGGTATCCCACTCACCAGCTCTAACGGAAAGATCATCGGCCGAACTGTTTGCAATTCTATGGGCCGTTGTAAGAACTACACTTAAGGTCAGTAAGCTGCCACCGCCCACCGGATGCGGTTCGCAGTTTATTTCATTGCACATGAATTCCCGGACTTGAACGACCCATGGAAACTCTCCGATTTGCGACACATCTTGCGTGTTTGTCAGGGTCAAATCCAGTCCATTGGGATTGCTGTGACCACATTGTTGGTGAGAGTTTCCTTGTGGTGGTTTAATATTCTGTAAAGAAATCAGTTAACATAAACTTGAATTCAAAATATATCAGTCTTACATTTGGTTTTTTGTTGTTTACAGAACAACAAACCTCGCTCCAGTTACATCCATTGTTAACTTCATATAGAGAGCGCAAGTTGATGAGATTTCTTCCATCACTGATAACAACTCCGCTTTGATCGCACAAACTTCTTGGCACGCACTCTCTTCCGTCTCCACAGCGATTCGATTTGAAAATATCCATTATACTTCTTTCAATATTAACTGCATCCCTATCACCAAGCCCAAGGGATACATTTAAAATAACACAAAGCAGTACTTTAAAAATTCCCTTCTCCATGTTCAAGTGCAAATAAAAACTGACTCTGTAGCTGGCAATCCACACATTCATATTAAGTCAAACGATCTCATCGTTTTCTTTATTTTATGTCTATCTCATGTGTACATACATATGTACATACATTGTACATGTATGTATATGTATTACCATATTAATCAGTCAAAGTGTGCCGTCGACTGTGCAATACACTATGCGCTTTTAAGTAATATAAGTATCGGTTTTACCAATGTGAAGAGCTTAAACAGTTTTAAATGCCTATATATATACGTATACAAAATGTAAAATTTAATTTAAAGTACAGTGCTTTAAAGAAATATTTTAAATTTTTAATTTGCAATGCGTTCTTGATCGCAGTCCATATTCTTGAAATTACGTTTATATATACATATTCCTGAATAAATATATACATATTCATATATACATACTCGTACATACATATTCATATATACATATTCATAAATACATCTCTAATATTACTGCATAGAGTATTCGCGATAACTTATCAACATTTTTCGACTTGGAGCTTGTATGGCTGGCTGGTCAGTCGTTTGAAATGCGTTACTCCCTCAACAACGCTTTGGGTGTGCTGCTCCTTATCAGTACTTGTGCCAGTGCTTTTGCACAGGCTGAGCTGTGTAAGTCATAATCTTTTATATGTACATATACAGTATGAACATAATCACTAAAAAGCTAATATATTATAAATGTATATTTAATTTTACAAAATAGCGGATGATGATGGTGATGCGGAAGCATTAGCAATTGCCAATTCTGGACTGAGTGAAGGTAGGAAAAACTTCATTTTAGAGACTGAATACAAATATGAATACATTCATAATGTTCAAAATTATAGAAATAGAACTCTTAGTTAACCCTGTCTGTTTGTCCGTCTGTTAGTCTTCTATAAATCTAAGCTTCCATCAAAACAAACAAAAACGAGAACAACATTTGAGCGCTCTCAACAGTTGGATACTCTTCGACTTATGTTCCGGTTATGCTCATAATTTCTTTAGTAATTTAGTAATGATTCATACATATTTCAATCAGCTAAGTAAATGTCAAAGTGGGATGGTTGTTTTTTTTATGCGTCGCTTACAAATCATATTGAAATATTAAATAATTGATTTACGGGGGCGGTGGGCTTGGCACTCTACATTTGAAATGAACTTGATCAGCGTATAGTATCAAGAAACCTGTCTCTAGATTTTATAATAGCTGAGATCTGCGTGTTCACACAGACAGACAGACAGACATGGCTCAACCGACTCGGGTAGTGATCCTGAGCAAGATATATATTCTTTATGGGGTATGTCACGCCTCCTGCTTGTTACAAATGTACATTTGCACAAAGTTAGAATATAGAAATTTACCTTTTTTGCAGACTACGCAGAGATTTGTGATTTCCAACAGTTGTATATAATTATTTTTTTAACTTTATTTAATAATACTTAAATGTACATACACTCAGGGCCAGTACTTATCAGTTTAAAAGTGTTCAAAAAAAGTCTTGTCTCGAAACACAATTTTTCGCTTTAATTTATACTAATTTTTAATAATTTTGGTGTAACACGCAGAAGGAGGGGTGGCAGAAACTATATATATTGTGAACCAGCATCAACAGCCTAGTCGATATAACCATGTTCGTCTGTCCGTCCGTATGAAAACTTAGATCTTACAGACAATAAGAGCTAGAAATACCAAATTTGGTGCCAATATGTGTATGTATTATTGCACGCAGGTCATGTTAATTTGGCCTCGCCCCTTCTGCCACCGTAAATCGATATAAACCCGTGTGAACACACAGATCACAGCTATTATATTGTAAAAGCTAGAGACACCAAATTTAGTATGAATGTCCCTTTACTATGCGCAAATCAAGTTTATATCTCGCCCACTGCCCACCTAGGCAGGAATGCACGAAGCCAAGCTTTATCTGTCGAGAATTATTTGAAAGCATGTACATATGTAACATAACATATACATATGTAACATAACATATACATATGTAACATAACATATACATATGTAACATACATAACATATACATATGTACATATGTTATGTTTATGAAATTAAATTTAGCAGGAAGGGTAGCGGGAAAATCAAAGTCGGGCGCGCTCGACTAAAGCTTTCTTACTAGTTAAATAAATATATCGTATGTATTGTGTATGTACATTACCTACACAAACTAGGAGAATTATATTAATATATGGTATAAGGATGTTTAAAAACAAAGCTGATATTATTTTACTGCATCTGATTAAAATGAATATATGTGTGTGCATGTTTGGAGGGTGTATTACCTTTAACCAGACGTTAGTCATTCAGAGAAGGGAGCATCTGTAAATTTCGGTCAACATCAAAAGCATAGTAGGTATGTTATGTTCCTTCGTCCATCTGTGTATCTCTGGAAAGGCAAACTAGTATCTCTCAGTAATAACTATTTAAAAACTACAATATTAGCTCAACAACCAAAGTTGTATATCTTACATGACAAATACCTTGCCACGGGCGTTATGTGAAAATTTCATTTAAATCGAACTATTAATAAGTGAAATATGATACGAATTAAACTCACTTTGAACATATATACTTAAGCAGACCTAATTTACGCAATCATACCGAAGTTCAAATCTAGCGTCAGCCACACAGAATTTTATTAAACTTTTTATTTGCATTGTGGTTAGAGACGCGGAAGGCACTTCTAAATACTGTAAGATAGAATGCGTGCGTGTGTGTGTGTGTTCGATTCTCTGTTCAAGACGGGTGTTAATTTTAATTTCGTTTATTTATTTTGTTTATTTATTTTATTCTAATAAACTAAAAGAAAAGTTACAGTCAAGCGGGCTGTGATATAGCCGCTTCAACCAAATTAAATAATTTAATTAAATTTCAATAAAAATAGTTTTTCCTTATTTTGTTTTCATACTACATTGTGCAATAAAATTATAATAGTTATAAATAATATTAATTATTTATAAATAAAGTTTACTATTTTTATTATATTTAGCACGCATCAAAAAGACGCGAGCCAAAAGTAAACAATGCGTTCTTCAATGCCGTCACTCTTTCCGTATTTTACCTGTTATGACTTTGCAAGTTCAATATCATTCTTATTGGATAATGTTAATTTGTTTTGCTCTCAATATTTTGCAATTAGAATGCTAAAACATAACAGCGATCATAAGCCTGTGGCAACGCAGCCTCATCGATATGAGCCCGATCTGGTAGCCCGGCACCATCGTAAGCAAACGATAGTTCCGCGGCGATACTCGCCGTTACACAAAAATAGACGCTAAGTTCGGATAGACGCTAAGTACAGACAACAACTGAATTGTCTCGCTTATCATTTACGCATAAGAAATAAATGCTTTAATTTAATAACAACATAGTGTGATCTAAAGTTTCACTATAAGCCCTTTAAAAGTTGTGAATGTTGCGAGTGGGACGCCCATACATACATGTCTGCATATCCACATGTATGTATTGGCATCCCACTTCAACACACATTATTGCACGCATGTATGTACATACATATGTACATACATATGTACAATACAATTAGATTTGAAGTTGCTGTTGTGTACCAACGAAAGAAAACTAAGTTCTAATTACATATATTGCGTACCAAAAACTTAAAAAAACCGGCTACCGCCGCCGCCCCTTTTCAATGTTATTGAGCTTTTAAAATATTTTAATGAAAAATAATGAAAAACAAAAAATTTCACATGCCGATTCGCAGTAGCAATCGGAACCCCAAACACGGTCAACATCATTGGCCTTACAGTCCGGGACATAATCCACTCAGCCACTGAACAACTCAAACTAGTGCCAAAAAATTAACAAGACAAGGACATGAAATAAATTTTGGTAAGCGCTAGAAATGCATACATATGCCTATTGCCCTCTCGCTCAGTCTAATGGTTGCGACACTTCGCTTCTGCTTTGTCTATGCGTTCTTCCTCTTCTGTTCGTTATTTCATATTGCGCGTGTCGTCGAACACTGTATAAAATTTATCTACGCCAAATTTTTAATATTAATCCAAATTAAGCGCAATTTTCATTGCGAGTTTTTATAAATATCCGAAAATAAATAAGTTAGACAGATAGAATCTATCTATGACTGCAGATTGCAGAAATTAATTAATTTTTTTAATTTAATTTAAGTTGCGCAGAATATCTCAAGTCGACTCGTAGGCTCAATTCTGTTATTGACAAACTTTTTTTTTACGGTATAATATGATAATCCATGGCCTTATACAGTCAGCACCTGACTGTAGCGTTCGTATTTTTTTTTGTTGAAATAGGTGAAGAGGAGGTCCAAGAAGTGTTAGAGCCTGTTAACCCAGGATTCCAAAAAGGTATGTAATATCGAACAATTCTCATTATATACTGCGACCCTTGAAAGTTGCCAAGAGGTATATATGAAAAATGTATTGCAGATTTATCAAAGTATATATATTCTTGATCAGCATGAATTGTGGAGGTGGTTTAACCAAGTTCCGTTTTCAATCATTTAAAATGGTCTAATGGCATAATATATCGAGAAAACACCAGACCATCGCTATACCCGGCGTGGTCGACGGGGAGACACCCTTTGTCCTATTTTTAAAACCCGTTAAAAATATATTTACAATTACCAATTCCGCCTATTCTTTTCTTACTCTTAGACACGTGCAGGCATGGATTATTGTCCGATCGGATTGTGATTGAATTAGAGGAGAGATAAACTATGTATACAGTATATGAAAGTCTGAAACTTGTATCTTATATACGTCGTTTACAAATTGAGTTGAAAAATTTAATTATTCATTTCGGGATCGGAAGTATCAATTGAAATAAACTTGATCAGATATAGCTTCAAGCCAAATTCGATGTCACTCGCCCTTGGAATAGCTGAGATCTGAGTGTTCACACAGACATATTAGTGATCCTAAACAAGAATATACATATTTTAACATTTTCAAGTGAAGGTTATAAAAATAAAAATGATGAATAAAATAAACATTCAACAGCACAAGAGGAGAAATTTAATCTGGACCGGAAATGCCCTCCATTTGATTTATCAGCTGAGAAAAGTAAGTTGCTTGAAAAACTTGAAAATTTGTTATCACCAACACAACAGCAAAAGAATCAGCTAAGTGAGGCTCTAAGTGCTTCAATCAATAAATTCGTCATCAATACTGCAATCCTAACGCCAACGGAGGAGACTCCATATGTTCCTCAAGCTGATCCAGATGCCTTAGTATGTGGACATCACATGGAGTGCGTTGAGCTGTGGAGATGCATGAATTCTACGAAGGAGGATAATAAGAAGTACGTTATCAATTTACGTTCATCCTACCCCGACTGTTACTATAATCAAATATGCTGTCAGATATCCGATAAGGTTGGTAAATTCATTTCCAGCATAATTCTTGACGGACAATGATATTTATGTGCATGCGTCTCTTTCAGATTCGGAATGCCAAACCGCCTCCGATGGAAGATATGTTGTCATGCGGACATCGCAATGAGAACGGAATAAGGATGGTAATAAAAGAACCACGCAGTAATGAGGCCAACTATGGAGAATTTCCATGGATGGTTGCTATATTAGTGGAAGACTTGAGTGCCGATATAGAACTACCCCTGATCAGAGTTATTGGAGGTGGTTCCCTACTGGCACCAAATATTATACTGACTGCCGGTCATAAGGTATCTAACGAATCCGTAGAGGACCTTAAGGCAAGAGCCGGCGAATGGGATCGTTCCGTTACTTCGGAATTATATAAACACGAAACTATTGGTGTACAGGAAATGATTATTCATCCGAATTATACACTCTGGCAGAACAATGTTGCACTGCTGGTACTAAAGAAACCCTTCGAAGCGCAACCACACATCTACCCAGTCTGTCTAGCCAATCCCGATAAGAACATTGATTTCTCAAAATGTTTCACAATGGGTTGGGGCTCATTTATTAATGCTACACCGAAATATCCAAATATTTTAAAAAAGATAAGTTTAGCGATCGTCCCCAGAAACGAATGTCTCCGAAAGATCGGAAGATATTTGAATAGACAAGTTTTGGACCCAAGTTACATTTGCGCAGGCGGAGAAAAGAATGTCGATGCTTGCGTTGGAGATGGTGGAGCTCCTTTGGTCTGCCCCGTCGTTGGTTTAGATAATCCCTACTATCAGGTTGGCATTGTCGCCTTTGGTGTCGGCTGCGGCAAGCAGGATATTCCCGCGGTTTACACCAATGTCGCCGTTCTGAAACCTTGGATTACGGAAGAGCTCAATAATCGGTTTATCGACGCCAAATACTATACAGCTTAAGCACTATGAACTCAATTTTATGTGAAGTGCACATATTTAAATACATTTCAACCTATTCCAATTTTCTATCCTGGAAGTAAAACATTTATCATTTAAAAAAAACATTTAAAGGGTAGTAGGGGCGATGCGCGTTTCTATTGCACTTGTGGACCACAGGTTTACTATCCTCAAGTTTAGAACAAGTACCCGAAAGATATTTCAATGAAGTGTGCAATGCTGTTTTACTAGTTTATTTCTTAGTTTATTTTCTAGCCATGCACTTTCCATAGGCTTATACCACGATCAAAGCAGCAACAGCAATAAAACAATACAATCAGATGGCCTTTTGTTATTGTGCAGTCAAAGAGAAACCGGCTATAGCATAGAGTGTCCAACAAATTCGGGAATGTAGTCTAAAAACAAGATTAACTTCCTTCCTGCTACACATAAGGGTAGAAGGGTGTTATAACTTTGTGCCTATGGAAAATGTATGTAACATGCAGAATGACTGACACCACAAAGTATATACATATATTCTTAATCAACAATTCTTCTCTTGCTGAATAGTACATATATTTACCTGTTCCAATACTTTGTTCCTACATCTGCTGTAAATTCTTCCTATTTAACGAATATTGGAATGATAATAATATTGATTTTCGAAAAAGCTTTACTTATCAGTACTAATTAAAGTTATACATTAGACGTATTATTATTCAATTCTGCACTAGTATAGGAAAGATAGAAGAAGATAAGAATCTACAAGGGTATACAACGTTCGTCATGCCAAAGGTATTCTTTCTTTATGTTTTTTGTCATATTATAATAACTTTGGCTCCTTCGACTTCATTGTCATGATTATAGAGTCGTTAACACAGAACTAAGCACAATATAATTGGCACGTCAATCTGATTTAAATGTACACATGTGCGTTATTTTAATTTAGTATCTGCGTAATGTGTTGTTTTTTGTGTGTCGATGTAGAAATCAAAATAAAGAAGTGTACTCGTGGCAGGAAACGAACGAATTGGAAGTCTACATATATATATGTATACTTATGTATTGTATATATAGTCTAACTATACATACATATGTATGTACAGACATATGTACATATGTATGCATGTATTTTAAATCTTAGTGATGGTTACGTTTGTATCTTAGTACCGAAAGCACTCGATTATTTTGAAATGTACATTTCCTTTGCTGATTGTATCTGAGACGCTTAAAAGTATTATACATTTGTCTTTTTAAGTAATAAATAAATAAATAATAGACAACTTCTTAACTTAATTTACAGAAATCAGAAATACATTCTTTGTACTAGTCGACTCTTAAAAACGCACGATAAGCATATCAGAATAGAAAACAATCGAAAGAAAATGAGAAAAATGATCGAAATATGATAGATATATTAGCAATCGTTGCTTTTTTCTGCATTCAGTAGAGGTGGAAATAAATCGACGTTCACTGAATCGATTTATTTTCAAAAATTCAAGGAAAAAATCGATTCAAATCGATTTAAATCTACAATTTGAAATATAAGAAAAAAACAGGTTTTTGGCTTGAAATTATTAAAAAAAAAACGCGCTTTGGTTTGAAAGTTAAGAAAATTTTCAATATGATAAAGACCCCATATTGTTATTTAACAATTACCCAACTCAAAATTCTTTCCAAACAAATGCAAATGCTTTTAAAATTTTCGATTAAATCGATTATCAAAACTTAAATCGATGCATCTGAAAAAATTAAAAGCATCGATTAATCGATTCGAGAGTCAATTTAACTTCCAACTCTAGCATTCAGTCTTAATCTAACATCGTCACGACAAGGTTCGCGTTAAAGACTGCGCGGAGTAATAAAGTAAGACTTATCAACGTATATATGAATATATTAATAATATAATATAAGGTTATATGTACTATAGTTGACACGACGGGCTTTTCAAAAAATCTACACTTAAAGTACTTGAGGAGTTATTAATCAAACCAAAATGGGAAATTACTATATCAGTTCTGCGATACAGTGCGACACTCTAAAAGAAATTGAAAGCGACATTATTCTCTTGACGTTACGTGTATGTTTATGTGTGTGTTGACACTATTTCCGGTCAGTTAAGTTTCCTTTATTTTTAGGCCATGGATTTTAAAAAAATTCATGGACTATTGTGTTTGTCGGAACGGAATTGTGCGTAACAGGCAGAAGGAGGCATCTCCGACCCCATAAACTATATATATTCTGAATCAGTATCAGTACCCGAGTCGATTGAGCCATGTCTGTCTGTCTGTCTGTCCGTCTGTCTGTCTGTATGAACACCTGGATCTCAGAAAGTATAAGAGCTAGAGTCATCAAATTTTGCGACAACATACGTATATATTGCAGTGTCTCAAAGTTTTTTTAAAATTTGGACACGCCCCTTCCCGCCTCCGTAAATCAGTAATAACTATTTAAAAACTACAATATTAGCTCAACAACCAAATTTGTATATCTTACATGACAAATACTTTGCCACGGGCGTTATGTGAAAATTTCATTTAAATCGGACTATTAATAAGTGAGATATGATACGAATTAAACTCACTTTGAACATACATTTATACTTAAGCAGACCTAATTTACGCAAGCATACCGAAGTTCAAATCTAGACACACATCATTTTAAACTTTTTATTTGCATTGTATGGTAACAAAATTGGTTGACAATGCAGCTTTGCCGATAGGTCAAGGAGTGAGGCAATGGCCGAGTGGTTAGAGTGGCGGACGGCTGTGAGAGAGTGCGTGTCTTCAACTCCCGGTTGAGGCGGGTGCGAATTTTCATTTATTAATTTTATTATATTATTTTATTTTTTTTTATTTATTTTATTCTAATAATATTCGGGCGGCGATTCCATACCGTTAAAATTTGTATTACGGTATAATATGATAATCCATGGCCTTATACAGTCAGCACCTGACTGTAGCGTTAGTATTTTTTTATTTTGAGTGAGTCAACTCGCTTACTTGTTCATTTAAGCTGCACAGTTGTTCACTTCTATCGAACAATCCGCTCCATTGCGGATGGTGCTTATTCCAAAGATGCTGAGCCGACTTATCTACTATGCGACTTCCAAATTATATACAAACAAACCACAAACGCAGACAGATGTTTGTTGATGCTTATTATACTAACATATATACTTTACCGTATACCGTACCGCGTATAATAAAGAATCAGAATACAAGATCAATTACACAAACTTTTGAAAGGTATGAAAGAACTGGGATGATGGCAATACCAGTGACAGTGAAAAGGGTTTGTATGGGGATATATGATCCCAACTCCACGACCTCAATTGCCATGGGAAACATGGTTCACGGTTCTTTAATCCGATCTTCTTGCCATCGAGTTTTGCTGTTGTCTAATTTTTTGAATGGGGGTTGGAATGTCTAGCCTCTTTATATTTTCACTGATAGCCAATCAGCATTACCAGCTCTTTTCTCCGAAAGAATTCGATCGCGTATGGTCAAATTGGTATCCAATGCAATGCACTGGCGGACGAGTTAGTGGGGGCGGGGAACTGAACCCTTTTGTGGTGTAGAGTGGTCTACCGTCTCATTATTAGTGAATGGAATAGAATGAACTAAGCTACAAAATTAACGTATCCTCGAAGGTTTTGAATTCTGTGCCTGTCCGTCAGATACATATTTTAGATCTCAAAGACTATAAGAACAAGAACTACCCAATAAATGTGAAAAACTCCTGGACATTGATCGCGCCCATTTCCGCTTCTAATAATCAGGATTATTGTAAAAATGTCATTTATAAATCGTTTCTAGTAATAGAACTTGACCCAATGTCAAGTTCCGCTGCCCCTTGGGCAAAATGAAAAATCTAGCAACGATTAATTAAAATCTTTTTCAAAAATTTAGGTATCTTCATGGGAATAATGTTATTTACCTATTTCATTTGTGCTCCATCTTTTTAGAAAATATGTTTTTTTTAAATATGTTCAAATATTTTGTTATGTTGTTTAATTACCATATAATGATAATTTGCATGACGTCTGATCCATTTTTTCTTATTTGACAAATTGTGTGAAATAATTTTTATATATTTTTTTTTTTTGTTTTTCGTTAAAAGAAACGTATACGTAAACAATTTTTCAAAGTTTGACACAACTGAATTAACATCACCAGGAAAGCCATGTCTGTCTGTTGCAACGCAAAATAGTTTGACAGTTTTAAAGCTATCGTAATGAAACTTGGCGTACATGTTTCTTATTGCTGCACACTGTAACTAAGTCGGAACCAGCCGGATCGTACGGATCGATCGATATAGCTGCCATACAAACTATTGGCCGATTTTTGTTATTTTTCGAGATATTGCAACCAAATTTACATAAACATAAACAATACTATTAAATTCTTCACTATTATATATCACTAGCAAAAGAACGATCGGAGGATAAAAGAACCTGCAAGGTATGGCCTTTCTTTTTGGTTTTAACATGTGTCAAAGCAGTATCTTTTTGTAAATTCTATGCAACTCATGACAAAATAAAAAACTTCTATTTGTTTTAGGACTACAAAAATGTGGTTACTTAAAAATTTGTTATTATTTGTATTAACTTACATTTGCCTAACTGGGGCACAAGACACTAACAGTGACAACGATGATAATGAAATTATGGTTCTCATTGAAAGCGACACAACAACTTCTACCACTACAAGATATATTAATGAAGCTGAAGTTGAAGTTTTGCGCCTCATTACCGATGACATTACAGAACCTATCACAAACAAATTCAGAATCATGTTGAATGACTTCCCATCTCTAGATAATGAGACCCGGGAAAGTATTTTTAATGCAACTCGACTGATATTGCAAGATGAATTAATGGGGCAAACCCAATGTACAACTCCATCACCACCAAGTACAACAACAATAATAACAACAACACCCCGACCACCACCACATAAGGCGACAGATAGACCACGATCCGACTGTGGATTGAAAAAGAAATGCGTCCTCTTTTGGGAGTGCGAAGAATCATATCCAACAATTAACCGATGGGAAAATTATGAATTCGATCTAAACAAAATGAAGAGTTGTAAACATTACTTGGAGACCTGCTGTCCAGAGGGCAAAATTGTAAGTTTTATGCAGAGTTCTTTTGGTTTAATATTCAACCTTGATTTCCCCATTAGATAAACAAGGAGAAAGCGCCTTGCCCGCTTGCCAAAAAAAGTTTTGAATGTGGTTATGCCAATTCGAACGGTGTCTGCATGTCTGTTTACAATAAAACTAATGGCGAGGCTGATTTTGGCGAATTCCCCTGGGCAGTGACCATTAGAGTGAATAAGAATTCTATTGGCGGTTCACTTGTTTCTGACAGACTCGTGCTGACTGTTCGTAGCCAAATTCCCACAAATGTCGAACTGTGGGTAAGAGCTGGAGAGTGGGATAGAATGTCAGTGAAGGGTGATGCAATTATTCCGTACCAGGAAACTCTGGTAAAGGAAATCATATCCCATCCGGAGTTCGATATATCGACTATTTTGTTTGACGTAGTACTATTAGTGCTTGATAAACCCTTTGAGCTCATGCCACATATCAGGCCCATTTGCTTATTTAACACCGAAAACCTGGACTTTACTAAATGCATCGTGACTGGGTGGAACAATAGACCGTTATTGAATAGGTGGACTCCGAGGGCCGTAAATGTAACCTTTGATTGTGATACCGAAGAAAACATTGATACAAAGAAATGCGCAAATATCGCTCAGAATTCTATCAACTTTTCGGTAGGATCTGCTCTGGTATGTCCTACAAGTGATGACTATAACCGGTATTATCAAGTCGGAATATGGAGCTATTTCGTAAAAGGAACCGAAAATATGTTTTCAGACCTAAGTGTGGTCTATGATTGGATTAGAAACAAGACTAATTCAACACTCAACTAAATTTTTGTATAAATACATAGATGATATAGCTGTCAAGGACTTACCAACCAATTTAATTTTCGAGATATCGCAATATCGCATAAGTCCTGTAAAATAAATAAAAAATACTATATCCTTATGTTCATCCATATATTGCCCTAACACCTAAGATAAATGTCATAAATGTCATACAATGAGAATAAAACAGCGTTGCGATCTTACTTCGTTTCTTTAAAGCAAAAGTCGACCGACACACAGTGGGATACCCTTCGAATTATGTTACGGTGTGCTTTAATTTGTTTCATTCACATATTCATATGAAACATATTTTCAAATTTTTCTGAACAGATTTCGCTCGCTCTCGCCTGTGTCTCTTGTTAACCAACACAAGTACTTGGAGTTATGCTTATACTTTCTTGAATAACTTCTGTGCTATTTCTCCGCTCGGATTGAAATTTCGAGAATAAATAAATATAACAATCAACTTAGTTATGTTAAAGGTTATATATTTTATACGACGTTTACAAATCGAGCTAAAAACTAAATTTTTGATTTGCGGGGGCAATATTGGAAATAAACTTGATCTGCGCAGTGTATATACAGTATATATAGGAACCTTCATTCTTAATTTGGTATCTCTATCGTTTAAAATATCTGAGATCTGTATTCATCTGGTAAGACGAACATCCAGACAGACGGACATGACTCAATCGACTCGTCTAGTGATGCTGAGCAAGAATATATATACTTTGTGAGGTTACATAAATTTGCACAAAGTTAGTATACCCCTTTTTTTGAGCATTTTCAATGGTCGCAGGGTATAAATACAATAAACAGAAATTCAAATTGTTATAGAACTGCACCAAGCAGTAACAGTGCCAAGACAGCGTTGACATATTTATACGTCGTCAGCAGTCAGCGGAAATTCGGTTATTTTTCACAATTCGCGAGTATAGGGCACACACTCAACTGCACTCAAGTGATTAAAAACAAATAAAACATATTTTGTTGAGTAGTGAAGTAAACTTGCAAATTTCAAAAATTTCTGGTAAAAGTAATTTATATTTTCTGCAAAATGCTTACTAGAGTAAGACCAAATGAAAATAAGCACGGTTTATCTATACATTAAGTATAGAATTGTAAATTTTTTATTATATTTAAAAATATAGGAATATAAACGGTTTGCAGATATGCATCCCGGCTCATTAAAGGGTTATTGAATAGTGTGTTATGTCTTTAGGGTCTGTTTGCTCACTTAATGTGAAAGTGACAAAATTGGTATAGCCGATATATTGTAGAATGTAGCAGCCTTAAAGGAGTTGATATATGGCGGACGCAACTATGACTTACCGGATTTAGAGGGCTTGTTCTAAATCAGAGGCGCTCGCTTTTCATAACTCGCGAGTACAGGGTACCACAACTCTGCCAGAGCACTATGGGGAATTTGACCAGTTTTTTTACAATAATGTGTTTTTCAGAAGTATGCAAATGTGCAGTATTTTAGTATTTACGTATAAGAAATAGATCAAACTATCATCTTACACCTTGCAAATCTTAACCTAGCGGTCCAATGTTAAAATATCAGCTGTACAAGTCAGCGTTTGCAAATGAACAGAACTTGGCGTCATTGCGCTCAATTTTGAGGTGGAACTTTAAATTCCTCAGTTTCAAAGAGCCAATGTAAAACGTTCTATAGGCTTATTTTGGTTATATTTCTAGATATGGTTTTCAAACTTATTTCATCTTACTTGTATTTGATCCTTAATATGATCTCAAAATTTAATTATAATTATAATTATTTATCAAATGACGGATTTTGGTTAAAATAGAAAGGGTTGGGCCACGCCCACTTTTCTTAAATATTTCTAAGGGTTTTCATAATAATATAAAAAATACAAACGCAGTCAGGTGCTGACTGTATAAGGCCATGGACTATCTTAGTATACCGTAAAAAAAAGTTTGTAAAGAACAGAATAGAATCGGCGCTCGAATTTTCCACCGATTATCAAAAATAATCAGTACCTAGGGAACACCAAGGGGAGGCTACTGCAAATGTAATGTTGTTTTTAAAAAGTTAAATTTTCGTGACCTACGAGTCGACTTGAGATGTTCTGCGCAACTTAAATGTTCCCCAAATTAATGAATTTCTGCAATCTGCAGTCATAGATAGATTCTATCTGTCTAACTTATTTATTTTCGGATATTTATAAAAATGAAAATCGCAATGAAAATTGCGCTTTATTTGGATTTATATTAAAAATTTGGCGGAGCTAAATTTTATACAGTGTTCGACGACACGCGCAATATGAAATAACGAACAGAAGAGGAAGAACGCATAGACAAAGCAGAAGCGAAGTGTCGCAACCATTAGACTGAGCGAGAGGGCAATAGGCATATGTATGCATTTCTAGCGCTTACCAAAATTTATTTCATGTCCTTCTTGTTAATTTTTTGGCACTAGCTAGAGTTGTTCAGTGGCCGAATGGATTATGTCCCGGACTGTAAGGCCAATGATGTTGACCGTGTTCGGGGTTCCGATTGCTACTGCGAATCGGCATGTGAAATTTTTTGCATTATTTTTCATTAAAATATTTTAAAAGCCCAATAACATTGAAAAGGGGCGGCGGCGGTAGCCGGTTTTTTTAAGTTTTTGGTACGCAATATATGTAATTAGAACTTAGTTTTCTTTCGTTGGTACACAACAGCAACTCCAAATCTAATTGTACATATGTATGTACATACATGCGTGCAATAATGTGTGTTGAAGTGGGATGCCAATACATACATGTGGATATGCAGACATGTATGTATGGGCGTCCCACTCGCAACATTCACAACTTTTAAAGGGCTTATAGTGAAACTTTAGATCACACTATGTTGTTATTAAATTAAAGCATTTATTTCTTATGCGTAAATGATAAGCGAGACAATTCAGTTGTTGTCTGTACTTAGCGTCTATTTTTGTGTAACGGCGAGTATCGCCGCGGAACTATCGTTTGCTTACGATGGTGCCGGGCTACCAGATCGGGCTCATATCGATGAGGCTGCGTTGCCACAGGCTTATGATCGCTGTTATGTTTTAGCATTCTAATTGCAAAATATTGAGAGCAAAACAAATTAACATTATCCAATAAGAATGATATTGAACTTGTAAAGTCATAACAGGCAAAATACGGAAAGAGTGACGGCATTGAAGAACGCATTGTTTACTTTTGGCTCGCGTCTTTTTGATGCGTGCTAAATATAATAAAAATAGTAAACTTTATTTATAAATAATTAATATTATTTATAACTATTATAATTTTATTGCACAATGTAGTATGAAAACAAAATAAGGAAAAACTATTTTTATTGAAATTTAATTAAATGATTTAATTTGGTTGAAGCGGCTATATCACAGCCCGCTTGACTGTAACTTTTCTTTTAGTTTATTAGAATAAAATAAATAAACAAAATAAATAAACGAAATTAAAATTAACGCCCGTCTTGAACAGAGAATCGAACACACACACACGCACGCATTCTATCTTACAGTATTTAGAAGTGCCTTCCGCGTCTCTAACCACAATGCAAATAAAAAGTTTAATAAAATTCTGTGTGGCTGACGCTAGATTTGAACTTCGGTATGATTGCGTAAATTAGGTCTGCTTAAGTATATATGTTCAAAGTGAGTTTAATTCGTATCATATTTCACTTATTAATAGTTCGATTTAAATGAAATTTTCACATAACGCCCGTGGCAAGGTATTTGTCATGTAAGATATACAACTTTGGTTGTTGAGCTAATATTGTAGTTTTTAAATAGCTATTACTGATTTACAGAGGCGGGAAGGAATTTGATGAATCTAGCTCTTATAGTTTCTGAGATCCAGGTGTTCATACAGACAGACAGACAGACGGACAGACAGACATGGCTAAATCGACTCGGCTGTTGATACTGATTCAGAATATATGTACAGGGTGGGCCATCTATATGTAACCCGTGTGATTCGTAAATACAATTGTTAAGGAAAAGACAATTTGTATTTTTATTGCACAGGCATTTATTTTAATTCAAGGAGATTAATATTATTAACATTTAAAATATTATTTGGCTCAAGTACTCGCCTTTTTCCCTGATGACGAAATTTGCTCTTTTTTCGGCATTTTTCATCACTTTCTCGAGCGTAGCTTTAGGTATCGCCGCTATTTCACGTTCGATGTTCGCCTTGAGTTGAGTCAAAGTCCTTGGCTTGTTGATGTATACTTAAGATTTCAAAAATCCCCACAAATAAAAGTCGGGTGGTGTCAGATCTACGCACAATTGGCATTAAAAAATCGGTTATCATGGCTCGATATCGGTCACCATTGACAGAGAAGAGTGTGGTGTAACTCGTAAGAGCTTTCCATGTGATTTTTGCGCAACAGAGCCTGACACTTTTGGTTATTTATGTAAGGCAAGTCGATTTTCTTCAATATATTTGTATAGACTTTCGCGTCATTTTGTTTTTTGCCCCAGCCCATGACAAGACAACGATCGCCTTCGAAACTGTTATCCTCCCGTGGTAAACAAATAGTTCCAATGTGTTCTGCCCGGTTAATGGGCACTTGAAGTTTGAGTAGAGCCACATTATAGAAGCCGGTTTGCTTATTAAATTGTGAATGAATATATTTCCTAAGAACGCCGGAATCAACGTGCTCTAAACTTTCTCTCAAGGTGTGAGTATCCCATTCTCCCGCTCTGATCACTATGTTATATTCGTCATGATCTGCGACTTTATGGGCAGGAGTCAATACCATATCGGGAGCCACTAGAGCACCGCCACCAATGCTGTCAAATAGATCATTTTCTTGAGCTCTTACCATAATGCTCACCACCCACGGAAACTCTCCGAATTGACCTTCACCATTCATAGTATTGTCTAGTTTTATTTTCAACCCTTTTGGGTTACTGTACCCACATTCCTGGTGAACAATACCTGGCGTATCCACTTTCTGAAATGCAATAATATATTTAAGTAGTCGCAATTTAGTGTGTCTCACTCTCCACTCACCTTTTTATCTGTGGAACAGCATATTTCAGTCCAGGCGCAAATACCCGTGATTCATCCTTAATAACGTTGTTGATCGAATCGCACAAATGTCGGGGCACACATTCCTTCATATGTCCGCAGGACGAGTACTTTTTGTCAGCTTGCGAAGTGCCCAAAAGAGCAATCACAGAGATCAAGCTTAAGAACGTTTCGGCAAAGCGATTCATATTAGGAACGAACCGATGAATCTGGTGCTTACTGAGCAACTGAGAAGATGCTAGACTCAGGGAACAATCATAAGCACGATAGGTGATAACCTTAGTGGTGCCCAAGTCAGAGAGAGAGAGAGAGAGAGAGAGAGAGAGAGAGAGAGAGAGAGAGAGAGAGAGTGTTAACACAGTAAGAGATTTCCTTCCCAAGGTTTCAAAAAAGATTCAAATATTAATATCATTGAGTTCGGGAGTATATTGCTTTCTCATCTTTGCACATCCAACCACTTGAAATATCAAAAACGACAAAAACATATGTTTATACAATATAATAATATATTTATCATAGTAGTTATTTATATATGTGTTTTTATTTCAATAATGTTGCTCCTGCTAAAGTCGAATGTCCGCGTATTATTATACAACATATGGAATAGAAGGATGCAGGGATTTCAAAAAGATGGACACATACATGGATAAATCGATGACGCTATTGATGGTGCCTTCTGCCGGTTAAGAACATTTGCATATAATTTGTATACCCCTTTCTAGGCAATGGTTTTTAAACGATTTTTTAGTTGAGGTTTTATACTCTTGCAGAAGGTATAGTAATTTTGGGCGTTTGCAGTACACCTTAGTATATATTCAAAATCAGCAGCAAAAGAGAAGACGAACGAAGTTATGTCTGTCTGCTGTCAGTTTTAGAGCTATCTTCATGAACTTAGAACGCATGCTTCTTATAGTTTAAAAACGTACGGACAGACATACAGCTACATCGACTCAGCTGTTTATGCTGATTCATTTTGTGTCGTCTCTCTGCCTGTTAGCATACATTATAGGTTGGCACAAAGTTATTATACGCTTCTACCTAGATAGCGGGTATAATTATGAAGCTCTTTTGCACACATTCAATGGCGTACTTGTGAATAGAATACTGAATCAAACGCATAATCCGTACTCATCAATTGTCCGAAAAAGTGAGGTATAATTAGAATAGGATAGTCAAACTCCTCAGATTATCACTTTATGAGATATAAGGAATCTACAAAAATTTCGCAAGGGAAGAACTAAAACATTCTAAAGAATTTAAGGTGAAGCCAACAAATAGAGAAAGCCTTATAATGGACTGCATCAGACTGTCCGATTTAAAAAAGACAATTATAAATGATTTCTTCCAGATGGAAGGACAGAAGGCAGTTTTCAAAGACAATGAAATAAAACTTTGTTGTTATTATTGAATTGGTAAACTGTACCGCGGCCTTTGAAATTTTTACTGGACTGCTAGACATCATCTCATCAACTTGGAGTAGATGCTTGCCTAGTGATGCTCATCTCGTAGGGCATTCTGTAAATATATTATCTTGCGTCTGATCTTCTAACTAGCAAAATCGACATGGCGTATCACACTGACATTGCGCGTATCGGGCCCCCATTAAAAAATTAAGTATCTTCAGCTGGAGGGTGCACGTTGCGAACAGCCTACGTTGCATAGATATCAATGTCTCTGAGTCGCACCACAGTGGGCCAAAAGTCCGATTTAGTCAGAATAAATTCAACATTTTTTTAAGGATTTTTAAAAATATTTTATGAGGATCGAAAGAAAACGAAAATCCACTGATGTTTAAAACACACTTTGTTTGATGTTTTATCTAATATTTTTGGAGCTGTGAAGCTCCAAAATGAACACATGGTGCAAATACTAAATTGCGCAAAACAGAGCCTGAGAATTGTATGCCGTTTTCAAATTTAAAAACTTTTAAGAAACTGCGAGTTTAAGTGTTTGTTTGTTTTAAAGATTAATAGAATATATAGAAGAATTCCAATTTCATCAAGTTGTAGTTACGTCCAATTGTCCTTTCGCTCATAATGAGAATTATCAATTTTGTACGTTGGGCTTGTCCTCCCTTTCTCATGAGCCCTTGGTTTTTCTTATTCTGTGGACAATTCTATTTATATACATACATATATAAAGGTTTGATTACTTTTTGTTTACCTTTTTCGAGTTATGGCGTTTTCAGATAGCATCTATATTACAAGGTTGGCACTGTTTTTGAACTATTGCCGAAAATTGAGAGCTGAAAGAAACAATCTTATTTCAAATTCGGTTTCAGTACCCAAAAATACTTTAGAATACATCTCAAAAAAATCTGCATCACGTTAAACAATATGTTGTTGTCGCGTAGTGTTATTACTAAAGTAAAATGATGGGTTACTATAGGAGGTATAAGCTATAGTCAGTCGATCCGGCCTAAAATTTAACTGAATATGTATTTGGACATCGGATTCGTCAAGCTACCGACGAGCACTGCGAATCTCTATGCAGGCCGAAGGCCATTGTAAAACTTAACATCGTCAACACCGCATTACCTTTGGCTGGACCCGACATTATTGTGTGCTGTCCACCAAAGCCTCGGTACCCTTGCGAAGGTAGGATACTAATATCCTATATCGTAAGACTTATGGACATGTAACATAAAAGATCATAACCGAGTGCAATAACGGAAAAAAGAGCATAGCAGCAGTTGAAATTTATTTGTTTCAGTTAATGTTCCTTTGCATTTCAGTTAAAGCCCCTCTATCAACTAGATTAAAAACGAAACTCTTGGGGCAATGGCATCACTAGCATGGACAAGTATTACAGAAAGCCTGTGATGATACAAATATGCAGATAAGTAACCTATTGTATCAAAAACTTCCTAGAAGACGCCACTAAGGTCCGCAATGAAGTCAACTAAAATACTTTTCACTGCAAAGCAAAACCCATTACTACTAATAACATTTTATTGTTGTAAGGCAACTGCTTAACTTTCAATTCCAATTCATGATAACAGTAAGGGATAACTAGACAGAGAATGAGATAGAGGGAGGGCTTGCAACATGTGAATTTGACTGACTGTTAATTAACGCTTTTGCATTAGGGCTTTGTTCTAATGCGAGACATAGGCAGCAAGGAAGTCAGCGGTGGAGCTCGAACTAAAGTCCCTTTCCCCCGGCTGGCAATATGTTAGAATATTTATTCTTGGGAATTTTCCTTTGTTTTGGACCAAAAGGCATTTAATTCATTTTTGGCCAGGCCAACCCTTGACAGGAAACTCAAAGCAGCATCCCCGCACATGAGTAATTTTTAAGCCGAATTCGGAGCCTGGCGTGCTAAATCCTGGCATGCTACCTATAAATACTTGACATCGCTACAAAAGCTGCCGTCTGGCAACGTGGTATCCAAAGTAGCGAAACGAAGAGACAAAAAGAAAGCAAGAATAGCAACAGAAGCGCACCCTGCGTAGCATACAGCATACGTGCAGGCGCATTATCCGCATGCCTCGAGTACCTAGCATAGCCTAGCCATGACATTTAGCATGTGGATTGGGCCCCAAGTGGGTTGGGTTGGGTGATGCCGTCGCCCTTTCGCACAGTTCTTGCTCTCCCAATCTACGTGACTATTGCGTAGGTCGCCTTTGCCAAATTAGATTCAGCTACCCTTCCCTCAGCCTCCACGTCGCGTCCCGACGAGCAACACCCACCATAATTAATATGCACGATATGTGGCGTTAAGTTGCGTGAAAATTACTTGTGCGTTGACGTGATGTTGGCAAAAACCATTTTCAAGCAAAGCTCTTTTCCTTTCTGCTCTGCTCTTTGTATGCCGGCAATTGTTATTCGATTACGAAATTCATCTTAGCATTTCCTAATTAGTTGTTGATGTTAGGCGAAGACGACACACGTAGTGGGCTGCCAAGAAAGAGAGAAGCCATGAATTGCCTCTGTTTCATCATCAAACTTAGGAATTCGTCAGATATGGATATAATGATATCCGTTTAGTTTTCAATTTCCTCCATTCAATTAATGCTGCTATGAGTAGAACCAGAAACATTTAACATTAGTCGCAGTTATAAGGCATTTCGAACCTTTAATAATTAACAGATCAGAGCACGCACGTAATAAGCCACGTGAAGAGGATGTGGTACATAGCAGCCCCGGCTGTTAGACAAAAACCAAACGCGAAAAGGCATTAACTACAAACAACAGGCTGTACATAGCTGTCATAGGAATGATCAGCCTAAATGCTTTACTGACTTATAGAGCCAAAAAGAGCTGCGGCCAATTAAAATCAGAAAGGAAGGCTATTTTCGGTTTGCCAATACCCTTGCAGGTTTATATCTTCTCCGATCGTTGCAATACTAGTTATATATAATAGTTCACAATTGAATAATATTGTGTACATAATTAATAAATATAAAAGCCCTAATCCCTATATACTTTTTAATGAAAATCTCTATTTAACTGATTGTTTCTATGAAAGCTACACATATGTACATGTTAATGTTATGTAAATCTGTGTAAAGTCTTTCTTGACATACTGTGCAATTGTGCAATTTTAATAAAATTGTTCCTAAAACAAAAAAAATTGTTCCTTAGTGGTCCGATTTTGATGTAATTGTATATGTTATGCATATTAATTATGAAGAAAAAGTTTGAAGAATTAAATTTGCAATACCCTCGCAAACAACAAAAATCTGCAGATAATTTGTATGGCAACCATATCATATGTATAATAACCTTATCCGATTCGTTTCAACTTGTTTACAGAGTGCATGTTTCATCAGCATAGCTCTTAACAAACAGACGGACAGATAAACGGGCATACAGACATATCTTTTCGACGCCTCCGTCGCCTCCTTTTACGCATATTCCAATATACACAATTCATTTTAAATTGTTAAATCCAGGATTTGAAACAATGGACAATTTTGTAAAAAGCTAATACAATTTGTAATATGTGATGTAATAAGTACTTATAATATTTTAAGACTTAATTTTAAGCAAGGTTACGAGACTTAACATATTTACTTTACGTTTACCTGAACTATTTTAAACTATGATATACAACTTTATACTATAATTCCACAGTTCCTCAAGGCTGAAGCAATTATACCGATTAACATATTATCAAAATATATATCAAAGTAATTGCAATTTCATACTGTATCTTCCTGTACTGCTTTTCCTCTTTCTTTCTCCATCGACTGTCAGATCCCATTCCACTTTGAATTGCATTTTGGAACACTTTTCCAGCAATTCGCACCCATCTTTTGCGGACTTCTCCAGACAAAGTTTTAAGTTTTTAATTAATTTGTTTTGCTGCGGCCCGAGACGCAGAGTTGCTTCATCTGCTTCACTCGCATTTGCACTCAACCACAGAACAGAGAGAGAATGAAAGTAAGAAGCAGCAGTAGAGCGAAAGGAAGAAGCACTGAAGGCAGCAAAGGAAAAAAGGTTAAGTGGTTCCATTTGGTAAACATTTAGTCAGCTCCACAAGTCCCATCAATGCCCAAGTGTGTGTGAGTTTTAATAGGCTTTTGTGTGGAAAATAAATTGATGTGGTGCACCTGTAAAATGCTCTGACAATAAGCTAGGGAAACCGAGCCGCAGTAAGGGGACTGGTGGGAGGTGTGGCATCGCTTCGTCTGTTTGTGGGCTTTGTGAAACCGCAATGTAGCCAGAATTTGAGTTAATTTCAAGTAAATTTTGAGAAGTTCGTTTGCTGTTTACTCTGGACAGGATTGATGGTCTTTAACTTTCAGGTGCACGATTAACTTGTGCCCAGAATTTTACAAAATCAGAGCTCGATGCGAAATATGTTTAATGACAACTTTATTATGACATATATAAATCTTTATCCGTAGTTGGTAAACTTGCGGAGGATGTGCGACATGGCTACTGGATTCTCCTGCTGCACCAAGTGACCCGCTCGGAAAACCCAGAACATACTAAACCGTCCGCCCTGTTTCTCGTACCCCTCTAGCATCCCATCGATGCGAAGAGGGAGACGTGGTGCTGCCACATACTGATCCTTGCGATGCCACTGCATGCCATTGATCCAGTTGACGGTGCCAGGCGTAGCGCAGAGCATATCTAGAACTCCCGAGTAGACGCCGACTTGCACAGGCGTCTCATTGAGCAGACGTGTGACTGCAATGAAGCGACTCTCAGAGAATGTGAAGAAATCTCTTCAAAGAATGCTTACCTATGTGTATGGCAGGCTTGAAGATGTCGCGTCCCAACTTAATGAAGACTGTCGCGTTCTGCACCATCCACTCGGACATGTGAGTCAGGTTCAGCGCTTGGGTAACATTGTTGAGCATAAAGACGCGAAGTTTAGGATCCTCGCCGTAGCGGTAGTCCTCGTCCATGTGCATGCGGCGCTGCACGTTGTAGAGAAAGACGCCGCCGGTGTGCGTTGTGATCACGTCCAGGATGTCGGAGTTCTTCTCGATTACCTGCAACCATTGCTTGGCATATACCAGACGAGCGATTTCTGCTGCCACCCGCGAAATATTTCGATAGCCATCGTAATCGACAATCCCCATCTGCAGCAGATACGGTGCATACGAGAGCGTGCTGTCTAGGGGGAGGTCCAGGGATTGCCGATCACCACCGACATCAGTTGGCACTGGAGCTCGCCCCGCCGCTGGGCCAGGTACAGCTCGAGTGCGAACTCTGGCGCCATTTTCCCGCCGTAACTCTCGGAGAATATGTGCAGCGGCACCTGCTGGAATTGCCTGTGATGCCGCAGAAAACTGACCATCAATGCGACCAGATCCTTGGCTATGCGATTGTTGGTCGTCGCGTATTGCCCATGTGGCTCCACGTAGCTAAATCCTGTGCCCACCGGGCTGTCGACGAAGAGCACATTCATATGCTGCACCCAGTTGCTAGCTCGGGGTCTGCCCTCGATGTCGATGGGGCCCAGCTGCTCGAAGCAGCCGCAACCTGTGGACGCCACTCCGGGTCCCCCCTGTAGCCAAATGACGAGCGGCCTCTCTGTGTAGACGCTGACATTTGCCGTCGTGTAGTGCAGCCAGTAGAACAGGTGAGCGCCATTGCGCACCTCCACATAGCCCCAGTCCTGTTCACCTGCTCCGAAGCCTCGACGTGCTGCGAAATTCCAGTGGATAATGGTATAGTATGGGATAGAAGTCATTCAATGGATGCATCTACCTTGTACACAGGCCAAGGAAAAAACGAGCAGGGTCCACACTATTATCTCCATTGCCACGCCCAGAAGCCTCAACCACAACGCCAATTGAACTGTACTCGGCCACACAGAAGTGCGCACTGCGCCCTGAATTCTGTTCTGTTCGAAACTTTTCCAATTGCTATTTATAAAAACCGATTTGAGATCGCATAAACAATCGATGACTTTGTTAGAGCAAGAGGAGCAAGAGCTCTTAGAGAAATTCCCATTTTTATACCCTTCGACCAATGGAAATCCAAAGAGGGTATACTAACCGTGTGCAAATGTATGTAACAGGCATAAGGAGGCGTGACAGACACCACAAAGTATATATATTCTGACTCAGGGATTACTGAACCATGTATGTCTGTCTGTCAGGAAGTTCGGGTGTCCGGATGTCTTTCTATATACGCTGATCATGTTTATTTCAAATATTGGGAGACACGCTCTCCGTTTAATTTGAAAAGTCGACGTATAAAATATCAAATTTTCTGCCAAGATCTTGTGTAACTTTATATGGGAGGCAAGGGAGAGCCAGCGCCATCTGTCGAGAATAATTTGAAAGTTTGTACATATGTATGTATATGTTTACGAATTACACAAATTAAACAACAACGGAACATGGGTCGAAGGGTATCCCACTGTCGCGTGCCGCACGACGGCTGCTCTCGTTTTGTATGAGTTTACGAAAATAATTAAATTGTAGCGTAAATAAATTCATCCAACACACTGAATTTCACTCGTTAACAATTACCCAGGTCAATGATTGCTGAGTAATTCTACTTAACCTGACTTGGGTCGCCCTTTAATACCGCATTATTTTACTAGATATATATTATTGGTATAGCGCAAATGCATTTTATCATTTCTGTTGCAGTTTTGTGGACAACACAATGCTAATTTAATTGTGCTAGTAGCTTGTTTGCTGCATACTTTTGTGCGCCAACGTCAAATACGCGTGAATTTGAACTACATATTTCACAGGTGACACTGACATTTTAGGCGATCACAGGCTTTGATTGCGGGATTCAGTTGCTTGATCATATTGAATGAATAGTACAATGTCTGATCAGTAAACAATAATATATGAATGTCCTGGTGGCACCGCATTGCATGTTTTCACGTGTAGCTCAGAATATATTAAATGCGTCTCAAAATAAGTGATATAAAATGAAAACGTTTTAAAGTACATTATTTTAGGCAATTCGATTGCCGACCCTATCGCCTGGTTTGAATATAATCATATAATATTATAGGTGCCGACCCCTGTAGATGAGTCGTCTGAGGCGTTTGAATTTTATACAGGGGTTCCGGGTTCGAATCCCGGGGGAGGGCCTGGTTTTTAAAAAAATACAGATTTAATATAAAAACAAAATAGATAACGCTAACTATATAGTTAGTTAGCCGGCGGACCTTAAATGGGCAGAATTAATAGATAAAAAGGACACAAAGGGGATATTGGATTTTCCCCGTAAGACTTAATAAAAATAAAAGATAAAAGAAAATATATATTTTTAATATTATAGGTGACTTACCGCACAGTATGCATTTCGATGCATACTTTCAGGCTGAAACAAAAGCTACATCGACAAGAAACTAAATTACATGCACAATTTTAATGGTAAAACATTTTTATATTATTTTATATATTTATATTTATATATTTATATTATATTTATATCATTGAAAATGGTAACAAAAAGGGTATACTAACTTCGTGCAAATGTATGTAACAGGCAGAAGGGTGCGTGGGAGACCCCATAAAGTACATATATTTTTGCTCAGAATCACTAGCCGAGTCGATTGAGCCATGTCCGTCTGTCTGTCCGGATGTCCGGATGTCCGTCTGACCAGATGAACACACAGATCTCAGCTATTATAAACGCTAGAGACACCAAATTTTGGAATGAATGTTCCTATATACTCGCGCAGATCAAGATTATTTGAAATGTTGGACGCCACGCCCACCGGTTTCTTCTCTTTCTTGATTCTTTTGCTGAATCCGCCAGCAAAAAGTAATTAACAAATTCCATTTATGCAAGGCGTAGAGAAGAAGCTAAGGGAAATGCAGAGCCTTGTGCAGCCAGCTTTTCACGCATTTTGAATGTTTTTGACATTCGTCGCACCGCGAACTTCGAGTTGGCAGTGCAATTTAATGAGGGCGCCACCTGGCGGCGACGCCTGTTGACTGGGCAGATGCCAAGGCAACCGCAACGGGAACGGGAATCAATTTGCCAGCACAGCTGACGATGGCGCCACAGGGCAAAACCGAAATTGCCAGTTGAATGCGTTTTCGATTGTCCATTAGCAGCATCCCAATCCAACTTCAGCTGCAACTCCAATTCCGAGAACTGCTCCAGCTCCATTGCCGGCTTCTGCTTCAGCGCAACAGTTACTGAGTATCATGGTTTGTGCCTCCGTCACCATCTACCTCTGTTCCGCTCCTGCCTCCTCTGCTGCTCGGTTTTTGCAGCTGCCTCGTGCCAAAAGTCATTTTCGAGCAATTGGCTTGGTTCGCTGACTGCCAAAGCAAAGTCACATACACACTCACACACACACACATGCTGGCATAGAAAAACACACGCACTCTCACCCACACACACACCCAGGAAAGGAGTTGCGCATTCACATGCACAATAAATTTGCAACAGTGCAATGGGCAACGACCACGCCCCGCCTGCAGACGCTTAGCAAGACGCGCTCATACACACACATACACACGTGCACACGCACACACACACATGTCTACAGCTTTGGATTCAAATGCAGCAATGCAGTCGAGTGCGAAATTGCACACAGCAACAACAAAGCGAGGCGCTGAAAAGTATGCTACGCTCCAGCGTAGCTGCTCCCACATGTACAGCAGCCGTCATGCTAATAAAGACATTTGCTACAATTAATTAAGGACTCCAGCTCGAAAATATCGTGTCGAAATTGGAAAGAAAATATTATATTGAAAACCTCTTTAATTTCCCAATCGAATTATAATTTATCTATGCCCATTCCTAAATCTTTCCAAATGCATTCGTTCATTTCATTAAGAACGTGCACAAATATAGTTTCCCAATGCTTCTATTCAGCTGTCGGCAATTGTACAAGCATAAGGATGCTAGCTGGGGTGCTGCCAAATGGTTTTTAGTCGGTTTTGCCATGCTGCCAACCCATTTGACGCTGTTTTTTGTGTCACTCAACATTCCGCCTGTTCCATCGTCGCCTCTTTTTGCCTTCGTTATGTTGTTGTTTTTGTCACCTAAATTACAAGTTTTTCATTTGTGGCTTTTCCAGTTGACGCCATAATATTTTACGCTTTGTCGAGGACGACCTGGCGAACCGCATTGTTTGCTAACAAGAAGCGAAATGCTTAAAAAAACGAATTCCAGAATCGGTTTTCAATTGTAATTTGTGAATGATAGGCAAATGGCCACGAACGCCTAACAAGTGCACTTAGCACGAAATAAATATGTCATCTGTGAATCTGTGATTTCTTGTGGAACACTGTCACCCTGCTCAGCACATTGGAGATAGAAGAAGTATACATGAGACTGGAAACTGAAAGATGTTAATATTTTCAAAATTGATTATAATTGTATTACCTTAAAAGTATGTAATATTAAGTAATTAAAGTGAATTTTAAATAGTATATTTTTTTTTATCTTTTTTATTTTTAGTAAGTCTTACGGGGAAAATCCAATATACCCTTTGTGAATTAAAGTGTCACTTTCTACAAGTTGAGCCTGCACTTAAACATAGTGTAGCATACTTTTCGGCATTCACTCTAAATATTAACCCTTTATATGGAATTAATTCCAATTTGCATGATTATTTTTTGTTTGACAGAAAAATTTAAATATAAATAAATGTGCACTTCTTTTTTGACTTTTTCAAGCACGTGTGGAATTCATATAAAACGAGCATAATTGAGTTTTTGGTTGTTTTATTTTTCATTTCGCGGAATTGAATGCTATTGATATGTTTTATATTGTTAAAATATATTTAAAGAAGCATATACAAAATTTCAGTGCTTCCCCTATGTTTTTTTTAATAAAATCACTTTTGTTGAAATTAAAATTAAAAAAAAAACAATTTTTATTGAAAATGTATAAAAGAGTTCTTTTGCACATATCAAGATCTTATGTAAAACCCTTAAAATGGTATTAAATGACAATGTCAGAACTAAGAATGTTTAAGGCTAACATTAAAATTAAAACTCACATATAATTAATATATTTTTGAAAATAAACGGTATGTTGCAGTTATTCATCACCCCCATGTGAAGGGTTTAAATTGATGCTTTAATTAATTTTACAAAAGTGTTAAGGCGACAATATATTAGTAAACTGGGGATACCGTTGCTAAGCCTGGATAATCACAGGTTGCGAGTGACTCGCACTGGCCACAGTCTTCGATAATATCAATATGCACTCGAGTCGGTACCATAATAGACACAAAACTTGGCTAGCAAACAAACTTGTTAGGTCCCGCCCACTAAGAAGACTCAACCGAAGAACATCTGACTTTTAATCCTACTACAGTATTCGGATCGTTTTGTATTACAATATTAATAATTACAATTTATGAAATGGACCCCTCCCTGACATACTTACTTACCTTTTCAAGGAAGGTCAAACACAACTCTTTGATCAAATAAAATGTATTTTATTTGGCTGCCATTTTCTTTAGAGCTTAAACTAAAATTTAACTGGCATTCGCATAACAATGCCTGAGCAATAAGTTGGGCTTTAAATTAACTTAAAACTTAATCGAGCAACTATAACAGAAATCTCACCTAGAAACTACAATAATAAAACGTTTACTCATTAAAATGAGCCGTGATAAATAAAATCCAAAACGATAACGAAAAACGGAGAACGGAGTTTCGTAGTTACTCGGCTTACTTTGTAGATTTTTACTCCATTGAAATTTCAGATGCTTGATGATGACATATTTACAATTGACTTAGGATTAGGTGACGAATTCTTTCACTGACAACATTATCCAAATTCACGAAATATCAAATTTGTACAGTATTCTTTCGGAACTTATGGGAATCGGGAGGCGGGAAGTGGATAGTGGAGTAGGAGCGGGTGGGAGGATGGCAGCCCTTTGTCTATGACGCACAACAAACATTAGCTAAACGTTACAGTTAGTGGAAATTTTGACTAGTCGACTTTTACTATATACTCGTATGATTTCGTATGATTTGTTGCGACCTCGGGCCATGATTGCCACGGAGTGGTGCACGTCTTCTGGGTCAGCTAATCACCGCGTAGCCAGTTGGAAGTTCCGGGTCCAGTTAGAGTTGCGTTGGTGGGTGATGTTGTTGATGTCGCTCCTCATCGATGTGGTGTTGTAGCTCGTCCTGCTCCAGGCCAAGTGCAGAAGGAGTGTCAGCAGCAGCAAGCTGAGTTGCTGATGCCGATTGAGCTGCGACAGTGACGTCCCAGCATCTGTTCGTGGCAAGCCAAATAAAATCAAAAAGAGAGAGGGATAGAGAGTGAGACAAACAGACAGAGAGAGAGAGATAGAGAGAGGGGGAGAGAGAGAGGGAGCACATTGAAAGCTGGTTAAGTTGGTTCTCCGCTCGTAGCGGGCTGCGGCACCCGTTGGTCAAATTAATCTTTGAATTAATTGCTTGTAGCTTAGCGCAGAGCATTAATAAATCGTGATGCATACAAAGCAAACAGCAACAGAAACAAAAACAACACGAGTAGCAGAACAAGGGCTAATAAGGTGTGTCCTGTTTCTCCCCCCCTCTCCACCGGCCACGTCCAGGTCCTTTTTCACTAACTTTGATTTAATGCGCCTCCGTTTATCATTCTAATGGCGTGCGTGTAATGTATCCCCAATCCCCAGCGGGCTCTGCTCCGCATTTGTTTTAGTTGCAAAACAATCAGGCTAAGATTTGTATACCTAGTCCAGCCCTGGCCATTTGTTGTGTCTGCGCGGGTGCGTTGCTATGTGTGTGTGAGTGTGTGTGTGTGTGTATGTGGTCACTGGCCGTGCTGTATTCGGGCTATGGTTTGGGGTTAATTTTTAAACAGGCACTCAGCAGTTTTGCAGCGTTGCGCCTGACTAATGTGCGGCCCTTAATCAAATGAGATATTGATTACACACATTGTGAAAATGCACAAGGGCAGATCGGACGCCTTCTTAAATTGTTAAGAAGTGTTCAGAAAGCGGCGGAGACATGCACCCAGCACAGCTTCAGCTGGAGGCAAGGGAAGCCGCAGAACATACTATATAGCATATACATATGTCGCAGAATAGTCATTTTATAACACAACACAAATTTATAAGCCTCTATGCAATATTTTAGAATTAAGAAAAGAATAAAATAATGACTCTCCGAGATAACAGAGTTAAATGTCTTTTAACCAAAGCGTAATTGAGTGTGTCGCAATAAAGAAAGTAAAGAGGTTCAAGAGAACTAAGAGCTATTCAGTCAGAGACGATGGACGTATAGTATTAATATTCTGTGCTAAATCATTGCGAGCAGTCAATTCAATAAAGTTTAGAACTCTAATAAACAAAACCAGACACATAAGTATTATTTGATAACGAATATCTATTGATCAGTTGAAGATCAATATTCGAATCAATGTCTTCAAAATGACTTAACCCCCAAGAAGTCTACACTCGAGTGTGACTGACTAGGATATAACTAAAGCTAAGGGCCTAACTTACTTTATAAGGTTTAAGCTTCTTGTTCCTAACAACAATTTGCCATCACTTATGTCAAGTTTCTTAAAGAAGCTCTTACACTGAGAGACTTGCTTGCGTTCTAACAGACAGTTGTCAGACGGACATAACTAGCTCGACCTTTTGTCTCAGATTACTACAATATAAAGAGATGTAGGGTATGCTGGGTGTGATCATTTGAAAGCGATAATAACTACTTTCAACTCACTCTTGTGGGTTAGAAACAGCTCGTTGTGCTCGTCCGCGTCCCCCGGCTGATCGAATGGATACATATTCATATCGGGCGACCGGCCCGAGGCCAGAATGCGTGGCCGATCCTCCTCGATGAGTTTCTCGCTCTCCTGCGCGTAGATGTCGTGTATGCGAGCCGAGCACTTGAGCTACAGACGAAAAAGAAATTGTCAGCCAGAATTAGTTGATTCGGGTCTAAGTACACCCACCTTGAGGCGCCCCTTGATAAAGTGATGAGTTGTCACAACAAAATTAAGCTCCAGCACGGAGGACTCCAGATGCTCGGCCAAGTGACGTTGTATGTCGTAGACCCGCAAGTAATTTGGTGGCACCTGGGCGAATGTTTTTAAGATGTTGTTTTAAGCTTCAGCACTAGTGTCCTACCTGTATGTCATTGATCCACCAGGTGAGATTCGCTGCGGGCTTCGAGTAATCCGACGAGCAATTGCCGTTGATAATATCTCCAAGTCGATAACGGGAATGGATTCCCGTTATAATCGGCCGCTGAGTGGGAAGTTCTGGATATGGGTGTGTCTCATTAAAGTACCACAACAAAGAGACTGTCTGCTGTTACTGCTACTCACCAACAACCTCCATGTCTGCGGTGACGATAGACGTGTCGAACGTGGGTGCATCGGCTGATACTTCGCAAGCGAACTTACCAGATATCGAGGTGGGAACATTGCGCAATAGCACATGACTGGCATTCGACTGTGTGGTCTGTGAAGAGACGTTTAATAAACACACGTTCATACATGAATACGTGCACAATAAGGGAAACTGTATCAACTGTTTCGTATATTTAAGGGGTATGTCATGTAAGTATGGTATGCCAACAACCCAAGGGAAGAGCCTCTCAATCAACTTGTTTCGACTTTTAAAGATGATGCACCATTGAAAACCTTTGTCGATCGCTGGCACCAAGAGTTCAGTTCAGCTCCGGGATAAATATCGTGAAGGTCGTCCAATTTCAGTCGCTTTGATTGACTCTGTGTATGAACTGATAAAGCTAGACCGACATGTGACATACCGTGACGTTTAGACATCTTTGGGCATGCATGTAACAGGCATCAATAAGATAAAACACAGCTCGTGCCGATTGCAGCAAAGAAATATTAAAACAATCCAATCACGAAGGCTCAAATTGAATGTATAACAACTACACTACTGATGGTGTCCAACAAAAGTTGTTCAAGGAAGAAGCACATTGAAGCAATTGAAGTGTCTGTTTCTAGGGAACAGTATCATTATAGGAACGTAGAACAGTCAATTCTGAATCTGTTTGCCAACAGTGTTCGGAGAAATAAGGAAAGCCAAGAATAGAAGACAAGAATGCGAACGATTGATGGGTAATCCGCCGTACAGCCCAATGACTTCATTCTGTTCCCTCACATCAAGAAATAGATGCACGGTCAACGATTTTTGAGGCGCGAATAAGCGGTTGATGTGTTCAAAACGAATGTTTTAGAGTTACCTCAATCGTAGTGAAAGAGGTGCTTCAAGCGCATGCAAAAGTGTATTGATCATCATGCATAAACAATAAAACATTTTCCAATGATCAGTGATTGATTGAGGAAAATAAGTAACAGTTTAGAAGAAGGTTTATTACATAAAGTATCAACATACTATAGAGAGAAGGACTCAATGTCGATAGTTGATAGTCATGGGCAGATTCAAAGGCCGAGGCTATGCAAAATTATTTGATTTCATTTCTTTATCAATTGCTTAAATGGAGTATTATAAATGCCAGCGTCTATGCAGTAAAACTATTTACATGTTCAGCCAAAGGGTTCAAGTAACATATATATAATAAATATATATGTGTTTTATGCATTAACATTTTCAGCAACATTTACCAAAGTGAACGGAGTAATTACCCAATCCATCTGTGTGTGATTGCGCATGTTTATATAAGATATTGCAGGCTTGCTGCAACAGCTTGAACACAGTTTTGTGGCAGGTCGCTTTTTATTTCCGCATTGTCAGCAAGAGTCAACAACAAAATGCACACGAAAATGTCTGGCAGGACAAGTGGGCGTGTGCCATCCAGTCTATGTGTGTGTGTGTTTGTGTGTGTAACAACAGCAGCGACAGCAAGTGAAAAGTCAAAAATGTTAATTAAAACTTTTTAACATGCATAAAACAAACATCGATATACACATACAGACACGTGAAACACACGAGCACAGATGGAACCGATGCAGCCCGAGCAAACAGTTTGCCAAGCTCGTTGTTGTTGCTGTTGTTGTTGTTGTTGTTGTTGTTGTCGTTAATACAACCGCCAGCAACAAGAAGAGTTAACAGTTATTTACAGCAATTTACATTGGCAGCTCTTTCAGTTGTAATCATCATCATCGTCAGCAGCGCGCGGAGAGTGACTGAGGAGAGAGCACAGAGGTCTGAGGACCGAGGACTGAGGAGCTCGAACTCAGGAGTCAGCAGTCTGTCGGTCTGGAGTCGGGGGTCATGAGTCATGAGTCAGGAGTCAGGACTTACCTCGACATCAATTTCGTTCGTTTTCGTAAATATCTTCCAGGCCGGGTTCTCCTTGGGCGTGTAGCGATAGAACTCCCTGCGGCCCCGGTACCACTTCACCGCATAGAGCGTGTCGTTCTCGATGTCATAATTGCAGATTAAGAGCGCATTATCGCCGCGTTTAACGGCCGCCGGAATGCGAACGTTTACGTTGCGTAGCCCAACAGCCAGATCTACAATGGGAGCAAAAGAAAGAGAGAGAGAGAGAGAGAGAGTGAGTGAGTGAGTGGGAGGGAGGGAGTAAGCAGTAGTTGTGCAAGCCAAGCAGCCAAGCAGCCAGTAAGCATTGTCACAAGGGCTTAAACATGACAAGTTATTGTAGCTTAATTATGATGCCAGGTACCAAGCGGCTTACACGGGCTTCTCGCGCTCGAATACGCGTGGAGAACGCTGAGCACGGCGCGATGTGGATGTAGCACATAAGCTGGGAGAGGAATCAGTATCATCTAAGTTTGAGTTAATAGGATGCTTAATTTTGCGGGTTAAGTGCGAGTTGGGTGCGCCGTGAATGGAAGCAACAGTTCCTATCATTTTCTACCGATCTCGAGAGATATTCCACTTTGATTCAAACATACCTTACCAGGCCCGTAGCGAGGCGTGTGCAGCGTGTGCAATGCACAAGGGCCCCCGACTGCCTATCATAAATTCAAAGTATTTCTAGCGCATTTTATTAATAATTCAAGGACTTACATTTAAGAAAGTACATATGGTTTGTCCAAATTATACTCCCAACAAGATTATTTCGATATATTATATGAAGTCAAAAATAGTCAATATGAAGTCAAATATAGTAAGTAAAATGATATGCCCTTTTTACGAATATATGCAAGTGGTTTTCAAAAATAACAATTGAAAAGCTTTAAGACGTTTCTACTGTGGGAAATACAAAACAAGAGAACAAGACAAAAACACTAACAAAATTCTTCAAACTTTTTTTTGTACTTCCTATTCCAGTGAAAAGGAATTAAGTTTAGAGGGCGATAAATTAGTTTAAACTCTCGTTTTTATACCAGCAACTTTTCTTGCCTTTGCAAGTGCTATTTCTAATATCTAACATATATTTCAATGCTGGAATTCAAGAAATAAAAAATCATTTTTTTCAATAACCTTTGATTATTATGCCAATTTGAAACTAGAAAAAAAATATATCTAACTAATATTCGATTTTTTGATTTTCTCAAATATTTACAATACTATATACATACTACATTTTTTTAACTTCAGATTTTTGTTGTAGCAGGGTAACTAGGGGCCCTAGAGTAGTGTTGCACAAGGGCTCACGAAACCGTCGCTACGGCCCTGGACCTTACTGAACTTTCGTGTGCTGTGATCCAAAATGAGAACACACTAAAAAGAAAAAGTAGGTCACAGATCGTCACGGCCGTGAAGAGTCAACAATCAACAAAAAACTAAAGAGAGTGACGAAAATAAAACTTGCCCGCGTGTGTAGTGTGTGATGTGAGAGCGGGACAGCACAGCATTGCTGGTTGAACACGTTGAACTGATAAACTGGTGGCCCATCGAGGCAGTGGCCACTGCCCCAGCGACCCTGTGCGCCTGGCCGAATTTATAAAAAACTTCCTAGTAAAATTGAAAATCGAAAGTGAATCTTTGTTTTGTCGGACTCCCGGCTGAGAGAGAGGCGCCACCGCGATCATAAATCATAAAGCACTCCAACCACCTAGGAAATTGCGCTGCTGCTGATTATCAGGGCTCCAGGAACCCGTGCTAAGTGCTACCTATGTAACTGGGTGAGTACGTCCGGTCATTCAACCCGCATGCGGAAGAGAAATAGTTGCAGGGCGCGTCGAGGGTGCACGACTAGTAGATACTAAGCAACAGATGATGATGGGTAGATGGATATAGAAACTATTTGTATACCCTTCGTTCTTTCTACATGTGTCGATTTGCGACTCTCTCTCTAAGTATAAAGTATGCAAATATATAATTAATGTATTATAGAGTGAAGTTGCGTCATGCGCATACTGCTGCTTAAGGGTACAGGGTATTATTGATAATTTGACAATGCGAGAAAACAGAAAACAAATGACAAATATACAGCTGGAGGCAGAATGTATGTTTGTAAATGTATTTATGATTGTGTATACATATGTATACTTTTATAGATAGGTACACATATATTTTGTATGCTATAAGTGACTTTAATATGTATAGTATGTTTACCCAATATGAACACATAAATATTGTGATTCATTAGAATTCGTATACATTTGCAGTCTATTTTCAGTTTCATTGTTATTCTTGAACAAAAATATAAATGTTCAGAGGTAAGATCACCCGAAACTTGAAAAAGGTATATACATATAATATAACATACATATATACATATATATAATATAACAATATATTGTCAGAAATGTAGATACAAAATCAATTCGCATGTGAAACAGTTGACTTTCCTAATGACATCGGAGCTTCCATATTTCACCTTATAAATTGGTTGAGCTGGTAGCATGATAACCGGTTAGTCGGTGTTGTTGTTGTCAGTGATGTTGTTAAAACAATTGACTGGCGAGGCTTGTTGAATTGTCCCCAAGTCGCTTCAGTCAGCTCATTTCTGGTTAACCTTGAATGCTAATTGTGTTTCACCTTGATTTTTACGGCACTCGCGCGCGCACTACGCAGCCCGCAGTTGTCTTTATTGTTTTTGTTGTCGTTGTGCTCATATCAACATAAAAATTTCATGCTGCTACCTCCAAATCGGAGTGAACGAAGCGAAGACGTTGGCGCTGTCGTCGACGCTGCGCGCCGGTTCCAAATAGTACGAAAAAACTAATCACATACGCCGTGCGGTACGCTCTGCCCCGGCCCTGGTCTAGCCGGGCGAAGCAGCCGGCGCGGCTGGGGCAAATTTGCGTAAACCGATTGGATTGTTTTGCCGAAAAGCAACAGTAGAAAATACAACATGCCCCTGCTTACTGGCAAGTGGGCGCCAGAAGTGGGCGGGCCAGAGCGAGAACTGAAGATGGGACCCGAAGCTGACTATTTAGACTATTTAGAAACCGTTGCTGTTCTATTTTGGCCAGGCCAACAGAAGGCTTACCAAGTGCTCGCCGCACATTGCCGCTTTTGCAGTTTATTTAACTGAAGCAACAACAAGAGCAGCAGCAGCAGCGACAACGGCAACAACAACAAAGTAAAGGAAACCTTGAATCGACAGCACGCTGATCGGATCGGACTGGAAAACCTTGGAAAACCAAAACAACGAACAATAATCGTCGCACTCACATACCTACTGTAAACACACGTGCACACATAATACGCATACGTTAACCTGCTACAAACTACAAATCACCCGCACATAACCACGCACAGACACATACATGTATATGCATATAAATATGTATACCTATGTATATACAACTGTGGTTCTACGTATGTAATATATACTGAATGTAGTATACATGCTATGTATGTTGACATTTAAAGTTGACAAGTTGCGTATCGGATGCAGGCAGAAGAGAGCGAAATATTTGCAGTTCTCAAGTTTGTAGTCCAGAGAGTAAAACTATTAGTCGAAATAATGTTCTTTATAATGGGCAGTACAAGTAAATATTCTCATATACCAATAGTAATTACAAGTGCCACATGATCTAGAACTAGTCCACCTGTAAAATACATATAGTTCTAGTTTGCGAGGGTATCCTGACTCATGATAACCCGTATAAAGATGCAATAAACTAAAGTTGCAATGTAAAAGAATATAATATAATAGAACGTTACAATACTATGTTGCTAATAAACATTCGCACTCCCTTATTAAGATATTTCGCGTATATATGTAACATTAAATACTTATACAATAATTAGGCAATAAATGAATATCTTAATAAATATACAAAATGAAAAAATTAATAAAATAATTACAAATAAATATATTACTGTTTACATAATAAGAAACTGTTGTCCAGACCTAATCGATTTTATTTTCTTTCATTAGTTTCATAAATTCCTCAATTTTAATGAATTACATTAAATGCATTTTTGTATATAGTATGGATAGTTATATAACAATTAAATTGTAGAAACTGCTCACACTTGAATTACTTCAGTGCGATCGTTTTCATCGTTTTTTTTACACTTAGAAAACTTTTTGTTATAATTACCTGCTCTTTATATAATTCTGAAGAGTGCTCATTTATTATTATTATATATTAAGTTTTTATAAACAATAGAATATTGCCTTCATATATTTATAGTATTATGCAATTAATATGTAGAATTATGTAGTTAATATGTTAATATGTAGTATGTAGTATTCATTAACAAATATTTAATATTGAATATCTAGTATTAATATATTTAAATACATATTTCCTTTTGCAAAGAATTACTGGACCAACTGTATATGGCAAAAACTAGAAAGAATAAAAACCGTAGAATGGCCTAAACTGACATTTATCCCGATGCAAAATATGCATATTAATACATAAAAGTTCGTTAAGGATAAGGTACTCATAGTGCTGTAAACATTACATTTTTATTTTTAAAATCTTCATTTTCGACTTATTTTTCATATATGGTATAACAGTTAGTGGGCTACTCAATAATTTTATATGTGTATATTTATACGTATATGTACATATATATGTACAATATATACATACATACATATGTTGCCAAGATAGCTTTAAAAGTAAGAGTTAAGTTTGTTTTGCAGCAGATGAATATACGGAAGTGGCTAGATGAACTGTGACTATGGAAGCTGTTTAAATATATGTACATATGATACTGTATATATACCCCATGGGAACGCTGTTCCCACTTTTCAAAACCCTGCAAAGTCTTTGCTTGCACTATGGGGAACTTGGCCTCTTTTTTTGACATTAATGTATTTCTTACATGTATGTAAATTCTGCAGAACTTTAGTATTAACGTATAAGGTATAGATCAAACTATCATCTTACATCCTGCTTACTCTACTCAGATCAAGAGTTATTCATAAATGTCACAAAAACAGGCCAAATTCCCCATAGTGGCTTGACACGCAACCTAAAAACAAACTGTGAGTGCGTGTATTTGTGAGTGTTGGTTTGTGAGTGCGTGTGTGTGTGTCTTCTTTTTATGATGCTGCTCATCCCGTCCGATTGTTAAGGTTTTCAACACCAACGCAAAGTAAAGCAGAGGCAGCAGCGGCAACAATGAACGGGGTCAAGAAGAGACGCGCAGCAACAAACAACAGAAACAACAACAACAAGAGCAGCAGCAGAAGCTGAAGAGCAGAGAGTCGTGAGTTGAGAGTCGTTAAGCGGGCGGGCGTCGCACTATGGGCGCCTGCTACTTTGTGCCTCTATATTATCGATCATGTTGAAAAGCGAAAGTGAAGAAGATGACGGCGACGACGGAAAGTGTCGACAACGGACCACTGAGGAGAGCTGGGGGCATCAGCGCCCCCCTCCCTGCCTCTGGCATAGCAACACACAAAAATACGTGTGTATGATAATTGTACGCACGACTGGCCCTCAATTTATTATTGTAGTTGTTGTTATTGTTGCTGCTGCTGCCGCTGCTGTTGCTATAGTTGTGTTATTGTTTTGTTGTTGTTATTTAAGCTTGAAGCAGCATTGTGTTTGTTTGTTATCCCTGTGCTGCACTCCTCTGCTCGCCTGGTTCGTAAACAAATCAAGCTATCGATTTCTACATAAAAAACGAAAGTGACGACGCATCGTCGCAGCCACGGCGGCCCTGGCCTGTCGCACTGGGTTGGGGTTAGGGCCCTGGCCCGCAGTGCATAACCCAATTCATTGGACAGCGCTAGCAGTGACCCTCGGGTTGAACGCACTGCGAGGTGAACGACCCCTAACAGTGTCACGTTCAGGGACCGCCCATGACCCCGGCCCTGGACGGTCGAACGATCGCTACGATCGAGTGAAAGAAAAATCAGACGCCTGTCGCAAGTATCAGGCACGCAGCGGAGAGAGCAGCTGGTCACGCATGAAACGAGGCAACGCACAGTTTAGAGTTGTTTTTTTCGGCAGTTCAACGACCGGCGGACGAACGAATTCGAAGATCGTTGACCGAGCCGAGCGCACCGCCGCAGCGCAATGAGAGCGTAACGAGCTCGACGAGAGAGAGAGAGCAAGTGTTGTCAATTTAGCTATTTTCCCACTAGATGTAACGTGTTGTAATTGACACATGCGGGATAGCATGTTGAACAGCAATTAAAATGAGTTATAGAGTTACCCAATCAGGGCTACCAATTTACCTGTTTTTCTATAAATTCTAGCGTATTTCAATAATGTTGCTGTATAAATCCTTTTTTAATACCAAAAACTTTATACAATCAGCCTTTTTTGATCGGAACTGCATACAACTCAGATTTTGATGAAATAAGGCTGTTCTTCGCTGAAAAATTTTGGCAGCTCTGTTCACAATCAGGGGCATTCAATGCTATCTGGTTTTTTTGTAGCTTCCAACAAGAAACTAGAAACAATTTCTAGCTTTTTTTAAGGGCCGGTTTAGCTTTTTTATGACCCGAAGACATGGCAGCACTGCTGAGAGCGCAGCAACAATGCTGACGTCAGCGGATAGCGGCAACGGGAAGAAGGAGAGAAAGGGGAAAGAGAGAGTGAACAATGACGGTTAAGTGGCGTCGTTTATGGCTAGAAAGCCGTTGGTGTTAATTTGTTAAGATCGGAAAATTGTCTAGTGAACTTGAATATTTAGTAAGTATTATATAATAGTATTTAATATAGCCAAACAGTTAGGAACTGCAGTACCGGTTTAATAGTCTCATCATTTTCTACAGTATTGACTTTCTTGGGTTAATTTAACAACAAATGCCTAAAGACTGCCCCATAGAGTGGAACGTGAGCTACGTAACGATCCACTTAATATATTTTTGCTTTTCCAACCGCTATTAACAATATTTTTTTGTTTAATTCGAAATTATAAACTTTTTGTAACAAGCGCACAGCAAACGCTTGAAAGTCGTTTGTACAATGCACTTCACTCTCTTCGCTCCGCGACTTGGGTTCCGAATGGAAATGGAAACGACACCATGTGGTGGGCAACGGGCGGTACACTGGTTCCATGAGGCGGAAGGGTGTCAGGCCCGCGCGAGTTTGTCTGATAAGCGAGACATACCAGGGTACACGCCCAGCCAGGCACTTAATGATATGGGTTCATGACTGAGTCTGTATGAATGTGTGTCTCGGTGTGCCCTACAGTACTGTGCAGTGTGGATATAACTGTACTATGGAAAACGGTTACAAAAAAATTAATATATTTAGTATAGAAATAGAGACCAACAGCTGAAAGCCCTCTGCGCTGGCATAACAAATTGTCCAGCTAGTTATGGCCAGAGAGACACCAAAGTGGATTTATGCTTGGGAACAGCTGCAGAAGACGGGTAGGGTTCGTCTATGCAAAAGCACTTTCGATTTCATTGGGACTTGAGACATCTTCCATGGGGAGCATTTATCCAAACTCCCAGGCGTACAGTTTAAAGTGGACGTGTTTGTATCTGTATTTGGATAAAACGTGATTTCTGTTAAAATGTTTGTATCTATGTGTGGTTACACTTGAAATAATTCTCACGAAACTGAAAATAAATGTTTTAGCCATTATGGTGTATAAAGAAAATGTATGTATCATCAGCGGGTATAAACAATGCTAACATATCAAGGTCGTCAAAACGGGGGCAAATAGTATGCATACGTACATATGCATGTACCATATGCTCATGTGTATGTGCGTATTACATTAATAAAGAAACTATAATATATTCAAAATTCTTTCGAGTAATTATAAGAACATATTTATTTCTTTAGAGAGTAATACATTCATAAGTGAATAGTATGTAATATTTTAAATACACATAATATACAATATTTTTTGCGCTATAAAAAAATTAAAATTATTAAAATTTCTCTCAATGTATTCAGCATTATTTAAGCAAATGAGTCCAAAGCTCAGTGAGGAATTTGAAATCAACGAATAAACAAATTAACTCGACACAGCGGAAAGATAAATACAGCATGTGCCTGTGTCCACACACACACACACACACACACATACACATTAAATATGCACAAACATACATACATATGTATATACTACATACATATGTATATATCCAGACAGTACGTACACAAATATGTTTGTTTTTGTACATACATATGTACGAGTACATATGTACATATATGTATAAACGCGCTGGGCCAACTTACGGACTTATCGGATCGTCGCGTCTTTGCTTCGACTGCGTCGGAAGCTTGTTGCTCGTGTGGGCTGCTCGCCTATTCAAATTAGTACAAAATAATACCGTATTTCCTAGAGTTTTACGGATTTACCGTTACGCCGTAGTAGCATAGGAATGCTATGCTGAGGGCAACGCAATGCGGATAGAGAGTGAGCGGAGCAGAGAGAGGGAGACAGACAACAAAGTGAGAGAGAGAGCGAGACTTGATTTTTCTGTGCCCCGTGTAGCGCATTATGGGAACCGAGAAGACTCAGTCAAATAAACAAACCTATCGAGAATAACAACAAAATGAGTAACAATAGCATTATAACAATTTGGACCGTTTGTATTGTGTGCACGTCGCGGCTCTCTACAAATATTTTTATTTTGTTTATAAAATTTAACCACAAAGAGCGTAAAAAGTTTAAAACATTTTAAATAGTTTGCTAATTGAACAGGTGACCAGCAAAGGCGGCAGCTGGCCTCTTCATGCCATACAACGCTACGCCACGCCAGGCACAACAAATTGGGCGTCGATCGTCGAACAAGCAAAGAGCGAATAAGCGACAGTGAGAAAGAGACAGCAGAAACCTCGAAAGCAGCAGCAATATCAGCAGCGATCGCCTAAAGTGGGTCAGAGGCGGACAGGGGGAGGAGAAGAAATAAAGACGCAAATGAGAAATGTATTCTTCTCGCAAGGTGGCACGAAGGGGGGAGAGTTGGGGGTCGTGGGCTAACAGAATTATTGAAACCCATGTGAAGCACAAGAACATTGATAAGTAGGATAAAAAATAATGAAACTCTTCGGGTACCCAAAACTCAAATCCAAATAAAGCAGAGTTTTATGCACATATGTATGTACATAACATTAACATGTTCATATGTATGTGTGAAGAGTTACTGGACTCACTGTATATGTTTATACAGGCATACATATATACTATGTAAATACATACATATGTACATATGTATGTATAAAAATGTTTACAAATCTTTCATCTCTTGTCCAAAACACTCACCACCACGACGATCGCACAGTGAACGACGACAGAGTAAAAGTCGCCCCAAAATATATATTTTCCTTGAATTGAAGAACGTATTAGTGCAACTGCAAAGATTGTACAATTTTGATAATCTAAAAGGTTAGCAACTTTTGTTTCCCTATACTATGCATTCAAAGTTAACCTATCGCATATCACATACTAATATAATAGTGTGTGAATATGTGACAATTTCATGCAAATGTTTTCAAAATACATCTTAAAGAAACTATTGTTTTATATTTTTAAATAAGTTTAAAAAAAATGGTAAAAATATGTCTATTGTTTGGTTGGACATAATGAGATAATAACATCTTCCCATAACAATTTTGAACTCTTTCTAAGCAATAATTAAATTTCAATAAGTGAAGTTAACAAATTTAAGAACTGCCAAGTTTTTCGTGCCCTTCATTGCTCAGGATTAATAGACGCACTTACGACGCACGTTGTATTTTAATTTAATTTGTTAATACACATCTTTTTTTCTAAGGATTAGAATAGGATCAGGATGTCGAATAGATTACTCTTCAATTTCTATATACTATATTATAGTTTAGGTATGAAATTTCGAAAAATAATACAGATCACATACATATGTATGTACATACACGTATGTACAAGTTGTCCGATTGAAAATATAAGTACACTAGTAAGTTTTAGTCTCATTTCTAAAGAAAACAAATCAATCTATAGCTTATAAGCAAACGGCTCATTTCGACTTATTTACAGAACAAATAAATCTATTATTAAATGCATTATCTAACAAAGTCAGATTATTGGTTGTGACACAGTTCTTTTTTAAAGAACTTTTTTTTTACTTTTCCCTTCAACTCCCATTAGAAATTTCTAGGTAACTCTATCGATCCGCTATAACACATTTTTTTGGTTCTTTGCCACAGAAATGTCGTATTTCTTAGAAGGAATTAAGATTTTATATTTTTTTGTTTTTGTTTTTTCTTCGTTTGTTTGTTCCGTTTTCTTCTTAGTCATAAACAATTAGGATGCAAGTTGAAATATCTCTTGAAATATATATATACTCATGTAAATCATCTGTGTTTAAATTATATAAACATACACATGTACATATTTTAATAATTAAGTTATTTTAAGACTTCAGCAGAAAATCGATTAGAAATAATTGCTATTTTTATAGAGCTGATTAATTGAACGGCAAGTAGTGGTTAAGTGGCGTACGCCGCGGTCCCAGATTGTGATATATCCACGGCATTAATTGTGTCATGTTCACAAATATATATTTATGCCCAACATAGCCTATGGTAATGCCCGCCAGGGTGTATCGACGAGGCTCGCCATGCATGGGGCACACGAGAGCAGCGCCGCTGTTTAGCCCGGTGTCGGAATTTGTTTTCAGAATGGTAGAGCAACTGAAGCTGGGATCGATGCTCCCATCGTCATTCGTGTAAGACTTCGGCAAACTTCGGGCACACTCCTCACGGGATTTTAGTTCAAAATGGATCTTCTTTGGCTTTCCCTTGTAATGCGACCAGGCTGTCGATAGACACTGCGAAATATCGAAAGTGGCACCCTGCGTGGGCAGGCAGACAGTTCCAATATTTGGCTGTCGCCCGAAACTCACCTTCAGAACGAGCAGTGCAATATTATTGACGATGCCATCGAACTTCTCATGAATGACAATCGACTCAACCGAGCGGTTTATGTGCGGCATAATCTCCTCGGTTTTGTCCAAATCCCACTCGCCGGCTACAACTTGCAGTCCATCAGCGGCTAGCTTCCTAAAGGGATTCGCAACAGTCAGCACAATGTTCGGCGCTATAAGGGAACCGGTTGCAATGAAGGTAGTAGTATTTGCGATGGCCACCATCCACGGGAATTCGGCGAATTGCGTCTCATCCTCACTCCTATTTGCTTTGCGCATTGCATGGGCAGCTTTTAGGCTTCCGAAACCACAGCCGAAGTTTTCGATCTTTTAAATGAGAGACGATCGAGTTGTAAAAGCTCAAGCTAAAGTAATTCTCGTAGTTACCTCTTTATGATTGTCGAAGACCTTGGAGAGGTCGATCACTTGACTTGGGTCTTCGTTATTGGGCGGCGAAGCTAATCTATTATTCGCCGAATCAAAGACGGAATTTAAGTCGTTTTGACCCGCAACCTTCATTATTTCCTCCTCGGCTGTTGAGGCACATATTCCAATTGAGATACATGTGAATAGTGTTACGTTTAGTGCTATTTTGTATATCCCCCACATTTTCAAGTACTTATTCTATATGTCGAAACTATTTATTTATATATTCTCGATTGTTACAGTGCACGACCTTTACAGTTCCGAATGTGTAAAACAACTAGAGGAAGTCCAGAGTAACAAGAGTCTTATAACGCCTATCCAAGTTACATATGTGGTTGAGTTATAATCACAAAGGTTGAGTCAAGAAAACGCTTGTGGTGGGCGATAATAAGGTAGACTCACTCGACCACAAATATTTATAGCACTATGGATTACCTCGCGGACTGTGACAAGTCCTTCGCTTTCGATTAATCTTTAAATCTCGCTGGGCTTAAAAATCAGTTTTCAGCTCCGTTGGCAGGGTGTCAACGAGGGTGGAGTTTAGTTCCTGCCCGGACTGCGACAGTTCCTGGTGTCGTCCAGGCTCGAGGGCCATTTGACACCACCTGCGTCACCTGGCGCGACGTGGGCGATGGTGCGGGGGATGCTGTGTCGTGTTTTGCAGGGTGTGCTCTTCCGTTCTTTGGTCAGACAGTTGGTTGGCTGCTTGTTGCACTTTTGCACATAATCATGTCATATGAAGCGTACGACGGAGCAGGATAAGATCAGCAACGGGGCAGGGGGAGCAGGAGGAGGATGGTTGCCAGTTCGCTTGCGACTTGGCCATCTTGCTCGGGCTTTGGCATGGCGACATGTGTCGCTTAACTTTGGATGGCTGCGGGGCCACCGACTTGTTTCCTTTTGGCCCCTTTTTTTGTTAACTTTTCACTTCGGTTTTATGTTATGTGTGTTGTTGTTGATGTTGTGTGTGCGCTGTGTGTGCTGTTGCCTGTCTCGTACACTTTACAACGGATATGAGCGACGGGCAGCAGAGCGGGCCGGGCAGGATGGGCTTGTCGAGCTGTGGCACCTGGACACGATGGGTGTTAAAATAACAGGCAGCCAACATATTGACTTTTAAAGTAAGCATTATGGCGGTAAATTTTTATGAAACCTTCGCCTGTCACAGTCCCTGTCCCAGCAGTGTTCTTTCCAGTTTCCCATGCTTTGCCCATTTCCTCCAGTTTGCCAGTCCGACAGTCCGCCAGTTTGCTGGTTTGCCGGGCATGGCTCGACGTTGGCTCGTTGTCAGACAGCTGAGTGATTTATATGTATTGTTTAATATTATTATGGCTGGCAGGTTTGCAGCCGGTACCAGGTGCCCCGTGGCAGCTGGGCAGGCGACAGACTCCACTCCAGCATTGCAATGCCTCAGCGTGTCGTTCCGCCCGTCGGCTGTGCAAAATGCGAAAAATTGAGCACATTACAAGCAGCGGCAGTCGAAGTCATCTTCCTCCCCTCACATCTCACTTGCCACGTGCTACTCGCTCCACGCTCCACGCTCCGTGTTCGAGTCCATGTTCATGTCCCATGTCCATGTGGTTGGCAATAATTGTTAAAGTGTGCGGTCTGTGAACGATGCGAATGATGAAGTGTCTCGCAACCTGCCGACGAAGGGGTTACCCGCTCGAGGCCGCAAAACTTCCGAGTGGCCATTGAGAAAAGTTTCTGTTGACGTTGCAGTTCAATGGCGACTCAACTGCAGCAACGCACAATGATGGGAATCATTCTAGCACCTTACAACAAATGTTGGTAAGTTATACATATTAGAGCTGGGGCGACCACTCACGATAGTATCGATATATTGAATATTTATTTTTCAAACCACTATCGAATATTTAATTCCGTTGTGGACGATAGTGTTATCACCACATTTTCTTAATTTTGGCGCAAAACCCACGCAGTGGTAAATACGCGCGGAAATATTTGTGTGTCCCAGCAACGTCAACGGAGTCGGAGAGGATGTTCAGAAAAGCCGGCCTGCTAATAAGTGATCGTAGAGCATCGCTTAAACCTAAAACAGTGGACCTGTTATCGTTCTCAACAAGAATAAATGGATCTCAAGTTAGGTTTACTTGATTTAGTTTCTAAATTTTGAATTTTTTATCCATGAATGTGATATAATTATATGAAAGAATGTTATTTGTTTTTTAAAAATATATGAGTTTAATCAAACATGCTTTTTTTATAAGAGTCGTTTAGTAAATAAACCAATAAATCCTTCTTCAATTTACAATGGGTACAACCACTTTTTAGAAAATAAAGCACTATCGTGATTGTATCGAATATTTCATCAAAAACTATCGGAAATATCGAATGTTTAACCATCGATAGTTTCCCAGCTCTAATCATACATATGTTATTAAGATATAGTATCGTAAGTTTATTTACTTAACGATAGCACTGTCGATATCCCTATCGATAAAAGAGCGTCACTATCGTTTGAGAGAACCAAGTGAACTGATTTAAAAATAAACCAGTAAGAAAAGCAACAGTCGCGCGGCCCGCGACAGTGGGATACCCTTCGACCACTAAGCAACGCTTAGTTCTTCGACCTATGTTTCGATGAAGTTTAATTTGTTTAATTCTCGACAGATGGCGCTCGCGGGCTTGTCCGCCTTTCTTGTTAGCTGACACAAGCACTTGATTGTATGATCATACTTTCTTAAACAATTTCTGTATTTATTGTCCGATCCCATTGAAATTTCAAGAATAGGTATATATAACTATCAGTTTAGTATATGTTAAAGTTAGAAAGTTATGTATGTGTGATTGGTGTTTGGCTGTTTACCCAAATCCCACTAGTGTGAAACAGCTGATACCTAGACAACGACAACGATGACAACGATAACGATGACAACGACAACGAAGACAACGAGAATGAATAGAGCAACGACTACAGATGAAGAAGGTGGCGAATTAGCGTGGTGGAAAATTCGCAAACACGACGATCAACGAGGAGCAAGAGCGAAAAGCTAAGAGAGCGGAGTGCTGCACGAAGGCGGCAAGAGTTGTTGTTCGCTCGTTAAAGAAGTAAGTTGTGCGTTCTGCCTGTGTGGCTACGAGAGCGACAGCAATACGACGATAGAGACGACGGTGAACACGTAACCGACAACGAAGACTATAATTAAATATCCCATATTATTTATTCTAAAATACGAATAAAGTTAATACTATTATAATAAAACACCACATGTATTTTTTACGCTTACAAATCGAGTTTAAAATATAAATTGGTGATTTGCGGGGGTGGTGGGCATGGCATCCAACATTTGAAATAAACTTGATCTCCGCCGAGTATATAGGAACCTTCATTCCAAATTTGGTGTCTCTAGCTGAGATCTGTGTGTTCGTCTGGTCAGACGAACATCCGGACATGGCTCAATCGACTCGGCTAGTGATACTGAGTAGGAATATATGTATATACTTTGTGGGGTGTCCTACGCCTCCTTCTGCCTGTTACATACATTTGCACAAAGTTAGTATACCCTTTTTTGACCATTTTCAATGGTCGAAGGGTATAAAAATAAAATAAATGACTTTAGGATTGAGTTGGGTATGTTAAAGTGCGAATTTCTCTAGAAGTTGAGCTGGAAAAACATCTATGCTTACGTACATCTATATCGAAGTTTTTCAACGCTCAAGAATTTAATTTTTGTATAAAATAAATACACCAAAAGGGGAGACTACAGTTTCCGAGGTGTCAAGATCAGACGATTGATCCTTATGAATCTCGAAGAGATAAGACGAATATACTTAGTAATCATTTTTTATTTCGGCTTAATTTAGAATATAAAGCCTTTGATAAGTCCCGATTTCCCATATAAAATTCTTAACTGAACATTGAATATCGATGTTTAAAACCTTCGATGTTTCCAAAAATTGGAAGACATTGATGTATCGATACACCGTCTGTGTTCTTTTCAGATCTATTTAGAAGTATTAAGGGAATTGAAGGAAACTTAACTTCTTCATATTTAAAAATAAACATACATATGTGTGTACGTTCTAATTGCTCATTAGAAACCGCAGGAAGAGGCAAAGGTGTGTGCGAAAAGAGAATGAAAGAGGAGAAGCCAATCGGCGTTCTTTTACGTTTCCCCATGCCGTACCTTCTTCGCCGAGGCAAATCACTTGCCCCTAATTACACAAGCCACATAATTTGCTCATTAAATCTATACAACTGAATAAACAGCAAACCCCTTCTATGCTGGCAACAAACTTGCCGCTGCTGCCTTAATTAAATTTCGATCCGCGGGCAACTTTATGTCGCTGTTGTCAGCCTCATTTATTACTGTCAATTTTGGTGAATTCGTTTTCATTGTTTCATTTGCAGAAATATAATATGTAGTATAAATAAATTTTATCTCGCAATTAATCGGGCAACGAATTCAACGCATGAGAAATCCTCGCAGCCTTTGATGCCCAACTTACCTCGTTTTACGAATATTTTTATTTTATTTTACGGATTCTCGTTTTGCTATTATTATAAAAGCAAAGAGCAAATTATTATTCAATTAAATCGTCAGCAAAGTGATGCTGAAATTGTGCTAATAAAAAGTTTATTAAAAAACCGAATGGTGAAATGCAAATGATATTAAATACATGCACGCATGTGTTGGTGTATTGCTGCATATAAATGTACGTATAATTAATTTCAATTTTGTGCTGTTGCGGCTCTTGTTTGCCCTTCCCTTCCTCCTTTCAAGCAGACCTGCTTTAGCGCGCCTGATTGATTGCATTTTAAATGTATTTTTGTTGTTGCTGCCGTTCGCTGTTCGCGCCACACAGACGGATAAATATTAAACATCATCCTAAAAGTATGCAGCGCTTTTTAATATTCCCGTTCCGTACTTATCATTTGGCTGCAAAACTTGTTTCAATGGCAGTTATCGGCTTGAGAGTATTTTGTGGTTGATTGGTTGCTCGTGACACTCAGCTTTGTTCCGTTGCGATTGTTTTTGCAACTGTGCCCGCGAGTATGCAACACCATTCCTCTTATAATTAATTTAAGGAATTATCCCATATATAATATGAATGGGATGAAGTATGTTGAAAAATAATATTGATAAATTACAGTTGCAATATATAGTAAAAGAAACATCTATTATATATAGCCGCAAAGTATGCAGCATGCAAACCGTTAAGTTGTTAGTACCTTTATAAGGGTATTCGCAGCCCGCAAGCTTAAATTGTATTTGTGTAAATCTATATTTGTATGTATGTATACGCCAATGTGGGCGGGATTAATGGGGCGGGCGGGTCTTATGGCTTTAGAGTGGTTTGCATAAGCCTGCGGCGCACAGGTGACTCTCTTAATTACCGTTTCAAAGGTGCGTTTTTTAAGGAAAATGTTTAATTTTTTCGGCATATGTAAGTCGGGGCTTAGTAGCCGATTTGGGTGTGTACAAATTAATATTTAATGCGATTGCCACAAAGTGCAGCGATTAAAAGCGGCCAAAGGAAAGCTGACATCGAAACGAGAAACTGTTATCGACTGCGGAGGTGAAGTAACACCTGCAATTATGTGATCTTCTTACGATTATTGTCGCCAGGGGCGGGCCTTGAGTCTTTTTCCTGGAAAAGTTCATTAGTTCTGCTCAGGCGATGATCTTACAATTAAAGCATATTAATAATTCAGCAACCACATAACTTGCGACCGTAGATAGGAATCTCAGCTAGCGGCAAAAAACAACAGCAACAACAACAACAAGAGCAAGAGCTACAAATTGAGGTGTAATTGGGAGGCTGTGGTGGAATATTTGCGGGTTTTGTGTGGCGTTAATTGAGTATTTGGAATCCTTCTTCCCATTGCAGGTGATGTCAGTTTTCGAGGGGAGAAGGGGAAAGGTCATAGAGCTTCGCTTCTCTAAGCTGAACGTAGGCTGTGCATTTCTAGTGCTAACCAGAACCACACAGCTCTGAGCCAGCTCGGCATTTGAAATTCGATTCCAATAATGAAATTTAAGTATCAAAGCAAACACAAACTGCTTAAATCAATTAAACGCGCAGCACGATACACAGCTGGTGGTAAGTGATGGCAAAGCGAAATGGATTCTCTCAAGGCAAACTATTCCCCACTCACTTTCTTTCTCACTCTCACATTCCCGAAGCAGTGCTGGTTAAGTCATTCTTTTATTTAGGTACACCACCAATCTGCCCGGACCATCAATTGTCATTGAACTACCTTCATCCACATTACAACGGGCACTTTTCTTACTGTCATCTCTGTCCACCATGCTGGGCTCCGTCTACTTTGCCCTCTACGAGTTCCTTAAGTTTGTCTGCCCGTTGCGCATCTTCCACGATCTCGAGGAAATGGACCAGCTGCATCACTTACTGAACAGCGAAGATGCCTGGTACGAGGTATGACGTCCTTTTGGCATGGCAACTAATTGATTGATGATGTGCCCACAGTAACCAATAAAAACCGACTTCACCTTGTTGCCAGGCAGCTTAAGCCCGATACACTTTTTCGCTCAATTGTCACATAATTTCCGCATAAATTTTCAAATAATTTGAAGTTCAGCTCCGACTCGGTTCTCTCTCCACCTCCTCCTGCTGCCTTCGACTGCCAGGCAAACCAACGATTGCGTAGGTAACCTGCACAATGAGCCCCGAATGAAATTTATTGCCTTGGCTTATGGCTTATTCTCAAGTATCTAGCAGGGCCGGGCACGGGGCGAGGGGTGGCCCTGGCTGGTGCTCACTATCTGGCATTTGAGTGGCGTTGAGTTGGCTGTAATTGCGTATTAAAATTATACACCAGGGACCATTTGTTTAATGAAATGTTGCGATGTCTGTAAGCTAATTAGCTTGTCCTAGTCGAGTATTTTCGCATTTATGCAGGATAACACATCTCCGCGCAGGGTTGCCTTGCTACGCAGATGACGCTAATTCTGATGATGATAACAAAGCGCGTAGTTGAGTTTTCATTTGCCGCATGATGGCATTTGAGCGCAAATGTGTCGCAGAGCGACCTATGTTAGATAAAAGGGAGAAGGTTGAAATGGAGCAGATCAGGACTGCGTGGATATGAGGGATGGATCACAATTATGAGAACTAGCATTTAAGGAACGAGGACTTTGGAAACTTCGAAATATGAAACGAATACCGATTAGCAGAATCCGAATTGAGCAGAGGAAGACATTTCCGGCCCTATAAAGTGTGAATTCTGAATCAGCATCGACAGAACTAGCCTAGTCTGTCTGTCCCACCATCTATCGATCTTTCCTCAACAACTCAACTTACGGCCCATCAAAGTAAGAGGGGAATCGACGTACAAATATACCATTTAATGATAAACGGAAGTTAGAAGTAAAGATTTTCATAAATTAGTATCATATGTCCAGAGATTAGAGTTATTTTAGCTGTCAACTAGCCCTGCCCTATCTGTCCGCATGTGTCCATCTGCCCCTCTGTCTGTAGCAATGCAAACTAGTCTCCCAACTCAGAGGTAACCTACTTATTCATACTGTATTATCAATGCTATTTCAGTTTCAATTCTAATACCAACAAGCCCAACTTTGGTCATAGGCTAAGGTATTTTCAAGCAGTCCCTGTTCAGGCGGCAGCAGCAGATGACGATGGTGCCCCGGCAAATGTCAATCGTCAATCGTCAATCGGCGTCAATCCTCAATCGCTTAGCACGGAGGCAATTTGTTTTGCCCATCACCTGCTGCTTGCTTCGACACCCACAAACACGCGCCGTGTGCCCGCCGGAGAAGTGCGAGAGGAGCTTCCTTTTTATTTGTTGCTCATGTTTCATGTTGTGTTGCCATTCGCCAGGAACAGTTGACACAGTTCGACTTTTGGCATCCACCATGGAGCGAACTTTGAACTAATCTATTTGTGTTTACTTAACTTTGCAGCGATTAACTCAGTGCTGTCGTGTGTTCCCGCCTTGAGTTGCCTCCTGACAGCCTTGTGTCCCTTGTCTATGTTAGTCGATTGGTAGGGACACTGTGGAGCAACAGAGCTGAGTGCTGATGGGGAGAAGGCCGCTGTGGCAGGCTTTCGACTTTTGTTCGTGCTGCTCGTTAATCTTGCCCTGCATCTCCATAACGAACGAATCCTGTTCGCCATAACAGCTAAGCAGCCTGGCCAATTATGAGACGATTTCGGGTTTCTACTTGGCTGTCATTAATACCGTAAATTAGCCCGACAACCAACTACGTATACACACACACACACACCCATACAGACACACACATACAGACACACACATATATTGTGTAATACATATACGTTCCGTGCAGAGATAATAACTTCTACTTGCGTGGACAGGGTGCCAATTCAGGATGGAGCTTTAATTAATACGCCTCACTGACCACTGTCGGAACAACCCCGCCCCCCTCTCCCTCTCACTGATGGTCTCTCAGATTTCTCGTCGAGTTAAGCAGCTGATTGCCAGATTTGTTAATTATGCACGCCATAATTAATGCCTTTCCTCATCAACTTATTCTGCATTTATCTGGACACCGAAACCATCACCGACCCCATCGCACTCCCCACTTCCCACTCCCTCCGTTTCTCCTGCTAATTGTCAATAAATTTGCGTGCTCAAAATATCATTTTCGAATGAGAGCTCAGCTAGTTCCCCCTTCTCCGTTGAGCTGTCATGCTGCCTGTCAGTTGTGCTCAGAGCTTAAATGAAATCTAATCACGTTCTAATTCCAGTTGAGTTTGACAGCGAATTGTGCCAGCCCCCTCCACTTGGATTTCCATTGCCCCTCCTCTGCTTAGCTGCCTTGGTTTCTATTTCATTTCCGGCACTTAAGTTTGCCACTCTTAAGTTTGTATTCCATTTCTCTTGTTCGACTGCATTTGGCTCGGAGCCAGCGGACGAAGATTTGCATTCAAGCCGAGTCGGGACTGTGCCCAACTTGAAGGGTGACAGCTTGTCCGATGACTTTGGCGATATTTACACACTTTCAGAGGGTGTATTCGGTTCAGGCAGATCTTTCCATCCCCTTTCCCTCAATGCGTGTCTATTCCTAATCATTGGAGACTTGATCATTAAAACTATTTGTTTTAGTTCGTTGATCTTCCCCAAACATTCCCTTCTGCAAAGCGGTTTCCCTATTTTTGTGAACGTATAGCGGACAATCTGCATCTGAAATTACTGTCTTTTCTTTCCCGTGCTCCTTCTATAACGTCAAACATTTCATTTCAGGGTATTAAACCTTCGTCCAACTGCATCAACATTTCTTTTGTGTTTCAACTTCTTTTAGTTTTGAAATTAGTCGAACTCTACTGTCGAGGAATCAAGCTGATTAAGCAAAACTTTGCTGCAGATGAGAAAGAGAAACAGGGGAAAGGAAGTAGAACGAGACGGCTTCCTGTTACCCCCGCAAATGAGGCAATTTAGTCAAGTCCCGTTGCACTGGACACTCGTAATTGAGTCACGAAAATATTAAGCTGCGTCCCCAAGTGCGGCTAATAAATGCAATTTATGCTGCCATCCAAGTCGCCGATTCTGTCCCCATTTTGCTTATTGATTATTTTGCACTAATTTATGTGCTAATAAAACTGTTGACCCTGCTGGGAAAGGGGCGGGGCGAACAGAACCATTAGACTTAAGTGTCTGCCCGATGGTGGTGGCGCGCTGTCCTGGAGTCCTGGAGGACTGCCAATGGCGCTCACAAATCGACACTGCAGGACATTTCTGGTAATGATGAGGATTCCTCTTCGGACAACGAGCTTTAGTTGAAGTTGCTGCGTCTAGCTTATTATCCCGCATTGAAGTATAAACAAGTCAAGCATTTCTCGCGGATTTCGACAATCGCCTCAGTGGGCAATGCGGAAAGTCATTTGCTCTGTTAATGCTTAAGGACGGAAATCAAAGAAGAGAGAAAGAGAGAGAGAGAGTGGGAGGGGAAGTTCAAAGCGGTAATAGAAAGGCTCCAAAAGTCAACAACTGAAAATGGAAAAGATAAAGAAAGAAAACTTTGAAATTATTTTTAACATCATTTTATGAGTTAAACTAAGACTTTTTCATGACAAGTATTCACTGAGAATGCCCTCTTACTGCGATATTTATACATTCGTACCATATATACAGCTCTATAGACTGTTACAGTTTTTAGAGACAAACATATATCGTAGATGTACTTTTGGAAACAACTTTAAAGTCTCTTTAACAGTAGCAAATCCTTGTTAACTGACTCACATTGGCTAACACCCCAGCTAAACTGTGGCTTATTCTCTGGCAACCCTAGCATAAACAACATTCTGACACAGTTTACCCAATCTTCCCCCCATAGCGCTTCCCTCCTTTGCTCCTCAAAGCACCCATTGGCACTTAGCAAACCTTTCGCTGCAATAAGAAGAAGCATAACGCGCAGCTTTTACGTCATTTTGTTATGTTATCTACGAGGGGCTGGCGGGAAAGGGGGGGAGAGGCAGTGCTGCCACTTGACGATGAAGACATTTCTCGGGCTAAAAAATTGTATTTACAACATCATTTGCGCTTTAAGGGGGATCTGTCGCAGCCCAGACCGAGGCACCTTCAAACTCATTCAGAGTGCGACCACTCAAGTGGCCACTTCTTCCATCGGCCTTCCCTCTTCCCCTGCCCTTCCTTGCCGTCCTCCTCCGAGTAACACAAATTTTATGCCGCTTTATGGGAACTTTAGTGGTCAATGCAGCAACAGCAGCAACAGCAACAAGAAGAAGGCGCTGAAGTAGCGTCATAAAAAATGCCTGACTGAGGGAATGACGTACTGAAGTTTCCTTTCATTGATTTCCTTTTCGCCTTCGCCCGTTCACTTCTCCTCCCTTCCCCTGTTGAATTATGTAAAAATGTAATTTTCATAAAAAAGGGCAACGAGTTAACGGAAGACGGGTTCTGTGTTGAAGAGGGGGGCGAGGCAGCGGTGAATACAGTTGCCGTTTGATGTCGCTTGTAAATTGAATAAAAATAAATTCGACTTTTACCTTCAATATCTTTTCTTTTTGCAGTAGGTCAACGCAATTCTTGACCTTTCTCTTGCGGTTTGGCAGCAGTCGTGGGGAAAGAGGGTAGCGGAGAAAGCGTTGAAATCGATTGGAAGTTGCGTTCTTGGACACGTGTAGAACATGAAACATCAGACACGTTGTTGGGGCAGCAGACGGGGAGGGGGAGAGCTTGATGAAACCTATATGAGAGCTTGATGAAACCTGCTAGTTAGAATGAGCAGCCACTGCCAGCTAACCACTTCCACTGGCAATCTCTGGGTTGTCATTAATTTCCAGCTAATTCAGAGCGAGCTCCCCTGACTGGCCTAACGGGGCCTGTAAGTGGACCGATGAGTGGGGCTGTGCCATTAGCTTTTATTGGGGCACATGTACACCATACACTAGTTATACACTCCCACATACAGATGAGAGAGGGGGGGGGGGCAGGCTTTGTCACAAAAATTGCCCATGTCAGGGGAAGCTGCTTGTGCCGAGTGTGGATCGCATTTTCACCTTATTGCTTTTAGTCCGAGTCACAGTTGGAGCAGTAGCAGGAGCAGGAGCAGGAGCAGGAGCCTGTTTGTTGTTTGTTTGTTTGACTGATTTGCTGTTGTTTATTTAGATTTCCGGTTCAAATACTCCAACGTTGAAGGAGCACGGCCTCTGCACGGCGCAGAGTTCCCGCTGCTTTCGATTTCTACTTTGATTGTGTTGTCCCAGTCGCAGCAGGAGGTCCTTGGGTCTGTGTACCTCGTCTCCGCATGCCCCGCCACTTTCTGTTTCTTTTTGTGTGACTCTACATGTGTACCTGTATGTCTGTGTGTGTGTCAGTGTGTGCCAGTGTAGAAGATTAGTATTGACAAACAGGCAAAGGCAGCACAGGATGCAGCCTGGCGACAGTTCGGTAATCCAATAAACACCTACACTCTCCCTCAGACACACAAGCCAGCTAGCCTGATCCTTTGTTTGGCCAATTCGCATTACGTCCAAGTTTTTGTTTATGTTCAGCGACAAACTTCAAAAGGCATTAGGCTTATCACGCACATACACACACATATACATATATATCCTCTTTTGATCAGCTGCCCCTGTCAATTGACCCCAGTGGGGAGTTCACAACACTTTAATGCCCGTTCTACCGTTCCCTTTCAATCGAATTCCAATTCCAGTCAAACTTCTTATCATTTTTACTTTACATAAAAAATGCATTAAACACGAATTTATACTTTTGTTTTTTTCTCTGCTCCGCTTGATTTTGCTGTCGTAAATGTTGTGTAAAGCCATAAATCGCGATTTATGCATCAGCGGTTGAGTGGATGCTGTGAAGAGGTGGGAAGCAGACATGGAACAGCTCTCAAAGAATAAAAAGAAAACAAAACTATTCGGCCAGGGAAGATATCAAAAACTTCTCTATAGAGTGCAATAATGTCAATTGTTACTTATTTTCTTAATAAATAGAGTGAGGTTTGATTAAACTAAATGTAACCAAAGATATAAAATGCCTATGCAAACTGTTTTGAAAGTGCATCCGTTGAAAATGCATTGTAATGAATGTGCATCTGAAATACACTCGAGTAATTCATTGTTCCAAAGAAGCAAATTCCATTTCGAATAGTTAAGATATGCTCCAAAAGCTTAGTTGGTCTTCGTGACATGGGAACAATATATTAATAGCATACTTTTGGGCGCAATCGAATATTACTGTCTAGGAACTAAGCGACTGCATGACTGCATGAATTGAAACGAATATGAATAACTAAACGATTAATCTTTGTTCACTTTTTCTAGTCAAATTCACGAATTTAGAACAAACTTAAATTGCCACCCTACGTTTCTAAGTTTAGTTGCTGCGCAGGAAGTTTTGTTTTTTGAACAAAAAGTTTACTTTGCACCGAACAACAATCACGGCTTAATGACAAGTTGCGTCAAGGGAAAAGTTCTGCAGAGAAATTATAGACAATATCATCAACTTGCAACTGCCCCTGCAACTGCATAATGAAGACAGGCCCGCAGTGAGCTATAACTATAAATTTTAATAACTTTTGCGGGGCACCCTTAAAATGTTCGTCTTACCGAGGAAAAATAACTTGTTATAAGCGCAGCAATTTAAGCAGGGCCTCAAATGGAATAGTTATTGTCAACAATTATAAAAACGTATATTTCACACATGTCAAAAAAAGGTGGGAAAATAATAAAGATATTTGAAAAAGGCGTAGAAGAAGCGCATTTGTGGAAAAGTTTTTGGCAGCAAACTTCTGCAAGCAATTAAATGTATTTGTCACGTCCAAAAGGCTGACAAGCTGAACTTATCAAAAACCGCAACGAGGCGGCAACAATTGCAGCTGTGCTAGCTGCCAGGGGCGCATGTGGAGCAAGGGGTAAGCGGTGGGGGCACTGCATGTTTTGCTTGTCAAACATTTAACTGGTGCGGCATGTCGCAAATGTTTGGTTGGGTCCGCTGCGTCTTTGGAGAAGTCTTTGCCAGTTGCCAGCTCGCCACTTATTAAATGCAGGCAACCTTCAGACCTCAACGGCAAGTTGCCCCCAATACTGGCGCCTGTGACAACTTTGAGTAAAAGTTTGTGCCGAGCTACCAAACTTAATCGAGGGGAGTGAGAAAGAGTCGGACTGAGGGGGGAAGACCGAAAGCTTTGCAACTGTTTTTAAGGATTTGTTAACTGCGCTGGTGCCAGCTTCAACTGGCGGACCGCCCCTCCTATGTGCCTCTTCACAAAGTTTTAATCATGTAAAGCATACCAACAGTTAAATATATGTACATACATATATATTCTATGGGAAGGTATACGTATATAAACGCTTTACACCCTGACATAAAGTTAAAAAGTGGGAGAACCCTCCCGACCATCACTAAAAAGTGCCCAGCAGTTTAATATTTATACACTTCGATTATTGAAAATGGTTAAAAAAGCGTATACTTACTTTTTGCAAATGTATGTAACAGGGAGTAGGAGGCGTGGCAGACCCCACAAAGTATATATATTTTTTCTGAGGATCACTATCCGATTTGATTGAGCAATGTCCGTGTGTCTGTCCGTCTGTTTGTCTGTCTGTCTGTCTGTCTGTGGGAACACACAGATCTTAGCTATTATAAAAGCTAGAGACAGCTGTTTACTATGCGCAAGTTTGTTTCAAATGCTGGGTGCCACGCCCACCGACCCCGCTAATCAATAATTAAGTTTTTTAAGTCGATTCGCAAGCGACGTATTAAATATACAACTTTTTTATATAGAGTTAGCTGACTATAATATCTTTCATTTCTTCACATTTCAATCGGATCGAACAATAAGCTCAGAAGCTTTTTAAAGTGTGATAAAAACACCAAGTTCTTGTGCCAGTTACCAAGGGAGGCAGGCGAGCTACATCTGTCGAGAGTAATTTGAAATCATGTGAATATGTATATGTGTATAATCTTAACAAATTAATCGACATCGACTGTTGCTTTCGTTTTTTTTTTTCGTTTAGTCTGAAAAAATCCCAAAATATTACTGTCCAGAAATCTGACCTGTTTTTACTGCTCAAACAAAAAGTACTTTTGATATAATATGATTTAATATATACAATTTTCGACGTTTACAAATCTTTATCGCAGTTTCTCAATTTGAAAAAGGAATATGTCCAAACACCAAATACTTCTGAAGTATTGACACAATTTGGAAAATTTTCAACACATGCATCAAGAACTATTAGAACATGAGAAATTATAAAAATTGAAAATTTTTTTAAAATTTTAGTCGTTTTTTAACAAAAATAGATTGTCCTGTTTTTTGTTTCCTGTTGTGCGTATGTTTTTTTCAGTTTTCTGTTTTTTTTTCATCTTGGTGATGATTATGATGGTGAAGTTGTTATGAATAATTGAGGGTATACAGTTTGCTAGTTGACTTTGAGTTTAAAACTTTAAACAGTCTATTTTAGTCAGAATAGAGAATTCGGATACCATGCAAGCTATAATTATAGAAAATGATTTGGTTTAGCAGAGTAGGGGGAATCACATATATCACATTTTATAAGTTGTACGATAAACCTAACAACTAACATAATACGATGGTCAGTTACAGAAGGTAGGGTAATAAGGAGGAGTCTACTAAAGAGAGGTGGAAGTTCGACACCTGCAAACCATTTAAAATTATGAAATTTCTTTTGAGTTACGTTGCAACATATGGAATAGCGACTGACAAGAATACATACGTCCTAGGTTCTCTACTTTGCGATGCACATTTTCGGTAAAATAAATATACGTATTCTGCAAGGGTATCAAAATAATGAAATTGATGAACTAATTATGATAAATGGGATTAACGGAACGCAGATAAAAATAAATGATTTACTGAGGGTGTAATTGCATTAAGTGCTCGGTGGGTTATTTTGTTTCTGATATAAATGGAAATTAAAAGGTTTGTATAGGTTGGCAATCTTCATCATTGATGATGCTACACTACCTGTGGCCCAACTAAATTTACTCAAGTATGTGCTTATTTGGTAAAATAGGGTGATAGGGCTCTTAAGACGGGCACGTATACTAGGGTGTTTATACTATTCGAACACAGGTCGCATATCCGAAACTTCAGAAAATACCAACAAACAATTCAGCAACGTTTCCTACCTCAACACCGGGAAGCAAGTGGCAAACGGATGGAGATCGGGGGAAGTGCGGTTGTGCTGGGTTGGGTGGCCTCTCAGAAGGTCTCCAGGGACACTCTCTATGCAGCCAAGTGGAATCAATTAATCTCTTTCCGTAAACATTTGCCAGTCGCAGTAGCAGCTCGAGCGGCAGCCTGCGAAGCAATAACAAACACGAAGGGAGACGCTAAAGGTCTAAGCAGCCGAAAATATGAGACTCCAGCTGGGCGGAATAGGGTGCTCACTTCAGAGGTTTCTATTACCGAACAGAGAAACTCTATCGTCCCCAGTCTCCTCTCCCTTCATCAACAACATTTCCCTTTCTGTCACCCTCAGCTGGCGCTGGCCGCTGAGTGAAATGTTTCAGAAAGTGCAGCTTGCAGCTATGAAAAATGATAAATTTTACTTTGTAGCGACAGTAACACAAGCCCACCCCCTTCCCTCTCCCGCCATCCTGCGAATTCCGCTTTCCTCACTTTCTGTACCCCTATCCTGCTTTACCCCTGCACTGGCTTCACTTTACTACTGCTCTTTTATTATTTATCAAGCTTATTACGAAAGCAGCAGCCAAGCACCAAGCGAGGGACAAGGAGGGAGGAAGGCAACTGAGGAGGGTTGTTCAAAGAAAAGAGCAGCCCGGGCGAAAAGGCAGCCTTCAACTGCAACTGCAACACTTTTGGTACTGCCCTCGCCCTCACAATCGCCCTCGTCAGCGCCACGTGTCTGTGCCCGAGCTCGTTCTCGGCTTCAGTTTGCCGCCTGGCTTGATATTGAAAAATTATTGCTTTTTATGAAATAGTGCCATAAATTATTCGTAATACATTAACAATTATTTAGTAGTTGTTTTTGTGCCGTCTACTCGAATGCGTGATATATTGCTGGCTACTTACTCAAGCGGCTCCAGAGGCGGAGACAGAGACGGACGCCGACGCCGACGACGAGGCCGACGCAGAGACAGACAGACATAAATTAATTTTACTTTGTAATCAATTACCTAAAACGAAACGCACAAGAGAGTGCAGAGTGGAAATTGGATTAGTATTGGGCAAAATTATAATTGGGAAATTGAAATACGATACGTAAATAAGAATGTAGATATCTTTGTGCATACATTTTCAGATCAGTTGTCAAGATAAATATTAAACATAAATAATACGTTCTATGGTAATTTTTATTGAGTTAAGTGAAGATGAAGGAAATGCATAACAAGGTGAATACCCTACATATATGTTAAGTAAAGTAACGTGTTTTTAATAAGTATTACTAGAATCCTCTAAAATCCCAAAAAGGTTTTAGTTTTAAAAGGATTTGATTTTGAATAACTTAACTTGTTACAGTACAATTTAAACTACAATTGAAGCATCAGATTCAACTGTAGTTTTCCCTTCGGAGAACTGCTATATAAAATAGAGGGAGAAGAATAATGAAATTTTCTTAAGTTGAAGTACTGAGTGAGCTCCTACAGTCTCTTAAACTCGTTTCAACATTTTCAATATATGGTACTATAAATTAACAGGTCGTTCGATTGGAGAGAGCAACCACAGCACTTCCCGAGCTTGCGACACAACTTGCGACTGTGCTCAGGACTCTTTATTGATTTATCTCGTTTTACGAGCGTTATAATTGCTTTAGCTGGTATTGAGCCGAGCGGAGGGTTCAACTACAGATTCGTGGGGAAATTTATAAACAGCTTTAGAAAATTTAAAAGGAGGCCATTACAGTCATTGGAAACAAGTCGAATCTCCTAGTCGAGTAATCTAGTGCAATCGCCAAAGGCAGTTGGCAGTAGGGTAAAGTAGCTGCCTGCGTCAAGGTAGAAGGGTGCCAAATGTAAATGTATGTAACAGGCAGAAGGAGACGTCTGCGACCGTCTGCCACGCCTCTTTCTCCCTGTTACATACATTTACCCAAAGTTAATATACACTTTTTTGAGCAATTGTCCTCCTTTTTTTGTATTTATTATCGCAAAAGATTTTTGATATACACTCGCTTATTACAGGTTTACATTAAGTTGACTGAAGTTTTTTATAAATTTAGCCTATTGTTGTTTATCCACTCATAAAAGTTGGGGATATTAGCATAAATTCCGGGCAGTTGCGGGTTCGGTCTTTGTAGATCCCAGGAGTCGACGCTAGCCAAACCGATTAGAGCGTATTGGTTCTTGAAATAGTTTATGGGACATACTAAAGGTGAACCGTTGCCAGTAGCAGAAGAGACATTCACGTCCCCCGCGCCTTCTGTACACAGTGAACTGTTGCGTACCAAATTCCCAAAGTCGCTTACACCCAAGTCCCGCAGTTTAGATTCGCAGTCCTTGCTGGAAGTAATGATATGAATTTTGTCCTCTAACTGCGTAGATAGCTTGCAACTTTCGGGATTGATTTCCAAGATATCTTCGACCAGGCAGATGGGTCCGAGGAATGGAGACGAGTTAAAGGGCTGCGACAGCTTAAGTAGTGCAATATTGTTGAACGGAAGAAGAAAGTGACTGAAATTTGCGTGCACTTTGATGGTATTCACATTAAGTATTTGGGGGAGAGTTGTTCCCTATATGCAGCACTTGCAATTGGGAGGCATCATATTCAAAAACTGCATCGGCTGTAGTAACTACAACTTCATTACTAATAAGCGTTCCCACAGCGATCTCAGAGTTGGCCATCTGAATGGACACCGTCCAGGGGAACTTGCCATTATTCTCCGTGACTTGACCACACTTCAACTACAAAATGCTTTGTTATTAACCAAGTGAAACACTAATACGACTGCAATGGGCTCTTACCTCGTCCTCCTTACGACAGCATACCTCCGGGGAGGTGCAGTTAGAAAGCGGTACTCGCAGGGAAATACTTCTGAAGGCGCTCAATCGGCAAAGACTTGGATCCACACACACCCTTTTGGGGCCACAGCTGTTTACTGGCTGGGCGGAGTCCACGCCATTGTCAACCGAACAACAAGTCTCTTGAGCATCACAGTTTTGGTGGGCAAACGCCCTGACAGGGTTACACATTCCCCTCCGGACACACTCGGCATTCTTTCCGCACTGCACCTTGGGCACTGGTTGTGGACCATTGTCGGGTTCCTCTGGGGGTTTCCCTGGGGACGACCCGCAACAGACCTCATCACTTTCACACTGCTTGTGACTGCTGGATACTGATCTGAAAATGGCAGGCATAATGATGTCGTGTTTGTTGCATAGCTCCGTCTTCACGCATTTGCCTTCTGTGCTAAACGTTCGACACGACCTTTCGGTAGAATCTGCATTGACTGCGGGCCTACTTGTAGGGACACTTATTTTGGGCGTGGTGCAGTCTTCTAGCTTTGCATGAATTTGGTCGAAAAAGATTTCAATTAAGTTGTTCACAGACTTTTTTTCCTCCGGCGATAAATAGTCTTTTGGGAATATTTCATTTACTGCAGCATTCAGGTCCATCTTATGCTGTTCCAATTCCATTGGCAAGCTCAGCCTTGAAGTTAAGCTCGGTTCGGGCATGCAGACTACATACTGAATGAATATAACGCCTATCAAATAGCAAATGCTCAGTCGCAAATTGTTTGCCATGATTTATGTATTTGAGTACATAAATATATATATATATACACATATATATATATCTATATGGTTGTAGTTGTATATATATATATATATATATACGAGACAGCACTTCTGTGTGTATACAAATAAATATTTCGGGGGCTTTGCACGACCTCGCGTATCAAGAGGCAGTCTCTTACTGGCACTGATACTAGCTGTGACCAATTGGGTATAATATATGTATATACCTAAATATATACTCGCTCAACTCAAATTCTCTCAATTCTCAGGGAATAATTAACACTCTCTTTCAATAATTAAAAGTTGCACTCACCTTTGTTGCCTTTGCCTTTTTCTTGATTATTGCTCGAGTTCTAGAAAAATTCCCATATTATTTATATTTTGTTTAATTCTTTTTGAACAAATTTATTATGTAGTGTTTGACTAATACTACACAATCGTATGCGATTAACGCGTCGCATGAGGCTGAGCTTATCTGCGCTAAGTGTTCTCGCTGAGTGGCGCAAGGGAGGGGTGGCATGTGAGGGGCTTGAAGTGTGGGGGATGGCACCCAGCTGAGCACATATGCTTATAATGTTTTTTTATAATGGCCAACAACGAGGTACGCCCCAAGCGATATGCGCATACACAACGGGATGCGGCAGGAAACCATTGTAATCCATGCGACACTGTGTAGGGTATCGCGTGTACACTGTATGCACTACACTTGGACATCTATATATATTGTTTTACAAAAAATTGTATTACAAATGAAAAAACAAAAGTAAATTAGTTATTACGAGATATCATTATCATAGAATATATTATTTTTATATTATGTAAGCATATCTCTCTTAAATAAACTATTGTTGTGTCTTATCAAAATAGACCTCGAGATTCTGAGTACCGAAGCTTGGAATATGTGGTGCAATAGCAGCAGCGCGATAAGTGGCGACAGTTTGCTCTAGCAAACAATAGCTTCATTTTGCAGGGTAACTAACAGTCGCTTAGTTTGAAGCATTTGCCGATTTTGCATGGGCGATTGTGTTTCTGTTGTTGTTGTGTTTTATTGCTCTGTCGGTGTCTCGTGTACTTTAATTGTGCCTTTACTGCAGCACACACATGTCTTTGCCTAGGCTATCCTTTCGCCTACCCTGTTTGTACCCTTCTCTCTATATCTATCGCTCTCTCTATCTATCTCGCTCTCGCTGCGATAGGGACAGGAAGTCAATGACTTTGTCGCTTTGCCGTCGAGCCGTTTATATAAATAGAGCTGTTAGCACTAGTTTTAGTGGCCCAACATAACGGCCATTGCTGCTGTAGTTGGTCTTGCCTTTGCTGTTCCTGCTGATGTTGTAGTTGTAGTTGTAGTTGTAGCTGTTGTTGCTTTAATTATGCGACTTTTGCCACTTGGCCGAGTTACACGCAAGCCCCAAACGGAACCTGCGACGGGGCATAAAGTCATTAAGTTTTATTGGCTACAGCGTCGAGCGGCAAGTGGCGAATAGTACGCCGTGTGGCGCCTTGTTAGGGTTAATCATTAGGGTTAATTGTTTAAATTAAAGCGCGACGTTAAATAAACAAAGTAAGCTGAAGAAGAAGAAGCATCCCAGCGCCAGCTCCAGCACCAGCTGCAGAAAAGGTAACCCAAGCGATACGTGGCATAAATCATTGTTGGCATTTTTAAATTGGCTTTTGCGCCGACACATTCCGCTGGCCGGGATTAAGCACGCCGTGCACTGCGCACTGCATTCCGGGGCGCCTTGGGCCGATGTGCCAGCAAGGCGTGGGGCGTGTTCTGTCGGAGCCCGTTTCGGGCAGCGGAAATTTAACAAAAATTGACTCAATTTGAATAAGCTCGCGGCGTGAGCAGGAGCAGCAGCAGGAGAGAAACACGCAATGAGAATGCGAATAAACAACGGGAAGGAAAAGGAAAGAAGAAGGAAAAGGAGATGGAGATGGAGAAAGGGCGGCGTAAACGAAAAATGCAAGTAGAGGTTAAAGTGAAAAATTAATGGACGGAAAAAAACAAAAAAAAAACAGACACCTCAAACAGTAAGAGAGAGAGAGATACAGAGATAGAGACAGAATGGAAGAAAAACAGAAAACATATTTTGGCAGCAGAAATTGAATATTGAGAAAGAGAATGCAGAAGTGATAGTCAAAAAAAAGTCTGAAGAAAGTCAACAATGTTTTTAGAGCGATAGAACTTAATCACAAGCATATTAAATATACATACGTATAACATAGTTACATATATCTGTATGTAAGTAGGCTTTACTGCGTACCCTTCTTGATGCAATATCGTTTGAGCTAACGATACTTTTATGTTTTAATAATCGATAGTTCCCTTTGAATGGTTTTTTGAGTTTCAATTTTAAAGAAAAAGAAGAGAAGATCGCGTAATTTGTAAATTAAAGACACAATCTTTTGCTATGCCCCAGTGGTAAATTAGTAATTACTTTGTTAAACTCATATTGTTATGAAATCAATAAAACATTTTCTATTTATTTATTTATTTATTTCATTAATTTAAGGTCAACTAAATACAGTCGACGGAATTAGATACAAAGAATTATTTAAAAACTCAATTTAAAATAATTAAGTATTAAGTTTAAATTTACAAAATTTAAAGGAAATTAAATTTAAAATTAATTTAATTTGTTTGAGTTTAATTTAATTTAATTTAATTTAATTTTCCACTCTCTCTCTATTGCGTTATTGTGCATCTGTCTGTGTATTGTGTATCTCTGACATCATTCTCATCGTGCTTTCTTGCTCACTCTCTTCCGAACAGATTTCTATAAAATAGTTCGATTAAATGATTGCGATATTTCAACAGAACAAAAGCTTTCTCAATGTCGCCGGGCACGCAAGGAAAACGAATTCAAATAAAACTCAATCAACTGTTCATGGCATTTGCTGTGAGCCACGCCAAGTAATCCCATCCTAAGTTGTCATGTTGCACCCCAAAGTTTTCGGCAAGTGTTTCGATAACTTATCCAAAATACTCGGCACTCATATAATTCGCAATTGCTGTCAATTGTGGCGTAAACATTCTTGTGCGCGGAAAAGTATGCAACACGAAATTATAAGCAGTACCACAGGGAAACTTTTCATTTGTATCGCAATCGCACAATAGCTACAATGAAAAGATAAACAACAACAACAGCAAGGACTTACAATAACTCTTGTCGGACAAGCGTCGCCTCTGGACGAACTTTTGTACGAATTACTCGGCAGTAAGTAGACTAGAGAGGGGAGACCTGTGCCACGCCCTCCCAACGATGTTGAGCTGTCTAATGCATTGATTGATGAGCATGTCATGAACTTATGACATTGATAGTTATAAATTATTATTATTTCAACATTGTGCTTTTTGTAGAAACGAACGCTTGAAAAGTTTTTCCTCAACTCTGTCTCTGTCTGACGACTTATCGCTCAGTGTTTTCTTCTGCCAATGTTTTTGTGTAAATTTCCTGGGAAATGGCCTAAAGCATAAAACAGTTGACAACTAATTGACATTTAAAGTGCGTCCAGTAAGGAAAGGAAAGTCCAATGTCCTGCCATACAAATGATAACGGGGCAGAAATTGTTTTCCTGACTCACCGACGGCGCAAACAATGCCTGAGATAGGTTAACAATGGGTAGCTGAATCATTTGAATGGAATGTTTTGTTGCCGTTTTTTTATTATTACCAATAGGGGATAGAACGGGAGTGGGAAAAGAAGCCTGTCTGCGAGACTGTAGAGGCAAATTTTTCTGTTCACAAAAGTCAGCTCACTAAATAGACGATGACAATGATGATGATGACAGCTTAACCGATGCTGATGATGAAAACTAAAAGGCTTTCTTCGGGATGCCAAAGTTTGAATACCATTATTTATAGTTGTCTTGCTTGGAATGCAGAATTCTCCCACCTTGTTTTCGAAAAATATTTTAAACATTTTTATTTTTATTCTATATCCCATACTGATCCGAAATTTTGTAGAGTTGAGAAAGGCAAAAAGAACCTTCATTAACTTAAACAGGAACTTGCGTTATTAAGCAGATTTTATTTATAATAGATCTAAATCTGAGTTTGAATGCGTAATGGGAAGAGCGACTAGTTTCAAAAGTGAATGATAAAACAATATGCCAATTGATTTGAGCATTCCCTTATCAGGAACAAGTTGAATAGATGTTCGATCTTTAATAGATAAATAAATAACACACTGTTCACTGCACTTATCGGAAAGCTAAAGTGGAATAAGTAAGTAGTATAATCACACACCCATCTCGGTCAGCCTCTTTCTTTCCCTTACCTCCAGCTTTCGACCACAAAATACAAAATGACCAAACACATTTCCGGTTTTCAATTGTTTGTTTTTCACTTTGCTTTGTGACCATTTTCCATTGCTTCGTTGCGGTCACTTTTGGGCCACAACATCTTCATTGCTGTCATTAAGCGCGCATTATTCTGCGACGCCCTCCACCCGCTGCTTCACTTGCCCTTCACCTGCTCTGTACCTGGCTTACCATAAACGAATCGAGAAAAAACCAGAAGAATAAAATAATCACACAACGCACGGAGGTAACGGGACATAGTCAGACTAGTCCGGGTACAGCCGCCCAACCGCAATATTTATAAAGAGAAATTTGATAAATGCTTCTTGGGGTTTATTTAATGACCGCCAAGTGCGTTCATTGTGCGAAATAATAAAAAGAAAAAACCGACAGAGAAAGAAAGTGAAACCAAAAGAGAGAGAGTAAGGACGGGAGGGACATAAGTCAAAGTGGGAAAACAGCATCGGAATCAACCAATGAAAAGCAACTAGGGTATGATATATACTTCTTGTTAATGGAGTTCCTTGGTGTCGGAAGAAGTTGAACATTTTTTTACTCATCTTGAAATTCATATTCATGAGTTTTTTGCTGCTCGAGTGACTGATGAAGTTGTCAAAGGAAAGCCTTTTCAATTTATACCGACACTTTATTTAGAACAATCTGTACCAATTCATATGGATTTGTTGACTTTGGTAATTTAAAGCTGTAACTCTTTTCCATGTTAGCATTGTCGGTATCTTTCAGTACTTTAGTTAACACAATGAATTAGCTTAAGCATTATTCAGGGCTTTCTGTGAGCTATGAATACTCAATGTGCGGCACAGGATGCTAGACATATTCACAAGGTTTGTCCGCAGCCGGCGCCAACACATCCATCAATTTACAGCAGCACAAATACATGCACGAATACACACAGCCGCACATTCTCACATACAGACATGTGGTGTATTAATTTCCATGCGTCACGTTTCCGGCCTGTTGATAATGATGATTATGATGCGAATATGATGATAATCACGCTGCAAACACACAGACGCCTCTGCGGCGCGGCAGCTTTCTCTGCACGATGATAAGGATGATGATGACGTGAATCCGTTGCAGACGCTCCAAACAAAAACTGACGTCAATTCCGTCGGGTGCGTTTTGCTTCAGCAATCAAAAGTTTTCTTTTTCTTCGGTCTTAAATTTTTGTTTTTTATACCCTTCAACCTTCGGTCAAAAAGGAGTATACTAACTTTGTGCAAAATGTATGTAACAGGCAAAAGAAGGAGTAGGAGGGCCCATAGGGTTTTATTTAAAGTATTTTAAAGTATTTTTGTAAGGAAAGAATTAAAAAGTATGAGCATAACATTTAAGGGGGACAGGGTTATGGCACCCCTCTATTTCATAGAAAAGGCTCTGATTTTAATATTTCTATTAAATGTTAGACAGTATAATAAGGGCAGCATATGTAAGTCGCAGGGTATCCCACTGTCGCATGCCGTTCGACTTATGCTCTCGTTTAACACTGACTCACACACATGCGATTGAAATAATTTTCCGCAAATTTTCTGCATATTCATCAACATTTTTTGAGTTTTATTTCCACAAATATACCCATATACACATACTCCCGAGTGTTTTTCGCTTTTGTTTTCTTCAGTTTTTATATTTCGTATATAATTTTTATCACTTTATTTCGGAGAGTGGAGTAAGTAGATGACGCATAATGCTCAAGTGGTTATGATAAGGTATTCCTGCTGGATGTTTATAGCTGACCAAACTTTTAAGTAGTTCTCTCCAAGCTGTACGATATTCCATGCACGGCTTGTTAAAAGTTTCCTCAGCACTTTGATTTCGGTTTATGAGATAAGAGTCAAATAAGAATTAAGCTACGGCTACGATTTTTATGGCTCGTAGTTGTGTTTATTCAATTTGATATACAAGAGATAAACTTCAAGTAAGGAAATGCAATTCAGCAGGAGTTCGAACTTTTTATTCTGAAACAACAGAGCGGAATTTCATCTCAAGTATAATAAAGAGTACATTTTTTAAGGCTTTTATATCTTTATATGGTTTTTTTTAGTTTCTAATTTTCAACGCAGCAAAACAGTAAGCAAAAGAATATGGGCATGATAAACTTTAGGACGGGGCCAACGTGGCCCATAGCACGTTTCATACGCTTGAGCGAATTGAAAAGTAAACCACAAAGTGTTGGCTTACAAAGCCCAGGAAGAATAGTTGGAGAGGGTTTGGGATAAACCACACATATAATGAGAAAGGACTAAAACAACTGTGAGCGAATAATAATATCAACAACAACAATGCGTGCTCACGTTCTGTGAATGCAATAATTATTTTAAATTGCAAGCAAAATTATTTGTGCATTCGTAATTGGCAGTGGTGCACAGGCAACAACACCAACGTCAACACGAACTACTATTTTTCGCATTTTCATTAAATATTAAGCGCCCTGCTGAAAAGTAAGCTACGATTTCGCTCAGAACGACGCGTACTCTATATTGCCCACAAACGCACTATGGAGAATAATACCCCTTTTTCTGTAAGTCGCAGAATTAAAATAATTTTGGAAGTAACCCATTCACAATTCACCAATCTTCAATGATCCGTACCAGAAACCATAGTTGTTGCCTTTACGAAGAGATCAGCTGATAAAAGCTGTTGCAATTGCAAAGAAGCACGCACATTTGATATATGACGATTTAATTGCAATTATCAAATTTGAATCAGTGAAAAAATAAAAAGTTCTTCTGTTGTGTATTGTGTGTTTGTGAATGTGAAATGTGGCAACAACTCGTGTTGTCGCTTTAATAGAGTAAAAATGCATCTAGTCTTATAAAAGTACATATTTTTGGAGCCAATTTCGTTTTTGAACAGAGATTAAATATGAGTCTAGCAGATCCATAAAATATGTTTTATGTTGTAGGATATTTCATTCTAGTTGCGTAATGTTTGACTTTTTAGAGCGCCACCTCAGTTTAGCCAACGCAGCATTGCTTGGCAGATTTATTATTGAGCCCAGCAAAAGAGGTACATTTTTCCATAGTACAACGCAACGGCGCAGTCAACGCGTTAGCAACGTCGCGCATTGTCTGGGCGCATTAGCACTTGGGCCAGCGAACCGACAGCAGCAGCAAGAACAACAACAACAGTTGCTCGGACACAACAAAACATTTTACTTCCTGTGCCGGTGAGTGAACTTGTTTGGAAAAAGGGAGCAAAAGAATTATTAACAAAAGCAACGCGACAAAGAATTCTACAGCAGCGTAGCATAAAGTACCTAAAGAAAAGCGGAGAAAATAGGAAGTAACGTGAAGAATGCTTAAGCTGGCGAATTGGTTGTGGGCAGTTCTTAAGAACGGTGACGCATTCAACAGCTTGGAAGTAATAGAGACGCACAAAAACATTGAGAAAAGTAGGGAAGATGAAATGGACTGGGAGCGTATGGGGGGAAAATAGATTGAGAATGCGTGGTTGACGTTCAGAACGCTTGCCCCCAGCATACTTAATTATGTGAGAAGGCATCTGTATTTTAAATCAATTACACAACTGGCAACTGGCAGCCAAAGCATGCAGTTCTGTCAATCTTTCAATCAATCAAAAGGGCACTCGTTTTTTGCGTGTTTGTGCCATTATATTGAATACCATCAATAACAATAATTTTCATAAATATGATAAGACATAAATCACGAAGTAGCAGGCGTCGCAAAGTGCCACCAGGCCAGCCATCGGGATGCTGTACAGGTCCCGTTGGCCTGACGGGTCCTGTTGCCAGTCTGCCTGTGCTACCACTTGGCCATGCGGAGCACGCGCGGTCGAGGGGGTGCGCTGGCTAAGCAGCAGCCCAGGCCAGTCCTAAAGCACAAGCTGGTGTTGAAGAAGCGGGACAGAGGATAACATGCAGGGGATACCGAGCGGAGGGGGCGTGTGGTGATGCCGTCACGCGGCGCTGTCATAGCGCAATAAAAATAAAAATCTAATTAGTATGCCGTTGACAGTTTAATCGTGATTACGCTGGCAAAAATGCCAACCAGCCGGGCAAACAACACAACAGAAAAAAACAAGGGCCACACAAATAGGGGAAGAAGTGTTGAGGAAGAGAATCGTCAACATGCCAACAGTTGATTTTTGTTGTGCTCCATTTTGTTGCTGCCTTTGGGACGTTGTTCTCGGCATTTCCGGCAGCCGCCAGCGTTGCGTGCGTGCCACAACAAATAGTCGTGTATATATATATATATATATATATATATATATATATATATGTGTGTGTGTGTGTGTGGATGTTTGCTAGTGTTGTGTGTTCCGAAAACTTAGTCAAGGAAGAGGAGTTCGCAGCAAAACAACTAAACAGGAACTAAACACAGCTTGGAAGAGTTTAAACTACAACGAAGGATGCGCGGACGGTGTAAAAATTATTCAATACTAATATTTAAATATTAAACATTTTAAATTTCAGTTTTTATTTGACTCAGTTTTTTTTAACATATCTAAACACGTCGCCAGCAGCGTTAGGGTTTCAATTAAGCTGCGCGTTCCAGCCTTTTTGACTGATCTCTGTGCATAAATGCGTCGCTACGTGCAACCTGCACAAACACATAGCAGTCCCACACACACACACTCACAAACAAACACACATATGAACATTGGCACTCACACTCAGAGTTGGAGAGGGACCGCATCGCTTTTAGTTGGTCATTGAAATGCGTGTCTAGTGAAGGATACGCGCGACGTGATTGAAATTTTTGAGCAGTTGCTGAGGGGGTGTTAGCGCGTGTGTGCAGGAACCTTAAAATATGACTAACTTTCTGGCGTGTCAGTCATGAGTCAACAGTCAAAATCAAGAAGTTGTGCCAGCTCTGGCCTGGACCTGAAACGGAAGTCGCCTTGATGTATTGCCTACACCCCACGCGCTGTAGCCTTCAATCACACTCCCATACACTAGTCATCCATCTACTGTAACTCCCTCAATATTCAAGTTCAACATCGCGTGGAGGAACTTTTTCAGTTTCATAATAAAAAGGACCAGTCGCGGCAGGCGGGCAGCGAGTGGGACAATTTAATTTCTCTACAGTTTGTCATAAAAAAAAATACTAACGCTACAGTCAGGTGCTGACTGTATAAGGCCATGGATTATCATATTATACCGTAATAAAAATTTTAACGGTATCGAATCGCCGCCCGAATATAATTAGAATAAAATAAATAAAAAAAATAAAATAAAATAATAAATATGTAATAAATGAAAATTCGCACCCGCCTCAACCGGGAGTTGAACATACGCACTCTCTCGCAGCCATCCGCCACTCTAACCACTCGGCCATTGCCTCACTCCTAGGGGTATCGGCAAAGCCGCATTGTGAACCAATTCTGTTACCATACAATGCAAATAAAAAGTTTAAAATGCTGTGTGTCTGACGCTAGATTTGAACTTAGGTATGCTTGCGTAAATTAGGTCTGCTTAAGTATATATGGTATGTTCAAAGTGAGTTTAATTCGTATCATATCTCACTTATTAATAGTCCGATTTAAATAAAATTTTCACATAACGCCCGTGGCAAAGTATTTGTCATGCAAGATATACAACTTTGGTTGTTGAGCTAATATTGTAGTTTTTAAATAGTTATTACTGATTTACGGAGGCCGGAAGGGACGTGTCCAAATGTTAAAAAAACTTTGAGACACTGCAATATATACGTATGTTGTCGCAAAATTTGATGACTCTAGCTCTTATACTTTCTGAGATCCAGCTGTTCATACAGACAGACAGACGGACAGACAGACATGGCTCAATCGACTCGGCTACTGATACTGATTCAGAATATATATAGTTTATGGGGTCGGAGATGCCTCCTTCTGCCTGTTACGCACAATTCTGTTCCGACAAACACAATAGACCATGAATTTTTTTAAAATCCATGGCCTAAACAGAAAATAAAGAACGTTATTAAAGCAACCAGAAATGCAGACAAAGCGACAAGTCATTGCAGCCATTTTGCCCGAAGTGGTAACGGCGACAAAGGCGATAAAAACTAAAAAAATTCAAAACGGGGAAAGCTCATTTGAAATGAAAATATGGGCGGGTAGGGGAAGAAAGCCCGCTCTGTCGCCAAATTAAAATGAAGAATAAATCTTTGTGAAAAAGGTGGCAGCCATTTTTTTATAAATGTCGCCAGAAAACGAGCTCTAGCCGAACAATGGAGTTTTAAGTGTTGGTCAGCCATAAACGGACATTGACCGTGCTCAATCGAAATCATCAAGCAGAGCGTAATGCATAAAGCCATAACTTAAATTGGAAATGGGAAGGAAGAAGATTACCTTAGGGATTATGTTAATAGATACTGAAAGTTCAATTGGCTGTGTGTTGTTGGATATTGGAAAAAGGTGCTTTAAAGAATTTCAATTTCATTTCAAAAACTTGTTTCTTGGCTTTTTCCATGTATTCCGTTTTCTTGAACCCAAATCCGATGGTTTCCTACTGTTCTCGTCTTCTCGTAAAATATTTATTATCTTTTGGCAAATCGCTTATTCTTATTTCTACTCGAATCTAATATTAGCTTTCACTTCTGACGGTGTTAGGCCTAAGCTCCTCCTTCAGTACGATCAGTCTCAACTGACTGAATACATTACTTTAAATCATACAATTATGAGCAGTTCCGTGCACCGTAGCGCTGCAATTGAGTGTGATTATATTAATAGTATTCGGCCACAAAAACTATTACAAATGTAATTAAAAAACTATCAGGATGAAAAGAAATATATTTCACACTAAAAATGATTTTAAATGATGGTTGCAACGAACCTTAGGAGACATCTCCGACCTCATAAAGTATATATACTTGAATCAGTATTAACAGAAAAATTAAACCAGCCCTGTCCGCTGCACGCTATATATATATATATACCGAAATATCGAATAGCTGCCATATACGATATCAGTGCCATTCAAATTAAGTCATAATATTCTAATATCCATAATATATATCTAGTATAGAAACGATAGGTATAGTCTTAGTTCTCTTTTTATTTATTAGCCAATTATCCCCAAAGATTTCTCCTTAAGCTCTTGATATTTACTCAGATAGACGTCATATATTTTACTCTCGTATATATTATGTACATATGTTAATACTTTATTGGAACTCATGTATTTTTAGCCTGACACATATTCTATTATCACAAGAACAACTTTATAACTATTCTGACTTTCTTAGAACACCCTCAGACGACCCAAAGAATTCTAAAATATACACGGAATTTGAAATAAATAATTGGTCTGAGCCGTAGTTAAAATTAGTTTTTATTTCTTGTAAGAACTGATACCTCTATTTGTGCTCAATGAAAGCTGTATACTGATTGCTCATAAATTTTATATAAATAATAAATAATAATTGAGATGAATCAAAATATATAAAACGCAAGTTTTATAAGTCAGATTTATCAATGTTAATGAGAAGTTATCAACATAATAGGTTTCATTTCTATTTACAATTTATGCTTAATTAATTAATTAAAATGATTCTAGTAAAAAATTGAACAAAAACCTTCAATTTGTTGCACTGAAACAAACAAATGCTTATCTTGTTCCTCTGCAGCTAATAATATCCAACAACACATTTGCGGTTTCATGATGTTTCATGTCATAATTTGTTTCAATTCGAAATACCTCCACGTGCGGGTTGCTTATTGCATTTGTTGTGGTTAGTCGGCTGTGTGGATGTGGATGTGGATGTGCATGCGCTTGTGTGTGAATGAAACAAACTGTGCAAACTGAAGCCTGAACCACAACATTATTGAACCAGAAGCTAGCCAGGTGCCCCAAAGGCTGAGCCCACCGAGCTTTGACCAAATTTCAAATGCGGGCTGACCGAGCTCTGGTCACACTTGACAAACTCACCTGGCAGGGTCGTTAGGCAGGCCACGCAGATGATGAATATCTTGTAGAGTTTTGTCCTTGGCAGATGCATTATGTTAGCTTAATTGATTTCTAGAACGCGAAGTGTAATTATTTTTTAGCGCTCACTGTGCGATGCCCGTTGGTTGTGGAAACCGCAGAAATCAATTTTTACATTCGGAATCTGGTATTTGTTTTTCGCTCCAGTTGCAATTTCCCGTTATTTTTTTTTATTAATAATTCTGAGTTGGTTTTTTGCGATTTTGTTGGTTTTCCTATTTTGTGGTCGCACTTAATGCATATTTTCATATGCTTTTATCGAATTCCGCTGTTGGCTTTTGTTACAGTTGCCCGTTGCCGCAATTAGCCATCGGATGTGTGTACAGGGCGTCCCATTCGTATGTATTCACGTTTCGGGTTTCCTAGAAAACTGCGCAAATACGTGTTCGTTTGGCTAGCAGATTTCAGCTGAACTCGATTTGGTTATTTGCATTTTTCATATCCTCTTTTTGGCTGCCTCTTTTGCATATTCATTTCCTGTTTGCACTAAACTCCATTCCAGAACAGTATTAAGTTCATCCTCGTTCTTCGGATTGCATAAGCATTTCTTTTGCAACTGAAAGAAGAGTGAGAAAATATAGATTGTTTACTTTTGAATTAATTGAAACAAGTTTTAAATTTACGTAAATGTTCACATACTTAATTTATATTCAGAATACAAAATCAATCGACCAAGCGTGTGAGGATGATAGGTTCTTCAAGCCTCTCCGGCTTTATCCAATCATCAAATAAGTTACAAGCCTGAGAGCCCCCAAAACAAGCCAAACAGAGCCGAACTGAGTGCCAAGAGAGTCAACTCCTAAATCATTGGCATAGTCCTTAAGCTACAGGCCTTTTCTTGCGAGGGAAAACAGTGCATTTTCCGACTGATTTGAAAATCCAAATGTTTCCCATTAGCAAACCAAATACGCACAGCGCAAATCTCTCGCTACTTCCACTTCGACTCTGACCCCGAATCCAACTTCTGCAACTTCAGTGCTGGCTCCGCCCGAAACTCCTGCTACATTGGCATTCCCAATCACGCAGTGGGCTCTCGCTTTTCCCGCTGAACTGACTTTACATTGGAAATTGGGGAAAAGCCAAGCCATGAAATTGTACAACACGATTCGCACATATCGTACATGACACCATTTGGCAATGATATGCTGGCGGCTTTTGCCATCCGTCGGGCTCCCAGGGCCGCCTGCTTAACATGCCTCAACATGATAGTGTGTCTGTGTGAGTGCACCAGTGTGTGTGGGTGAAAATTCACTTATGGAAATCGAACATTCTCGCTTCGAGCTTGTTTTCCCTGCCTGGTGACAGTTCGCGAACCAAACCGAATGCCGATTCGGCTTTGCGCCGGCAAAGCGAAAACTAAACTCATATGAAGTATCAACATTCGGTATTCAATGTAAATCTTTTAAGCTGCAAATGCGCTCGAGACACACACACACATACGCACACACATACACACGCAGTAGCTCAGTATGAACTGTGTCTCTGATTGGAAATGTCTGCTCGGATGGAGAAAAGTGAAAAGTGACTGTGGAGGATTCTCAGCAAGATACAGCGAGATGGCACGTGGTGACATGCATCGTTTGGGTAAGAAGGGGTGGGAGTAATTCTTTTCTATATCACATTTGCTTTGTTTTTTATCATCTTGCGATGCGATTGATTAGATTTAATGCAAAGCACCAGTTTGAGTTATTATCCCAACGTAAGTCCTACCGTCTTAGATGACAACTGGTTGTTTCGATACGAATAAGGAATGCTTTGATTTAAGTACAAGCAAAGAGAAGGATAACTTGTATTTTATATCAACTGCAGAGCAGTTAAGCGTGATGTTTTTGGTTCCCAACCAACCAATTTAATATTGGTGATCTACTTATTTATTCCCTTCGACTAATAAAAATGGCTTAATCACTGCCAAACCATCGTAGAAAGCGAACTGATTGATCTTTTACCAAGTAAGGAGACTTCTATTATAATAGTTTTAATGTATAACCAATAGAATATTGTTATCGAAACTCAATGTTATTTTATATACATTTACAGTTTGTTCTGAAACTTTAAATGATCTATACGATATATCAATCTGCTTGATCTATATTGATTTGATCTGATCATTTCAATTTTATTGAGCATTATTGAGCACAGATGAAATTCTGTGACAAATATCATCAAAATAGCTATTAAACTTTATACTATGGTAGTTTGCTGTCAAATGGACTGACGGACAGATGGACATTGCTACTTCGACTCGCCTGCTAATCAAGATATTATAGGACTATTATTGACCGGAGAACAGGTAATTAACAACGAGAACGAAAGCTAACTTCGGCATGTTACATTTTTAGGCCATGGATTTTAAAAAAATTCATGGACTATTGTGTTTGTCGGAACGGAATTGTGCGTAACAGGCAGAAGGAGGCTTCTCCGACCCCATAAACTATATATATTCTGAATCAGTATCAGTAGCCGAGTCGATTGAGCCATGTCTGTCTGTCCGTCTGTCCGTCTGTCTGTCTGTATGAACACCTGGATCTCAGAAAGTATAAGAGCTAGAGTCATCAAATTTTGCGACAACATACGTATATATTGCAGTGTCTCAAAGTTTTTTTAAAATTTGGACACGCCCCTTCCCGCCTCCGTAAATCAGTAATAACTATTTAAAAACTACAATATTAGCTCAACAACCAAAGTTGTATATCTTACATGACAAATACTTTGCCACGGGCGTTATGTGAAAATTTCATTTAAATCGGACTATTAATAAGTGAGATATGATACGAATTAAACTCACTTTGAACATACATTTATACTTAAGCAGACCTAATTTACGCAAGCATACCGAAGTTCAAATCTAGACACACATCATTTTAAACTTTTTATTTGCATTGTATGGTAACAAAATTGGTTGACAATGCAGCTTTGCCGATAGGCCAAGGAGTGAGGCAATGGCCGAGTGGTTAGAGAGGCGGACGGCTGCGAGAGAATGCGCGGGGTCAACTCCCGGTTGAGGCGGGTGCGAATTTTTATTTATTAATTATTTATTATTTTATTTTATTTTTTTTATTTATTTTATTCTAATAATATTCGGACGGCGATTCCATACCGCGTCAGACACACAGCATTTTAAACTTTTAATTTGCATTGTATGGTAACAAAATTGGTTGACAATGCAGCTTTGCCGATAGGCCAAGGAGTGAGGCAATGGCCGAGTGGTTAGAGAGGCGGAAGGCTGTGAGAGAATGCGCGGGTTCAACTCCCGGTTGAGGCGGGTGCGAATTTTTATTTATTAATTATTTATTATTTTATTTTTTTTATTTATTTTATTCTAATAATATTCGGACGGCGATTCCATACCGCGTCAGACACACAGCATTTTAAACTTTTTATTTGCATTGTATGGTAACAAAATTGGTTGACAATGCAGCTTTGCCGATAGGCCAAGGAGTGAGGCAATGGCCGAGTGGTTAGAGAGGCGGAAGGCTGTGAGAGAATGCGCGGGTTCAACTCCCGGTTGAGGCGGGTGCGAATTTTTATTTATTAATTATTTATTATTTTATTTTATTTTTTTTATTTATTTTATTCTAATAATATTCGGGCGGCGATTCCATACCGTTAAAATTTTTATTACGGTATAATATGATAATCCATGGCCTTATACAGTCAGCACCTGACTGTAGCGTTAGTATTTTTACATTCTCTGATCGTTCCTTTACTAGTGATATATTATATTATCGTGCAGCATATTATGTATAATTTTTATTGGCACTAATAAGTTCAGTTATTTCAAAGATCAGAACTAGTCTTTATACAAAAACTTTAATTTCAGTCGATTGATCGTATGGCAACTATATGTATAGTGGACCAACTTTAATGAAATTTTATTTGCTTATTTTATGTACAATATATTAAAATTCTTCTGTAGTAAATTTGGTTTCAATATCTTGACAAATAACAAAAATAGTCCGATATAGCTTTACTAATGAGAGACAAATTTGCGTTGCAACAGACGAACACACGAATACACGTACACATGGACAGAGCTAGTTCGATTACTCTGTTGATACTGATTCAGAATATATGTATATATTTTATGGAGTCGGAGATGTCTCCCTCTGCAAGGGTATAATAGCTCCTATTATATTGAAAATACAGTCAACCCAAATGACTTAATGAATAATTTTCACCCATAATTACTACGTTATAAATCAATTTGCGTAGATTATTGAGATATTGAGAATATCTGAGGGATATAGGAAAAATCGTTTAGAATCCCTTGGGAAATCAAAGTTTAAATTGATGGCGATGTCAGTACAGTCGTATTTTTGAATTGAATTAAATTGGCAGATATTTATGGTCTTATTCTTTAATTTACAAACATATATTTATATCAATTATAAAATTAAAAGATTCGAACTAATCATCTAAACAATACATTTTTAAAGAGCTTCAAATGGAAGTAGTCGTAAACATGTACTTAGTATTGCAGTCTAATGTAAATAAAAACAGTCCTGGTTTATAATATTGATTAAAGTTGCATCGTAATATAACCAATTTATAATCAAAACGGCGATTGAAGTACTCACAAGTATGAAGAAATGCAGTGGAACAATGATTATCAGTAAAGATGAAACCTTTTAATTCACAAATTACAGTATGAACAACGAATTAATTATGCTGACTTCAATGTTTCAATAATATTCAGAGATTAAAACTGTACTTATCAGTCAACAATTATTATTGTGTGATACTTATTTAAATACAGAGTTATGGAACTTACTATAAATCCACACAGAAATTAGGCAAGAAGTAAGAAGTCCAGCATACATTATAGTGTAATATGCACGCTTATTCTTTTTCTTATATACAGCAACATCTCGTACTCATCAGTCACAAAATGTACAAATTCCGCAACATAAAACATATTTTGTTATACTTGCCCGCCTCATCCGTCCCTTCTAGACGAAGTGAGCAAAGTACTTAAACTTTTTTTATGCCAAGGCAACAAAAACTCCGAAACCAAAGAGAATGGTCGAAAATAAGATAGAGAGAGAGAGAGAGCGAAGAAGCGAATATTGCAGCTCAAATTTATTTGCAAACATTTATTATAGTTACTTTGTTTTATTTTTCGTAGAGTACTTTTGCTTGTTACGAGGTAAGGCAGGTCTAGGGTGGAGGGGGAGAGTCTACAATGACGACGATGGAACTAGGAGGGAGGGCTACGCTGTCGGGGTGTGGGGTTACACTTTTTTATGCTGCATTGTTTTATAGTCATTCGTCGTCGTCCTTGTTGTTGTTGTTTGGGTAATGAAACGCACCGCAAAGTTGATAAAAAGGCGACCACAAAATGCGAATGTGAAATGTGCAAGAAAGGGAAGTGGCGCAGTGGCAAGTGGGGTGTAGGGAAGGGGGAGAGCACAGCAGTCAGGCTCCCCCTGAAACAAATTAGTTTAAAGATAAGCTGGTTACGAAATATGCCACAGCATACTTGCTGGGGCTATCAAACAAAGTGGAGCCCTTGATTTGCCCTGTGAGGGAATTTTTGTTCCCCTAGAACACGGGGACGGAGCAACAAATAGGGGAAGCGCTGAACAGCAGCGACCCAGGGTGTAAACACAATCAAGCGGGAGACTTTACGTGAAAATGCCTAACAGCTGTCGATGGAAAATGCAGGGCAAATAGCGTAAAACAAACACACAAGCGACTTGCCAGACAAGTGGAATATGTAGAGAAAGGCTGGAGAGGGGGGTGGACGGTGACTGTGCCTCTGCTTGTGCGAAGCGCCTTTGCCCGAGTGCACTGTAAATACCGAAGCAATTTCTACTGTAAAATTAACAAGCGCCGAACCTCAACAGACAAAGCTAAGCATAGGTGCTTGGGAGGGGGGTAACGAGAGGTAACTAACGCCTCGTTGAGGTATTGGCAGCTTCTTGGCACGGACAACGTGTCTGTGTATTAGTCTAAGTTACATGCCAAGTGGATGCTGCAGCACTTGGCCCGCAAAGTACATAATGAATTCTGCAGTAACTCGTTGTGCCCCACTCCGTTTGCTTACTTGCCTTTTTGGCCATTTGTTGTTGCTTCATACACTCGCACGCACACAGAACGGCTATGCAATTAAGCTGCCTTGGCCATTATGCAGCCCAAAAAAAGCCAAATGCTTAAAAACACTCACACACGTGCAAACACCTTTAATATCGGATGCATGAGAGGCAATTCCATTTGCGAGGCACCAAACTAAAGTCTTGTATATAGAGCAATAAGAAGTGAAACCGAAAAGCAAATTAACTGTGATATTATATGTATTTTAGAAAGTTTCATATGATTGACTTGTTATACCCTATGGGTGGTAGAAGGGCATAATAGCTTTTGTGCCAACCGAAAATGTATGAAACAGGCAGAAGGAGGCGTGGCAGACCCCACATACAATATATTCTGAATTAGCATCAACAGTCGAGTCGATATAGCAATGTCCCTCTGTCTGTCCATCCGTATAAAAACCTAGATCTCAGAGACCTAGATTTCCATTTGCCTAAAGGAATCTGGCATCAGCTTTCACCAGTATTACGTTATCTGTCAGTTATCCAAAGGCTTTACCAACTTTGCATTAAAACTTAACTGAGCCTTTCGCAAAAAGCATTCCCATCTAATTGAACTAATCGGCAGCCCTTCTTAATTCACCTCGAGTTGGGCCTTGTTCGGCTTCCAATCGGGTTTCAACGGACAGAGTTGATCAATTGTTGCTTTCAACTTGGTTCGGGGACTGCTGCAAACTATTGGAATCCACTCGAATATAACTGAAGTTGAGTGGCAAAAAATGTTGAAATGTGTGCGAACTCAGAGGTGAGGAGGAGTGGCAGGGGAAAGGGGGCTGTTACACATAAACAAAGCTTTTAACTGGCCATCAGGCACACATTGCCAGCTCGTGCTCAATTTCCATTGCCCAAGTCCAATCAAATCAAGTTCGATAAATTCGTAAAATAAAATGTGCCAATAAATTCTCTCTATCTCTCGATTCCCCCTACTCCCCCCATTACTCTCTCTTACTCCCGCTCGTTCACACACTGTCAACTAAACTAAAGTCAAATTGAATTAAAATTCAAAGCGCTTAATGTGGAGACTCAGAGAGAAAGAGAGAGAGAGAGAGGGGGGAGGGAGGGAGAGAGAGGGTCGCAGAGGGGAATGGGAGAAGGGAGTTTCCTGACAGCAGCCTTCAAGTTGTCGCATTTTTCAATAAACTAAACAATTTACGAAAATTGAAGTTTATCTCAATTGTGCAGCTGTTGTTGACAACATTTTGTCGTCGTCGTCGCCGTTGTCGTCGTCGTTGGGGCTAACAAAGCTTTGTGCCGGGCTCGCTCAGAACTCAATTTGGCAATAAACTGCGAGCAACCATACCCAGGCCAGGCCAGGCCCTGCTTTGCCATACTGTTCCCCGATATACCATATTCCCTCTGTGCGCTTTGGGATCCTTTCAGCCCCCCTCGAGTGGAGAGCGCACAAATGCGCTTAGTTGCTTTATTGGTCAAGCTGTTGTGCGTGGATAAAACCCTTTTAGAGCACAATTGCTATAAATTTGCTGCGACCATTATATGAGGGCAGATCGTGCAGGCTGGGGGGAGGTGAAGTTGCTGCTATTGTCATGTGTGCGACTGTGTCGCAAGGGATAACCAAGTCGATTGACGAACAAGCTTATTTTAATCTCATTTGACAGCCCTCTGAAAAGGCGAACCCAACTATTTTGGCCCGAACAGCTGTTAGAACTCTTTCAGTTTGACAAATGAACAACCTGAAAGGCTGCTCCCTCCCCATTCCGCCTCATCTTTCCTTTCCACCCACACTCTCTCTCTCTCTTTTGTCATATAATTTCAGCATGATTAACTTTGAAATTTGCATTCGAATTGAGTTGAGTTGAGTTGCCTCAGCATCCCTCTCCCCATCGTTGTTCTCATTTTGATGGCCGCAAAATGTTTTGCTGCCTTTTGCATTTGCCGTGACCAAAGTCTTTTCCTTGGTCAGTCTTCTAAAGTGTGTAAGGAGTGTGTGTGTGGGTTAATTTTGCAATTTTGGCACATGGCCTTTTGGGCACCATAAAGATTATTCTCGTCTCGGGCACACAGGCTTGAGCTCGGTGTAGTTCGCTTGGTCTTTTCTTGGGCAATATATTCTTGTGGCTCTCTCATTTAATTGGTATGGATTGTGTGCCGAGTGAAAGGGGTAACATTTAAGTTTTTAACAGTTTGGAAAATTATGTTGATTTGCTGTAGATTAACTAAATGAACGACCTCGCCAGAGACTTGCTGTTCGCAATAGGGAATAATGTTTAATGATGACTATTATCAATTATGGGCAGATTGAAACTAATTGGCAAGCAAGTTAGTAGCTCTATTAATTAATTAAGGCTAGCCTATTTATAATATTAAATAGTAGATTCTAATTTAGTTCTCTCTTTAACTTTTCTCTCAACTTTCAGCCAACACATTCGATTTTCCCTTTCCCATTTCCATTCCAAACATTTAAACTACACACCTATACACTCAAACATACACGTAGTCTTGTCGTGTTTCGCCATTTCCCTGCTGAATCGAGCCGTTCACTCCTCGTTGATATTTTTCTTCGCTTTGCACGATTTTCAATTCAAATATTCCGGACAGGGAGGAAGGTAAAGGGAAGCAGACTGGGACAGGACATAGCGAAACTTTTCGCATAAAATAACACAAGATAAATTGTTAATGCGTCTGTGGGGAAGCGATTAGCGGTAAATGTGCCGAGTTTATTTCGAGTTTGCAGCCTCGTCTGCGCGTAGTGTTGTGTGCCTTTTTTTCCGTTTGCTCGTTTCGTACGCGGCCAATGTGGCGTATGCGCAATTTAAATAATATGCTATTGAGAGGGGCCACTGAATTGCTTTATTCAGTTAGCCCTTCTTGTTATCGAACGAAGGAATATACAAAACAATATTTCCGCTTTGCTGTTTGCCAGTACGATCAACAGACGGACAATGTGAATGGCCTCTTCTCATGACTATTGACAGTGCATTACATTCAAGATATGCGTATGTGCGATATATGTGCTCCAACGTCTGGCCATAAAAATTGTCTCAGTTACAGGCAACCAACGCTACTGCCATTGGCAATTTATTTCGCTTTATGCTGCCAGGGATTTGTGTCCAAGCTCAAGTGCATTTATTCTCCCTCTCCCCTTCTACCTCACTCTGTCTATACCATTCGACTCGTTCACATCCCTACATCGCTGCGTATTCAGGTGTGCAATTGGCAAATGCAACTCGAAGTGCAGCTGCAGCTCATGATAAATCGTTATTTATAATTTGTATAGTAATCGAGCAATTTCCTTTCGTTGTCGCATGGATTTCTCCAAGCGCATTGAAATTGTTGCCTAAGTGGCAATCACAGCAAATACTCTCACGCAGTTCACTAGCAGCTTACGGGCTTGTTTTATAGGAAGTACATTTTATTGTGGGTGTGTCATAACTATATAAATAGTACTTCCTATAAAACAAGCCCGTAAGCTGCTAGTGATTTAAAAAAATTTATTTATGGGAGAATGTGATATGGAATATAGGGTAATCTAAAATACAACATTTTGCTACCACATTCTATAAATATCTCCCCCTTATCTACCTTTCTCGGAAATAATAAGTATATAAAGTTGTTCATATACATAATTATTAGTAATACAAAGTTATGAGTGGAATATACACCATTTTACATGTGCATATGTACAATATATACATATATATGAATATAAATATGTGGTAATGAAATAAGCGGGAATTATAGAATATAGGAGAGAAGGGTACCAATGTATTGCAATGTCGCACTGGGTTAATTGCCATACCTATTAGTCATGGACTAATGTTTAGTTATTCTAAGAGTAAGAGAAGAGATAGGCCTTTGGCATATCAAAGGTAACCTTAACACAAATTTAAAATTCGTATGTCCTGAGTTATTAGATCTTATCCAACATTCGCATTCTCTTTACTGCACATTCTCATGGAACCAATAATCGTCCACATCAGTCGCTGCACTCTTCAGACGTTAAACAAATTCGCAGATGAAACAAATTATGCCAACAAAACTCGCACACGTACCACCTTTCCCCCCTCCTCATACCTGTCAGTCCAAAGTATCCTTCCACAAATTATTGTAAATACCAAAACCGAAAAATAATTATTAGCAACGTAAATTTCAAAACCAAAAATGTACAAATTTGTTAACCTACCAATGGGGAGCGAAGGAGGAAAGGTGGGTAGGGCTTCAGCTTAGACAGAAGCTGAAGCTGGGGATATTTTGTGTGCTAACCTAATTTGAAAAGCAAACATAATTTATGGATAATTACATATTTTACTGCATACACGAGCGGGCGCACAAACTATCCCACTTCACTCGCTCTGTCTCTCCCTGTCTGCCTGCACCCTGGAAACTTTTATAGAGATTTCATTTTGCTTGCGGAAAAAGCCAAAAATAATTTTGATACAGCAAATTTTAGCCTGGTTATTAACGCAAAATATTTGCGGCAAAAAGGAACACAAACTCGGCTTACGCTTAAAGTTTTTGGAGCAGATGAGCAGGAGTAGGAGTAGGAGCTGCTGCAGCATAAATAAATGCAACTGCTGTTGGCAGCGGGAGAGGGTGTAAGAGCGGGAAATAGCTAGAAAAAACCTAAAGCTGGGCAGTTGTCAGACCCGAGTGCAAGTGACAAGACACAACTCAGAAAAGGGCAGCAAGACAAAGAAATAGACGTGGAGGGAATGTGGAAATGGGATCCGGATACGTCGTGGCGGCAATGGAGGTCAACCTCGATTGTCGTCGTCTATCTGTATGTGTGCGTGCGTGTGAGAGCCTTTGTGTGAGAGTGCCATTTTAGTTAGCTCTTTAGTGGCTGCCGGCGCGCCACCATCTTGTGCCTCGTTGCTACACAGCATACTGTGCATGCCGCTGCCACAGACTGTTGCATACTTTCGTGCACTCGACTGCGCTTCAGTGACTGCGTCTCAAGTCGAGCTCAACGCAGCCTCGTATCCTCTCCTCTATACCCCTCTCTATATAACCTTCCTTTTTTGCACTGAGAAATTACCTAGCCCAAGTTGCGTAGCGAATCAGGCGTAAAGGAGACAAAGAAAAGTAGCTCCAACTTGCTTGACAGATATTATTATTTATGCGGCTCTCTGGGTCGCCAACATCCCATACCCCTGCTTTAGTCGCTGTCCCCCCCTCTCTCTCTCTCTTCCTCTCTTTCCTCTCTTGCCTGGTTGAGTTTTTAAGTGCAGCATCGCGAAATGGAAACGCTCATTACTCATGCGAGTGCAACTTGGGGAAAACTTTTCGAAGTTAACTAGTTTCTTTTTTGAATTTTTCCTTTTATTTTTATTTTTTTTTGTTTTTGCAGAGCCAGTCTAAAAGAGTAGTTAGAGTAACGGCTCAAACTGAAATATTATATTATGTTTCATATATTATAGAAAAGTTGGTGCGAAAACACTACGCATAATTAAAATGTTTTCAGGGAAAATTTCTATAACTTTTGTTAAAAGTTTTGAAAAACTTGCAGCTCTTATGTGTTACTTGATTTAAAAAATCGATTTATTAATTTTTTATTTAATATTCCGTCAACATCAATAGTCCAGTTGGTTTAACCTTGCTTATCAGTATGTCTTGTTGAACTCAGAGATCTCAGTCATGTATTATCGAAGCTTCAGACACCTAGTGTAAAATTAAGGTTTCAATATATAATATATAGGTACCGTATGCACTTAAAGTAACTTTCACACACAATACGATTAATTTTTTGGTGTGTGATTCTACATAAGACTCAACAGTCGACAGCTATTCAAAACTAATCGAATATAACGTTTTAATAACATTTGATCTATTGATGCGCTTTACTTCGCTTTGGAAAGGTAATTCTTTTTGTACATCCCAAAGCTAAGCTCGCGGTGAGGTGCTGATAAGTCAACAACTCCAATTTCTTTAAAACCTATCTATTTATTGTTTTTGAATATTTTTTTATTCATCTGATTTAATCTGATTTACTGGCTGAAAAAACCTCCCCTTAAAAAAAATAATTTACTTTTTTAAGCTCTTCCTCTGACCGAATAAAACTATTCAACTGAATTCGATGGAGCGGCAGTGGGGCAATCAAATAAATCACAAGCTCGCGTCTAATTAAACTTAAGCTGCGACCCTTAACACTTGAGCTTTAGGAGCATTGCTTTTGTGTGTTGTGCGGCCCGTTACTTCACTGCCCCGTTGCTCCGTTGCCACAGAGTCCATGCCCCATGTCGCGTGTAAAGCCGCGTGCCCGCGCACACATCAAGTCATTTGCATAAGGCGTTGCAAGTGTCGTACACGCCTACCAGGCCAAAGATCAACTGGGGAGCCATTCCAGCACCACGCACACTCACACACACATTCATCTGTTCGTGTGACTGTACGTGTGTGGGTCTATAGATGTGCCCGAAACTTTGTGCCAAGCACCCAGTGAGACTACAATTCTCCCCCTACCCCTTTTAAGTAGTGGCAACTGTGTCACGCGCGCGAGTCGCTGCCATGTGTGCCAATTAAAGACGCAACACGCCCCCAAAACACCAGGCGACAACAAAAAGCACAACTTGTGTGAAGATGCAAAGACAATGCTTATGCTTCGTTTTGGGGGAAAAGGGTCTCTACAAGTTTTTGTTTCGAAAGTTTTCCTATTCCTAAAATACCAGAAATAATTTAAAATATTAGTTTGCGAAACGAATATTTATTTTAAATACTGCGTCAAAGTAAACATTCGAAGACCGTTTCTGAAATGCTTATAAATAAAAGCTAAGATTAAAGTCAGTACCATATTGTAATTAACATTAAAATGAGGATAAACATTAAGTATCTAAATAAAATGGATTGTAAGATTTACAGCCTATGCTTATCGAACTTATTACAGCCTTAACTTGTAGTCGAGCATTCACTGCACTGCCAGTAGACACAGGGTGTTCAAGCCTTGGCTGGTGCCTCGCGCTTACCCGCTGTTGCTACCGTTGCTACTACTGCTACTTAGTATAGTCTTCCTTGGAGCGTTGCTGCCTTGTTTTGTGCATTATTAGCTGTCGTTTATTTCACACATGCAGCGTTTGAGAGAGAAAGGGCATGCAAGAGAAAAAGAAAAAAAGAGAGAGAACGGGCAGGGCTGCTTCAAAGTTCTTGTGCACAGCAAATTTCTCCTGTTGTCGTTGCGCTGCGAAAGGAACTCACACCTCACGCCGCACCATTGCCGTCGAGCAAGGCGCATATGCTTGGCTGCCACTGTTGCTCCTTGAACCCAATTGCCAGCCCCTTTCTCCCCAACATGTCCTGCTGGTCCCTTAGCCTGACGGCTTTCTTGCTGTCCTTGTCGTTTTAGCTGCCGTGACGCTACTTATCTTTATACATTTAAGTCATTAGTCCTTGCTGCAGCGGATCTTAAAGAAGCTGTACGGCAAGTGCACAAAAAACTCGAACAAAAAGCCAATGTCAGACTCAAGAAAGTTCAAGAGGAATTTAAAAAAAAAATACAAAAAATGTATCGAGAAGAATAAACAAAGACTAAGAGAGAGTCGTGAAACTTGCAAATATTTTTCTAATGTCTGCTGGCAGTTGTTTGGTAAATCGTAGAGAGGGACAAAGAGAGAAGGAAAGTGAAAGATGCAGAGCAGAAAAGCGCACTAATGAACAATAGGAACTCTGTTGTGAAAGAATCGCAGCGGAAAATTTGGGATCGGATATTCTATTAAAAAGAAAGGAAGAAAGAAAGAAATCAACATTAACTTCCACATGCCAAACTTGGTATATTTGATATTCAGTTATGGTGTTATAATAATCTGAGTATTTACACAATATTTATCTCTCACAGCCTGACCGATATATTAGGCAAGTTTTAGTTATAAAATCCTTCTTCCCCATGGGTATAATTTACTGTAATTTCCAAGCTCAATGGGCAAGAATGATTGAATGCATTGGCAATGTTATCAATCAAGAATAAGAGGGCTCGAAATATGGATTTCTCAAAAACTATTAATGTTTTTCCAATCTTAAATCGAAAAAAGAGTCGATGTTATTAATATTCAGTTTCTTCTAAAGCAAGCAAATTCCAAAAGGGCCCCGAAAAGTAATACACCCCTCTTGCCACCGAGTCAGAAAGGCCCTGTTTACTTATTTTGATAACGAAGTTTCCAATGTGCCCCTTATTGTATCAACAAAACTTAGAATTGAGCTGCCCCAATCGAGTTGAAAACGGGAGAGAAGCATGTTCAAGTGTCACTTGGGAATTAACAGTAGAATCGACTGGTCAGGCAGCTCTACTATTTTGTAATTTATATGCGCATGTCGATCACGTCGTTATCCTAGTCATTCTTGGGACTATAGCTACACTTTGTCCAGGAGTCGACCGCAACGAACAAAATCTGACAGGAAGAATTTTTGTGACAAGCGCACAAGTTTCACGCTTCAGTATGTAGCAGAATAACAGCTGAGAGGGGAAGGTTGTGATGGTAGGAAGGGTTCAGACAGCTGTGGCTTTGCAAGAAACGTCAACAACAAATGAAAATGGCTAAGTGACCTGGACCGGGGACAGTGAGGATAAAGAGCAGAAAAGGACAATATGTTGAGGATATTTTTATTTTTTCTTCAGATTTTGTTTTTGTTTTTTATCTGGTTTCGAGAAGAAAAGGGAAAAGATTAACACAAAAAGAGGAAAAACGGGACAATCAAGAGAGAGCTCATCTCCACTGGATGAACATATAAATTAGAATAATATGCAACTCGATAAGATATATACAAATTTAAGCATAAATAATTTACTTATAATAAATTTTATAAATTTTTTGATTTTGTATTTTTTATTTTTATATAATCGAAAGGAAATAATTAAGATTAAAACTAATATATTTTTTGAAGTTAAAAGTTAAGTTGAGAACAAAATCATCCATTTAGTATATAATCTGGTAAAATTAGCCGACCAAACATTTGTTGCAGACGATGGAGGGCAACTCAGAAAAGCCCAATCAGATGAGAAGAGTCAGTAAGTGAAATACACAAGTCAAGTCTGTCTGTCCGATCGTCTGTCCGTCTGATCGTCTGCCTGAATGGGCGCCTACATCTCACGGACCAATAGAGCTAGAGCCACTGAAGTGAAACAATACTTGTATATGTTGCAAGCAATTAAATTCGCCTTTCTGCCTCTTTAAATCAGTAAAAACTCTTTCAACTTACCGACAACAATTGTGTAACACACATGACATTCTCTATTATAAACGGTCACTGATGGGAGAGTAAATAAGGAAGATATTCAAGGTTTTACAAATTCTCTTAGCATCAATCAACAATTTGTCACAATGTAAATTAACCGAGCAATGCTATTGTGCTACATTAGTTGAGTGGAAAGCATGGACTTCAGTTTAATTTCTATGAAATTCATGTACTCATGACTGTAGTGTTCGACTGCTTTTAAAATACCCACGCAATTAGTCTTATAACCCATAAAACAACAGCTCAAGAAGCAAAGAGACTAATAAAATCTATCAAATCAAAAATAGATTGTAGACATAAACAATATGTATCAATGTAGGCGTATCTTCTTTGGCTACAGTAATTTTTTAGTTTTTTACAGAAATAATTAATGCTCTGCATTAAAATTTAAATACTTTCGCAAAAATGTGACGATATGTATGTTCTGTATGTAGTATGAACGGCTTAAGCAATTAGATGCTTTCAGTATTCTTTTTGTCTGCTTTACTTAAGCTTATAAAATAAAAAACACATGTTTCCATCGCAGATCCGCCTATGCCTCCATTAAAGCGGGGAAACCTCTTCACTTTAACGTAAAGATATTACGAGCAGGCGGCTCGCATTGCAAAGTTTTTAAAGTATATCCCGCAAATGGATTTTTACCTGCCCAGAAAACTTTTAAACATTTAAACTGGAGACAGTTTCCTGTGCAGCATATTCTTTTCCTCAGTCTCCTCCTTCTTATACAGTACATCTCGGCACACGGCGTCTGCCTGGATTCTTGTTATTATTATTCAGTTACGCGCTGTTTATACTGGCGAGAGATATTCATACATTCATGAATACATACAGAAGTCTCTATATATATTTTCCAGCATTTGTGTACATATATGGCACGTCCGTATTCGTATCTGCTTTTGGCGCTGGCCCAACACACACGACGCAGGGCGAGAATTTGCATAAACACCAACTACAATAATGCCAACAAAAATACCACGAGCTGCGGCATTCGCAGATAGCGCAGCAACGCGACTTGGTTTACTTTTAAATTTGTATTATATGCATTTCCCGTTTCCCCTGGCCCCTTGCCCCCCTACCCACATGAATGTATTTTTTCCCAGGCTTGTACATGTTTATAAAATTGTCTAAATTCCCACAAGTTGATTTAAACTTTCTGCGTCTTCGCTGTGCACCCACCAAAAGTTGAGCCTGCCTTTTGTTAGTTGCTTTTTTTTTCGTTTCGGGGGCTTAAGAACTACACAGTATGGGGTATGAGACATTTGTCATTGAGCTTGCCATATGTTGAGATATTTATATTTGTAATCTATTGCAATTTTGGATATACATTTCTAAGAGTTCTTTGCAATTAGCTTTGCTCTCTCGCATTTTGCCAAAATATTCAATCTTTTATTGTTGGAAATGTACATATAATTCGGTGTTGGTCGCTTTCCACATCAGCAATTTGGGTAGGTTCTCTACTGTGTGGACTACCGTTCCGCCTTCACTAACTTCTTCCCCAAGCACTGCGCCTCACTTAGTCTCTTGTGGGTGCCACGTCGCGTATACGTTATGCTTTTTACACAATTGTTATTGTTGTTACTGGCACTCGTTGCTGGTACTGGCACATGGCAAGACCCGCCTGGTTGGTCTCACTGGTGGGGCAGCCTGTCTTTTTTAGCACGCCGACATACAGAAGTGTTTTTCTTTTGCACACGGGCAGCGCCGGCTGGAGGATTGTGCTGGCACCAGGAAATGTTAAAAATGCACTCAGGTATTGAAATCGGCGAGTGTGGCAGGCACGGTGTGATGCGAGTGGGTGTGTGTGAAGGCTGTTGTACCTACGGTGGGCTGTACCGTTCTTTATTTATGCAACTGTGCCAGAGGATTCGAGATTCGGCTTTGCTTTTTCGGGAAAAGACAACGAGATAAGAGCATGTTTTATGTAATGTACTCCTATCAGCATCGAATGCGCTCGCACATGAAATTGAAAGCGAAAATATTGTCAGATGAGCACAACAATCGAGGACTGCATGAATGGAGCAGTTGTGGCTACATCTGTGAGCAGAGGCTTTGCCATGATAACCGTTACAACGTGAAAGTGACAAATGGAGAATGTCATGAGGGAAATGTGAAAATATATAGGTGAAGAGCAGAGCTAGACTACAATTCTTTGATGGCAAAGGAAAGAGTTGTAGTTGAAACAAACAATAATGTGTGTTGATAATCACAAATGTTAGTATGTTTTTTTTTTATATGTTTGACTAAGATGTATTCAATAGTTTTTAGATTAAGATAATTAGATTTGAATATAGTTTTGGATTAGATAATTTGACCACTTAATATTTGTATATTCGGCTTCAGCTTTCGACTTTTTTAACAACTTTTCGCACTTCTCGACGACTTCCTGCATTGACTTTGACTATCGATTATTGTGTTCGGTTTAAAAGGGCTGTCCATTCGATCGATACCGACAGGGCTGCCATATATATATTTCCACCAAAAAAAACTAGTTGATTAAATTGCGTATTCAACTCTGAAAATTACAAAAATAGAAAAAACTACAGTCGCGCTGCACGCGACAGTGGGATACCCTTCGATCTATGTTCCGGTGTAGTTTAATTTGTTAAATTCATACACATATACAAATGCGCATGCTTTTAAATTATTGCCGACAGATGGCGCTCGCGCTTTGCGCTCGCCCGCCTCCCTTGTTAGCTGATACAAGCAATTAGTTTTATGCACATACTTTCTTAAATAACTTCTGTGTTTATTGTCCGATCGGATTGAAACGTAGATATTTTAATGAGCTTAGTATATGTTAAAGTCTGAAAGTTGTATCTTGTATACAGCGCGTACAAATTGAGTTCAAAAATTAAATTATTTATTTGCGGGGGCGATGGGCGTGGCACCTAGCATTTGAAATAAACTTGATCAGCTTATAGTACACAGGAGTCTTTCTGCCAAATTTGGTAACTCTAGCTTATATAATAGCTGAGATCTGAGACGGACAGACGGACAGACAGACAGACATGGCTCAATCGACTCGGCTTGTGATCCTGAGCAAGAATATATATACTTTATGGGGTCTCCGACGCCTCCTTCTGCCTGTTACATACATTTGCACAAAGTTAGTATACCCTTTTTTGACCATTTTCAATGGTCGAAGGGTATAAAAATAACCGAAGAGTGCAGACTAACAATAACTAAAGATTACAGTACAGATTACTATATGCATGTAAGCTGATTATTATTAAAGTGTTTATTATTTTGGCTAAAGTTGAAACAGTAAGTTAACTTGTTACACAATAATAGCGTTTCAACTTTAGTTTGTTTGTACAACTTAATATCAGGCTTCTACAACTTTATACAACTCTCTTTCGCTTTTGTCCTCTGGTAACACTAGTTATTGAGGATGCCAACCTTCCTTTATTGCTGAGACTGCTAACCTACATCAAAGTATAACATCTGACATGTACAGCAAGCTGAAACTTTTGGGTACTAAGATAATTTTAAAACATTCTGGGGATTCAAATTGTATGCGTCGCCTACAAATCAAATTGCATCCTACACCGAACTTGATCTGCCTATGCTATACAGGAATCTTTATGCTCATGGTTTCTCGAGCTCTGATAATAGCTGAGATCTATGTCACACACAAAGAGACATCAGGTCAGGCGGCGAGGCGGACGAGAAGCTTCCAACTGCCTGATACATACATTTGCACAAAGTAGTTTTACTCTCTTTTTACCATTTTCAATTGTCGAAGGGTATAAAAACGTGGTAACCAAATTCTCATTACAGGGATTGAATTATATAAACAGCTTATTCTTTATAAAGCAGAGTTAGTTAATACAAACTTTGAAAGACCCTCAAGTACTTGGCTTTGGTAAGTAACGCGTCTTTGCATTCAGTCATAGTTTCTCCTAATTCTTTTATCCTCTCCTCCTCTTTTGTCAGTTTCTTTTTACTGACGTCCTCTATGTTCCATATATAATCCACTTACATTTAATTTATCTATCTACTTTACATCTATTGTTTAGTGGTTATGCCACTCAACCTGCCCCGCCCCGCACTTGTGTTAACTTTCACTATCTTAGCCACACTTGCCAGATTCACATTTACATTCACTTGCACACCCACATTGGCATACCCCGCACACTTGTACACTCAACTACATCCACACTTGGCGCCTCAACCAGTCAAGTACTTGGCTCAAGTGTTTGCTCACTTTGCGGCCTCCCTCGCTGCCCTTTCACCTTCTATCCCCAGATATCCTACCCCATTCTCATCCAGCCTTCATGCTGCTACCCGTGGCTATCACTTCTAACACATACCTCCGCTTAGTTACCGTTTCGGCCTGCGCGTCTGTTTTATTTTTTTCTGCTGCGCTGTGCCGTTTCGGGGCTAAGTCTTCTCCGCATATGTTTCCCACGCCCTTTCGCCGTTGTGTGTGTGTGTTTTTGTTTGCTCTCAGGTTCTGTGTGTGTGTGTCTGTGTGCTTTTTTTTGCATTTCGTCTGGCCATTTTCCCCTTTCGCCATTGTCTGGCGGCTTTCACTCACTCACTTTATTTGGGCTCATGCATCATAAGGGTTTAATGGATTTGCTGTGGCCTGAAGAAGATCTCCGCACTGGAACTTCAGTGCGGCATTATGTCTCAGGCCCAAGGGCGCACCCACTTCTCGCACGCTTCCTTGTGGCTGGGGCTACATCTTTTTCTTCCACAATGATAATCATATTACGTACATTTCTACTGGCAACCAACGCCCCTATCTGAGGTCGGGTCTGTCTCTGGTGTTTATGACTTTATTTTAGGCATCTACCCAGCAGTTAATACATTTTTATAGACTTGCCAAACTACAACGCCTCTTTCGGCCCTCCCCATCCCGTACATTTAACTTCCTCCACTTTCACACAAGCACTTTACAGGTCTGTCATTCTATTAGCTTTTCGCGTGCTTTGTCATTGCCGTTAATAGACTTACTTTTCCTGTTGTGCCTCATACTTTTTGCGTTCTTTGTTGGGCTTAGACAAGAAGTTGTTGCTGCCATTGTTGTTGTGGCGCCATTAAGGTGCCGTCGTCTTCATCGCCCGCGTTGTTGCTGTAATTGCTCAGCTGCGTGAGAGGCGCAGGTGAAAGTGGCTGCCATAAAAAGAGTGCTCACGCTGTGTATACGTAATGCGTAAATTGAATTGTGCGACAAGACAAGGTTATACACCCGGCTAAAGTATTGCATTATTCGGATATACGACACAAATATGATCTATGCGAATTTATATAGTCATTTTTAAACAAATATTTTAGATTGGTGGGTCGGTTATAAATTTTGGATAGATACATTTGGAGTAAGAAATAATGGAATGGAATTTATTGTAGTCCGAATTCAGTACCATGTGTTGTTCATGCAAGACATAGTTTAAACTACAATTAGAAAGAGCTTGAGTTCTCGAGTTCCGCGTTCGCTTTCTTTAGAGTTCTTTATACTGATTACAATAGAGTATTATTCATAGTTTTGCCTTTATAACATCAAACTGTCTATTCTTAATTACTTAATCCTAAGATTTGCAACAAATGTTAGTTTCGGTTAAATTTCATTATCCCAGATTAAATATAATAAAATACAAAATACAACGGAATGTCCTTTACTTTTACCTTTTTAGCCTGTTATCAATTTTTTAAACTTCCTTTATTTTAATTAAGTTCTATGAAACAGTTTCTTTTTCTCTGTTGTAATTTAAGGAACTCGTCTAAATCCTTTTATAAGCTAGTTTCCTAACAGTTTATGTCCGTACTTTATTTATCTAGGCAATAACCAAAATATCTTTCCAAAATGTTGATTTTCCACTCGATTTTCTACACAATTTTGCAGTTTCAGTTTCTCATTTGAATTTGCGGCAGCCACAGGCGAAGCTCAACCGGTTTAGAAGCAGCCAGTGCAGCCGGAGCTGAGGCTATAACTTGATTTGGGACGAGGACCACCTTAGTTACCATACTCAAAGCCAGCGCAAGTGCCAGTCGGAGGAGCCTGTATGGATAGTATAGTTTGTAGCTGTCTTTAGCACACATCAAAAGCATTATTAACACGACTACAAGCGAAGAGACAAACATGGCGTTGGATAACAGAAAAGATGCCTGCGAGCAGGCTCTGCAAACCAAAACATGTGTCCTTACCGAGCTCCTGCCACTGTGTGTGTATATTTATGAGCTATGCCATGCCACACACACACACACACACACATGGCTGGCTTCATCAACTGCTTTTGGCGTGCATTAAGTGGCCTTAGCATGCCACACAAGGACATGCTTTCTGTGGTCTTTAAAATATTCTGTATGCTTTCTTTGCTACGCGTCTCTCTGCCTTCTCTTCCTCCGATTCCCTCTCCTTTTTTACATGTAAGGTGTCTGTATGGCGCATAAAGTTTGTATTAGTCTGTCTGGCGGAATAGTATTAAAGCAATTGCTGAAAGTTTCATAAATACAAAATAAAGTTGAGTCCAGCAAAATATACTCAAATTAAGTTTCGCGGTTTTTCTGATGAAATTCTCCGTCAGCAGCTAAGCTGCTTATGAGGGAGAAAAAGAAAACGAAATTTAAGAGTATAGAAGAAACTCTATTTGGGTAATTGAGAGTATTATCAAAGTACGAAAGGAGCTTACGAAAAATATGAGTATGTGCAATTTTCCAAGAAATAAATTATTTTATATTACTGAGAACGAAAAAATCGTTTTCACTTTCGTGAATTATTTAATTTAATTTAAAAAAAAAAAAATATTTCAAGTAGACACAGCTAACTATAGTATGCCGGCGCGCCTAAATGGGTGAATAAATAGCTGACAAGGACAGAAAGGGGTAGATGGATTTCCCCGTATGCCTTGATACAAAAAAAAAAAAAAAAAAAAGTTTTTTAAGTTGTCTTTTTATACCACTCGACAATTTTAAATTGTCAAAAACAAATTAGTTTATGTACAAGGCAGAAGGAGGCGTGGTAAAAATCAGTCGAGACCGCTCAACCTTTAAGTACCCGGAATGAAATCCGCTTGATACTGATCATGATCAATAATATATACTTTGTGGGGTCGGTATGCGTCCTTCTGATTGTACATACATTTGCTCAAACCTAAAATCCACTGTCTTGACAAATTTTAATTCTGATAGGAGAAAGTCTGTCGATGAGGTACAACTTCAGAAGAAATGGTGAACGAATTAGCGTCTCGGGGTTGTCAATGCAATGTTTCGTAATGAAATCTGTGAACATGAAATGTATGTTACACGCGCACACCGAAAGTAGACCTAAAAAGTATGCAACCATCTGCGATTTAAAATCTCACAATTAGTGCGATGTTTGAGAAACGCGACGGATGACAGTTTTTTGCCAGTCGACACCTTGGCAAGTTTGCAAGTGTGAAATTGACTTGTTCGGCTCTGCCTGCGTCTTGCTGCCAACGCCGTTGTTGCCTTAGTAGTGCTAACACTTGAAACTGTGGCAGGTTCGTTAGTTTCGCTTTGACACTTTGGAGCTCGATCCTCGACTGTGACAGAGCTCAGTTGCATCCACGTCGCAAGCTTTGTCGGCAATTCTCAAAAGTTTTGAATGCTTCGCCAAGTTTGTGAGTCAAACAAGTTCCACGAAAAGGGGTGGAGGGAGACAGAGAGAAAAAGGGAAAGAGAGAGAGAGAGAGAGAGATAGAGAATGATAGACAGAGACATCGTGAAGCTAAATTAAATAGCATTTTGATGAATATTGATTGATTGCTTTTGCCTTGAGGTAAATTAAAAGCAATTGGTGCTAGCGCTGGCAGATCGAGAAAGTTCACAGTAAAACTTTTGTCCTTGTAATTGAGATATTCGACAGGAAATTGAATTTTGTGGGAATTTTGCTTAAGGAATAACTAATATCCTTACTTAAAGAGGGATGATTATTAAGAAATTGTATGTTACAAACAATTTTTAAATTAATTCGCCCTTTACTAAAGTTGAAAACTCTTTAAGACCTTGGATTTTAAATATTGAAATATTATTACTGTTCAAAATGAGTAAATTTAAAGGTTTCAAGATAGGTTATACAATATATTTGTATTTTGTATACATTTTAAAAGCAGACCTTTTCTCTGCCCCCAGTAATAATAAATGCTAACATTAACTGTGCTCAAGGACATTATGCAATCGAAAGAACGTCGACGAAGAAGGAGATACCCGAGCCGGGAAAGACGCAGTGGTAGTTGCTACCGGAAATGGGTAAACAAGCGTCAAATAGTGAAAACACAAGAGCAAGCAAGGGCGCTGTGCAATGCAATCCAGACAGCGTGCCCTGCAGCTCCTAGCGCAAAATATAAATAAATGAAACATTAAACAAAACTATGCAACGACGACGAGCGACAACAATGAACAAAGCCATGTGGAGTGAGGCGGGAAGGGCGCGAAAAAGATGGCGAGAAATGAGCGAAGACAACAACCGGATATCCGGCAACTTTATAAGCAGCAGTCTACAGTTGTAGTAGGAGTGCCACAAAGGACAACCAGACACTACCGATGCCATCGTAGCCGTCGTAGTTTATTTTAACTTTTGATTTCCGCCTTTTTGGTATGCGGAGTATTTTCCATGAAGCAGCTCCAGCCATGCCATTCTTTCCTGCCCGCCTTCTTACTGCTTACTACTCCTCAGCCCGTCTCAGTTGTCGGTGCTGGTCAACTGCAACTGCAGCTCGAGTGCAAAAGTTGCGACCCAACCCACTCCAGCAGACCTCTTGCCCAACTCTTGCATTAAAAATGAATTAAACTTGCGATGCTGCGCGACAACAGGAGTTGCCCCATCTCCGTTCCCGTCCAGGTCCCTTGTCCACGTTCTCGTCTGCCAGTTCCTCTGTGTACTCCCAGTGGAACGCGTTGCGATATGCAACAAGAGTCTCCAGCTTCAGCACGCAATTCAATTTACACAAACTTCTGAAATGCCTCAAGACTTGAGAGCCCTTGAGAGTCTTTTCGCATCTCTTCTGAATAATAACTACATAGAAAGAATCAAGTTATGGATGGGAATATCATGCAGTCCTCGTATGTAAAAATATTATGCTTTATCTACATCCGTATGAACTATGCTCTAGTTGAAATATGAAAATCTAAACCTGCAAATGAATCCACCTAAATATATCTCTAACAGCAAACAAGAAGGAAGGAACTTACACAACTTGGACTTAGCCTTTACCAAGTATTATTATTAAAAAAGTACACATATTGTTCAGCCATGAGACCCTGAATTTATAAAAAAATCTTTACAATTTGTTTTAAGATATCTCTGGAATACTGTTGTCAGAATTTTGTGAAACTGAATATTGGTTTCTGTACCACATAAATTGGTTGAGTTCAGTTGGAACATTCTTAACCGCTACTGGTTTTAAAATAAAATGTCGGTTAAAGCCAATAATGGTTATTTGCAACAATATGTTTACTAATATAATTTAAGAAAGAATATAGAATGTGACATAACACGTTTGCTTATGAACATTTAGATTGTGATTAGGATTCGGCTTACGATTTGATCTAATTTCGGTATACTCCACTTTCTTTTACAAATGATGTATGTTTAAACGTAAAGAGTACTTAATTGAACGATACCCTCTACTTATTAATAGAAATATAGTAACGTAAGCCTTTACATGTTGTGTATGAAAACGTATATACGAGTATGTAGGAATGGGAGAGTATAGGCGTAACAGCTTACCCTCCTCACTGCAACATCTTTTGAACCAACGATACTTTTGTGTTTTAATAATCGATAGTAACCTTTGAATGGTTTTTTGAGTTTAATGTTTAAAGAAGAGAAGATCGTGCACTTTAAAGAAGAGACGCGCAAGAGTAAGAGTGAAAAGCTCATAAATTAAAGAATCAATCTTTTGTTTTGCCTCAGTGCTAAATTAATGCTTACTTTGTTAAGCTCTATTATGAAGAAATCAATGAAATAAACATTTTAATTTGTGTTTCCACATATTATACATGTAGCATTTCATTGGCCAAGCACTTATGTGTGTGTGTGTGTGTGGGCTTGAATGCAACAAAATGCGTGTGCACAGAGAAGAAGAGTGGAAACACAGCTAGCACTACGCGCTCGCATTCTCTTTCTCTTTATTTGCTGCACAAGCATTGTCATGACGCCACGGGTCGTTTGTATACAAAATCATAGCGATCAAGGAATGATATTTTGACGATATGTAGATATTGTACTAAGCTAAGTATTGGTCCAAGTCAGAAAGTTGTACCTTTTATAAGTCGCTTACAAATTGAATTGAAAAATGTAGTTATTAATTCGCGGGTGCGGTGGGCGTGGCATCCAATATTTGAAATTAACTTGATCTGCGCACATTTCACATAAAATTTCATGCTAATTTTGGAGTCTCTAGCTCTTATAATAGCTGAGATCTTGACGTTCAAACACACAGACGGACGGACAGGTATACATAGCTTAATCCACTCAGCCAGTGATCCTGAGCAAGATTACACTTATGGGGTCTTACACTTTATGGGGTCTTCCACGCCGTTTTCTGCCTGTTACATACTTTTGCATAAGTTAGTATACCCGTTTTTAACCATTTTCAATGGTAGAAGGGTATAAATACATAGAATTCGAAAGTGATATGATGCAAATTTGACGGATACTGTTTGAAATATCTACGATCGAACAATAAACACAGAAAGAGTCACGATCTGTCGAGAATAAGTTGAAAGTTAATCTAAGCTTGTCATTGATAATGTAGAGGTAATTTATTCAGAATTGGCTTCATCGGTTTTGTCGTATTCAAAAATAAAAAAATACCCTTCCAATTTAAAGTCATTCTCAGATTGTTTTAAGCACAGATAATGTAGTTCATATTCGATCATTCTGTGCTCTAACCAATCAACACTCCTCACATGCAAGTAAACTCAATAAATTTGGCAACAAATTAAATTTAATGATGTTTTTCGCTTGCAGCGAAAGAAACAAGAAGAGAAGACTGAGCCAGCGAGCAGACCGGAGCGAAACTGCCAACTCTGGCAAATATTTGCCAACTGACGCTAATGAACTTGGGCATACAAATAGGCAACACACGGATGCGGATACTCACAACAGTTGCACAGCTCGAATCGAAATTACAAGTATTTTCCCAATAGAATCGACGGAAAGGAGAAGTCAAGAGTCGATTGCTTTGATTAAAGAGTTCTGCCCAAAACGAATTTTCTCTCTAACAGATTTTCGCAGAAATTTTCTTGCAACGAGCCAACGTGTTTGCACAAAGAATTTTTCCTATTGATTGTGTGATTGCCGAGTATGTGTGTGTGCGTTAGCTCTCATATGTATATGGCATACATGTATGTGTGAGTGTGTGCTTACACATATGCTACCATGTTGGCGGGGAAGCACGTTTCGGTATCCCATTGTGGGCACACAAAAGTCAATAGCTCCACTCAGATTTTCGTTGAGGGGTCGTTATTTGTACTGGTTCAATTCTCCCGAGTGCGCTACTTGTCTGAACTGCAAAAAGAGCAGTTCCAGTCTATGTTTATTTCCAAATCTTAGCAGCATTACAGATAAATGTAACTGAACTGTTGTCCCGAGAAACCGATCACTTTTAGTACCTAGAAAATGGGTAAACTTGTGAGTGAATCCCTCCATATCTAAGAACCTTTAACTACAACCTTATGCAAAATAGAAAACAAGGATGTAAAGTTATAAACATTTGTATATTGAAAATCTTTAGTCCCTATGTTGACTAATTGGGGCATTAGAAATGATGGAACTGGTTAATTAAGCCTAGTTAGACAGCGGAAAGAATAGGAATATTCGCAATAAGCCTGTGAGACAGTAGCAGGGCACAAAATAGAAACAGAATTAACCCAGATATGCAAATAAATTTTCAAGTAAGATATGCGAGAAAAAACAACAGGGAGAAGTCCGAGCCAAAGTTGCACATTAACTTCCGCAGCTCATTAAGTCGCTGTCAGTCTGGGAGAGTGAACAAAAAAAACGCTGAGAGAACGGGAGACCGGGCGGGTGGTTGGGAACCCTGAGAAGGCCTACTGGCAGCTAGAGGAGAAGTCTTGTGTATATAAATTTATGCGACGCCAAGTGGACGACATCACACCCAGTCGCCCGACTATTTTCATCCCCCCACTCGGCTCACCCTTGTAATGCTGTCAGAAGTTCTGAGCGCGCTGTGCGAAAACAAAAATAAAACATTTCACTGGGATTCCAGTTCGCCATGTAAATTATGAGGGCTTGCCCAGGCCCTCAATGTGAGCAGAAAGAATACGTAAATTAGCAAAATAAAATAAAAATACTCCGCTCGGGCGCCAGAGGTCAACTGGGCGCACAGGCGGTCAGGGAGGATGGGGACGAAGGAATTGCGCAAAAATTGTTTTTCGGGTTCAGCTGAGCTGCTGCAGAAAAGTTAAATGAAAATGTCGACGCATTAATTGAAAATATCAGTATTTTCCTCGTTTATACGGGGAATAGAAAAAACCAACAATCTGAAAAAACGTTGGGCATCCTTGGCCAGCAGTTTAATTAGGCCGTCTGCGTCTGTTGTGGCCTGTATAAGAAATGCTTAAAATTTCACTTAACGCTGTTGGCCTTGCGCTGCCGAAGGTCAGACCCAGTCGACCAAGGGTGGGCGTGACCAAACTAATTAGTGGCCATTTTGTGGGTGTTTCTGTTTAATGAAATTTTAATAGGAGTTTAATTGGTGTGCGCAGATACAAATTGCTTTGAGCTCCAAAAAATGTACATTTGATTTCCAAATTCATATGACAGAAAATGTAGCATTGGAACTCTAGACACTACAATTAAATATTTATACAAAGGTATGGGACATGATAAAAGCATTCGACAAACAATTACTTAACATTAAAAGCGTTCTATATATTATTCAATTCAACACCAACCCGGATATTCAAAGTATTTAATTAAGTTCAATCAAACTTATTAATTGCTTTTAATCGGGAAGTATTATATTATCAGGGGCCCAGATTGAAAAACACTTACTGGCCACAGCCCACTGAGCTTAAATTATTTTTTAGAGAACAGTTTAATTAAAATAAGGCAAACTAATTCTTGGTCTATGCTAAAAGGAGATTATTCTGAGGGTTGTCCAAGTAATATATAATTAATATGCTAACAGCGATACCGTTACACTTACTTGATTGATCAGTGATTGTTGTTGTTGCAAACAAATTGTATTCGACACGCAACCCAGGTTGCTCGTAAAGGATTTAATTTAATTTACAGTTTACAGTTCTTGCGGCACGTTTGGCTTCCATATGGAGAGTACATAACGGGGTATCCTTGCCACTTTACACTCGTATAATCACGATAATTAAACACACACGCCACGCCACGAGTCAACAAACGAAGTCAACAAAATATCTATGAAAAATGCAGCAGAAGCAGCAGTAGCACCGGCGACGAAGGCTGGAACAACAACCTCATCACAGAGATGCCTCATGTGCCCGGCAGTTCAGCCAAGTTCGTACACTACTTAGCTCCGTTGCGTTGTTCTGTTCCTTTTGTTGTTGCACTGCTTACGTACTTATTCTTGTTGTTATTTGCGTTAACGACGCCACGACGGCTTCGTGTGGCCTGCTGCGTACCTGATGGACCTGACTCGCTTGGGGTAGATCCAGTTCGCAGCGCGTTATCAATGAAACTGCTGAACTGCTGATTTTTCTCGCCGTCGGTGCTAGCATCGCCCCAGAAAGTGTGTCGTTTTGCTCGTCTTTTTCCACTTCGTGCTTAGCTGTCGGACCTTCGGCCTTCGCCTTCGTGGCAGAGTTCCTTGTAGGCGAGCTACTCAACTTAACGAAACCAGCTGTGCTCAGGGAGTATGCGTAGAACTGAGTCTTACAAACGCACTGAGAGCGACAGTGAGCAAGACCAAAGTGACAGAGAGATAGTGAAACACAGAGAGAGAGTCCGCCGCAACAGCGAAAGGCACGTATTTGGGACACTTTTAGTGGGAAATTTATTAAGAGACTTTGAACCGGGATGATTAGAAATGTAGTAATTAGTTGTGCAGTGATTATTGATATGATTGAAAGCAGATGTTTTCGCATTGTTTTTTACTATTGAAAATACAAAGAAGAAAATGATAAATACTTCTTCATTGAAATTTAGGTTTTACACTCTGCGTAGGTGTGTCTGAAAAGTGTCCCAAATAAAATACAGGGAATACTCAAAGGAATTAAACGCGTCTTCGACGGTTTACTTTTAAAAGGTAATTATTCTTTTATTTTAACAGTAGTATAGATTAAAGTGCAATTTACAATAGCTATTCTAAAATGTTTAGCTTACTATCATATGTTATATGTAGAGCTATCTATATCTCATTTGTATTGTACATAAATATGTAGGCACATACAGCCAACTTATTGGCACATAAAAATATATGAGCAAAATATAAGTTTTTATTTTTACGTGTTTATGAAAAGAAACAAACTAAATTGCCATTGTGTAGTCTATTCAGTTGAAAATCAATTTATATACATTTTTTAAATATATTTCAATAAATATTTAATAATATCAAAAATCACGTGATCAAAGAATTCGCTTACATTTTAATACCCTTCGACCATTTAAAATGGTCTAAAAAGTGTGTACTAACTTTGTGCAAATATATTTTACAGGCAAAAGGTGGCATGGTAGACCCCATATGTACATATACAAATTTATGCTCAGGTTCTCTACCCGAATCGATTGAGCTATGTCTGTCTGTCTGTCCGTTTGTTCTTCTGTCCGTCTGACTGTTTGATAGTAATTTGATAGCATATTAATTTTTAAATGTGTAAGAATTCAACTAATTTAACTACACCGTGCTCTACTGTTGCTCTCGTTAATAATACGATGTATTTTGCACAGAAAACATGTTTTAATACACCTTGCTATTCTCTGTTAAGCTTACTATACATTCATTTTAACAGATTCGAGCTTAAATGGGTACTCGAATAACTTACACTGTGGAAGAAGTGCAAATAATTAACGAGCTTAGGTAAAAACCAGGAGAAATAGCTGAAATCATTGATTGTCCTCAAGAAGAGTCCAATAAATTTAAAAAATGAGTAAGATTCGAAAACAAAGGTCACAAACCACTGATAAAAATATGGGCAGATTAAAAGAGCATGGTGCAAATAGTTTTACTCCAAGACTCAGTTTAAAAAAATACATGATACTTTCTTCGATTCATATTCGATGTTTCTAAGTAGTGCTTTGAATACTGTTAAACGAATAAAAAATATATATATGGAATTTCATATTAATTTGGCAACATTGTATGCTTCGGATGCAATCTCAGACCAATGTGTAAACCTCACAGTAGTTGGTACTTACACTAAATAAGCTTTCGATATTAACAATTTACATATGCAGAGTACCTTTCAGTATTATCTTAACTTAATAGGTACATAAATGCTTATTATCCCAACTAAAACTTCAATTAATTCCTTTTGTTCGTCTGCTCATACAGAGGCCGCCCAATTAATAACTCTTAATTGCGAATTATATATCCGGCGTTTATGAGTTCAAATAATTCCGTGTTAGCTTTGCACTTTATTTGCTTTTCAGACGCTCCCTCTCGCTCTTTCTCGCACGGCCGCTCAGATAATTCTGAAATTCTTTTATGGCACTCCTTTGCAAAGCAAGGCAGCTTTAATATGCTTAATATAATTATGAGGGGCACACAGGGGTCGGGCAATAAGGGGTGACGCGGTGGGCGTCGCACAATCTCCGCTCTGCATACAAATTAAAGCATAATTTATAAGCGCGTATGTGGGAGAGATTTAGCGCTGTTTCCACCTGACGACTGTCATAAAAATTCGCTTTTATTGTCGGCGTGGCGCGTATGCCGCAAAATGAAATATGCATTTTGAATTGCCTGATTTTGGTACGGATTTGATTTCCAACGGAGACGAGGAGCAAATAGAAAATATGGAGAAATTCAAAATTAGTTAAAGCGCTTGTTTGGGTGTTTGCCTGTCGCCTTTTCCCCGTTCAAAATTACCCAAATTTAAACTTGTTAAGTTTATGATTGCGAAAAATGGAAATGGGAAAAGGGAAAACTTATCCCACGCGCCACATTTTCCATAAGTCAATTGAAATTTATTACACACAACACATGCAGCACCGGGAGGGGTCCCAGCACCCGATGGATACCCCTACCCAGGAAGCTCCCCTAGCTTGTTTATCTGCAAAAATATTTGTATATTGTGTCTATTATGCTGACTCTGAGCACCCGCCCCTACGGCTGTTGTTGTTGCTCTATAATAATTTACAAAGCATTTTACGCTTCGCTTCGTCTGCCATCTGCATTAGCCGCAAAGTCAGTTCTTAAAGAGTCGCCCCACACCCTAGCCGCGGCCCCTTTACAGAAGGGGGGTTTAATGTCTGCATTATGTAAATATTGTAAGGCAGAAAAAATTATATTATATATATGTTTGCACAATACGTTCAAGAAAAGCGTCCGTGATCTATGGCCCCTGCTGGCAAAGCGCTCGTGGGAGTCGCCAGGTAGAGTCGAAAGGTACATGGCGTTCCTCGGACTTGACTAATGGCCAATTATGATGGACAACGATTCAAGCTCCGCGTCGCTTTTCTCCCTGTTCGTGATGACATTTTCTTGGAAAAGAATAAGATAATTTATTAAGTATCACTATTTATGCAAATTACAATAGGCTGCATACGACTATTCCTTTTTAAGTACAACTTTTTTATCTCTAATCCTATAAACATGCTTGGTGTAGTATTTATTAATGACCTTATTCACCGGGACATATGTAAAAAGTGACACCTTACCTAGCCGGTTACCTTTCTCTGTCCCTGGTAAATAACCCGTAACTACTTTACACTAACACTTTCCAATTGCAGTTCAAACCATGATGATATTATATCGTGAAAAGCCCCCTTTTGTATGCTCGGATATGTATAGTTAAGTATACTGTGACTTAAACCTCAATTGCATCAGGTGTTTACGAACAATAAGGGGTTCAACGAACGAATCCACCAGATATAATTTCCCCATGGTTCAAACTATGCCCTGCAACAGCCCAGTCAGGGTACTGTAATCGGACTGCATTAAATTATATTCCATTGTTGCTAATACTAATTCTATAGGGTTTTCTGGGTCTTCCCCAAATCCTCAGCAACAAATGTAGGATCGATTTATTCTTTATTATCAAACCAGGCTCTCATTAAAGGTATCTCAATAAAACTGTGTGCACATGCTTCTTATTGCTGCACACAGTATATATGTAAGTCGGAATGAGCCGAATCGAATTATCGAATTATCGACCGATTTTAGTTATTGGTCAACATATTGCATCCAAATTTACTACATCGGACTTATTCTGTATATATAATATATATATAACATTTTATCAAAATCGGGTCACTTTATCATATAGCTGCAATAGGAACAATCGGCCGGAGTGAATGTTTTTGTACTAAGACTAGTTCTGACATTAGAAATAATTTATCAGTGCCATTCTATGTGAGAAATAATATTGAACAATTCTGCACCATTATATATAGCAAGTATTGGAACAATCGGATGATATAAAAACTTGCAAGGGTATAGAACCTTCGATATGCCGAAAGTAGCTTTCGTTTTTGTTTTTAATTGTTAATTGTAATCTAAAACTTTTTAAATATTGTTAATTGTGAATTAAATAATTTTATTGATTTTTAATTTAGTTTTTATTAATATATTTTTGTTTTAGGCCGCCGTTAAACAAATAAATAAATTAAATAGGTATTTTAAATAATATCTTAATTCTGAATGTGTGTTACAGGTGCAATATCAGGTTCCGCCCTCTTGACATACCTCTAGATGTCCGTGCTGCCTCCTTTTCGTCGCTTCTTGAGTACGATTATCCATTGAGGCTGGGAATATTTGTCACTTCTGTCGGCGGCGGCTCGAAAACAATTTCCGAGTCGTAAGCGGAGCGATGCATCATTTTTATGCCCAAAAAGTTTTCAACTGCCGCAGCGCGAGGAATGTGCCCGTGGCCAAAAGGGAGTGCTCTGGTGAGCACATCCATACACTCACACACTTCACACACATTCACACACACACGTACATTGGCTAAGCGAACGCAGAGAGCACCCCAAAGGATATTAACAATAATCTAACCAAATTAACCCAAAGCACTAAAGTGTAAGTGACATTAAGTTAATTTTCGTGCGAGGACGAGCTCAAAGAAGATCCAGCTGCAAAATAATCACAGTGCAGGGTGGGACGCGTGCAGTGGTGAAGAGGGAGGGGAGGTGGCACCACCAACACCAGCAGCAGTAACAAAAACAATGGGGGCTATAGAACAGAAAAAACGAAGCAGAAAGTTGAGTTTTATTTTACTTTGAGGCTGTTGTTGTTGCTGTTCTAGTTGTTACTGTTGCAGCAACTGTGCAAAATTTCCCACGAGATCAATCAGCCGCAGGCAGAAGCAGCTTGACTCGCTCAGTTCACTGTTGTTGCTGCGGCTGTTGTTGTTGTAGTTGTTGCTGTTATTACTACTTTGCAACTTTTTCCTTTCGTGTCTGCTTTTGTTTTTGTATTGTCTACGAGCAGCTACTTCTTCGTCTTCCTGCTCTTCATTGTCTGCCTCTGCCCTCTGGCTCGTTCTCCTCTTCTTGCCTGGCTTCTATTTCTCTTTTCTATACGTTTCTTTCGCTTTTTGTTTTACACCTTTTGGCATTGGCCTTTGCAGCGAGCGCAGCTAATGAAGCGTCGTTGATGATGCGAGCGCGGCATGGGAGTAGCTCAGTGGCATGTGGCTTAGCGGGGTGTGATGGGGAGGGGGGAGTTGGATTAGGGACAAGCGAGAGATGTGCAGCGTGTGAGTGGGAGGGCGAGAGTAAGCGGAGTATCGACTACTCGGGCATTGCTACTCTTGGGGCTCGCCAAGAGGGATGAGAATTTTGTGGCTGGAAAAAATGCGAAATGAGACACAGGTGAGCGTGGGGCATGTTGCATGGCTAAGACGAAAGCATTCAAAGACACCTTCACGTGAATTCTTCAGTTTAATGAAAAATACGAATCTCATGCTTTCATCTTTTACAATACAATGATCTTATGTATAACTTGAACATATGAACATATTTCTCGTTCCCTTTTATATCTATACCGGAGGATACATTTATTTTACCCAAAGGTTTGCGAAGCACCTTTGATACATTCTTGACCTGTGGGCTATTTATAGGTATAGTGCTTTGGTGTAGATAAAATTTTACAAAAATAATATGTACAAATAAAATAACTAGATAATACCTTATATCTAGAGCAACAGTCGGGCGGCACGCGATAGTAGGCTACCCTTCGACCTATGTTCCGGTGTAGGTTAATTTGTTAAATTCACATGCTTTCAAATAACTCTCGACAGATGGAGCTCGCGCTGTGCATTGCCTCCTTTTTTAATTGTCACAACCATTTGGTTTTATGCTCATATATTTTGTAAAATAACTTCTGTGCTTATTGTTCGATCGGATTTATAAAATTTGGAGGAAAAATAGTAGGTAACTTTATGTCAAAGTCAGAAAGTTGTATCCTACACACGGAGCTTACAAACCGACTTGGAAAATTTAAATAATAATTTGCGGGGTGGTGGGTGTGGAACCCAATATTTGAAATAAACTTGATCTGTGGACAGTTCACATAAATCTTTATTTATAGTTGAGATCTTGACGTTCAAACATACGCACAGACGGACGGACGCACAAACGGACATGGCTCAATCGACTCGGGTAGTGATCCTGATCAAGAATATATATACTATATATGTTCAGGTTCTTACATAGTCGGATCGTTTCAATACTAGTTATATATGTATAATGGTGCAGAATTGAATTGTATTGGGTATATTCAATATTATATCTCACATTGATTGGCACTGATAAGTTATTTCTAAAATCAGAACTAGTCTTAGTACAAAAACATTCATTTCGGCCGATTGTTCCTATGGTAGCTATATGATATAGTTATCCGATTTTGATGAAATGCATATTAAATATACAGAATAAGTGCGATGTAGTAAATATCTTGACAAATAACTAAAATCGGCCGATAGTTTGTACGAGTATTCGGCTTGTTCCGACTTATATACTGCATGCAGTAATAAGAAGCATGTGTACCAAGTTTCATCAAGATAGCTTTAAAACTGCCTGACTAGAATGTATTGTAACAGACGGACGCACGGACAGGGCTTGCTCAATTCCACTGTTGATTCCACTGATTAACAATATATATATATACTATATATTGTAGTTTATGGAGTCGGAGAAGTCTCCTAAGGTGCGTTGCAAGCTCCTGGCCAAAATTAATTTACCCTGAGTAAGTGTATAAACAGGTGTGATCGCCCGATAAGCTTGTGTGAATAGTGCCATATGATAAAATCTAAACGGAATGTAAGTTAACTCTGATCTATGTTAATAAGTAACACATAATACCTGCATAATACATAATGTACAATTTGCAAATGTATTTTAGGCATTAAAAACTGAAGCTCTAAGAAAAGTGACAAATTGAATGCAGGAAAAAAGTTTGTCTGACACTTAAAGCAATGCCAAAAGAACGATAGCATAATGGTAATTGTCGTGCAAGTCGGAGAAGTTGTAGGCCCAGCTCAAGGCAGTACCCCTCGCAGCTGTGCCGTCAGTCCAACAATGACCACTTGATTGATTAATGGATGTCGGCGTCAGTGAAGATGACAGTGGTCAGCAAGTCAAACAGGGATTCTTGCTTACTCCTGTTCTGTTCTGTCGTATCCAGTCCCGGTCCTAGTAATCTTTTATAGCTGGCCAGGCTAAATGATGTGCCAAATTGGACACTGAGACGGTGCTGCGAGGTGCTGACGATGTGCCAAAAAGTGCGCAATAAAATGTCAAAATGTCGCACGGTAAATGACAAGAAAATTGTTAGAATTTTCATGTCAGCTTTTGTCTGAATATGGCGGAAGCATTTAATTTAGCAGCCAGAAAAAGGGGTTGCCATGAGTGGCAGTCGGAGGAGAAGAGAGTGCTGAGGGTGGTCAGGTAAGCAAATGGCGTTTCTTGCACAACTTTTCCACTTCCGTCTACTTTTGCATTTCCGTCAGGAGGAATAACCAGAAGCGATTCAAGCCGAATTGGCCCGGTCTGACGTCCGAATTGCGGATGTCCGCGTCGCAATTTTAATGCATCTTTTATGCGGTCGTTTTGGGTTTCCGATTTTCCAGTTTGGCCAGTTTGGCCATTTTCCAATTTTACTATTTTATTTTATTCGGCTTTTATGATTTTTCTGCTTTGTGGCAAGTTTTGTAGCTCCTTCCCGCCGGATGTCTCAGGTATTGTTGCAGCTGTGGCTATGCCCGTTCTCCCTGCCTTTGCTAGTCTCCATGGGTCGATCTTGGTCGCTGCTCACAACACATCATCTTATCGCATTGAATTCTGCAAATAAATTAGTTACTTAATATTTGCTCATCGTCAAGCTCGAACAGAAACCTCCTCTCACTTCCCCCGCCCCGACAGCATGCCTAGTGAAAATTTGAGCATAAGACCATTTAGCATGCTGCTAACCGCAGGACAATGTTGGTAAACTAAACCAGGAGGAAGAAGCAGTAGCAGCAACAGCACCAGCAGAGGCAGAGGCAGGAGCAGGAGGGGAAGGAGAAGAGGAAGCAGAAGAAGCCCAGAAGAGTTTTGCTTGGCAATCGCATAAAAGGCACAAAAGACGTCAGCAATGTCTACAGCAGCTTAGTAGCAACAGCAACAACAACAAGGGTATCGATAAACATTGTTAGAGACAGTTCTGAAGCCAGGACGGGACGGGACATGGGGGCAGCACATGGGACGTGGGGACGTGGACGTGGGACAAGCGGACGACGGACGACGGACTTGAGGCCGGCCATGAAGCTTCCGGCTAGTGGCGGCTTTGCTGGTCCTTCATATTTTTATCGACTATGCTGGGCAATAGCCCACAGCGGTGGGGTTGAAAGGGGAGTATGGGGTGTTGCGAGAAGGTGAGGGCGTGGCATGGGCGTGGAACATACGTCCGAGCTGCTTTATTGAGTGAAACAAACAAAGCTGCGGCCCGTCGGCAAACAATTTTAAAGTTGTGCGGTTACTTAAGCTCAGCACCCAGTAGCGCCTGCCTGTTATTACCCAAAACAGCTACTACCCCTCCGCCCTCCCCCCTCCCAACAACAGCCCTTCCCTCCCTGGCACCACAGCTGCTGCTGCAGACAAACAAAGCGCCCCGGGCGGGATTTTAAAAAGCACTTACCAAAGCTACCCAAAGAGCGAGCCAAAAGCTGGCTACAGTTGCTGCAAGGGAGTGGGGGGCATATGCTGGGGCACGGGGAAGTTCCTCAAGCACGATGAGGGAAGGGACGAGGGGAAAATTGCGTATGAGCCTGGCAGCCTTCTGGCAAGTTCGCAAAATATTGACAGGCGTTGGCAGCCCCAACGAGGCGTCAGTGCCGAGCCGCCGCTTGCCAAGGCATAATTTAATAAATCAATATTTTATTAGCTCTACAGCCTGACAATTCACGCGCGGGCGGAGCAGTGGGCGGGTAACAGGGGACTGTATGTGGGAGCATCAAACAGGTCGTTCCTCTCGTTGCGTAGGTGACAAATTTCATGAACAGCTGTTGCCCAAAGCGATTGAGGGCCACGTTTAGTTGGGTAAATAAAAGTCGAATGAAAGGAGAATTAAAGAAGAAAGTATCGATAAGCAATGGAACTATCGATTAGCTTTGAAGTGGGGACTCTTTTGAAAGATTAACGAAAAATGTTGGGCAAAAATCAATTAATTTTGGCTAGATGTGTTCAGGTGTTCCTCAGGGAAGTCATTTGGGTCCTTTACTCTTTAACCTCTTTATTAACGATTTTCCCTTTATTTCGAAATTCTCTAACATTTATATGTATGCTGACGATGTGAAACTTTGCTTTACATACAAGGAGCCGACTTGGAGCTCGCTACAGGTTGATATTGACTCCTTTTGTGCTTGGTACAGCTTTAATCTCTTAAGTCTAAACTGTTCTAAATGTAAAGTAATGACATTTTACAGAAGTAATTTCCACGTCGTCAACTATACACTTTATCTATCCCCTCTTCTAAGAATATCAAATGTCAATGACCTTGGTATTCTTTTCGACCATAAACTGAAATTTGATTGCCATATCACGCAAATTGTAAATAAGGCCTCTCGAATCATTGGTTTTTTAAAAAGATGGGCCAAGGAATTCAATGATCCTTATACAACAAAGTTGCTTTATACCTCTGTTGTTCGCCCGATTCTTGAATATGGTTCTAGCATTTGGTCACCGCAATATCATGTTCACCAGGACAGAATTGAGTCTGTGCAAAAACAATTTTTACTTTTTGCTCTTCGTGGTTTTAACTGGGTCTCTGGAATTGATTTACCCTCTTATTCTAGTAGACTTCTTCTAATAAATTTAACTTCTCTTACCAACCGCCGCTTAATGTTAGGTGTCATGTTCCTTGTTAAGTTGATTAAGTATGATATCGATTCCCCGTTCTTGCTTAATCAAATTAACTTCTCTATTCCCTCTAGATTAACCAGAAATTTTGCACCTCTTTTGCTTGATTTCTGCAATAACAATTATAGCCTTTCCGAATTCCTTGTTCTGATTACAATAAACTTTTTGTAGTAATTAACTCGGAGTGTTCCCTAGTAGCTATTAAAACTGCCATCATTAACTCACTAACATTTAACCCTAACAACTAACCTAACACTACCGTTCTGATTGGGTTTTTCTCTGGGTTTCCCCATTCCTCTGCAACAAATGTTGGTTCGGCTAATTTGTTTATTACCAGTTTTAAAAATTTAATTTTTTAATACCTACAATTTTACCGTTTAACGTAAATTTAAACTTTAATTTTACATATACATTTCTTCGATTTTTTTTAACTTTTAATTCATTTTTAATTTTAATATAATATAATGTAATATTAATTTGTATATATAATTTTTTATATTTTGTTTATCCCTACAATCGACTGTTCTTAGTTGACTTTAAATAAATAAATAAATAAATAAGACAGTCGATATTGATGTGTGTGTCACAACCAACATCGTATTGCGGACGTTTCCTGAAAGTGTCAAGATCGGACAATACATATGGAAGATATTCAAAAAGTAACCTCTAGTACTAAAACTGGACTCAATATCGAATTCCGATTAATACATCATTTTCTTATACAATTATTTATTTGCATAGTTAATCCTAAAATGCAACTTTGCCGATAAACACAAGAGTTTTGCAGTGAGTCAGGGGATTGTATCGATTCCCGCAGTCGACATATGAAGTATTTTTATAATCCTATTAATATAATTTTAAATTGATAACTAATTTAAATGTAATAAGCACACTCGACTGTAGCTTGGGTGCTTGTTTTCATTCGACTCAACTATTTAAAATCCCGTCTTTGTAGTTTTGCTTATGAATGTATGCGAGATTTGCAATGCATTCCTCCTTTAGTCTGTTCTCTGCTTCAGACAGTCACCAGCGATTGAAGATAATCGTTATTATCATTTCCCAGTTGCTTTATGTATTTTGTGCTTTGTTCGCCCCTCACAGATCAAAAGCAAATGAAACACGTGTCCGACTGTAGACGGCTGACATGAACAAAGCAAACATAGCATCGGGTCAAGAGAACAACACGAGCAACGCCCACTAGTCGGGCCCCTCCTTAGTCCTCCAGCCGACTGCTCTAAGCAGAGACGGAAGATTCATTCCATGTAAAGTGAATCCTTGGCAGCGCTGCCGCTGCGTGCAACGCCTTCCAAATGCTTTTCAAAAGAGGCGCCTGCAGCAAACGCATGGGAAGAGCAACCTTTTTTGCTGCTATTGGTTATTGTTGCTGTTGTAGCTGAGGTTGCTGCTCTGATGTCGCTTTACGCACTCAGCAGAAATGTTCAAGTTGCGCTGCTCCTTTCATTACTTATTTCTTTATGACGCTAATGTCCTTAATTCGTCAGTGTTAACCTAATTTCGAGCAGTTGAGCCGAGGCAGCCAACTTCTACGACGACGACAGGACGCAGCATGCAGGAAAATAGAAAGAATTATGCCAAGAAAGTTTTCTATTTTGTCGCAGCGGCAGCAGCAAAAGTTTTGCGGCCAATGCGACTACGATTGAGACACACTCTCTCTCTGTCCCTCTCGCTCTCTCTTGCAAAAACAGAAACACACACACTCGCACACACACTTGCCTGCCTGCTTGCTGGCCGTGTCCTTTGTGCTTGTGTCTCGGCGAGTCTCGCTGCGCATTCCCAGAGGCAATATAAATCATAATAATTTTGCAATGTAGCAATGGGCCGGCGGAACGGCCTCGATGTCGCATATCCTTGTGGCATGTCCTTTATTTGCTACGTGTTGATGTCCTTTTGATGGCCTCCTTCCCCTCCACAGCAGCACTAAGCAGGCCTCCAGGGCAAAATGACTGCCGCAAACCGCCAAAGCGACCCACAGACACAGCGGTCCGTGCCGCCCCGCAGTCCACACCAGTCCAGCGCGTCCTTTCCGTATCCCGTATCCCGAAGACTGTTGCAGCGTCGCTGCTGGTCTGCGTGCGTCGGTGGGTGCGTGCGTGCGTGCCGCCTTGTATTTGTAATTCCTGGCAGCATGTCCAGCATAAAAATATACTTAAGTGATTTCTCTTGATTCACTTACATAGATTTGGGTTACATTTCTCTCCTAGTCCTGCGCCTCCCAAATAAATAACTTGTATGGTAGAAAATGCCAGAGAGCCCTGGACTAGCCCCATGTTGGGATTGGGACTGGTCCCCTTCATTTAAATTCGCTTAAAAGCGCCAAAAGTTAAGCTGTAATCATTTAAATGATTTATTCCCCTTGATTTTCATATCACGGATCGCCACTTGTCTTTCGCGTGCTGGTGTAGAAAGCGGAAGAGGAGACGGAACAAGGCACATATTTGCCATTCATTTCATTTCTCTTTGCCTTTGACAATCCCAAGAGAGGACAGTCGGGGACAGACGGGGACACTCTCAATCATAATTTGTTGGTGTCACATTAATAATAAGAAGATTTATAAGCAGGAGGTGACTCCTAATGTTGATACGCTCGATGTTCGAGGTTGCAAAGTTGATAGGGAGGAGGTAAGGGAGCCAAACTTTACAGTATTAAATCAGTTGGAGACTCTTTAAGATATAACGGTGACAATAAATAATGAATTAGATATGCATAAATAAAATATATAAAATGCATGTCCTTACTAATTGCATTTGTTTTCGAGTATTTTAATGTATCACATTTTATGTACTATACTTGTATATATTTACAATTTTAACTGTTAGCTCCCTGTTTCTCACCTAAATTATTTCTAGAATAACTACAGTTCATCGAAACTGCACTACGATTATATATTTGAAGTATTGATTTTCGAAATATCTTATCAGTATATATTCCATAGCTTTCATCGTTGCAAACAATCGGTTAATAATTAAGATTTTCCTAAACAAGTTTCCTATGTCCAGCGCGTGGGGTTATTATAGTGGTATATCAGCAATCTCTCCCGATATCGGGCATTCAGTTTGATCTTTAACTGAATCAAGAATGCGGCTTAGCCTCAACACGAGGCTTACATTCTGACGCAAGCAATTGCGCACCCTTATAACAAGCTCACTAAGTAATAGGATATTTTCCTACCGAAATGTTGTAGCCTATAGCCGTATAGTTTCTGAGACCTAGATGTTCATACAGACGAACAGATGGAATAGCTATATCAAGTCGAGTATTGAAACTGTTTGGGTTGAAGATGCCTCCATCTGTTTATTGCATACATTTTCAGTTGGCACAATAGTTGGTCAGTTGGTTAAATAACTCCATGCTTTGATATATGTATGTCGGAGTCAGGATCATAGCCATGTGTTACCTCGAGGACACTTCGACTGACTTGTTTCGGCTTCAATTTAAGACTGACTCGAATTTCACAATTATGCTAGTGCAATACATACGCTAGTTAGTAATTAGGCAATGATTGCAATTATTGCCTCATCCACTCTGTTACGCACTATATTTGTGAATTATGCATTTTCCGACGGAGGCTACGCAGAACAGAACTCTGTTGGGCTTTGTACGGTCGTGTGACATAGAAGGCACAAGTAGGAAAATGATAGATTAGGATGACAGATATAGATAATCTTCCATTCTGTTTTAATTATTCTTTTTCTTTACAATAGATCATAGTAGTGGTACTAATGTTAAAAATAATAATATCGACGATTTATAATAATCAACATATTAGATCAAGTCCAAAACTGCCAGGGTATAAGACGTTGGGCAAGCTGAAGGTGGTTATTCTTTATTTTTTTTTATTTCCAATTAATCGTTCCCTAAACAGGCTATTTGATTTTAATTCTCCATTTTGAATTTTCTCTCACTGTTTGCCACACTTTGTCGATCCATAGCAATTTACCAATTCCTCGACTATTGTGCTAATGGTTTTTCAATTAATTGCAGAAAAGGGGAAATGAAAAAAAAATAGTGTGAAAAATTTGCCTGCAACAAAATTTGAAATATGCAACCGATGCGATAATCAAATATCAAGTCGGAAAACAAAAGCAATCTATCCTTGACCTCAGAACCAAAGAGAAGCCAAGTCGTTAGGAGATTTTTGTGCTGTAACAACAACAAGCTTTAATTGTTATTTACTTGTGTGGTTGTTGTAATTTTTTTATTGCAACAAAATTCTCCGAGGCGGTACCAGCAGCAGCTCCGTGTAGAAAACAACGCTAATGACCAACTTTTGTTGGGGCTGAGAACAAAAAAATCATAGCATAGTTTTCAGGGCTGTGCATTGCGCTTCTGTTTCTGTTGCACTTGCTGCAACTTGCTGTTGTTGTTATAGCTGGCGCTGCCGGGTCTGTTGTTGTTGTCGTAGTAGTCGAAAACACTCAAAACCCATTAGGAAACACTTTATGCTTAGTTTAAAGTTTGAGGGCATGCCAAAAATAAAAAAAGCCAAAAAAAAAGGCTAGACTAAAATATATCAGAAACGAGGTGACTGTGGGCCAAGTGGATTTTGCATATTAGCAGGAGAATGCGAGTGAAAGGAGGAGAACAGGGAGAGTACTGTGTTTGTTGCACTATATAAAAACGTTGCTCAATTCTACAAGCGACGCATACAACGCCCGCTGTCTACTTACTTAACAGTCGACGTAGCTGGGCTGCGCCGCGGGGCGTGGCAGCTGTATTTAAAATGCAATTGCTGTGAGCGGGAGCCTTCGTTCTCCTTTTCCCACACACAATGCAAATGAACGGACCACGCCCCAAAGGCCTAGGATCACGCCCAAGTTATACTCAAGTTGCTAACTGCACAGCGGTCGATGTGGGCGAGCTGGAGAAGGGAGCACCGAGAGCAGCCCAGGCGGATTGCCAGGCATGTTGAAGCAGCTGCCGTAGGCGTTGCGTTTACATTGAAAATTACCCCACTTACCGTGTTGACGTGCCGGCTGGTGACGGCGTGGCAAGAGGTGTATTGCAGCGGAGAGGAAATGAAGCAGAGCAGCTCTGCAGCCAGAGCCGATGCGCTTAAGACGAACGTCTTAAGCATACAAGCGAGGCTTGCACTGTGGTTTCAGGTGTATTTTCGATGAATGAAAAGTTACCTCATTTACGGCAACTATATCTGAAAGACCATCATTATTATTATATTATTAGGTACAATATACACTAACCTTATCTATTTATTGCGAACAAGCAGCTTAGGCCTGCGAGACTTGATATGGATATGAATTTTTGTTTTATATTTTGTATTCAATTTTGGCCTGTTTAACAAAATAGTGGATGGTGTTAATATTATTTTAGTTTATTATTATATAATATAAAAATGGAGCTAACATAAATGTAATATTCGATAGGAAATTTATTTCATATTCAGAATGGTGCAGTTTTCTTAACGATGCAGCTAAATATTGTAAAAGTCAATGTCTCATTGTTTTCATAATTTATTGCACCATTTTGCGTACGCGAACAACGAAATAGAGTTGGAAAGAGCATCGATATCGATGTACTTTGTTGTGCTTATGTCGCCGCAGTCACACCTATGGGGTGATTTTTCTGTGAGCAGTTTTTCATGGGATGGTCTGTGCGGAGACGTAAAAGTCAAAATTGAAGTTACAGATGTAAGATTGGCTATCCCAATTAAAACTATCGATGGGTTCAATGATGTTGCATCGAGGAGGGTACGCTGTTACAGCGATAATAATCCTCGATGCAACATCATTGAACCCATCGATAGTTTTAATCGATTGTTCGCTTTGAATGGTCTGTTTTACGTTTAAGTAAAAAGAAGACAAGAAGATCGCGCGACACAGAAGAGAGAAGTTGTATTGAAAAGACGTTCATATTATTTTTATTTGGATTGTTGAATTGCACAAAACTTGTGGTCGGTTGTTTTGCCCCAGTAACTTTATTTAAAACTTTTATTACTTGTTAAACTCATAGTGTTAAGAAAATGAAATCGAACAAATAAACTTCAATTTGTATTCCCACACAGATGAAAGTGTTACATTCCGTAATTTGTAATACAATATACTATTTCATATTTAAAGTTTGATTCTCCAGCAATAAATAGCGAAACCGGGCAACAAATGTTGGATCAGCTAATTCTTGTCCACCACAGTTTCAATTTAAATTTAAATACAAAATTATAAATTTGCCTAAACCTCTTAACGTAATTTCAAATAAACAATTTTAATTCTAACCTAATGTTTACCTCCTTTTTTTTAATTTTAATATTTAATGTACAATTTTTAATTTTAATATAAAATCTAAATCAGTCGACTGTCAATAGTCGACTTTAAATAAATAAATAAAATTCCATAAAAATTAAGATATTTCGCTGCATTTTCGCGCTGCTTTGGTACCACTGTGTCCGCATGTCGGGTATTGTCGTGGGTTTACTACTGCAACCGCATCGCTTTTGTGGTTTCCGCGTGGCACGCGTTTATATTAACATAAATCGAATGGAACGCAGAGACGTCAAGGATGAGCGAGGCATGAGGAGGTGGACGAAGACTCCTTTGACACTCGCAAATCACTCAACGCAAATGATAGATGATCCCCGTAGCCCATCCCCTACTCTGGGAGCTTCGCTGCTGCTGGAGAGGTCGGGACCCGCAGCGTCATTTAACGCAATAGCGCCAACTATAAATTTAAAATTAATTTTGAAGTGGCAACGACGCCCGACGCAGTCGACGAAGGCTGTGTATCAGCAGGACGTCGTCTAGGGCGACTGAGTTGACAACGCACACACACACAACCCTTTCAACACACAGACAGACAGACAGATACACACACACATGGCATTTCATTGCACATCAGTCGTACAAGCCGACAGAAAACTGTAGCTACGCGTTTGGGGATCAAGTTGGGGTTCAGGTTTTGGCTTCTGGTTCCCACTCGGGTGCGGGCTCGGGTTCGAAGTTGTCGGGACCGGTGCTGTTCTTTAACGCTTTGTTGTCTGTCATTACAAGTGCATAAATTACTGTAACCACATTTGCCGGCGTCAGTCGCATTGACGATGACGGCAAGAACGATTTCGACTCGCGACACGTGGCGTGGGGGGAGGGAGGGGACAGGGGGACTAACTGACAGACAGACAGATGGAGTATCATCAACGTGGCGATGATGGTGGCGGCTGCAACAGTTGCCCGGACGCAGCGTTGATGACATGACAAAATATTTTCCCAGGCGGATTTTGTTCGTCCCTTTCCATCTTCCATTTCTGGTGCATCGCTTCCGCTTTACGACATCGCTTCGGCATCACCTTCAAGCGCCGAAAGTTGCTTTTGACTTTGATGGCAAAGCCAGCAGCCAGGAGCCACGCCCACTTTTGTCCTGTTGCCTTATGACCTTTGTGCAATTGCATTCTGCGGCAATGTGTCGTCGATGTCACTAGAGACGTGCCACATGCGAGTGTGTGTGAGTGAGTGTATGTACGTGGGACACTGGGCACTGCACACAAGTGCGAGCTGCTCTCTGATGTACCCTCCCTTTTACTCCCCTCTCTACCACTTGTTCAGTCTCCAAGCTTTATATTTTTGTTGTTGCCTTTCCCTCTTCGTTTTGTGCATTTCATTGTAGATTCTATCATTTTCTACTCGCATGCTTCAGCGATTTTTGGAATTTTCAATTTGTTCAGAAATTTTTGGACGCTCTATGAAAATAAGAAGATAGACATGTGTGTAAGTGTGCGTGTGTGAAGGAGTGCAGCTGGGCAAGTGAATGACTCGCAGACACTGTGTTCACAAATTTAAGTGATACAAAAATGTTTGTGTATTACATAATAACTGTAAAAAATCTCTTGGCCACTAATCGTCGCACACTTTTTTTTTGGCCAAGAAAAGTGTCTCCTATTTATATTTTTTACAAGGTGCGTTCCAAAGTAAATAGGACTTCTGCTTTAATACAGCTTTTTTGCACGGTCCAAAAGCATGTCGAACGAGTGTTTTAGCTCGTTGCCCGGTATGGCCGCCAGTATGCCGGTGCAAGTCTTTTGAATGGCCTCCACGTCTTCAAAACGCTTTCTTTTCATCGGCAAATGCATTTTTCCAAAAAGGTAGAAGTCGCACGGTGCCATATCAGGTGAATACGGGGAGTGGTTGATTGTTAAAATGTGATTTTTAGTTCTTTAACGATGATTTTCGAATGTTGAATTCTGAGCAGTCAATTTGAGCGGAACACTCCGTGCACACACCTTTTGTAAGCCCAAATGTTCGGTTAAAATACGATAAATCGATGTTTTGGAGACGTTCAATTCTATTTCCATGAATTTCAATGATGATTCACTCACAGTTTCGATGGATTTTTCAGTGATCACGGATTTAGGTTGGCCCACATGTTCATCGTCATTTATGTCCTCATGACCACTTTGATCATAAACATCGTCATAAACTTGTTTCATCAATTGAAACGTTTCGCTAAAAGTTTTACCAATTTTAAAACAAAATTTAATGTTGGCTCTTTGTTCGAAGCTCATTTTCGCACCGATGACAACATACTGACACTTAAAAAGCAATAACTTCACTTCCAATAGATAAAATGTCATGAAATTTTTATTGGAAGTCGATAAAGAATAGCAGCTTCTAACGCACTACGCACTCGACATATATATAGCGCCACTAGAGGGCGTTATATTCAATAAGTCCTGTTTACTTTGGAACGCAAATTGCATTTGTTCGTCCATTCAAACTTCTTGATTCCGGTGTCTCCTAATGTGTGTTGTAAACAACTGGGTTGGAATAAAAGAGATGTTTTTATATATTATTACGGTTCAGCAGATATTTCACTTTTAAGCTCATATGTACCCTTGCACAAAACAAGCTGAGAACCACTGTACATACATATTGAAATAAGTCTCTTTACAAATCTTTAGAAAATTCTTTACAATGACTTTTTTAAACTTCCGTTTTATTGACAACAATTTCCACATTCAAGTATTATTCTAGACTTCTTGTGCTATATGTATTCTTCTTTTAGCCAACAAGCGTCATACAATAAATATAAGTATATATTATCTTTATTGGATTAACTTTCTAAGTTTCATTGTCGGATCTAATTTCTCCCCGTATCGATACTCAATTACGATATGCGTGACATATTTCACTCATTAGCCGAAAAGTTGTGTATAATTTATTGCTGACCGCATCTGAATATAAAAACATATTTGGCAACTTTATTTTTAGCCAAAAGTTTCGATATTTCATGTTGACCCCAAAAGATAGAGAGAGCGAGAGAGACAGCAAGAGCGGGGGAGAGAGAGTGAGTGAAGTTGTATGCTTGAATCGCAGTTGACCTCTGTCAATAATAAAACGCTTGATAAATGCTTAGAAAATGAACGAAAATATTTTACATGCGAATTAATGCAATAAATTTGATTCCAGATTTCCCGAAATTGAACAAAGAAAATGGGATAATATGGATAAAGGGAGCGAGAGAGATAGAAACAATGAAATCTTTGGGCAAACAGAAGGAAACTTTGATTGCGAAACACATTTGTGATTTATTTGAGCGCACATTTAACAAATTGCTCCCGAAAATATATATGTATGTGTTATATATGCGTATTTATTTATGCGACGGGCTACTTAAGCCATTAAGCAAACGACCCGCACCACACTGAACCGCCCGGCCAGCTCCACCGCAGTCCCACACTCGGCCCCCCGTTCACCAAGATGCTTTGCGCAAATAACTTGATTAAAAAACCGCAAAAACCTATCGAAGGCCCAATGCGTTGACCACACACAGAGGCGTACAAGCTGCCGGGCAGCTATGGGATTGAAGTGGGCTGAGAAAGGGGATTGAGGAGAAAGGGCATGTTGGCCGAAGGGTTGCAGAAACAGAGGGCCACATGTTATGGCCACCGCAATCCGATTCAATGTGTAATTTAACACGAAATGGGAAACGATTGGCCGTGCGAGCGTGTATGTGAGGGTGTGTGCGTAGATCTCTTGACCAGATGAAGGCAGTTTCTGACCAGTACTAGACCACACCTGTGGGCGTCTGGCAGCTCTTGACGTAACCAACTAACCAGGGGGCGTAGCCAGTGTGTGGACTGGAGTGTGTTTGCGTGGTGTGGTCAGCTGTGATGTTGTCTGCTGTGTTTTTGGGACATAGTTTATTGATGTTGCTGGGATTAATGCGGCAAAATGCCATAATCCATTGGGATTTGCCTTACCGGCAGCAGCATTTAAGAACCAGACCAGTGAAAATCCTGTGTCTTTAGTTTCTTGTTCCGTTTTGATAAGAATTTGAATGTGTTTGCTCTGTGCATGGGTGCAAATTGAATGTTGAATATAAGGAACTTCAAATAAATATATGAATGAACATAATTAGGAAACATGTTAAACTTGACAAATGTCACAGTCGGGCACACCGACAGTAAGATATTCCTCGCCCACTTTTGCAAAACCGATACAAATACACTAACAATCACTAAAGACTTTTGTCTCCTACTGCTTTCTCACTCACACACATATGCTAAGCTCTGCTCAGAATATTGGGAACAAAGGCGACTTGAAATACTTCTGTGTTAATTGTCTTGTCTGCCATAAATTTAAGGGAGAGGTTGATATAAGTCAGCTAAGTACACGTAGTTAAAAGAAATGTTAAATTTAAATTTATATTACATTTAACGGTGGTGGGCGGAGCATCCTAAATAAAATTGATCTGCGTATAAAATATGTACAGAAACATTAATACAAAATTTGGTATCTCTAGCTTTTAAGCTAAGTCTGCTGATCAAGAATATATATACATATATATATACTTTTTGGGGTCTGCCACGCCTCCTTCTGCCTTTTGCATATTTTTTGCAAATAGTCTTATCTCGTCGAGTTTTAAAAGGTCAATTGTCAGCACTTAGCGCCTTAGAAACTGCCTTAACTAAATCATCCATAATAATTTCCGACTCGCAAGAGGGTGACCGTGTTTAATTTTAAGTCTTGTCACTTTTGGGATTTTTATGCGTGTTATAAAGGTCGCACTCCACTTATGCTCCTTCAAGAGAAATTACGTGAACTTTGCTGCTAGAAATTTTTGGAAGTGAGAAGGCAGTTGGCTGATTAACTAGATCTCAGAGCACGGACAATATACATTATTGAAGGAGGCCTTCACCCCCAACTATTTCGGAAAACAGAATTTTTGAAACGCTTGTAACCTTTGTTCACTATCTTAACCAATATAAACTTACTGTTGTAGCTTTCAATTCGTTAATGGGAATCCTCATTCCGCAAGACTGTTCCCATATAAGTCGTACGATGTATTTGTAGGAGTATAATGAAATATACAAAATATACTTTTTATGTTTGTCTTTGAATATGAAAACTGGTGTATTGTTTTTCGAAATAACTCAACTTTTGTCTACCAATTTGAATTATTGAATAGTTTTTTATGTTTTTCGTTTTATTCTTTTTATTTGGTCGGAAAGAAATCCATTAGGCATAAAGATTTTCATTAAAAAATATATATATGTTTATGTGCAGTTATTAAAAATATGTGTTCTTTTTATATGTATGAATATATTTAAAAAGTACTTTAATTCTTTCAATTGTTTATATTCATCCAAGTTCTATCAAAACAATTTTACAGATGAATCTTTAATCAAATCTTAATTAAAATCAAATCTCTTCTATCATTAACTCTCTTTCAACCTCTCATTTAATTAACCTCAACGTAAGGCATGTTAAGCAATTATAATACGCAGTGGAAAGCGTAAAAATCTGTGCAAAAAGATCTCACATTTCCTGCAGACCTTTTCGATTAAAATGCGTTGCATACTTCTCAGCGCACACTCCGAACGCAGATTTGCATGACGCTGCAGCGCGGTGCTGTGGGGCGGCGAGAGAGAACAGAGAACAGACAGACCTATAACCAACCAGAGCATACAAATAATTAAGTTTTTTCTCTAACTTTTTGTCCGTGTGGGTGTGTGAGACAGAGTTGGTGTGTGAATGTGCGTGCACTCACACCCAGGGACGTAACTTCACAATGGTAAAAACTTTTGCATTCAATGCGCCTTGCTCGTGCTCGCTCTGGCATTGCATTTCTGGCTCTCCCACACTATCACCCTCTTTAACTCTCTCTCACATGAGGAATTGTCTCTGAGCGGTGCATAAAATGTTTGTAAGTGACGTTGAAATTGAGACACTTGTCGCTTAATTGTTTTTCGAGTTCTGTTAAAAAAATAGCAAAATAAAATAAAAAACATTAAGTGAATATGTTGGCCTGGCTTCCATTTCTGTAGTATGGAGTACTTGATAGTTGGGTATTGCACATACCCCCCTTCTCTGCCTCCTCTTACTCTAGTTCCAACTTCCCTTCTGCAGTTTTTGTTGCCAGTTGAGAAATTGCACTTGGCAAGCGTTCTACGCGTGCCTGGGACTCTGCGGGGTGTTCAAGATTTGCTTTGCATCTGGCCTGGTTCTGTTTCTCGGTTTTTGTTGCCCCGTTTGCATGCCAGTTTTCAACGAGTAGTAGTGCAGGCAGGAGAGGTTGGAATCGGGGGCGTGGTCACGGCAATGCGTCCTGTAAGTGTAGATTATTTTAAGTAATTATCAAGCGATTTGCGCAGCGACTTAAGTGCCATCAGCTCCGCTCACCCAAGTGGGTGGCCTCGATGGTGCAGGGGCGTGGCTCCAGCACTCTGCTCTAATTAAACATGAAAATTTGTAATTTAAGTGGAACATAATGTAGCGTGTTGTTGGGGTAAATTATAATTGCATAATTTGTTACAGATTTATTTGAGACTTCACAACAATAGGTAAAATAATATATCTCTTCCATTAAGAGATTTGGTAAATCAGGATTAACTTTCAACTCATTATGTAGGTCTGCTTTGGGGAAAAAAGTCACTTGAGTACATCTGCAATGCGTGATCCAAATGCGAACTAATTTCATTATAAAAGAAATATAGGAAACCCATGCCGCAACATATTTAAGGACATCCAAATGCCATCGGCATTGGCTCACTCACTCTCTCTCTCTCTCCCCCTTCTTCTCTCTCTCTCTCTCTCTTTGTAAGGGCTTATGTGTGTGCCAGCAGGACAACAACTTTGCGAAATGTGAAATTTGCGGCCTGTCCAAACATTTTATAATTTGCAGCACGGCGCAACACATAAGTCAGTGCAAAGGATAGACAAAGGGGAGTAGTAAGAGCGGGGCTTGTGGATCCACTTTGAGCTGCCATGTAAGCGAGTCCTGCAACATGACAAGAACCACGGACAAACAGTCAGCATCAACCCATGCTGTCAGTCAGTCAGTTGCTTGGCAAATTTCTCCCTTCCCGTTCTATGCAGTCTCTCCTTTCCGTTCTCCCTCTCCGACTGTTTTGGCACACTCGGACAGACCACAAATGATTTTGCAGTTGACAGTTGTCTGCTGCCATTTGGGGAATTTAGTGTTAATTATGGTTGTAATAAGTTATACAACATAAGCCGACACACAAACGCATTCATGCGCACATACCTACGTTTCCACATACACAGGCTCATATATTGGACTCCTCGTAGGAACACCAAACTCCGAACTTTAATTTTAACGAACAATGAAAGCTTTAGCAATGTGTGATCGACAGTGCAATACTCTTCGAACAATTTTTAAAACCTGGTACCAAAAAGGCGCTGGTTTGTGCCGATGTTTGAGAGCTCGCATTGTCATGGTGCACAATGATTCGTCTTCTCTTGTTCGTTTTTCGAATATCTCCGAAGACTTCAGGCAAACAAATGGTGGTGTACCAATCAGAATTGACCGTCCTACGTTGGTCAAGGATCATACGCATAGATCCATGATTCGTCACCTGTGACGATCTTATAAACGTCTTCTGAAGCACCGCGATCGTATTTTTTCAGCATTTCTTTACATCAATCCACACGAGCCTTTTTTGAGCAATTGTCAAATTGTGCGGGATCCAACGAGAACAAACCTTTTTTACGGCCAGGTGTTCATTCAATATCGAAGGTATGCTGGAAGGTATGTTACATGACGATCCTGCATTATCAGTTCACGTACGGCATCGATGTTTTCTGGCACAACGACCTTCACGGAATTCGTCTTTGAGCGAGCGTCAGCCAGTTTTTCAGTTTTTCACAGTGCTATAGGATGGTGCTTCATAGCCATACAAAGATTTTAGTTCATCGGTGCACTCTTGTCGTGATAATCCACGTCGAAAGTTGTGAAAAATGATCGCACCAAAATGTTCACGAGTTAATTCCATTTTTTTGACGAGATGAATTTTTGAATTCCCTCTAAATAAAACAATTCACGATTAAATGACAAAACGTTCTGAGTGATGTTATGCTAAAAAATGTTAAACTTTCCAATGGAAATGTAAGATTGCACCTGGCAACACTTAGTGTTGCCTAGTCCAGAAATATATGTAGCAGCCCTCGTACAAATACATTAATCAACTTTGAATTGCCAACATCGTTTTCAGAACAAATTTGTTTACGGTATTTCAAAGGGTATCCTTATGTCGAATGCAGTCGACTGTTGCGCCCTCTTTTCAATAGCTTGTTATTGTGCGGATATGTTGTATAAGGGTATTATAACTTTGTGCCAACCGAAAATTTATGTATTCAGCATCAACAGGTTAGTCTATATAGACATGTCCGTCTTTCTGCCTGTCCGTCTGTTGCCCGTCCGTCCGTCCGTACGATAATCTAGATATCCGAGACTATAAGAGCTAGGACTACGAAAACCAGTCGAACGCTACAGTCAAGCTCTGACTTTCACTATACATATTTGTATATTATATAGAATAAAAAAAAAACATTTTCAATCAGCGCAAGTTAAATTAAAAAAATATTTCAGCAACCATCTTACTTAGAACTTAGGACTACCTTAGTAGTCCGCCTCTATAAACACTCAGCCATTGTCACACAAAGTTGCATTGTGAACCAACTCTGTAACCGTTATATGCAGATAATATGTTTAATAAAGTGATGTGTGTCTGTCGCACATTCGTCATCCGACAAACACAATAGACCGTGCATTTTTTAAAATCCTTGACCTTTTATTTTCAATTTAAGCTACGCCCCTTCCGCCCCGTAAAGCGATGAAAACAGAATTTCATGCAAATGCAGGACAGTTCATTTTTGGTAAACACAATAACTATCAATGCCCAAGGTACTATACCCTTGAAGGTTCTTATATCCTCCGATCGTTCTAATACTATTATAGTTATAAATAATGGTGCAGAATATTCAATATGTCTCACTTTGATTGTAAATTAGGTTACTTCAGAAATCGGAGCTGGTCTTCATACAAAAACTGATTATTCCTAGAACAGTTATATGATAGGGTTCGATTATGATGCAATTTTATTTGTATATTATACATATAGAAAAATACTAACGCTACAGTCAGGTGCTGACTGTATAAGGCCATGGATTATCATATTATACCGTAATAAAAATTTTAACGGTATGGAATCGCCGCCCGAATATTATTAGAATAAAATAAATAAAAAAAATAAAATAATATAATAAATAATTAATAAATGAAAATTCGCACCCGCCTCAACCGGGAGTTGAACACACGCACTCTCTCACAGCCGTCTGCCACTCTAACCACTCGGCCATTGCCTCACTACTTGACCCATCGGCAAAGCTGCATTGTCAACCAATTTTGTTACCATACAATGCAAATAAAAAGTTTAAAATGCTGTGTGTCTGACGCGGTATGGATTCACCGCCCGAATATTATTAGAATAAAATAAATAAAATAAAATAATAAGTAATTAATAAATGAAAATTCGCACCCGCCTCAACCGGGAGTCGAACACACGCACTCTCTCACGGCCGTCCGCCTCTCTAACCACTCGGCCATTGCCTCACTCCTTGGCCCATCGACAAAGCTGCATTGTCAACCAATTTTGTTACCATACAATGCAAATAAAAAGTTTAAAATGATGTGTGTCTAGATTTGAACTTCGGTATGCTTGCGTAAATTAGGTCTGCTTAAGTATAAATGTATGTTCAAAGTGAATTTAATTCGTATCATATCTCACTTATTAATAGTCCGATTTAAATGAATGAAAAATGATACATAACGCCCGTGGCAAAGTATTTGTCATGAAAGATATACAACTTTGGTTGTTGAGCTAATATTGTAGTTTTTAAATAGTTATTACTGATTTACGGAGGCGGGAAGGGGCGTGTCCAAATTTTAAAAAAACTTTGAGACACTGCAATATATACGTATGTTGTCGCAAAATTTGATGACTCTAGCTCTTATACTTTCTGAGATCCAGGTGTTCATACAGACAGACAGACGGACAGACGGACAGACGGACAGACAGACATGGCTCAATCGACTCGGCTACTGATACTGATTCAGAATATATATAGTTTATGGGGTCGGAGATGCCTCCTTCTGCCTGTTACGCACAATTCCGTTCCGACAAACACAATAGTCCATGAATTTTTTTAAAATCCATGGCCTAAAAAGTCCGGCGTAGTAAATTTTGTAATGTGCAATAACTTAACAAATAACTACAATCGACCGATAGTTTGAATAGCGGTCCGATCCGTCTTGTTTCGACTTATATACAGCGTGCGGCAATAAGAAACATGGGTACCAAGTTATAGGGTTGGCGATGTTAGGTGCGTTGCAAACTCCTGTCCAGAATTTATATACCCTCTGCAAGGGTATAAAAATCGTTTTGATAAGGTGGTTAGCGGACATATCTTAGACGAGCATACTTGACTGTAGCGTTCGTGCTCTTTTCTATGTAAATAATATGCTTACATAAATTCATTATCGGAGCACTACGATATGTAGGTTTTAGTGTACGAACAAATAGTTTTTATTGTAGTATATTTACTTGTCTTATAATTAACAATTTTTAAACGAATGGTGTGTATTTTAATACGTGTTCACGGACCGAGATTCTGGCATAAAGTCTTCCTTATCGATAATTCTTAGCGACTCGATAGTTGGTTAGCCGATATGTTTTATTGTGAATTAGTTTCTGGCTCTTAATAGTGCTGACCACTCCGAGTCTCACGAACTAGTGTTTGTTCAGATCCAATTCCTACAGATATACAATAATACATATAAAGTTGCCATAGTAGGAATTTACCGAAATGGATGAAATCGTTCTACGGCTCTTACCAAGTTGTAATATGTAGTAATATGTAGTACGTGTAGTTATAATTAGTATGTAAGACTCTGTGTAATTGTATGTATAGTCTAGTTTATCGATCATGGCTTAACGCCATCTATTGTAAGTATTGTAAATTAAACAGATGTAGTTTACTAAGCGCCCTCTGGCAAGAACAAGAGGAGTACAGAGAGAAGAGCAGCGACGCACTTCACTTTGGTTGGAAACGCAGAATTGTACGGACTCGCATTGTAAAATTACAAAATAATCGAACACCTAAATAAAGACTTTAATTGATAAATAACTGAAAAAGGCTATCCGACTAATCCATCTACTAAACATATAAAACTTCAAAATAAACATAGTAAATCGGCTATATTGTAATTGTTAGTCATTCAACAGTGTAAATATATGAATCGACGGCTATAGTTACTGCACTTCCAAACTAGATCAGTTAACCAAAATAAAAAATAAAAGCAATTTCAAAACTTTGTATTATAATCACGTATACTCTTAGCTGTCTTGCATATGTGGGCGATCGGGAAGGGTGTTGTGAAATTGACCTTAAATGTTGTATAAATACTAAGTACTAAAAATATTATATACCGAGTTTCTGATCTTTATCGTCAAGATTCTTTTTATTTAGTTAAGGACTACTTCTAAAATAACTTAGTATTTAAGGTATTACAAAATTCATATTTTATTCACGGGACTTCTCAGACCATGTATTAGATACAAAAAATGAATGTTCCCATTCAACAGTATTTTCGCCATAGTTTCTGTAAATTGATAACAAATCGAATCAATTAATGAGCTTTGCACAGACTGCTCTACTACAAAATAATCAATGGAAAATGTCTGGTTGTCTGCCCGTTTGTTTTGGGAGTGAGCTTGGCATGTGCGAGTATGTGTTCCTGTGTGTGTGCCGGGACAATAGACAAATATTGAGCATCATAATTATCAATTTGGAGTGCAGCTTTTGTTTGCAGCAATCATAAACGTCAGACAGTTTGCCAGTGCCTTACCCAGCTTCTACAAAGACTTGCTCTCAGCTCCTCTCATCTCTGTCTCTCTCGCCGCTCATACCAGTCTCCGCGCCTCCCCCGCCGCCTTTCTCGACAAGTTGATGACTCAACCGGTTGCTGACTGTCTATTTGCGGTTATGTAACTCAATCTCAATTGCAGTTGATATGTCTTAATGTGCATGTGAATGTGTTACGAGTTTGTCTGTTGGTGAGAATGCGTGTGTGTATGTATGTATATGAAGCACATGATATTGCGCCAATTCATGCATCCTCCTCAGCTGCAGCTGCAATATTATTGATTTAGGAAACGACAGACAGCCCTATCTGCTCGTCCACCCATTCGCCCGACTGTTGCCTTTGGAAGAGGCTTATGCAATGCAGATTTGCGTCTTTAATTAGGACGAACTGCTGTTTGCAAATGCCAGATAATATATCTCTGAGTATGCCGGTGTCTTCAAAGGCTCGCAATTAACCAAATGTCTTTGCCTGCCATGTTATAGGCCAGGATGTAAGTAGAACCGGTTAACAAGCAGCTTACAGCTTAGAAGACGTCTTCACTTGCCTATGAAAACGGGCAGGAAACGATAGGTGTAAGCAATATATTTAAATTATACATATTGACTTCAGACAGATAAATAATTATTTATATTTCATTTTACTATATGTTCACTTTTAAATGGTTTTGTATTTGTATATGTTGATTCATGTATGAAACTATGAGTATTTTAAACTTTACTTATAATAAACTTTTAAAAATATATTTTGTACATTTCGACCCGATAAAGTATATATGTATATTCTACCCAGGCAAACAGACATACAGCCAGGAAAACCTACTATACATGGCCATTGATGCTATCTAAGACTTCATACAATTTGAAAAAAGAAGGCAAGTTCTTCTGCCTTTTACACACATTGCACAATATCATTGGACGAAAAGTTTAAGAATAGGTCATTATTCTACCTGAACTATTCCTCTCTGAAGTTACCTTGGAAGTATCAGGGGCGAAACATACCTACACAGATATTTAGGCCATGGATTTTAAAAAAATTCATGGTCTATTGTGTTTGTCGGAACGGAATTGTGCGTAACAGGCAGAAGGAGGCATCTCCGACCCCAT